>CM040120.1:133229976-133891597 GCA_022559845.1 Amorphophallus konjac
TAAATTGGTCGGTGGAAAGTCTATACATCCACCGCTGAACCTTTGAGAAGCCAAAGTCTATACATTGGAGCTCGTCCAGCAAGCAAAGTCTGTACAATGGCTTGCTGCGAGTAATTGAAGTCTGTACACTGGCGATACTGTATGGGAAGCAAGTCTGTACATCGTGGGCTTCTGGCCTTCATTCGAAGTCTATACACTGGACGTTTGAAGTCTGTACACTGGGCTGCTCAAAGGCTCACAAAGTCTATACATCGTGGCCTTGAACTCTCAAGTCTGTATACTGGCCGTTGCCATGCGAAGCTCAAAGTCTGTACACTCAGTTGCAGGCAGCAGTAAAGTCTGTACATTGGCGTGCTTAACAACACACAAGTATATACATCCGTTGCGTGAGGCCTGTCAAAGCCTGGATAGAACCTACAGAAACTAATTCCGATCTGAAGGCCTAAAAATCTGGAAAGAAGTTGAAGATGGCATGTGGATAAAGGCGTGGAAGAATCTTCTGCTCGATCTGTTGCTGCATCTGTGGAAGACTTAGTCAACCCTACAAATCGGATTGAAGGAGCAAAACAATTTTCTGTTCTAAAAACCCGCAGAGAATCTGAGCGCTAATTTTTGAATGGCTCAAGCTTTGTTTCGTGCCAACTTTTGAAAGAGAGAAAGAGCAGGAAATAGAATATATACAGATATCAAGAGTTAGAGGGAGTCGGTGTGCCACAAGAAAGAGTGAAGGAAACAGTATATGAAAGAGAAGAGCAGTTCGTGATCAAACCCAAGTGTGCAGTCTTTGTAGCCGCAAGAAGATCTGCTGCTGAAGATAATGGGGATCCAGCTGTGCAAGGGCTCAACCACCTGAAGGCTACCCAGCTCAGAGATAGTGATCTCAATGCGCCAGCAGCCCTATGCACTTGGATTTGTCAAAACTTTGAAATCTCATATCTTCAGTTTAATGGTTCCTTGTTTTTCTTAAATCAACTATTTCTTCTGATTGCATCAAGCTGTGAGGCAGTAGTGTCAAGCTGTAAGTCGGCGTGTGTGCAAGCTGTGTGTCAGCATGTGTACAAGCTGTGAGGCAGCAGTGTTGATTGAGACAAGGGTCTCTTGGTAGTGAAGCCTCACTCAAGTTGAGTGAGGGGTGGATGTAAGTCTCGTGTAGAGACTGAACCACCTAAAAAGATCATCTTGCATGTGTGATGATTCTTGATGTGACTGCTCTTGTTGCATATTAGTCTATAACCTTGATGCTTAAGTAGCTAGACCATATTGAAACTCTAGTGTGCTGCATTAACTCTAGCAATAGTTCAAATAAAGTTGGAATAAATTAAGAAAGGGGGAAAGATCTATTCACCCCCCCTCTAGATCTATTCAATCCTCACACAACACGTGGTATCAGAGCCTGGCTCTCCAATATGTGGTCTAACAACCAGGAGAGAACAGGAGGATTGATGTCTAAGGGTCTGACAGCTGAGGGACACTCAGTGAGCAGGCCACCATACTTTGATGGAAATGACTACTCATACTGGAAAAATCGTATGCAGGTATTTCTAAGGGCTCAAGATCATGAAATGTGGAAAGTAGTAAGTCGCGGCCCCTATGAGCTCCCTGAAGATGAGGACTCGTGGACGAGAGAACAGATTCGAAAATCAACTATCAACTGGGGCGCAATGAATGTAATGCAGTGTGCACTACATCCCACGGAGTTCTCAAGAGTCTCTCAATGCACAACCGCGAAAGCCATGTGGGACAGGCTGGAAGTCATATACGAAGGTACATCTGAGGTAAGAGAAACTAAAGCCAACATGTTAATCTCAGAGTATGAAATGTTCAAGATGAAAACTGATGAAAGCATCTCTGAAATGTATGGAAGATTGATGTAATTGACTAACAGCTTGAAAAGTCTAGGTAAGACTTACACAGATCAAGAATTGGTAAGAAAAATTCTCAGGTCTCTTACTCCTGTGTGGCATACCAAAGTCACGGTCTTTGAAGATTCAAAAGACCTCACCACTATGAAAGTGGACCAGCTAATTGGGTCCTTAATGACATACGAGATCAATCTCAAGAGAAGTGAAAACGAGGACAAAAAGAAAAGGCTAGTAGCCTTGAAAGCCAGCCCAAGCAAATGTGAATCCTCTGAGACAAGTGAGTCCTCAAGCACTGAGGAAGACAACGGTGAGTTTGCTATGCTAACCCGAAAGTTCAGGAAGTTTCTTCGAAGAGAAGGTAAGGGATTCAACAATAAGAAGGGAATGGTAAGAAAGTTTTCTCAGCACAAGTTTGATCAACCCAAGAAATCCTCTAACAAAGTAGTTTGCTATAACTACAGGAAACCAGGTCACATGAAGGCTGAATGCCCTGAGGCCTCCAAAGGCATGACCTCTAAGTGGAGAGGGAAGAAGCCTAAGGCTATGGTAAGTACCTGGAGCGAAGAAGAAGACAGTGAGGAAGAGATGTCATCCGATGAAGATGAAGGGAAATTGTGTCTCATGGCAGAAGGAGAAAGTGAAGATCTTGAGGTAACTTCTCCTTTCAAGCATTTCTCTGTTTCAGATTGGGAAGATGCATACACTGAATTATTAGATCAGTATTGTAGATTCTAATTAAAAATCCACTTAGAACAATTATGAAAAATGATGTGATCGCCAGAGACACGAGGGCCTCAAAAATATAACAATAATAATCAAGGGAGGGATCGCGAAAAATACCTTTAAAAGCGCGGGGATTGTGAGTGCTCCTTTCTCTTCCAATCGGCCGGCCGATAAAGAGAGTTCTTCTTATAGCTTGATTACTCTTGCAAAGATCAAAGACAAACACCAATAAAGATTGGATTAGAAATCAAGGTGAGTGTAGCATCAAATTCATAGTAGGGATGAGCATGGAAATCATGTAAAGGAACACACCTTATGGGTGTTAGCCCTTAAACCCATATGCAAAAGGATGGGGGATGAATGATATGAATGATGAATAATATGCTAAATAGATAAAGGGTGTGCAAGAGTGCACTGTGGGGAGATTCTCAATGGTGGAGAAGAAAAAAATCAACAGGATATGAGCATGCATGCATATGAACGATGCAATAAACAGAAGAAAAAAAAATAATAAGAAGAAGAGGAGCCTGTGCTTTTGGCTTTGATGCTCAATGGGGAGGAAGCTTCAAGGTTGAAGAAACGATGAAGCTTGATGCGTGCAGGAGAACTTCCTCTAGCCAGAAGCAACAGCGGCACCCTGCGTAAAAAGAAAATAGAGAAGGAACAGAGAAGCAGAAAGGGAAAAGGGATAAAGGGAATCCAACCTCGTAACAGAGAAGCAGTCTCTATTAATAGGTTGAAGAGAAGATAAGAATGGGTAAGAGTCCAACATGGGAAGGATTAAGTTCTTAATAGAGGAAGATGACCAAACAAAGCAGGAACTCTTCTGGGGAAAGCTGCGTTCGATTAGAATTCAAAAGCTGAAACACGACCTGGAAAAGGGCGTCAATTCAAAAATTGACGACCTACCATAGGGCGTTAATTCAAAACGCGACCTGAACAAAGGCGTCAACTCCTGGATCATTTTTAGAAATAAATCTTTCTTTTATTTAAAAATTGTGAAACACGCCTGAGTCAAAGGCGTTAATTAAAAACGCGCCCTACCAAAGGACGTTAATTCAAAATATTCAAAACAGGGCCATTTTTTATTTCTCAATATTATTTTCTCATTTTTTAGGTGGAGGTGCATCTCAATGTGCTGATTCCAATGATTATTTTTGCGTATTTTTCTGACACCCGGAAGGTCACCAAATCACCTCTTAAAGGGGGTTGAAAATAATATTAAAATATTCAATTTGAAAATGACGCCCTCATATGTCGTGATTTCAATTTTTTTTATTTTTTTATTTTATTAAAAATTAAAATAACGTCTCTTGTTAAGTCGTTAATTCATAAAAAATTCTGAAAAAAACTCAGAAAAATCTAGAAAAAATTGTAAAACAAGTGGAATTGACGCCTGATGCATGTGTCGTCAATTTTCTTTTAATTTTCTTAAAAAGAAATGACGTCCCTCTTTAAGTCGTTAATTCTGAAAAATACATAAAAATAGAGAAAAATGCCCAGAAAATCCAGAAAAATCCCAAAAAATAGGAATTTATAAGAACAGGGTGAAAAAAAGGAAAAATCTAAGAAAAGTGAGAAAAACCACTCAAACAGAGGTAATTTGAGGGTCAAATTGGGGTATTACAAGGTAATATGAGATGTACTCACAGTAACGTCAATTTTGGCGTGTCTACAGCTGCCCCGCCTTGACGTCTGCTTTGCAAGGGAGCAGAGCAAACTGAAAAGTAGATGCCAAGGTGTGATGAGACACGCAATCAACATCACTTGATGAGAATTAAATCAAAAGCTCGAGATGAAGCAATCCCGGGAAATTCAATGAAATCAACGATGTTTGGATAAAAAGAGGGAGTGTGCACGCGGGCACGAAGGAGATAAAAGAATATGATCAACTTCCAGCGCGGTGGAAGTACCCCAGGTCACAAACCTGTAGGTTTCACCATTGGGGAGCGGTTACCAACCAATGTGGACGTGCTGCAGCCAAGGTGGATCAAAGGGAAAATGATTAAAATAATATGATAGAAATCCAAACAAGGAGCTTTCGAGAAAATGACCCAAAACTGCGACAAAACGAACTGAGGACATAATTCGGCATGGAATATCTCATATCTGGAAAGATTAAGATCAATTTGACTCTCCAAATCAGCTTATCAGAATGATTTTCCAAAAATTGTTTCAAATTCCTATATGAATGCATGCTGGGTTTAAAGGGAAAAGTTAAAACAAATGAAAATATAAGATAATCAAGGATAATATTGTTAAACTGCCAAGACTGGGTCAAGAAACCGATTTCGCGAGCTGATACTAAGCCGAAGCCCGTTTATCCACGCACCAAATCGTAAAAGGGAACCATCGTCCCCAATCTTGGACGGCTCAATGGCCTATCCGTGTGACTAAGACTCCTCTGGAATCATCATTATTTTTGATGAAGGGGAACTCAAATTCCAGATTTACCAAAGTCACAAGGTCCTTGATATAATCTAGTAGCATATGTAACATATAGTAGAATACATACAGGGAGAGATGGAGCAATAAGCATGGGGGAACTGTGAGATGAGGTGCAAGCACCGTGGGGCTTGGATGATGATGCCCAGTCGGTGGGACCAAAAGCTCTTTATCCTGCGCTCAAAAATCATTAGCCAAGATATAAAATATAACAAGCAATGGATAAGGCATTTAAGCATAGCAAGTATAGCATGAATCAAAGCATCAAAGCAAGTATGGACATCAAAGCAATGAAATTTTGTATAAATATCATTCAAACATGTATAGCATGAATAGCATTGCATTGCAAAACATCATTGTTTGTCGTTTTGTCATGAGGATGACAATCTTGACATGTAAGGTTTCGATTTAATCGGAGTCAGGCAATGCCCAGCGGCAGAGTGATCAAGTGAAATCAGCAGGAGTTGATTAAATGATTTGGAGATGAATGATAATCAGGAGATATGAGGAAATGATAATCAAAATGCCCAGGGTGGCATGTTATGAGAATATCGGGAAGAATCAATAGATTGATAGCAATAAGTGGAGAGAGGACTCATCCCGTGCTCTTGGTCCTTGCGAAGTTGTTGTCCCTGCAAAAGCACCATCAGAGAAATATAATGTAATTTTTTGGATTTTGGCTTAGACATAGCTAATGCAGCATCAAATGGTGTTTAAACCATTAATTGGGGGTCCTCATTCCTTCCCTTTTTGCTAAAATTTCTCAAAGCCGGGCGTGCATTGAAGGGTGGCGCCCTATAACCGACCGCCTTTGATTAACGGTGCTCCTACCAAGGCCATACCCGAGAAACATTCGGTCTTAGAGGGAGAAGAGAAGAATAACTGAGGATAAGCTTTATGCAGGATGGGAGATGTTGGGACTTGAATTCCTTCCAAGGTGTTTCCCCTCAAAGAGGTAGTCTATTGCGTTGGGGCTTTATGCCTTTGATTTTAGACCCTTGACATGCATACGACCAGGGTTTTCCCTGCGGGGACTTTGCCTCTCTTGACATGCCATAATTCACAATTTTACTTTTATCAAAATTTTGGCTTGATTTTCATAATAGCCCTTTTGGCGAGATGTATATCATGAAACTCATATGAAAACACATATTGATTTTGGGTCAAGACTGCCCCTATTTGAGACTCCTCTCGTATTGGGGATTACCCGGATTGGTCATCTCATCCGTCAACCTCTTGCCCCTACACGCGGCCGAGTAAAGAAGAGAAAAAGACTTCCAGAAATTCTCATGGCATGGCCAAAGTAGGGACGGTGTTTTATTAAAGGAGCCAGCTAAGGACGCTGTGAAGTGTGTGGAATGCCCAGCTAAGGGTTACTCTTAACAAGCAGGGAGAGAACGTTGAATTCCCAGCGTGGGGTTCTTATTAACCAATGGTGCTGCAGAAGCAAGCCTAAAGACTCTTTTGAGCATGATTTAATTAAACAAAAGCCTAAGATAAAGGTCTAAAACATCACTCTCAATTTTGTTAAGAAGCACTTTATTTTGAAAATTGTGCGTGAAGTAATGAGAAAATGATATCATAAAAATGCGTACTTACGCCAATATGCTACCTTACAACCTTTGTAGAAGCAGCTGTCAAAGGCGAGGTTGATCATCGTGGGATAGTCCTCTTTGCAGTCAAAAGGATTGGAAGCAAAGGGTTTGAAAGTGGCTTAACAAGAAGGAGTGGTGCCAAGACCAGACTCAGACGAATAAGGAAAAAAGGAAGAGAGGCGAGGGCTAGAACTCCCTTACTAAGGCGCGGAGACCCTGATCACATGAAAGGTCTACAGAAGAAGAGGAGAATTAGAAGGAGGAGTGAGGACTAAAGCCTCGAAAGCAGTGAGAGAATGGGCAGATGCCCAAGGCAGTGGTTGTGGAAGAAGTTGGGTCGGACCCAGGATGAATTATGAGGAGAAATTGGTAGATGGAAAGAGGCAGATCCGGAGGGTCCGGAGGCAGAGGAGGAGAATCATGAGCGGAAGAAGAATTAGGAGGCTCCAGAGGGGAAGAATCTCCAGGGACGCGATGCCCTGGGAAGAAATATGCAAAAAGATGGTGAAAAAGGAAGAAGAGGATAAAGGATGTGATATCCTGGAGGAGCAGGAAGATGAGACGGAGGAAAGATGGAGGGTCCGGAGGTTTCGGAGGAATGGAATGCCGAGGGACGCGGTGCCCGGGGAAGAATGAATGAAAATGATTAGGAGGGTCCGGCGGTTCCGGAGGGATAAGATATCGAGGGACGCGGTGCCCTGGGAAGAAATATGGAAAAAGATGATGGAAAAGGAGGAAGAAAATGAAGGATGTGATGCCTTCGAAGAGCAGAAAGATGAATCGGAAGAAAGATGGAGGGTCCGGAGGTTCCGGAGGAAGCAAATGGAAAGGGGCGTCATGCCCTGGAAAAAGATAGAAAGAATAAGATGGAGAATCTGGAGGTTCCGGAGGGATGAAATCAGGAAAGGCGTCATGCCCTAAAAGGAGGGGTAAAACACCTGGAGATGCCAGGGAAATAGCAGAAAGGGGAACGCGATGCCCTGGGGGAAGATAAAGATCCGGAGGTTCCAGAGGAATGAGATGGAAAGGGGCGCGATACCCAAGAAGGAAGTCTGGAAATTCTGGGAGAATGAGATGAAAAAGGGCGCGATGCCCTAGCAGGATAAAGGAGAAATCCGGAGGGTCCGGGTGCAGGAGTTGGAAAGGGGCGCGATGCCCTGAGAAGAGATTGGAAAGGGGACAATGCCCGAGCAATGAAGATGAATAGGATGGGAAATGCGGGATATCCGGAGGTGCCGGAAGGCGGGGAAGACACGGGTCCGGAAACCCAGGAAAGAAGAAGTGCAATTGCATGCAATAGGATGGATGCGATGAATGCAGTGAATGCGTGAATGTAATGAGATGCAAAGAACATGAAGAATGTGAAGGGCGAGAGGATGAGATCCTCCTCCTTACCCCTGGAGTGGCCCATGAAGAATCGGTGACAGAGGAGAATATGGGTGGAGTTGAATGGAAGGTGGATAAAAGAGTGGAAGGCCCCTTAGCACCAAGATAACTGCCCCTCCATGGTAGTGGAAATGTATAGCCAATTGGCCCAATGGAAGAAGCTTTAATAATAAATGACAACCCCCTTGGAAGGCAAAGATCAATGATGTGAGGGAGTTGGAAAGTTGGTACAGGAAGCATCGCCATGCCCATTGATTGTGGCGTACAAAGAGTGGTGAACAAAATGGGCATTTGCCCCTTGTATGGCGAAATGAATTCAAGATTTGAAAATTGGGACAAGGGGTGCCCTGCCCGGCCCTTAGGTGGCATCAACTCTTGGCATTCTCTTCTGAGCAATGGCGGCGACTTGGCCTCTTCAATTGTGCTTGGCACAACAACCCGGATTGGCATCCGGCAAATAAATTCTTGCCTCTTGAACTGCATAGCCACGGCCACATGTTTCTTGCCCGGCTCTTGTTCATCTTCGGCACAAATACTGCTAGAAGCATCCCCATTCCGAGTAGTAAAGGGGGGTGAAGCGGAGGCGGAAGGCTCCATAGATGGTGGGGGTGTAGTGGAAGGTGTTGGAGAAAGGATGAGTGGAGGCGGAGGTTCAAACACGTCGAGCTTCTCCCTTTGCTCGGAAGCAGTTGGGGTTGACTCGAGTGTACAAAAGGGTGGATCCTGCTCAGGACTAACCATGGGTAAGGGTGAAGGGTTAAATGGTAAAATAGGGGTTATAGGCATAGTGGAGGGTTGGGGTGGCAAACAAAGAGGAGGTGTAATGGAAGGCTGAGGTGGTGGTAACGGGAGACTAATTGGGGAAGGTTCGATGGTGGACTGGGTGGAGGGCGGTGGTGTGGAGGTTAATGGCTTAATGAGTGGAGGTTTAGTGGAAGGCTCAGGGAAGGCTGGTGTCATGAAGGTTAATGGTATAGTTGGTGGAGGTGTAATTGATGGAGGTTCGGTGCGGAGAAAACGTCGAACGGGGTGAGCGGCGTTAAGGATGGGAGGAGACTCCAGATGTGCCGGCGCGGGTGATTGGAGTATCGACCCATCATCGTAACACCAACTAGTCTCATAAATGGGGGTTGGATTGGGTATGGTGGCTTCATCTTGAGCAGGGGGTTCATCAAATAGTAATGGGGGGAGAGGGAAATGAAGGAAACTCGGAAGGGGTGCCTGTGCAGCTTCATCATCGTATATTGCTTCAAATTCTTCAATTGTTGGCTCTTGCTTGCTTGAACCGCCGATGCCGTAGTCATCCCTCCTATCCTTCCACTCTCTCTCCATCTTTGTAATGTCATTCAGAGCGGCGTGGAGAGGATTGACGGGAGTAGGAGGAGCGGGCCGCGGGCTCGTAATCCTCTTTAATTGTTCCTCCATCAGAGTAATTTTGTCTAGAAGAGTTTGCTGGAGGGGTGTGACCTGAGCAACAGGGGGTTGGCAGGGCCTTGAAGGAGGGGCCGTATAAAAAGACCGTGGAAGGGGATTAATGGGCCGACCCATAGAAGAACTCGGATGGGCCGGATTGCAAGGGGTAGATGGGCCTTGGGGCCGTGATGGAGGAGGAATAGAAGGAGGCGGGTGTTGAACCACCCGAGTAGGAATATGAATAGAAGAGGGAAGTGGGTGATGGGCCACCCGCATAGGATTGGAAGGAGGATGAGATGAATGAGATGCACCCTCAACAGCGGCCTTAAGGGCTTGAATTTGTTGAGGGGTGAGATGATCTAATGCATGAATGATTTGGGAAACCTTCTCATCATTGGGACAAGACGGTCCCGTAGGAGTAGTGGCTCGCGATTGGATTGGAGGACCATGGGATTGGATATTGCCCATGGGTCGGGCAACACCGTAAAAATGAGGACGTGGTCCTTTGAAAGAATTATGGTGAGAATGATGAACATGTTGAAATTGAGGGGAATAAGATGTGCTAGGTTGATCACCCTCATGAACATTAATTGAGTAGAACATGTTGACTTTCTTATCAAGGTAATCCAAATAATTCAATGTGCAACCAAAACAATTCACAGAAATAGCAAACAAGTTGGAATGGTTACCTTTGACTGCTTATGTTTGAACCTTGGTGAATTAAGGATTTTTAACAAAATTATGATTCACACAAGGGAGGAACCTAGTTTCAAATGTGATTTCAACTCCGGTGCCAACTAAGAACACTCTCTCACCGTGTATGGCCAACTAAACCCGGGACTTCAAAGGGTACAACCTGCCCGGCGTCCGTGAGGGAATCCACGGGTGCGGGGACTTACGGAGATTTGGTTTAGAAATTTCCAATCCAAAGAGACGGAGTGCTCAATGGAGGGTCCTTCCTTCACCAAGAGGGTGTGTGGAATCCTAGTGTAGAGAGAGGAGGTCTCCCAAACCAATGCAAATAAATGAATGCAGGGTAAACGAACCAACCACAGCAATATGATCAATCAATGAATATAAGCATGAATCAGCATGAAAAATCACAAACGGGAGGGTTCTGTAAACCCACAGGAAAGAGACGCCCTGGCGGGGGTCGCTACCAAGAAACAGACGACAGCGTGGCTGTCGTGAATCGCTGTGAGGGCCCAGAAGCAGTGAAAAGCACGCCTTGGAGTGAGGCGCTATATATAAAAGGACGCCCCTGGGTGAGGGCGTCAAATGTAAACAAGCGCCTTGATGTGAGGCGCTAAGCAACAAAAAGACGCCCAGGGGAAGGGCGTGAATTCACAGAAAGCAGGAGATGTGATGGAAGACGCCCTGGCAGAAGGCGTTACACATAAAGAAGACGCCCTGGATCAGGGCGTTAAAATAAAATGCACCTCTGTCTAAGGCATTAATTTCCTCTATCTCCAGAAAAACTCCACGGCCAGAAATATCAAACACTCACAGTCAGAGGCAATCAACAAATATGTGAATTAAGATATTAGCATGCTCATCAAAATTTTTGGATAAGTGGAAATTCTAAAAAAAACCTATCAAACTGACAGATCACATGGGGAGAGTGCAAGCACAATGGAGGGTGCCTGTGGGGCACAAAAAGGAGACGCACCGTGGGTGTAAAAGGGGAGATGGCACACGTGGGTGCCCAAGGGGAAAGGGTAATCAAAAGAAAAACGAAAGGGGTCCCATCGTGATCGACAATTTGTAGATTCTAATTAAAAATCTACTTAGAACAATTATGAAAAATGATGTGATCGCCAGAGACGCGAGGGCCTCAAAAATATAACAATAATAATCAAGGGAGGGATCGCGAAAAATACCTTTAAAAGCGCGGGGATTGTGAGTGCTCCTTTCTCTTCCAATCGGCCGGCCGATGAAGAGAGTTCTTCTTATAGCTTGATTACCCTTGCAAAGATCAAAGACAAACACCAATAAAGATTGGATTAGAAATCAAGGTGAGTGTAGCATCAAATTCATAGTAGGGATGAGCATGGAAATCATGTAAAGGAACACACCTTATGGGTGTTAGCCCTTAAACCCCTATGCAAAAGGATGTGGGATGAATGATATGAATGATGAATAATATGCTAAATAGATAAAGGGTGTGCAAGAGTGCACTGTGGGGAGATTCTCAACGGTGGAGAAGAAAAAAATCAACAGGATATGAGCATGCATGCATATGAACGATGCAATAAACAAAAGAAAAAAATAATAAGAAGAAGAAGAAGAGGAGCCTGTGCTTTTGGCTTTGATGCTCAATGGGGAGGAAGCTTCAAGGTTGAAGAAACGATGAAGCTTGATGCGTGCAGGAGAACTTCCTCCAGCCAGAAGCAACAGCGGCACCCTGCGTAAAAAGAAAATAGAGAAGGAATAGAGAAGCAGAAAGGGAAAAGGGATAAAGGGAATCCAACCTCGTAACAGAGAAGCAGTCTCTATTAATAGGTTGAAGAGAAGATAAGAACGGGCAAGAGTCCAACATGGGAAGGATTAAGTTCTCAATAGAGGAAGATGACCAAACAAAGCAGGGACTCTTCTGGGGAAAGCTATGTTCGATTAGAATTCAAAAGCTGAAACACGACCTGGAAAAGGGCGTCAATTCAAAAATTGACGACCTACCATAGGACGTTAATTCAAAACGCGACCTGAACAAAGGCGTCAACTCCTGGATCATTTTTAGAAATAAATCTTTCTTTTATTTGAAAATTGTGAAACACGCCTGAGTCAAATGCGTTAATTAAAAACGCGCCCTACCAAAGGACGTTAATTCAAAATATTCAAAACAGGGTCATTTTTTATTTCTCAATATTATTTTCTCATTTTTTAGGTGGAGGTGCATCTCAATGTGTTGATTCCAATGACTATTTTTGCGTATTTTTCTGACACCCGGAAGGCCACCAAATCATCTCTTAAAGGGGGTTGAAAATAATATTAAAATATTCAATTTGAAAATGACGCCCTCACATATGTCGTGATTTCAATTTTTTTTATTTTTTTATTTTATTAAAAACTAAAATAACGTCTCTTGTTAAGTCGTTAATTCATAAAAAATTCCGAAAAAAACTCAGAAAAATCTAGAAAAAATTGTAAAACAAGTGGAATTGACGCCTGATGCATGTGTCGTCAATTTTCTTTTATTTTCTTTTAATTTTCTTAAAAAGAAATGACGCCCCTCTTTAAGTCGTTAATTCTGAAAAATACATAAAAATAGAGAAAAATGTCCAGAAAATCCAGAAAAATCCAAAAAAATAGGAATTTGCAAGAACAGGGTGAAAAAAAGGAAAAATCTAAGAAAAGTGAGAAAAACCACTCAAACAGAGGTAATTTGAGGGTCAAATTGGGACATTACAAGGTAATATGAGATGTACTCATAGTAACGTCAATTTTGGCGTGTCTACAAGTATGATTTAATCAGAAAAGAGAATAAAAGCCTGAAAAAGAAAATCAACAGCATAAGTCACGATACTAGCTCAATCAACAAGTGCGCTGACTTAGAACTAGAGATCGCCAATCTGCACAAAAAATTGAGTGAACAGGAATTAGATGAAAACACGTTTAAATCTCAGGAAGAAGAAAATGAATTATTGAGGAAAATAATTGATGAACTGAAGTTAAAAGTGCAAAGCTGTGAACAGGAGACAAAATTGACCAATGAAAAGGCTAACGCGACGAAGGAAGAAAATAACAAACTTCTGGAAGAAATCAAAAGAACTCAGAAAGCATTGGAAGACAAACAAGAGAGTCTAGAGAAAATGGTAAGAGGAGAAGAAAACTTGAATGCCATGCTTGGAACAAAAGTAAATTATCAAAAGGAAGGTTTAGGGTATAAACGTAATGCCAAAAAGGAATTTCAAATGAAAACCATTACCTTTGTGGCCGGAGCAGATCCTAAAGGAAAGAGACCTCTTATAAACATGTATGAAGTTGAAGAGCCAAGTGACACAAATGCAAGAGAAAAAGATTCTAACAAAAATGACTTAGAAGAATCGAGGGTAGAAGGCCAAAACTCTCAAAAGCTCTTCTTGAGACAAGGCCAATCATCTAATAAGGAAACAAACTCAATCAAGTCATTCAAAGCAAGAAATAAAGAGTTTTGGAATCAAGAAAGTCGGCTCAGAAACCCCCCCGAGCCGACCACAGGCAAAGCCAGGCGAAATGCTGAATTCTGGCGGAACCGAAGTCGACCACGACCCCCTCAGGTGTCGACCACAGCCAGTAACAGAAAGTGGGAAAACCACTGGGATGTCAGAGGCCGACACCCAGGGCTCCATAAGCCGACCACGGCTTCTAACAACAACCATGCTCTAGTGAGCAGAAATCAGAATTGGCTCCGACCCATAAGATCCACCAATCAAATATGAATTCCTAAATCTTTCTTAAAATATTTGAGTGACCTTACTAGACATATTGAACCCAAGAGCAGTTGGGTTCCAAAAATCTTCACATGATGTGTCATGCAGGAATGTTTAGCGGACATCCACAACAAATGGTATCTTGATAGTGGCTGCTCGAGACACATGACCGGAGACAAGAAGAAGTTTTATCAGCTGATTAAAAAGGATGGTGGACACGTAACCTTTGGTGGAAACAACAAAGGTAAAATCATCAGCACAGGTAAGATAGGTAAGAAGCCTTCAAATTGTATTAAGAATGTGTTATTGGTAGATGGCTTAGAGCATAATTTACTGAGCATTAGCCAACTATGTGATAAGGGACACAAGGGGATATTTGACTCGGAAAGCTGCAAAATAATGGAACCTAATTCAGATCTAGTAAAATTCTTAGGCAAAAGAGTGAACAATGTTTACATGATAGACTTAAATGATCCTGTTCATTCTAACTTGTGTCTAACTGCTAAAAAGGATGATCTGATCTGGTTATGGCACCGCAGGTTAGGACATGTCAGCTTTAGAGTTTTGCATAAATTGGTTAAAAAGAACATGGTCAGAGGGCTGCCTGAAATTACCTTTAGTCAAAACATCAAACTAGTGCTGCATGCGCCCAAAGAAAGCAAACTAGAAAAACCTTCAAAAGCAAATATGAAAACCAGTCCTCTAAACCACTAGAATTAGTGCATATGGACCTATTTGGGCCAACAAGAACAGCAAGCATCAGTGGGAAGAGATATGGCTATGTGTTAGTAGATGATTTTTCAAGATTTACTTGGGTGTTTTTCTTATCCCAAAAGAATGATGCATTTCATGAATTTCAGGCCTTCTACAAAAGATTGAAACAGGATGGTAAGTTCAAAATATGCTCAATCTTATCTGACCATGGCGGAGAATTCGAGAATTCTGAATTTGATACATTTTGCAGGAGCAAAGGAATAACGCACAGATTCTCAGCACCCCGAACGCCAGAACAAAATGGGGTGGTGGAAAGAAGGAATCGAACTCTGGTAGAGATGGCGAGAACAATGTTGGCAGAAGGGAACCTTCCAAGAAAATACTGGGCAGAAGCAGTTAACACCGCATGTTACATTGTGAATCGTGCAATGGTAAGACCATCTAGTGCAAAAACTCCATATGAAATGTTCAAAGGTAAGAAACAATCTTTAGCCCACTTCAGAATATTTGGTACAAAGTGTTTCATCCATAACAATGACAAGAAAAACTTGGACAAATTTGAACCCAAGAGTGACCCAGGAATATTCTTGGGATACTCTGACAAATCAAGAGCTTATAGAGTGTTCAATATCAAAGATCAAGTAGTCGAGGAATCTCCTCACATTTCATTTGATGAAACTGATGAATCTATGGATGATGAACAGGTCAACAAGAAAAATGAAGATGGAGAATTTATGGAACCCAAGGATGAGCCAGATGAGCAAAGTAAGGAATCGAGCCATGAAGGAGAACAAGGTAACAACTCTGGCGAACCAAATGCAAATGAGGATGGATCAGGTAACAATCTTGTAAATATAAGAGTGCTTAAGGATCACCCCCTTGATAGCATAATTGGTAATGTAAATGAACCAAGGAAAACAAGATCTCAGTGGAGAGCTGTTAATGAATTAGACCAACTTGCACTAGTCTCCCAAATTGAGCCAAAAACTATAGAAGAAGCCTTGAATGATGAATCCTGGATAGATGCAATGCATGAGGAGTTAAATCAATTTGAGAGAAACAAAGTTTGGAATCTTATTCCCAGACCAACCTCTCACTCTGTCATTGGAACCAGGTGGGTGTTTAGAAATAAATTAAGTGAGAAAGGGGAGGTCATTAGAAACAAGGCTAGACTTGTAGCCAAGGGGTACAACCAGGAATTTGGTATTGATTTTGAAGAATCATATGCCCCTGTGGCCAGATTAGAAGCCATCAGGATTTTACTCGCTTTTGCATCTTCTCATGGAATCAAACTATAACAAATGGATGTAAAAAGTGCCTTTCTAAATGGAGTCATCAAGGAAGAGGTATATGTAGAGCAACCTCCTGGGTTTGAGAATGACGGTTTCCCTAACCATGTTTTTAAACTCAATAAAGCATTATATGGTTTGAAACAGGCTCCACGTGCATGGTACGAGAGGCTAAGTTCATTTCTTGCCAACAAGGGTGTGGACGCACTAAAATTCGATCGTTCATGGCGGCGGGTTTCGTCTATTGAGTGCGTGGGCGTGCCAGTCACCGAAGTGACAATTTATTCGGGCTCCGAAGAGCCCATGGTGCGCTCGATCTGACGTCGTCAGACGATTGTTGTTGTACTCCTGGTTTTGATGATGACAGCAGTAAGACTTTGGATATAGACACTTAACCTCCCAATAACTGTTTAATAATTCAAAGGGGTTGCAGGGTGCTCATTGCGTCAACGCCATCAAATGGAAGCGTCGACGCAGCAGTGCAAACTCAAGAAAGAAGCCCCTGGGTGAATTTGTGCGTCAACGCAACGTTCAAGTGGAGTGGACGCATCAGAGCATTGATAGCTTGGGCACAAAGTCTATACATCAGCTGGATCCATTTAGTCTGTACATTGGCATATCTTCTTCAAGTCTGTACATCGGGCACCTTCTTAACAAAGTCTATACATTGCTGTTTGCATTGCACAGTCCATACACTTGAAGCTTTTCATTTGATGAAGTCTATACACTAGACTCCAGTTCTCCAAGTCTATACACTAGACTTTAGTTCTTCAAGTCTATACATTCGACTGCAATTCTCCAAGTCTATACACTAGACTCCAGTTCTCCAAGTCTATACACTAGACTTCAGTTCTCTAAGTATATACATTGTTGGTTGCATTGCAAAGTCCATACACTGGAAGCTCTTCATTTGATGAAGTCTGTACACTGGTCTTTCTGGCACGTTAACACTAAGTCTATACACTTCATTTTTGCAGAAGGGAACAGGGTCGACGCCTGAAGCCTAGAGCGTCCACGCATCAGTAGATGAAGCTTTCACGATTTCTTCTATTGTGTCAACGCCACAAGCAAGCAGCGTCGACGCAGCAGTTAAAGTAGCAGAGACTCTTACAAGCGATGAAGCCTTCATGAAATCTACCACTGCGTCAATGCCATCAACAAGCAGCGTCGACGCAGCAGCTTAAGAGATGCCAGTATAGAAACGTACACGTTCGTGCGTCAACGCCACCAACTGGCAGCGTCGACGCAGCAGTCCAAGAAAGGGACGACTTATCTCTGGCTGCCTTCAATACGTCAACGCTATATGCTGATAACATCGACGCAGCACGCCTATCTGTTGAAGACTTGATCACTGGACTGTCGGTACCATTGCGTCAACGCAGCAGGCTGATGGAGTCGACGCAGCAGTTAAAAAGATTGAAGAACTCTGATGGCTGCATCAACTCTCTGGAGCAAGTGAGTTGACGCCATCTAACTCCAGTTGATGAGCGTACTGGTGCTGGGCACGTGATCTGAGGATAAGGAGAATGCCCAGATGAAGGAAGGAGACGGGTCCACGGGATCCAAGTCCGCCAACCAAAAGGTTAAAGACATCCGCAATCAGAAAAGAGAAGCGGAAGGGCTTATCTTCAGGTTCTGCAACCGGTCAGAAGGATGCTGGTAGCTCGCGTACAGTCACCATGGAAGAACCTCTGAAGGTTCTTATTTCCCGGTACGTTGATGCTACTGATCATCACATGCTCAAAGTTTTTCCTCAGCTGTTTCCTATACTGGACCATCAGGGCTGGTGGTCGTTTGTCTCAACACACAAGACTTACTACCCCACCCTGGTCAGAGAGTTCTACCAAAACTTAAAATATGAACCTTCTGTTCCAAAACTCACATCCAGTGTTAGAGGTGTAAGGTTCGAAATAACAGATAAGCTGCTTGCCAGAGCTTGGAAGGTTCCTAAAGTAGGAGTTCAGCTGCATGATTTTGAGTATGATGCGCATGAGGCATATGAGCTCTTGACTGAGAAACCCAGTAATCTCTCCGATGTCAGGGAGACCTACCTAGGCAGTCTCAAAGACAATCATTTCCCTTCGCTAAATAGACGGCTCCACCACATTTGCACCTCCATGATCACACCACAGAGCAGTGGAAGAGAAAGGGTGACAGAGATGCAAAGATTTCTTCTCTACTGTATGCTGAAGAGAATACAGATTTCCCTGCCGGATGTAGCTATTCAAACAATGGGGTCCTGTCTATCTCAGTCCAGAACCCTTCCTTATGCCGCCCCATTAACTGCTGTTTTTCGGAAAGTTGGTGTAGACTTTGGATCTGAGAAGAAACTTACCATCCCTCGAGGGAATGTATACACACTTTCTTATATCCAAAAGTTTATGGGTTTTGAGGTCATTGATGGTAAGGCTGTCAGAACCCTTCCTAGTCAGAAATCAGCCCCATCAGAGATCGGTCAGGCATCAAAAACAGCCGCTAAGGATGATGATCAAGCACACAGAGCAGAAATACCGATTCCACCTATGGTGAGTGCAGACATGCCAGAGGACAACTCCATTAGGGGAGAGCAATCTTTTGAGGCTTCTGAGGAACCGAGTGGCTCTGTACCTACAGTAGAACCATCTACGTCAGGAGCCATTAAAGTTTATAGAAGAACCTCTCCAAATTCTGATGCAGTTCCACCCCCAGCAACTGTTGAAGAGATGTTGGTGAACATGACTATGATGATGCAGCGTCAGGAGGCCAAGATAGACAAGTTGGTGGAGTTCACAACCCTTCATTTTAACAAGTTGACTGCTCAGATTGTGAATTTTGAAACTTCAGTTTTATGTGAGTGGCGAAATTTCTTACTCACCAAGATGGTGTCTGACCAAGTAACAAGGTCAGTCTTGAAACAGATATCATCCCTCCTTGACAAACTTGCCACTCTGGTACAAGAGATGCACAATCAACAAGGTTCAACCCTTTCCTCTTTTGCCAAAATTATTGATATGTGCTATGATCTGAAGATAGGGCTAGAAACAATCAAAGGTCCTGTCAGTGCAATCCCTCCAGTCCTCAAAGTTGTGCTAGAGAAGATTGACAAAGTAATAGCCAACATCCACGATAAAGATTCTGTCACTGAAATTGGCAATGTTCGCAACTCTCTAAGTCATCAGCTAAGCGAACTTTCTCAAGAGATCAGAGACCTTCTAACCAGGGACCATTCTACTTCAGGACAGACATCTCGCCAGACACCTCCAGGCACTCAAGGACAATCTTCTCGTCAGCAACAACAACCATCTTCTGCCAGGCGTTACAATCGCTTCTTCCCATCTTAATCTATGTTTTCTACATGCACCCCCTTTCATGATAATGACAAAGGGGGAGAGCTTAATGAGCTGCTAAATTTTGTTAATGACTGCTGATTTTTGCTAATGAATGCTGAGTTTTGTGCTGAATTTGCTAATGAATGCTGAGTTTTGTGCTGAATTTTGCTAATGAATGATGAGTCTTGTTAATGAATGATAGCATATATTTTCATTTTTGTGACTCATAATTTTTTGTTCAACTGACAAGTAACCATGCGATTGGTTGATGCTAACCATTATGTGATCGCAGAAGTCATTAAAACAGTTTGGGGGTTGTCATCATCAAAAAGGGGGAGATTGTTGTACTCCTGGTTTTGATGATGACAATAGTAAGACTTTGGATATAGACACTTAACCTCCTAATAACTGTTTAATAATTCAAAGGGGTTGCAGGGTGCTCATTGCGTCAACGCCATCAAATGGAAGCGTCGACGCAGCAGTGCAAACTCAAGAAAGAAGCCCCTGGGTGAATTTGTGCGTCAACGCAACGTTCAAGTGGAGTGGACGCATCAGAGCATTGATAGCTTGGGCACAAAGTCTATACATCAGCTGGATCCATTTAGTCTGTACATTGGCATATCTTCTTCAAGTCTGTACATCGGGCACCTTCTTAACAAAGTCTATACATTACTGTTTGCATTGCACAGTCCATACACTTGAAGCTTTTCATTTGATGAAGTCTATACACTAGACTCCAGTTCTCCAAGTCTATACACTAGACTTCAGTTCTTCAAGTCTATACACTCGACTGCAATTCTCCAAGTCTATACACTAGACTCTAGTTCTCCAAGTCTATACACTAGACTTCAGTTCTCTAAGTATATACATTGTTGGTTGCATTGCAAAGTCCATACACTGGAAGCTCTTCATTTGATGAAGTCTGTACACTGGTCTTTCTGGCACGTTAACACTAAGTCTATACACTTCATTTTTGTAGAAGGGAACAGGGTCGACGCCTGAAGCCTAGAGCGTCCACGCATTAGTAGACGAAGCTTTCACGATTTCTTCTATTGCGTCAACGCCACAAGCAAGCAGCGTCGACGCAGCAGTTAAAGTAGCAGAGACTCTTACAAGCGATGAAGCCTTCACGAAATCTACCACTACGTCAACGCCATCAACAAGCAGCGTCGACGCAGCAGCTTAAGAGATGCCGGTATAGAAACATACACGTTCGTGCGTCAACGCCACCAACTGGCAGCGTCGACGCAGCAGTCCAAGAAAGGGACGACTTATCTCTGGCTGCCTTCAATACGTCAACGCTATATGCTGATAATGTCGACGCAGCATGCCTATATGTTGAAGACTTGATCACTGGACTGCCGGTACCATTGCGTCAACGCAGCAGGCTGATGGAGTGGACGCAGCGGTTAAAAAGATTGAAGAACTCTGATGGCTGCGTCAACTCTCTGGAGCAAGTGAGTTGACGCCATCTAACTCCAGTTGCTGAGCGTACTGGTGCTGGGCACGTGATCTGAGGATAAGGAGAATGCCCAGATGAAGACACGTGTTCTGACAGCTGCTGGATGCTGCCACGTGGTCCGAACTCTTAGGGCGGGAACTGTGGAAGCCACATGCGCCCTGCTGCTGCTCCAGGTATATAATGGAGCCTTCGTCTTCAGATGAAGATTGATCGAAGATTGAAGAAAGAGCCTAGAGAATAGAAAGCCCTTTGATCCATAAAAAGAAGCAGTGCAGCAGTGAGAGAGAAAGAGGAAGAGAGTAGAAGAGAAAGAAAGAGAGATAGAGAGTGAGAGAGAGAGCTCGTGGAAAAGAAGGAAGAAGCTGCTTGAAGATCTGTCTTCACTGGACCGTGGATCAGATCTAGGCCAGTCAGCTCCGTTGAGAGCCACATCTGTGTTTTCATCTATTACAGCTTTCGGATTGCTGTGTTATTTTTCGTTTATTGTTTTTCCTTTGTTTTTCTGATTATCCTTGGTCTTCCGATTGCTCTGTTGGGGATCGGGTACCTCCTGTTGATTCAAGAGAAGGGAGATCTAATCTCCGGGTTGCAAGTGACAGGTTGTCACTTGTGGGTTGCCCTCTGGTTAGAGGAAGGGAGGCTAGTCCTCCGGTTCTGGGCTTGTGGTTGCAAGTCCAGGTGTCCCTCCTAGTCTGGAGGAAGAGAGGTCTTCGACCTCTAGTTTCCAAGTGGCTGGGAGTCACTTGGGTGTCCCTCCGGTTGGGAGGAAGAGGGGAGTCTGTTCCCCTGGTCAAGCTGTGTGGCAGCAACTGTTTGCAGACTGAGTCTGCTTGGTTCTAGCATTTGCTAGTGAAGCCTCACTCCGGTTGGGAGTGAGAGGTGGATGTAGGTCTGTGGACCGAACCACCTAAAATCTCTTTTGCCGTGGCTTGTTTGATTGATTTGCTTCCGCTAGATGCTTGGATAGGCACGCCCATGAGTTTGTATTTGAGTTGAAATGAATTAGTTCTATTATGTGTCTTTTTTCTAGCATCCTAGTTTTAATTTGGCCATAATCTGTAGAAGGATACATTCACCCCCCCTCTGTATCCGGGCCAAGCACCCTAACAATTGTGTGGTTCGTGTCGGGACCATATCCCGTCATGCCATAAAGGTCACGACGTCATTTACATCCCCCATACGAGGGAATACCCTTGATTAATTGCCGAAATTAGGGGCCCTACAGTCAAAAATAAATAATACTAACTACGCGAAAAGGGGACAAGAATAAATCACACTAAAGTCCACATCAGGATACGAGCCATTGGCCATGTCGGTCACTCGCGGACCTTTTCATATCCGAACTCGGGTCCGTGATAGAAACGCGGCGGAAACCGAGGTGGACCCGTTCAAATGTCTGCCGAACGCACGGCAATTTTAATGATGGCTCGGAAGGGATTCGGGGCGAGAAACGAATCCGGTCTGATTGGAATGTCGGCCCGAGATCAGGTCGGGGCCTGGCCATATCAGGATGATTCCCAAGACTCGGGCCCGGTCTGAGAGGGCGGCATCATTGTTCCTTCTGCGTCGGGTCACGGAGAGAGGGGGGGCTGTAATGTAGAATTATTAATACCTTATAATCTTTTATCATTATTGTTCTTATTACCCCGTTGCTTATTCCTTTTTCCGCATCTGTTCCGGGTGATTTCCCTTATCTTGCTTATTGCCATTATTGCCCTTTTTTTATTATTATTAATGTTGCCACTCATTTCATTCGTCATCATTTTTTTTATACGGATATGTTCAAGTCTATTTATTCATCATGACTTTTATTAGTTTGTCGGTGCTGCCATTAGATGCCTATATGTACGTATATATGTGTATTCATCTATTATATATATATATATTTATCATTGTTTTTTTTTTGGAGAGAGTTGACCCTTGATGGGTTGAAAGAGGGGCTAAAAAAAGGGTATATCGCTGAAGGAAGGTGGGTAGAAGAGTGTGCCGGCGAAGGGCTGGGGATGGGTGCCACTGAAGGGCCAAAGGTGGTGTACCGGCGAAGGAGGGCGGAGGTGTGCCGGCGAAGGGCTGGAGCTGTGAAGGGCTTAAGGAGGGTGTACCGGTGGAGGCTTCAAGGCAGTGTACTGCTGGGGGGGGCCTGAAGAGTGTATCGGCGAAGAAAGGGAGGATGACATAAAGTCTGTACATTCATCAGCCCCAAAGCCTGTACATTGTCTATTCAACCAGCATATCAAGTCTATACATCCTCCAGCTCAAAGTACGTACGTTGCGTATTGACTACAGCTCACAGTCTGTACATTGGCTACTCAAAGTCTGTACATTGGCCAATTCAAAGTCTATACATTGCCCTTTGGCTGCAGTTCAAAGTCTATACACTGTCCCTTGGCTGCAGTTCAAAGTCTACACACTGCCCTTGGCTGCAGTTCAAAGCCTGCACATTCGGCAACTCAAAGTCTATACATCGTTCATCGGCTGCAGCTTAGAGTCTATACATTGCAGCTCAGAGTCCGTACATCGGCCAGCCCAAAGTCTGTACATCGTCCAGGCCAGAGTTTGTACATCCTTCAGCTCTAAGTCTGTACATTGCCTATTGACTGCAGCTCAAAGTCTGTACATCTGCCACAAAATCTATACACTGCAGCACAAAGTCTGTACGTTGCCCATCCCAAAGTCTGTACGCTGCAGCACAAAGTCTGTACGTCACAGCATGAAGTTTATACATTGGCTTGCCCAAAGTCTGTACGCTGCAGCACGAAGTCTGTACGTTACAGCATGAAGTCTATACATTGGCTGGCCCAAAGTCTGTACGCTGCAACACAAAGTCTGTACGTTGCAGCATGAAGTCTATACATTGGCTGGCCCAAAGTCTGTACGCTGTAGCACAAAGTCTATACGTTGCCCCTTGGCTGCAGCTCGAAGTCTATACATTGCTTGTTGCTGTGTTTGTGCGTCAATCTGCCAAGTCTACACATTGGGTTCCACTAAGACGGTGGATGAGGGTGTACCGGCGAAGAGGGAGAGGCAATGGGAAGGAGTGTGCCGCTGAAAGGGCCAGGAGGTTGTGTCGTTGAAGGGCCGTTAGAGTGTGCCGCTGAAGATGGGCAGTGTATACCGCTGAAGGCTCTCTGGAGTGTGCCGTTGGAGGTTGGGAAGGGCGTATCGCTGAAGGCGGTTTGGGGTTGGAAATGTTAAGGGGGATGATAAGGGTGTACCGCTGGGGGGTGATGAGGGTGTGCCGCTAGGGGCAACAAGGGTGTACTACTGGAGGTTAAAGGAGTGTGCCGCTAGGGGCAACAAGGGTGTACCGCTGGAGGTTAAAGGAGTGTGCCGCTAGGGGCAACAAGGGTGTACTGTTGGAGGTTAAAGGAATGTGCTGCTGAGGGTTAGGAGGGGTAGAGTGTGCTGGTGAAGGGCTAGATAAGTGTACCGTTGAGGGTCGTTGAAATGGAGGTAGGGTGAGCAAAGGGGTGTACCGATGAAGGTCGTTTGGAGCGTACCGCTGGGGGACCAACAGAGCGTACCGGGGAGGGTTGGAGCAGGCGTAATGAAGGCCCAAGGCCCGGTCTTGTGTCATTTATCTTAAGGCTTTTCTTTTCTTCTTATCTTAATTTCCATGTTGTTTTATATAAACTTTTCCCCTGCTTTGCTCTGTTCGGCCTCTGCTCGTAAATTAGACGTCGGACATGTTATGCCGTTATTCGGTTCGGTTCTTCGTGATGCCGGCAGTGGCTCGATTAGTTAGAAAGTTTCATCATTAATCATCTCATTTGTTTATTGCTTCCTTTTGCCTTTTTAACATTTTTTATTATTTCCTGACAAAAATTCGGCAGCATCTCCCCTTGACCCGAGCGTAGGGGAAGTACAGGCAACGCGCCCACACGGAGTGGCGGAACCCGACAACTGGAGGTGGGCACCCGGAGGTAGCAACACCTGTGTAAAACCTCAGAAAACACGGGGAAAACAACGGGCCGAAGACTTCTAGGGCTGGACAAGGTGGACTGGGGCTCAGCCAAGGCGTGCCGGGCTGGGGCAGGGCCAGGCGTGCTGCTGAGGCACCCAGGGAAGGTGTACCGCTGAGGATGGTTATGAGTGTGCCGGCCAAGGGCCGGAAGAGTGTGCCGCCGAGGGCCACTACAGGTGTGCCGGCCGAGGACCGGAAGGGGGTTAAGTGTGTGGACTGGGAGGGTTGTAGGTTATTCAGGAAAAGGAGAAGGGTTAAAGGCCAAGGGTAGGCTACCGGTAGTGGGGTGTTCAGGAAGGGAGGAAGGGTCTGGCTACCCTCAAGTAGATGGGCACAATAGATGGCCATGGAGGGGAGTGGAGAGCCCGTGAGATCAAGGATCAGACAGGAGAAATCACGTCGCCACGGAGACTCCAAAGCATCGGAGAAAAGAAGAAAGACGAACGACGCACCATACAGCATGAAGACTGGCGTAAACCAACAGGAATAGCGAGTAAACCCGAGAAAGGTGATTTTCATTCATGGGAAGCAAGGGGCTGTAGCCATCCATATACATTGCCAAGCACGCCCGTGCCAAGACCACGGGTGAGAAAGAAAACCCGGGGACAAAAGAAAAGGGAAGAGAAAACAAAACAAGGAAAGCCCCCGGACTACATTCAGCTCTCCCCCCCCTCTCTTACTCTCTCTTCTTCCCGGTCGTCGTCGGAGGAGCCTCACACCGGAGCTCTTCTTCTTCCCTTCTCTCTTCTCTTCCTCTCTTGCCTGTGGCTTCAGCCTCTCTGGCCTTGTCTCTTCCTCTGTCTGTGTGTGTGTTCCTCTCCAGCCTCCTCTTCTTATCTTTTCTGGAATGGGAGTGCCTTTATACTCCCAGCAGCGGGAGCCTTCGAGCACGGCCGTCGGAGGCGGGAAGTGGCTCGTGATGATGGGGTTGTACTCCCCCTATCCTGGCTGCCAGGGGAGTAGCCCGCGTGGCCCAACCGTTGGCTGACACCTCAGGGAGCTCACTACGTGCCAAGGACGCGTAGGGCATGGGCACCACATCGTTTAGCTATTGAAAAGGCTTAACGCTGTGCCGCTGGTGGGCTGATGTGCCGCAGGAGGGCCGAAAGGGCGTGCCGCGGGAACACCCAACGGGCGTGCCGCTGAAGGCCCTGGGGGCGTGCCGCTGAAGGCCCTGGGGGCTGTGCCGCTGAAGCCCATTGGGGCGTGCCGCTGAAGGCCCTGGGGGCGTGCCGCTGAAGCCCATTGGGGCGTGCCGCTGAAGGCCCTGGGGGCGTGCCGCTGAAGGGCTAAATGGGCAATGTTGAGCCCGTTGTGAGCACGAGTTGTGCCCCGTTTAATTTTCTTCAAGGCCCATGGATTGTGGGGCTCTTTGTGATCAATTTCTCTTCACTGTCGTGACTCCTGGGGCGGCTTCAGGGTAGTATGCGCATTCGGGGCATCCGAATGACCAGTCTCTCCCGGGCTGCTTCTCTCGGCTTCGTTGTTGACGTCGAGTCGAACAGGATATCCGGGTGCACAATTTTTGGTGTCCACAAATGCCCCCCACCCACGGGTAGCGCAGGCGAAGGATGAGGCAGGCGGTGCCCGTGGGTGTACTGGTCTCTTTTTCTCTTCGTCGGTGCCGACGGGGTGTCGGAAGCTGACGTGGCATGTTTGTCTCTTCTTCTCTTCATCAGTGCTGACAGGGTGTCGGGAGCTGACACGGTCTATTTGTCTCTTCCTCCCTTCGTCAGTGCCGATGGGGTGCTGGGGACTGACGTACAATGTTGGTCTCTTTGCCTCTTCATCAGTGCCGACGGGGTGCCGGGAACTGAAGCAGTATGTTGGTCTCTTGGTCTCTTCATCAGTGCCAGGTGCCGGGAACTGAAGTAGTATGTTGGTCTCTTTGTCTCTTCATCGGTGCCGACGGGGTGTCGGGAACTGAAGCAGTATGTTGGTCTCTTTATCTCTTCATCAATGCCGACGGGGTGTCGAGAACTGAAGCATTATGTTGGTGTCTTTGTCTCTTCATCAGTGCCGACGGGGTGCCGGGAACTGAAGCAGTATGTTGGTGTCTTTGTCTCTTCATCAGTGCCGGCGGGGTGCCGGGAACCGAAGCAGTATGTTGGTCTCTTTGTCTCTTCATTAGTGCCGACGGGGTGTCGGGAACTGAAGTAGTATTTTGGTCTCTTTGTCTCTTCATCAGTGCCGACGGGGTGCCTGGAGCTGACATGGTTTGTTGGTCTCTTTGTCTCTTCGCCAGTGCCGACAGGGTGCCAAGAACTGACCTGGTTTGTTGATCTCTTGGTCTCTTCGTCAGCGCCGACAGGGTGCCGGGAGCTGACCTGGTTTGTTGTCTCTTGGTCTCTTCGTCAGTGCCGACAGGGTGTTGGGAGCTGACCTGGTTTGTTGACCTCTTCTTCTCTTTTCTTTTCTCTTTTTTTTTTGAACCACATTACCGATACAAGCGCCCTTTCGGGGTTTCACCGGTACAGGTCCCCTCTTGCTTTTGCCCATGCGCCCTCTCAGGTTTTCACGTGGCGGGGTACCCGATTTTGCCTGTAGCGCCCTTTCGGGTTTTCGCCACAGCCGGGTTATTGCCATTTTTACCCTCGTCCCCGTGCAGGGGCGAGTCCGGCGGGGTATCTCTATTTTTAACCCCATTTTCTTTTTTTTCTTTTCTTTGACAAGTGAGTGATACGCAAGTGTCGGCTAGGGCATGAAGCCTTGCGCCGGAAGGTAAGGCTTATTCGTTGGCAAGAAGAAAATGCCAGCGCAACGGGAGAATTCATACCGATTCGGACGTAAGGTCCGTAATGGAAATATTGCATGGAGTGGGTGGCTAGGGCACGGAGCCTTGCGCCGGAAAGGGGTCTATTCACTGGCAAGGGACGAATGCCAGCGCAAGGATAGAAGTCGTGCCGATTCGGGCGTAAGGCCCGTGATGGCAATATTGTATGAAATGGGAGGCGACTGAGGCATGAGGCTACGTGCCAGGGAAGGACTTGTTTGTTGGCGGGGTAGTGGCGCCACTGTCGGGGTAAAGTTGCAGGGGTAGAGTCATCTTCGCTTGTGCGGACGCCCGTCCGAGTAGGATTGTGGGGATGGAATGTTTCCCCGGAGACACTTATTATTGTACGTTATCGACTTACTCCTCCACATATGTAAGTGGATTAGTATGTAAGTGCATGCACATATACATGTATATGTATATATATATATATATATAAATACATATATATATATATATATACTTATTTAACATGTTACATATATTTTGCTCCCCCCTCTTTTACTTTCTCCTTTTATTCCTCCCCTTTTTTTATCCCCCTTTTTCCTCTTCTTTCCTTTTATTTTCTTCTCCCCCTTTTATTCATCCCCACCCCATTCCTCTTTTTTTTCAGTCTCTCTTTTATATATATATTTTTTCCTCTCTTTTTTTTCTTTTTTTTTTATTTCCCCGTCCCTCTCTTCTCCCCTTTTTATTTCCCCCCTTTCTTTTCTTTCTCCCCTTTTTCCTTTTTCTCTCTCTGTTCCTCTTTGTATAAATGGACGGGGTGGTTTGAATGGCCACCCCCCATCTTCGAATTCCCTCTCTCCTTCTCCCTCTTCAGCGGACGAGAACCCCCCCCTTTCTCCTCTCTTCTTCTTCTTCCTCGCCCGACGTCGGACGCCGCCGTGAGCACCGCCGCCGTTGTTGCCCTCGTCATGGTGAGGGTACCGCCATGGCGCCCCTCCCTCCCCCTTTTCTTTCCTCTCCCTCTCTTCTCTCGTTCTCCTCCCCTTTTCTCTCTCTCTTCTGCCGTAGGGGCGACGGGCCTTAGCCCCTTCTTCATCCTCTTTTCTTTTTCTACTTCTTCTTCTCCCCTCCTCCTCTTCTCTTTTCCCTTCCTTGTCTCTCTCCTTTCCCTTCTTCTCGGCGCGATCGGGGCGGTGAGGAGAGGTGCTTCCGGAGCGTATCGGGGAAGGCCTCGTCAGGGTGTGCCGGGAAGGGTTCCGTGGGCATACCGGTGAAAGCCCGCGCGGGGGTGCCGGGGAGCGGGCAGAGAGGGGGTGTACTGGGGAAGCTCTCCCCAGGGCGTGCCAGTGAAACCCCGCGTGGGTGTACCGGCGAGGGGGGTTTTCGGGTGTGCTGGGGGAGGTAGTCCGTAGGCGTGCCGGTGAAGCGGTCTTCGTGAGCGTGCCGGGGAATGGCGCCACAGGTGTGCCAGGGAGGAAGCGGCAGAGTGTACCGGGGAAGGTATTAGGGGCTGTGCCGGTGAAGGCCCTAGGGTGTGCCAGGGAAACACCGAGGGGGCGTACCGGTGAAGCGCTTTCGGAGTGTGCCGGGCAGCACAGGGCACAAGCGTGCCGGAGAAGCTTGAGGGCGTGCCGGGGAAGGCACCCAGAGGGCTTTAGGCAGTGGCCTGGTAGGGGAAGACGGGCAGACTTTTTCAACTGGCGGACTGCTGGTGTTGCCTCTCGGGGCCCACCATGACTTTGTTGGGGCCGTCACTCCTTGTGGACGCGCACCCGTGTTTTCCCTTACGCCTCTGGCCTAGGGGAAACTCTGCCGAAATTTCGTCAGAAATTGGCAATGTTTTTTTTATTTTACTTGTAGTAGAGTCCCCTTACAGTCTTTCATTCCCTTTTGCATGTGGCTTATTCTGATCTTCTATTTGTGTATCTTTGCAGAAAAATGGCTGCCCCAAGTGGTTCTTCTGCCCCTGCTGCTGCTGTCGGTGCCGACTTTATTCCGCGGGGTCCAGTGCCAGCGGTCACATGGCTCAACGTGGAGGACCTAGACCGAGAGCATGCGGAGATAGCCGCCTTGGCAGAGTCGTCGGGGTCTGACCGGGAGACCATGGACTTCGGCAGGCTGGCCAGGGTCGAGGGTGGCTTCACGTTCGACCGGGCCACGGGGGAGTACAGGAAGGACTTCCGAAGGATAGACACATGTTCCGGTTTCTGAAGTATTTTCGCTCGCGGGAAGGGCGAGACTTCCGGGCTGTGAAGAGTGCCGAGCGGGCCATCCTGCAAGCCCGAGACAGCTTATTATACAGTGTCCCCCGGAGCATCCTAATGTACCTGGTGGGAGAGGCAGGGAGTGGAAGCCCGTTCTGGGGATCGAGGGGGTGCCGCCAGCCGAAGACAAACTGGTGCGAGCACCTCAATTCACTCCGGTAAAATGGGACATGTCCGTCGGAAAGGTGCACGGCGAGTCGCCCCGATTCGGCTTGTTCTTGGCTCCCCTAAAATGGGGCTACAGGGAGGAGCCATTTATCTTAGATTGCCTGGCCATCAGGTTCAAGTATGAGCTGTCGATGGGCTGGTTCGGGGAGCTGAAGCTTCAAGACGCACATAGCTTCCGTGAAGGGGCGGTGGAGTTTACGGAGTATGTGTTGTTCAACTATGCTCCATTGCTGGTCCGGGTTGGCATTTACCACAGCGTGTACGCCTCTCGATATGGCTACCCCATTTCCAAGGGTCTCTGTTGTGGCATGATAGAAGTGTTCAGTGCGGAGACCAACACCTTCTACACGGCGGAGGGCGAGACTTCACTTGATTTGTGGAGCCTCAGTCAGCTGAGCGGCTTGCCCATCGACGGGGAGCCTTATGAAGAAGCATGCCTCCCCGATCTGATCAAGGATGAAACCAACGGGGATGGCTATTATTCTCTTGGGTATTCATACTTGTACCTTATGAAGGCGTACCGGGAGTTATACCAGCTATCACATGGTGGAAGGCAGCCCGCCCGTGGAGACAGGAAGAGGGTGCGTCTGACCCTGTGGTTGCAATACTTCTATGATGGGCTGAAGCAATATGACGAATTTCCTTGCGTCGGCACCGCCGTCACTCGCAAGAAGCGTGCGAAGCCCAAGCTCGATGTAAAGATCCCCTCCAAAGGGCGTCGGAGCGGGCCTAATCCGATGGGTGTCGACCCGCAGACTCACTGCGCCGCCTATCTCGTGTATTGGCTATGTTCATTTGCCATGCCATATGGGGACGAGACGGTGATTCGACCGGACGCTATCTATCCGGCGTGTCAGATGGCGTGGGGAATCAAACTCTCCCTGTGCCCGACAACCCTTTGCTTGATCTACAAGGCGTTGGGGGACGTCAGTACTCATCAGTTCCCGAGACAGGCCCGCTACATATGTCTGCTGCATTTCTTCAATGCGTGGGTCTGCTCGTTGTTCCCCGAGTTCACCCCGCGAGCTCTTCAAGACTGGGGGCTGGTGCCGAGGATGCTGGAATTTGCTAGCGCAGAGCCCGGTTCCATTTCTATGCGGATGTACGACATTCGGGGCCGGTTGACAACGGTCCCCCGGGACACGGCCGGCACTATTCACTTTTGGACGCTGGCCGCGCACTCGATCCCTCTGGTGAATAACAAGAGGGAATGCAAGGACGATCAGGTGGAAAAGTACGCCCACCCCATCAGCCAGGAGAATGTAGTCCGCCCGTTGCTGGAGCCCGAGCTGAGGGACTAGGCGCTATCTATTCGCCCAAGTGTGCTGGTGTTTAGAAAGGGGGATAATGTATTGCTGGAGCCGTACTACCCCTTCGGATTTGGCCGGAACTTCGGATATGATCAGCATATCCCTACCTATCATGCACAGTTCGGCCTGCCCTCACGGAACATCCAGGGAAGTTCAGTCGCCGAGCATGCCAGGAGCTGGTGGCACTTCTTCCACCGGGCGGACTCTGCCTCCTTCAGGGTGTCAGCCCCGGGTCGCATTCCCCGAGTGACCCAGGATTACATCAAGTGGTGGAATGCCCGGACGGACTTCTATCGGTTGCATAAGACCGACTGCTGGGATGGGGCCGAGAGGAAGTTCCTCAGCCGGCAACCGGTGCCAGTACTTGACATTGAGTCAGATCATCTTCTTCGGCTCAAGAACAAGCAGGAGAAGGAGGTGATGGCATATATGGCAGCCCGTCGGGAAGCCCGGGACGCGAGGCCGACGCCGAAAGTAGAGTTGCCTTCGGTGGCGAAGGACAACTATAAGAAGACATTGAGGGATCTTTGCCGGATAGGGAGTGACCGTCTGGAGCTCATTAATTACCCGCTCCCCATGGAGGAGGAGGGCCCCCCCGCAAAGAGCTGGCGTCCAGAGAGGGACCCGATCTGCACATACCACACGTTTATGAGGCGGGAGGAGAGGAAGCCCGAGAATTATAAGGACACCACATGGCTGTATGTCCTGCTGCGGGTGAATGGGCTGAAGATTGAGGATCAGACGGCCGCCATCCTGAGCAAGCGCCTGCACGTCCCATACTATTATGCCGATGGGTGGGGCATGGACCACTTCAATCTTTTCTGCCACCTCTCTTCGAAGAAGCATGTAGATCTGGCTACCTTCACAGACCGGTGCCAGAAGGTCGAGGACGTATGCTGGCTGGTCCGAGAGGTGGCGTGTCGAGACAAGGAGCCGTCTCTGAGCTACTAGCCAATAACACTTCGATTGTACACCGGTCCTCACAGTAGTTAACCTTTCCATCTCCTTTATTCTCGTCGCTGCGACCTTAGCAGGTTGTCGGATGCTAATCATATGCGTGCGTCTATTTTGACAGACCATCCCGACAGCGTGCAAATGGCGACATATCAGAACTTCCTTCAGCTCGTATAGAAGCCCGCCTATTTTGAGGCGGCATTGCCAGTTCCGACTACGGCTCCCCTGCCCAAGGCTGCGAAGAGGTCCCGGGCCAAATCGCCTGTGAAGAAGGCGGTAGATGCTGCTAAAGCGGCCAAGCAGCGGGACGCGCAGCGGCGAAAAACCGAGGCGGCTAAGACTTCGACTACCGCTCCCCCAGCACCACGAGTCCCATCTTTTGAGGAGTTTGAGGTCGCCCGGACCGAGCCGAGCCAACCTGCAGGTCAGCGTCTCCGGCCACCAGCGTGCCTTTTAAGTCTCCTCTTTTTTTATTTTCATTTTGAAGCAAGGCCTCGACACCTGAATGCTTCCTTTTGTCTCAGCCCCTGTAGAGGAGCCCGCGCCCATGCCCATTCCTGACGTGGAGGAGCCGGTTCCTGCGCCCGTCCCCAACATGGGTGAAGCTGCAGCCGTGGCAGGGGCGACCTCGGTGCCAACTCCGACTCCCCCACCACAAGCCAAGGGGAGGTCCCGGGCAAAATCGCCTGTTAAGAAAGCATTGGCCGCCGCCAAAGTGGCTGGGCGGCAGGAGGCAAAGCGAAGGAGGGCAGAGGTCTCCTCGGCCTCGGTGACCGTCTCCCCGGTGGCTCCCATTCCGTCATTCGAGGAATTTCACGTCACTCGGACCAGGTCGAGCCACCACGCGGGTGAGGCTTATCGACCGCTGACATCTTTCCGGATTTATTTATTTTCCCAGGTGAGCCCTTTATATGCATGTGACCATTGCCTCTCTTCCTTTCAGACGGTGCGGAGAAGCCGTCACTTGTGCTGATCCCAGGCGAGGGGGCGGCTACGGCTCCCGAGAAGGCCTTGCCTGTCGAGGAGGCCCATGGGTCACCCCGCGTTGTAGGAGCTGAAGAGGGTATTTGTCTTTGTCGGCCCACTTGATTCCTTTCATTCTTTGGGAGCCAACTGGGTTTGATGTGGCCCGTCTTTCCCTCTCCCTTTTTTTATACGACAGGCGTAGCTGGGGCAGTTACTGGGCTATTTGGGCCTCGCCTGCATCTCCCTGCGACGCAGCTGTACATGAGGAAAAGGTTGAAGTCAGTCGTACCCGCCTCATCCAGCCCGCGGGGGGATGCGCCAGTTATTGACCTCGAAGAGGAGGTCCCTTTGCCGGTAAGGGAGGAACCCATGATGGCTGAATCTTCATCGGGTGAAGAGGTAGATTACAACTATTCCTCCGATGAAGTGCCTTATGACAAGGGCGCGTCTGAAGCATCGGGGCTGCCCGAGCTGTTCTTCAAGGCCCCCTTACTTGCTGGCTCCTCATTCTTTATGGGGAGGGCTGCTGTAAGTGTGAGCTTGCTTGGGCCGGACCCCCTTTTTCCCATAGTGGGCTGATGATCTCGTTCTTGTTGTCCTAGGATTTTCAGGAGCTTACCCAACCGGAGGTTGTGGGGAAGGCCGCTTCAGTCGCGCCGATCGACCGCCCGACGGGAGCCACCGCTGGCATGGGCAAGCTAGCCCTCTTGCTCGACGCCCTTCAACGGGAGGCATCCGCGGAGCCTTCAAGTGCTACCGAAACGGCGGACGAGCCTCTGGAGGAGGGGGAGATTGCACCCGAAGGCAGCATCATCCCGGAGACAGAGGTAAGCACGTGGGGCTTATGGTTCTTCCCCGCCTTTTGACTTTGCATGATTTGTTCCAGGCAGTGGGTGGCTAACTCCGCTCCCCACGATTAGGTAATGCCTATTCCAAGGGAGACGTCTGGCCACGTTCGGAAGGCTATCGCCAAACGGAGGCCAAGTATTGGTCCAATAGCGGTGGAGGGGCTGGCTCCAGTCTCGGACTCGGGGGCGGAGAGCCTTGCAGCGCTTGTGGCAGCGGGAGGTGTACTCCGGCTGATAGTTCCGCTTCCGCCTCTTCCGAAGCTTCCAGCCCAGATGGAGGACCCGTTCTTGAAGCAGATATTCGTGGGGCTTTGCGCACACCTGGAGGGGTCCCGGACGTAGGAGAGGGGTCGACCAGCGATGGCTTTGGGTTCGGCCTTGCTCGAAGCCCCTCCTTTGCCTGCAACAGCGGCACCTGCATTCCCGTCTAGGGAGCCGGCAGCGGCACCAGATGGCTTGCCGGTGACCTTGTCCCCTCCCCTAGTGGTGACCAACCAGGGCTCTTCTGTTGAGCTACGTCGACCCGAGGACCTGACTCTCGCTCTTCCATCTTCCTCGGCCGCGGCGGACGCTGATTTGTGGGCCGAGGTGGACAGCTCCGTAGATTTTATTCCTCCGAGGGTACCTTCGGTCAGTCATACCTCATCAGGCGCACCGGTCCGACAGATGTTGGTAACGTTGCGAACGATGTTCTTTGCCGATCCTACCCTATCATATCGGGAGGTGCACAGTATAGTGACGCAGCTGACCAGGGAACTGCAAGTGTTGGGCTGCCCACTGGAGGAGTGGTCGCGGCGGGTTCTGCTGTTGCTGAAGTATGTGAAGCGTCGCGAGTTCCTCGAGACCCAGGCTCCTGACGAGTGCGCCGCCCTTGATGCCCAGGCAGACGAGTATTTACAGACCTTGGAGGCACGGCGCCATGATGAAGAGCGCCATGGGAAGGCTCTCGGGGAAGGCCAGAGCAATGTTCGCTCCCTTAAGAGCCGAATTGCGAAACTGGAGAGCTACCTTGCTGCGGCCAGGTCTGACCTTGCCGAAGCCGAAAAAGCGGTCGAGATGGAAGGTGAGGCTCTCGCCGTTGCCCAAGTTGAGACGGCGTCCGTGGAGGCAGAGCTCGCTCGACTCGAAGAGCGGAGGGGCCGCCTGCGCGACATGACAAACTTCCCCTGCGTCGGAATTCTCCCTCTCGAGGACATCTTCCGGGGTGTTGACTGAGCGTCGCACCCCTTAGTTCTTCTCCCCCCTTTTTTTTGAAATGTGACACCGGGGCATGCCCCGAAGCATATGTAGTATGATCCCTTTTTGAATAGAGCAGAACATTTATGGTTCCACATGCACTTTCAGTATGCGTTCACCCCAGGGGGACTCTTCTCTTCTTCCTTCTCTTTTGTGTATATTGTCTTTCTCTTCCTCTTCTCTCTCTTTTGTTGTGCTGAGACCCATTCGCAGGGTGTGAGTCTTTGCGATGATTCGCTCCGGGAGAACTAGGCAGGAGCCCATGTCAGGGCACGGGAGAGTGCTCGCCCTCCCAGGGGGAGGACGAGGGGGCCACTCCACCATACCGAACGGGTGACTCACTGGTCTCTCCATAAGGTTGGAGCCGCGCACTGGCCTCAGGCGGGAGGCCTTGGCCGAAGACGGGGTTTCTCGTCATTCAGAAGGAACAGAGAAAAGAGTTTGTCTAGTCAATGACCTGGATGGGAGATCCAAGCCAAAGGGGTACTCACCGCCCGGGGAGGACGGAGAGAAGAGTTTGTTTAGTCGATGACCCGGACGGGAGGTCCAAGCCAAAGGGGTACTCACCGCCCGGGGAGGCCGGAGAGGAGAGTTTGTTTAGTCAATGACCCGGGCTGGAGGTCCAGGCCAAAGGGGTACTCACCGCCCGGGGAGGACGGAGAGAAGAGTTTGTTTAGTCAATGACCCGGACTGGAGGCCCAAGCCAAAGGGGTACTCACCGCCCGGGGAGGACGGAGAGAAGAGTTTGTTTAGTCAATGACCAGGACTGGAGGTCCAAGCCAAAGGGGTACTCACCGCCCGGGGAGGACGGAGAAAAGAGTTTGTTTAGTCAATGACCCGGACTGGAGGTCCAAGCCAAAGGGGTACTCACCGCCCGGGGAGGACGGAGAGAAGAGTTTTTTTAATTTATTTTAGTATCTTCGCTGATGCGGGGCGATGGCTGGAAATGGGGGGAGTTCCCCCTTTCTCGGCTTCCACTCTTCCCTTGCTCTTTATCTTTCCCTTCTTTTTTTTTACTTCCTTTTTTTTTCTCTTTCTCTTTCCTTTCTTTCTTTATCTCATCTCTTCTTTTTCCTTTTCTGCTCTTTTCTTCTTTTTTTTTCTTTCTCTCTTCCCCCCCTTTTTTTTCTCTTTTCCTCTTCTTCTCTTCTTTTTTTTTCTTCCTTTCACTCTTTTCTTCTTCTCTCTTTTTTTTCTCCTTTTCTTTTCTCTCTTTTTTTTTTACCTTCATCTTCCTTTTTTTCTTCTCGCTTTTTGAAAACATGGATAGTGGTCAAGTTGTTTGGACATTAATCACGCAAATCCGCCCAAAATAGGGCGGAGGGTTATATTATTGATTGAACGGGGGCGCCGGAGCGTGGTACAGTCTCAAGTGTCTTCCATTAAGAGGCGGGAACTGAACTTCCCCGCGATGGTTGACAATTACATAGGCCCCACCTTCGTAGACTTTTTAGACTACGTAGGGTCCGAGCCAGTTCTCATTCAGCTTACCCTTAGGGTTGGCAGCCATGAGGTCTCTTCTCTTGACCATGACGAGGTCGCCCTTCTTGAATTCGCGTTCCTTGACAAGCTTGTCAAAGGCGCGTGCAATCCGGGCCTGGTAGACCTGAATGTTCTGTTGAGCCTGGAGCCGCTTTCCTTCTAGACTGGAGAGTTCCTCAAGCCTTCGTTCAACGTTGGTCTGCCCTTCAAGGACAAGGCCATATTGAATGGCAACCCTGAGGGACGGTATCTCCAGTTCAACGGGGATGATTGCCTCCGAGCCATATACGAGAGAAAAGGGCGAGCAGCCTGTTGAAGTCTTGTATACGGTTCGGTACGCCCAAAGTGCCTCGTACATCCTTTCTTCCCAGTCCCTTTTATTAGAGCTGACAGTCTTGGCCAGGAGAGTGTAGAGTGTCTTATTAAAAGCTTCGGCCAGCCCATTAGCCTGTGGGTTGTAAGGAGTCGATGTCCTCCAATCAATTTTATATTTTTCTGCCAGCCGGTAGACCTTCTGGTTGCGGAAGTGGTTGCCGTTGTCTGACACAACTCGGTCGGGCGCGCCAAACTGGAATATGATATTACGGCAGACAAACCTGACCACGATCTCTCCGGTGACCTCCCGTAAGGCGACCGCCTCTGCCCAGCGGGAGAAGTAGTCGGTTGCCACCAAAATGTACTTGCAGCCTGTGGAAGATGCAGGTAAGGGACCCACGACGTCTGTTCCCCATTGGGCGAACGGCCAACTGGGCGCGGTTGGGTGTAACTGCACGGGGGGCCTTCTGGGTATGGTGGCATGCTCTTGACATTTCTGACACGACTTAGCATATTTGCAGCAGTCGTCGAACATTGCAGGCCAATAATAGCCGAGCTTCTTTATTTCAATCTTCATTTTCGGCCCCGCCTGGTGTGCGCCAGCTGTCCCGGCATGGACCTCCTTCATGACCCTCCAGGCTTCTTCAATGGACAAGCATCGGAGGAGTAATTTTTGCTTGGCGTCGGCCACCATTCGGAATAATATTCCGTTTCGAAGCTCTTAAGAGTCCTTAATTCTGATTAGCCTGATCTTCTCTTCTCTCTGCTTGGGCAACTGCTGGTACTTGAACCACTGCATCAGGGGGTCTCTCCAGTTAGGTAGGCCGACTGCTTCTGCTGTGGTGACTTCTAGCTCTTCTTCTTCTGGTTCTTCTTCTATCATACTGGGCATCTGGCGCTGATTTATTACTTGGATACTGAGAGATCCATCTGGAGGCACTGCTAGTGAGCTTGCCAGTTTTGCCAGGGTGTCGGCTTGTGCATTCTCCCCTCTGGCAACATGGCCTATCTCAAGGAGGTAGAACCGCTCCATGAGTCTCTTTGCCTTAGTGTGATAAGGGAGCAGCTCAGGTTTTCAGACATCAAACTGTCCCTGGACCTGCTTGACGACCAGCAGCGAGTCGCTGAATACTTGGAGCATTTTGATCTCCATTTGGAGGGCCACCTGAAGGCCGATGATCAGAGCTTCATACTCTGCTTCATTATTTGTGCAGGGCTTGCTAATGCAGCAGGAAGTGTGCATCACTTCTCCGTCTGGCGATTTGAGGACGATGCCGGCTCCGGCCCGTACCTTGGCACGTCCGGACAGGGTCGCTTCTGTTCTCGAAGCCCCGTCAAAGTATAGCTGCTAGATAGCTTGTTGGACATGATCCACCTCTAGTGTCTCATCCTCGGGTAGCTCTGTGGCCATCGGGGAGTCTTCGGGCACAGGGTGTGCTGCGAAGAAATCCGTGACGGCTTGTCCCTTAACGGCCTTTTGCGGCACGTAGGTGATGTCAAACTCCATGAGTAGCACGGCCCATTTGCCAAGGCGCCCCTTCGGGACAGGCTGGGAGAGAATGTGCTTGATGAGGTCAGCCCTGGATATTAAGCTCGCTTCATGGGACAGCATGTAGTGCCTCATCTTCTTGACTGCGAAGACCAAAGCAAGGCAGACTTTCTCTATCGGAGTGTACTTGGCCTCCGCTCCCACCAATCTCCGGCTGAGGTAGTAGAGCGCATGCTCCTTTCCCTCATCATTATTCTGGGCGAGCATTGCCCCCAGTGAATATTCGGTAGCCGCTATGTAGAGAATAAGCGGTCTGCCTTTCACAGGTGCCCCTAGGACTGGCGGGGTCTTTAGGTACTCTTTTAGCTGGTCAAACGCGTGCTGGCATTCGTGACCCCAGCTGAAGGGTGCATTCTTCATCATCAGTCTGTGAAAGGGTTGGCAATGCCCCGACATGTTGGAGATGAACCTACGGATGTAGGCTAGACGGCCCTGTAGGGACCTCAGCTCTCCTAGACTCTTCGGAGGGGGCAACTCCTTGTTGACACCCGTTTTATATCGATAATTCGAGCCGCTTCTCTTACTCCCATTAGTTGATGCCTCGAGTTGTTCATCATTCATTGGGCCATTTTGTGGCATGACTCGGGCTCGTTTTATGGGTCGTCTCCCTCCTTGGTGCAATTCGTGGTGATTCGGGGCTTCATGGGCCTTGGCTTTGGTCAATTGAATGTGTTTTACGAGAATCAAGTGCCTAAGGGCATGAACGGCTTCACATCAGCCGTTCAGAAGGTGGGCGGTTGAAGATGGGCCGTTCATATATTTTGGCTAATTTCTGAGGATTTTCTGAATATTCACCGACAGGCTTTTGTGCGGTGTTATTAGGACCGTTCAATCTCATGGACGGGCCTATTCCAACCGCCTATATCTCAGAGTCCTACGCGCGCCCATTTTCTCAGAGAATCATCCAAATGATTCGAATTATCACCGACAGAGTTAAACGGTCGTGTTTGTGCCGCCCTAAACTAAAACGGTCTCAATACAACCGTTTATATGTTTAGAGTCCAACGGCGAACATTTCGGCTAGTTCGAGAGATAGTTGGGATAATTTTCTGATTATTCGAGTTTCCACCGACAAGATAGACGGTCCGAATAAGACCGCCCATCCATTGAGCGGCCTATCGTAAGACCGTACAATACGTCGGCTGTCGATTTTCAACTGATTTTATCCCTTTTATTCCATGGTTTTATCCCCAACTTATTTTGATGATTTCTCCGCGGATAATCAACCATTTTTGATGCCGTTTCATCTGGATGGAAGATTATGATATTATCTACGAATTATCTTTTGAGAGTTCGACCTGAAAAAGTCTCTAAACCCTGATTTCGAGGCTGGCCTTCTAGGTTCTATAAATAGACCCTACGGCCGGACGTCAAAAGGGGGGGAGATTTTGGTCGACGGTGAAGCTCTGCCGCATTTTTGAGCGACCTAGCACCAAGGACGGAGGCTCTCCACGTCCTCACGAGCCTCCGGTCAAGGGAGTAGCCCAGTCTTTGTAGTCTTTCGTTCCGTAGCTTTGTCGTTTTCCTTCATTGCATGCATTGTTTCTCACCCGCGTACCCCCTCTTTCTCATTATCATGCACACAACCATTCCATTTTTTGTCACCCTAGGGGTTTAAAACCCCCAGGTATTCCCCTTTTCATTTGTTTATGCTTAATTCTTCTCGTTTGATTGCATACTACATTATTTAGGTCTAATCTAGGTGTCTCTTCTGTGTCTCTACGTTGTTTCGCAGGTCAGCACTTAATCAGCACGAGGCCCATCCCCTCTGGCCGGCCGGAGAGGGTGGAGGTCGAACCCTTCTCAACTTGCTGAGTGAAGGTACTGAGCGGCTATCCTCCGGCCATTCAACGGTACGCGCGGTGCATCAACGACCGTTCTTCCCTGGAACGCGGTCTCTCTAGCGCCGTCCATCTCACTGCAGCAGTTCCTCCCGCGTCCCTCGCAGCGTCCTGGGGCGGTCTATCCTAAGACCGCTCAACATAAGGCGGTCCTAAGGGAGCCGTTCATTCCTCAACGCTGCACTAAGACGAGTGTCTCCCCATTTTCCAAGGTACGGCGTGCCTATCGCGTACGGCATCTTGGTGGCGATCACGGTACTTTGCTTCATTCCCTATCTTCTCTTCTTTCTCTCACTTGTCTCATGCACTTGACGCACTTTGACCTATAGTGAAAGGGAGAGAGGAGAGAAATATATATCTACACCCCTTTTGTGGCGATCACGGTGGGACGCCTAATGCCCATCGTGCTTTTGAGTTGCTGACCCTTCTTAGTCGTTGTCAAGGTTTCCTTCTTGGAGTGATTTACAGGTTGGATGCGGTTCCTGTCCTCTGGCGCACATGCGGTTCGTCCAGGGCCGTCTACCAATACGCACGGTTGATACTCCACCGCTCATATACTCTGCCATCAGGTTTATCTACCCCGGCCTTTGCTGTTACAGACGGCTCCCTGGACGCCGTCCATCCATTTGAGCGGCTTTCACACAGCCGTCCCGCGCTCAGGCACAGGTACGCTGTACTTTTTGGGTGGCAGATACACGGCTGTAAGGCGGCGGTTCAAGTACGTGAGCAGTTGACTGTCGGCCATCTGTCTGGTATTTCCCTTGCTTTCCTCCCATCAACTACGGTTGGATATTGACCGCCTGTGTACTTAGAGCGGTCAGAGGAGGACCGCACATCTCCTGTTGCAGTGCATTTATTTCATCTTGCTTAGTTTTTTCGGTTGATATATATATTGCTCCTGGTGCTGTTCATTGGCTCCCCCCTGCCATCTTATTATCATTGCATCACCATGTTTTTACTACTCATGTGTATACTCGCTCATTGATTGATAGCTGCTAGGCTAGTTTGTGCATGCACTCCGGTGCGCATAGGAGCATCGACATCTTCCCATATTGGTTGCATTCCTACCGAGGTAGGGTTTCCTCTCGTCTCCATATTCCTTAGAGCCGACTAGGGACCTTGCTGAGGACCTCCATAAGTCCCCGTGAGCCGTGGATTCCCACACGGATGCCGGGCAGGTTGTACCGTATCCACCCCAGTCTAGGGTTGCATTCGCGAGTGAGAGGTCCCGATCGGGTCACACAGTTCCTCGTTTCTCATCCCAATCAGGCACCTAGTGGTCGAGAGAATTGATATTTTCATTAATCCACTAAGGTTCAAACCCAAAGATATAAGGAACTGACGAGCATCATTTTAAGAACTTGATTGCATTACTGAGTGATTCTGCTCTCATCTCGCTCCATTATATGCTTATTACTTGATTGATAGATTTGATTGATTTAGTGTTGCTTGTTCTAGTAGCAAGTGTCTTGGTGTATGTGGGGCTGCCTTCTGCCCCCACGATCATCTCCTAGGGTTGACTCTTATTTCCATTCCTACTCCAACCCCTTGTTCGATTATTCTTCTTCCATGTCGTCGTATAACTTCTCTCAGGCCCACGAGGATTCCCTTCCTCGTGGTCTCCTTGAGGACCCACCTAGGGTCACCCACTTGCAAGGGGGAGAGGGGACGGCCCCTTCACTCCCGACCTCTCTGGGCGAGGGTCCCCGACCCTCTTTTTCAAACCCGCCCAATCAGAATTCAGCCAGTATGATCCTCAATATGATGGCCCAGTTGGACCCCACCCAACTCCATCTCATCAGACAAGCTTTGCAAGGGGGCGATGCCCCGACCTCAGTTCCGGCTCATGCCACGGCCAGTGTCGCCACTTCATCTCCTGTGGTCGGGACCACCTCTGTGGCTCCCATTGACCTTACTCCGGTCCGCCCTCAGAACCTTCGCTATCCCAATATAGAAATGGGCCAGGCGTCCACATCGGTCCATCAGCAACTTGATAAAGGAAAATCCCCGATCCCCTCTGTTCCTTATCTTGAGTCGTACCCTACAATTTCTCCATCGCCTCAGGCCCTCATGACCCCGGCGGACTTCGCTAGGTCACAGTCAGGGGTGGCCCAGGTGGCTCATACGGACATGGGCCCTTCCTCAGCCCATTATCCCTCTTACGGGCCACCTCCTTCGTCAGTTTATCCTTTGGTCGCCTATCCAGGTGCCGCTCCTCTTGCTCCTCCCCCTCCTTCCCAGGAACGGGAAATTCTTGACAAGTGGGCTGCTATCCAGCAACAAATTGATCTCCTCCACAAGCGGGTCGGCCCGCAATCTCTAGCCGATGTCCCTATCCCTAACTTCAGGGACCTACGTCTTCCTTCCCAGTCGGAGCTCCCCGTGTACCGTAAATACGATGGGAACGACAACCCATTCATCCATGTCCAGGAGTTCTTGTACGAGTCTGCGCAGTTCCAGCAGGATGATCGTTTGATGGCCTATTTGTTCCGTCGGTCTCTGGAGGGGGTCGCGTTGGAATGGTTCTACACCTTGCCTATGGAGGAGGCTGAGAATTTCAAGACCGTCAAGGAGAGGTTTATACAGAGGTTTCAGGATCGGGTCAGACCCGAGTACTCTTTCACTGAGCTGGTGGCGGAGAGGATGAAGCCGGAGGAAGACTTCGCAACCTATGCGGACCGCTGGAGACAGATGGCCTCACGGGTGCCCGGGCAGATTCCGGAAGAGGAAAAAGTGAAGTTGTTGATTTCCAATGCTACGCCAACCTTCAGAAACATTCTGGCAATGAATGACATTTCAAACATGCACCAACTATATAGCAGAGCTAGGTTTATTCAGACCCAATTTAAAGACTCCCCCATCCATTCTTTATTCGAGGCCCAGAAACCCAAAGCCACCAAGAAAACCCAGGGCCCCGTCACTAAGGGGGTACAAATTAACGAGCAAGTCCAGGCCGTGCAGTTCCCCCAACAAGCCGCTCCACCCCGCTTCCCACCGCCTCAGCGTAACCCCCAGTTCGCCGCTCCGCCAGTTCCCCAGCTTGCCTTCCAAGTCCCGTAATACCCTCAACAGGCACCTCCGCCACCTCAACAGCCTCAGCGGCCCCCGCAATACAATAGTGTTCCTCCACCCCCCACCTACGGCTCTGCTCGACCAGCTCCAAAAAGGGCTCATTACCCCCCTCTTCCGGAGACCTTGCCAGATATTTTCTCTGCTCTAATGTATACTGGTGACCTCTAGTTGCCTCCGGAATGCCCGAACTGGAATCCGGCTGCCGACCAATCCCGATATTGTATATTCCATCGGTAACCCGGGCACACGATAGAGCGATGCTATAAGTTTAGAGACCTGGTGTATGATTTGCATGAGGGCCAGAGGATTGATTGGGCCCAGATGCGCCAGTGAATTGAGGATATCAAGCAGAGGCAAAGACAGGCCAGGCCGCAACAGGCGGCGCCCCAGCAGCAGCAGCAGCAACAGCCCCAGCAGCAACTGCAACCTCAACCGCAGCAGCAAGACCTTGGGATCCATCAAAATCCCATGCCAGTGCATCAGCCCGCTCCTCCGCAACAACAGCAACCGCCGGCACCGACTCCAGCACTAGTGAATTTGGTCCAACGCCCAGCCCCCAACGCTGGATGGACGTTTGATGACGAGACCCCCGCCCATCTCTTGGCCTTACACCACCACTACTCTCCCACACCTACCATCCCCTCCATCCTTAGATCTGCCGCTACACCGCCCGTCACTTCCCCCGTGTCGCCTCTTAGGCCCGCTACATTCCCCTCTACTCCGTCCGTCCTTTCACCATCACCCGCCACGCCTCCCATCATTTCCCCTAAGCTTAACCCTTCACCCATTTCCCCTCCACCAGGGCCCATCAAACCCACTTCAGTCATCCTCACCCCCATCTCCACGCCATTCACCTGCCCCACCAGGCCAAGCAGGGGTCCAGTCCAGGCCGTGCAAGCTTCGCAATGCGCCCTTCGGAGCGGGCGTCCTTTCCAAAGAATTTTTCCTTCCCCAGGTGCATCTGCACCAAACCCTACAGTTTCCTCCCCTACAGTTGAACTAGAAGAGATGGACCCGGTGCCGGGCACAAGATATGACTTATTACAGCACTTAGACCGGCTGCCGGCTAAAATCTCAGTGTTAGAACTAATCAAGAGGTCGCCGCTCCACCAAGATGCCCTAAAGATCTTCCTACAGAAAGGTATAGTGAGCAAAGATGTGGCAGTGGATAGCCTACCCGCGGTTTTGGCCACGATCACAAAGGGGCCCTCTATTGCATTTGCTGAGTAAGAGCTGGCTCCTCCTGAGGCACGGCAGATGCCGTTATGTATCACCATCTCTCTAAACAAAACAACGGTAGAATCTGCCCTTGTGGACACAGGGGCGTCAATAAACGTCTGCCCATTGAGTACCCTTCGTGCTTGTAATATATCAGAGGACATGCTCAAGCCGACACCAACCACGATAGCCGCATATGATAACTCCAGACGTGCTTGTCACGGGGTGGTAACTGTACAGGCCGAGCTAGGGCCCTTAGTGATGGATGTAGAATTTTATGTGTTGGACATAGACCCAATGTTCAAAGCCATTCTGGGTTGTCCATGGTTGAATAGTTTGAACGCCGTCCCCTCGACAGCCCACCAGTGTCTGAAGTTCCCATTCCAAGGGCGAGTGGTCAAGGTGAAAAGTGTTTCCACAGTTCAAAACGTTGATGCCATAGCGGCCAAGATTCTGCCCACACTGTGGCCGAGTAACAGGCCTGTTCTATCTGTCATGGACTTAAACTATTCGTGGGCATATACGTCGCGCAAGCCCACCGCTGCACCAATCAATGTGTAGGTTAAGCCCAAGATGAGAGACTCCAAAGGGTGGCACCTAATTCTAAAATTGGGCTATCAGCCAGGCCGAGGACTCGACGCACAACTGCAGGGCAGAACCAACCCCGTTCCCAAGGGGAGGAAGATGGGCCGCCGGGGCCTCGGCTACCATGAATCCTCCATGTCAATGCTTGGGGACTCTGGGCCGTTGACCTGGGATTACCGGCAACATTTTGTGAAGGGTCCATTGCAGCCCGGCACCTTGAAGACCTCGCCATCCAGCCTTGAAGAAAAGATAGATGAAGCTTGTGCTGTTGCCGATCCGCCACCACCATCGCAAGGGCTAGCCGGTGACTTGGAAGACCTTTCTGAATGCCTTACAAGGATGTTTTGTGAAAAAGAGGGTGACCCAAAGAAGAAGGAGACGCAACTGGTAAAGCGCCCTCCGATGCCATTGGCCCGCCAGGGGCCCCGGAAGACGGGGAGCTCCGCCGCTACTTATTCTATGTCCCCATCCCGTCTCGCTTCCTGGTTTCAACAGTTGGATTCTGTTCCCCGTTCCCCTCCACTCCTGGTCGACCCGTACTTTGCGGAGAGACCTGAAATCCTATTCGTTCCATGTGCTTGCGGGCGCTGCCCGCCCATTGATCTATCAAACCTATTCACTCCTCCTCCTCCAGGAGCTCAGCTCCATGAAATGTGGTTTAAGTCTTCTGACCCTTTCTTTGACTGCATCTTCCCAGAATTGTTCCCCATGCAGCTTCCTCCTCCTCCGCCTTCTTCCTCTTGTTGTGTGATCACCTCCGGCCTCCAAAAAAAAAAAATGCCAATTTTAAAACAGAGGTCTCCATGGAAGATTACGCTATGTTCTGCCCAGATCCCTAGGGGCGCGAGACCCCTGTTTCTTTTCCGGTAGATTTCTTCCCCCCTAGATTAGATGTACAGTGTACAGAGTCTTCTAGGATGGTCGAGTCAGTCAGGGTAGAGTCTAGTTCAAGTTTTGTCAGCCCATCCACGTCTGCGGCACCGGCCGTAACGCGTCCTCCCAGAACCATCCCCGATAGGTTTCTACAAGATTTGGCTGGGAGATGTCATGCTCTGTTGAAGTGTCCAGAATTTGTGGAGACTGTAATTATCCTGGAAGATGATGAGGGAATTGATGAGGTATGGAGCAAGGATGGACTAGGCGTATATGAAATTGTGAATGAGAAAGACCCAGCTGATGATGAGGAAGATGAAATGGATGACACTGCCGACCTATATGCCCAAGGCTTGAAGAAGTTCGACGAGCCTTCCGTAGCAGTGGATGAATCCACTAAAGAAATTAACCTCGGAACAGTAGAGGACCCCAGGCCTATACTTATTTCCGCCAATCTCCCTCCTCCAGTCGAAGAGGAACTCGTCAAAGTCTTGAGGGAGTACAGCGATTCTTTCGCCTGGTCCTACGAAGACATGCCCGGCCTTGACCCCGCATTGGTCAAACACAGGCTGATTCTCAAACCAGGGGCAACGCCCGTTAAACAGAAGGCAAGGAGATTTCACCCGCAGATGGCCTTGAGGATTAAAGAAGAAGTCGATAAATTGCATAAGGCCAGGTTCATTAGAGTGGTGCTGTACCCGCAATGGGTGGCAAACATAGTCCTGGTGATGAAGAAGGATGGTAAAATTCGAATCTGTATTGACTTCAGGGACTTAAACAAGGCATGTCCGAAAGATGATTTTCCACTTCCTCACATCGACGTCTTGGTCGATAATACAGCTGGGTACGAAGCCCTCTCCTTCATGGACGGCTACTCGGGGTATAACCAAATCCTTTTGGCTCCGGAGGATCAAGAAAAGACCTCGTTCACCACGCCTTGGGGCACATACTGCTACGTCGTTATGCCATTTGGGTTGAAGAATGCAGGTGCCACCTACCAAAGAGCGATGATGGCTATCTTCCACGATATGATGCACGTTTATCTAGAAGCTTATGTGGATGATATTTTAGTCAAATCGAGGTCACAAGAAGAGCACCCCGCCATTCTAGCCAAGGTATTGCAAAGGGCTAGGGAATACAAGTTAAAGATGAATTCAAAGAAGTGTGTGTTCGGAGTTGCATCAGGGAAATTGCTCGGGTTTATAGTGAGTAAACGGGGGATTCAGATCGATCCAAACAAGGCAAAGGCCGTCATGGAAATGCCACCGCCGAAGAACATCACTGAGCTTCGAGGTTTGATCGGGCGTTTGCAATTTATCAGGAGATTCATATCTCAGCATTCGTAAAGATGCTGCCCATTTTATGAATTGTTAAAGGCAGGCGCGAAATTTGAATGGAATGAACAATGTCAAAAGGCCTATGAGGAACTCAAGGTGTACCTCTCTAATCCCCCGGTTCTACAACCACCCGTCCCCGGGAAACCCCTGGTCTTGTACATTTCTGTAATTGAGGACTCCCTAGGAGCTGTTTTGGCACAGGTAGACGATGAAGGAAGGGAAAGGGCGGCGTACTATCTCTCAAGGTTATTTAATCCCGCTGAATCCAAGTACACTACTATGGAGAAAACCTGTGCAGCACTAGTGTGGGTAGCGCAGAAGCTTAAACACTATTTTCTTGCCCACGAGGTTAGGCTCATCTCTAGAATGGACCCCATTCGTTATCTGTTGGAAAAGCCGGTCCTTTCCAATCGGCTAGCTCGCTGGCAAAGTTTTCTCTCCCAGTTCAAAATCACCTTCATCGTGCAGAAAGCAATCAAGGGATATGCCATTGCCGAGCACCTGGCTCATTCTCCTATCCCTCACACTGATTCCATTCAGGACAAATTCCCCGATGAACACCTGGCGGTGATCACTCATCTTCCTTTTTGGTCCCTTCACTTCGATGGTGCCCTTAATTCCCAGGGCAGCGGAATCGGCGCCGTTCTCCTGACTCCAGAAGGGGTAACCATCCCCGTGGCATATCAACTCTCATTCCCCGCCACCAACAATATAGCCGAGTATGAGGCTCTCCTTGCCGGTCTGAAGCATGCCTACATCTTGGGCGCGCGATACCTAAACATCATAGGAGACTCCCAGCTGGTGCTGCGTCAAGTTTTGTCAACCTACCGCACCCGCGATCCTAAGTTCAAACCCTACCAGGATCTGGTCACGCTCTTGGCCAGGCAATTTAGGAAACTCATCTATATTCACACTCCTCGTTCTCAGAATATCTTGGCCGACGCCCTTGCGTCGCTCGCCTCTTCTCTATCACTCCCCCTAAGTCGCGCCACTGAGACCATTGTGGTCCAAAGGCTAGACGGTCCTTCCCTGCAGGATCCCTGGTTCAACAATCTTAGGATGTCCGTAGAGAAGAAAATAGGAAGGGAGGAAATAAAAGAGGTTTCATTGACTGAGCTCGAGGAGATCATTGAAGAGGAAGAATTGCCGTGGTTTTATGAGATCGAGCAATACTGCAAGGATGGTATATTTCCGGAAACAGCCAACGCTGAGCAGCGAAGAGCCATTAGAAGAGTCACCGCCAGATACACGATCATCACCGGTGAATTGTATAGGCGGGCTCTGAGTGGAGTTCTAATGAGGTGCCTAGATGACGAAGAAGCTTGGAAAGTCGTGGAAGCAGCCCACTCCAGCGAGTGTGGAGGGCATGTAAACGGACAGGCCTTGGCAAAGAAGATTCTTAGGCAGGGCTATTACTGGCCAACCCTAGAATAAGATTGCTCCACCTATGTCCGTAGGTGCCTTCAGTGCCAAATCCATGCCGACAAAATCCACGCCCCGGCCTCTTCTCTTCATCCTGTTACAGCCCCTTGGCCATTTTCTATGTGGGCATTTGACATCATCGGACCCCTCGGTGATCCGAATTCTGCTATTAAATAGAAATCCTTCATTCTGATGGCTACGGAGTACTTTACCAAGTGGGCCGAAGCTGAAGCTTATGCAGAAATCAAAGCCACCACAGTGTGCCGCTTCATCATGAAGAACATTATCTCGTGGTTCGGAGTGCCAAGCAGCATCGTCACCGACAACGGGCCTCAATTCATCTCACAAGAACTCCAGGACCTCTGTAAGAAATTCAATATAGTTTTGCATCATTCATCACCATACTACCCCCAAGGTAATGGCCAGGCTGAGGCCACGAATAAGACTCTTCACAAAATTATCAAGAAAACATGCGAATCACATAAATTTGCTGATTGGGCCGACAAATTGATAGAAGCTCTATGGGCTTACCGCACCTCCGTCCGCACTCCCACAGGGCAGACTCCCTTTGCCCTCACCTATGGAATGGAAGCGGTGCTCCCGTATGAAATTCTAATCCCTTCCCTAAGGGTGCAGCTGGATAAGGAACTTAATCTCGACGAACATCGAGAGGCGTTGCTAGTCCAACTGGAACTCGTAGACGAGAAGAGGTTGAATGCGGCCAATCATGTTTCAGTATATCAAAAGCGTGTCTCGCGATATTTTCAAAAGAAGGTCATTGAGAGGAAATTTCAAGTGGGTAATATGGTTTTGAAACGCAAATTCATCAGGTCAGCGGGCCCCAGGTCTAAGTTGCAACCCAACTGGGAAGGGCCCTTCGTAATCAAAGAAGCTTATCCAGGTAATGCGTATCGTCTAATTAACTCGGAGGGGGAGGAATTGCCAAACCCGTGGAATGGGCTGTATTTAAAGCGTTTTTTTCCATAAAAATAAAACCAGTAAACGGCTCGATGGCAGGGCATACCCCACCAAATTGTAAAAGGAAAGTCCAGGTCCAGCATCTCACACACTACACGACCCCGTGGTGCGGTATTCTCTCATGCTACCCGACACCGTTTCTCCTTTGGCCATGCTCGGGAAAGGTGGAAATCCTTGTATTTCCTCTCTCTCGGTTGAAGATAGGGGCAAGTGGTGAATAAGGGGGCGAGAACTGACCCAGATTCCCTGTTAAAAGAGGTCTCAAATAGGGGCAATCCGTTAAGACCTCACTCTGCAAAAGAAAAAAAAAAGAAGAGAAAGAAAAGGAAAGCAAAAAGAAAGAAAAAAAAGGGAGAAAAGAACAGGGGCAAAATCAAAAGATAAAGCCGAAAGTACAAAGCCCAAAGGATGCAACTAGGCATGGCAAGAGTGGCAGTACAGTTTTCCCGCGGGACGTTATGAGCCCGGTCGCATGCGTGCCTAGAGCGGGTGAAGGTTCGATAACGGATACGAAGTCCCGGCGCAACAGACCGGATTCCATGAAAATGGGGTGTCCCGGGAAAGAACTCAAGCCCTAAAAACCCCTACCCCTATCGTCGGCTTCTCTACTCAATCTTTTTTACTTTCCCAAGGAATGAATCCCACCCCGGGTATGGCCTCAGCAGAAGCACCGTCGAGCAAAGTTGACTCCGATCACGGGCGGTCCCCCCTTCCCGCACGTGCTGGGCCTTGGGATTCCGCAGCAAGACGAGAAGGTCCCTGTTATTGAGACCCGAGCTGGTTTCAAAACCCAAAAAAATCAAATATTTCAAAACCCAAAAAATCAAATATTTCAAAACCCAAAAAATCAAATATTTCAAAACCCAAAAAAAAATCAAATATTTCAAAACCCAAAAAAATCAAATATTTCAAAACCCAAAAAAAAATCAGATATTTCAAAACCCCAAAAAGATCAAATATTTCGAAACCAAAAAAAAAAAAATATCAAATACGCCAAAACCCAAAAAGATCGAACATTTCAAAATCCAACAAAATCTTACATGTTTCCCTCTTGCATTCATCTCGCACTTTGATACTTGCCTATTTAATAAGGCTCACCCCCCTTGACCAAAAGTCAAGAAAGGGTCATCTCCTAACTTGCTGTAGGCAAGGGGCTGAGCCTAAAATAGATTTAATCTGTTTCGTGTTTGCATGTATGCAGGGGCAGGTTGGAAGGGCAGTTGGCTCGAGACCACATGAATATTTGTAGCAACCCTAATAAAATATTAATAATGATAAAGATTTATAAATAAATCTTGTAAATAGAAAAAAAATAAAACAAAAATAAATAACGCCTCTGATAACGGTGCTATTCAAATTAGAAACGCCTCTACCTAAGGCGTTATTCAAGAAAGGACGCCCTCACCACCAGACGTCAAATTCCAAACGCCAAAGAGGGCAAGGACAAGAAACGCCCTTTTCTTGGGCGTTTTTTAAAACAAGGAACGCCCTTATACAAGGCGCTTCTTAAGAAACGACCTGAACAAGGTCGTCAATTCAAGAATCGACGCCCTGACCGAAGTCGTTAATTCCATTCGGGAACCGTTCGACCCAGAGCTTATCTAGGGAAAGATCAACCTAATCTAGTAAGTGTCTATTAGAGTAAGGACTCTATTAGGGATATATTATCCTCACACAATCACTAACCCCAATAGGATTTCCACAATCCTATAAATAAAATGTTCGATCCAACCCTAAATCTATTTGGACGGACGACTGCTGCACGGTACGTGAAGAACATATGTTCTTCTTATTTCCTTGATTCTCTGCTTCGACTACATGAAGAATTAATATTCTTCGTTTTCTTCTCTTCTTACAGGTTAAGAAGCCCCTACGTTCTAAAGAAACAGAGTTCTTCATCCGGGTAAAAGTTCTTACTTTTGTGTGATGTTCAGATTACAAAGAAACTGATGCAGTTTCTTCATTCTCTTATAGGAAAGCTGCAGTTGAAGAAACGAAGTGTTCTTCATCTACGACCTTTTCATCAAAGCCATCATCCAATAGCAACTTGTTCATGAGTCTCTGTTCTGAACAGAGCGTCGTTCCTTCTCACAGATCCTTCACGGTTATCTCCAAATCAAGCTATCAAAGTAGGTTTTCTCAAGTTACTGTAGCCCAAATGAAATTAATGCAAGATATATATATATATATATATAAGCATGTCATGTATACGGTTATTATAGTTTCCATGCGTTTTCTGAAATATTTTGAAAGAGACGCCCCTGGAAAGGGCACTAATTCACATGAAACGACCCTTCCCAGGTCGTTAATTTCATATTTAACGCCCTGTACTCAGGCGTTAATTTCTTTAAACCGTTAATCACCCATCTTAAGAACTGATTATCTATGAAATCATGATTATAAAATAATGTATGATCCTTTGTCTTCAACCTGCTAACTTTGCTGTCATGATATTATATTCGTTCCTCTGTTATCCTGGAATTATTACTGTCCTTAAAAATTTCTGAATAAACTTGAATTAACGACTTGGACAAAGTCGTTTTCCATATGTTAACACCCCAGAACAGGGCGTGAATCTGAAAGGTAACGCCCCTACCAAGGGCGTGTTTTAGATGAATCCTGAAAATTATTTATGTTCTGTCAGATATGTAAATAATGAGACGCCTGCAAATGTAGTCGTCAAATCTTGAAGAAACGACCCTGACCAGGGCGCGTTTTAAACAAATTATTGAATTATTAAAATTTCTGCAAAATGGATACATATGTAAACGCCCTTCTGTTAGGCGTTAATTACTTGAGAAACGACTTTACATAAGTCGTTATTTTACTGTAAACTGTTTTTAACTCGTTACTGTTAACCGATGGTTTCAATATATATTATATACATATATCGGCACTATATCTCCACTCCGTGAGTATAGTCCCACTTTTCACGTTGTTTTATCGATCACACTCAACTCTCATTGACATACAAGCTCTCCATTGGACATTCCGTTCCTTTGGACTAGCGAGTTAGTTATAGAGACCTCCGTAAGACTCCTCGTACCTTGGATTCCCTCAAGGTCGACTGAGTTGGTTGTACCCTAAAAACCCATTACACAATCCTTGCCATGTCAATCTAAAGAAACATGGTATACCGGCCCTTATGATTATACAAAGAGTATATCATGAGAAATTCTTAATGGGATGATGATATCATGCCATATCATGTCGTTCTTGTAAACCTCAACTCTATGATAAGAATGAGGGTATCTTACCTTTGATATACTGTTCATGTGGACCTCAATTCTATATAAAGAATGTCCATACTGATTTGTCGTGGTACCCAAGTTAAGGGAACCATATTCTACCTAGATTTTTATTGATATCGTGAATATACCGTTATTATCGCCATTCTATGTCCTTTGTCATATTTTTGGACTCTATTCTATCAAAGTTGTCATACGTGTCTACAAGCTTGATTATTGAAATTCTATATTAGCTATAAACAAGAGTGGATGTCAAAATACATGATAAATGCCTGCGCATATAGGGCCCGATCTGGTCCTGGGAGGAGCACCCGAAAGTACTTGTGCCCATGGGAGTTAAAATGATAAGGTATCTGGCATTTACCGAGTACTTGACTTGCTTGATTGGACATTCCACACACATCTTGTACTTGAATCGTACTTGACATGAAATGAAATGCGTGGCCCGAAAAAGGGTAAATTACTTGCTTGATACATGATAGCCAAAGTTCTTGACATGTCTTGTTAAATGTACTTGCTTGAATATCTCAAATGTCTTGTTATCTTATTGAAAGTTCATGAATTGTCCATCTTATTCTTGATATTACATTCTCTCTATCTTGTCGTTTTTATGCGAGCATGCATAGCTTTATTACATTCATGAAAAATGTAATCACTTAAACCCCTTGCTAGTACTTGAGATATAATTTCCTACTGAGCGTTCCCTTTTTACTTTTCAGGTAAGTCCGACGACGATGGAAGTCAATCGGATGGGAATGGTCAAGAGTGAAAGTGATAGAGCTGCCCAAGTGTCATCTAGTCTTTTCTTTAGTTTCTTGAGTCAAATATGCATTCTTTTCCTTTTTATTAGACAGAGTATTGGATTTGTAATAGTCTATCCATTATGAAATAAAGGATTGGGTTGTCTTGCTATTTTACGCATCTCTGTCTTTGTGTCGAATACACGACCACTCTGATTGACATGATTGATATAAACTCGTCACGCGTCTCCGGGTATCTTCCGCGCTCGGGGCGTGACAGTTTTTGTGGTATCAGAGCCTAAGGTATTCAATTCCTAGGAAAAACCCAATACCAAGGATAAGTTTGAACCTTTAAACTAAGTGAGATTGGGTAGAACCAAGGGTTAAGAGTCAATGAGTCTTTTAATAAGATCACAGTAATATAATACTAACGTAGCTATTGAATTGTAGGATAATGGCTGCCGAACGTGCTCAATGGCGCAACATGCAGCGTACCCTCCAAGGGATGACTCAAGTGCTACAATAGGTAGCACAAGGTGGTGCTCCACGAGCTGGAAGCTTACACCAAGCCTTTAAGAACATGAATCCCCCGAAGTTTATGGGATCGACCGATCCGGACGATGCCGAGCATTGGATTCGGGAAACCGAACGCATATTCCGTGTCATGCAATGCACGGACCAGGACAAAGTTCTATTAGCTACATTCCAGTTAGAGAAAGATGCTAGATGCTGGTGGGAGTCTATTGAAGCAACCATCGATCCTACTCAAGTGACATGGGAAGAATTTGTGGAATACTTCAATGCTAAATATTTCTCGGACCGAGTCCAAGAAAAGAAGGCTGCAGAATTCGCTGCATTAAAGCAACGATCCTTATCATTAGCAGATTATGAAGCTCAGTTCTCCAGGTTGTCTAGATATGCTAAGCATCTTATTAGCACGGAGAAGATGAAAGCCCGTAGATTTCTTAATGGGCTTAGGCCCCACTATATTACTCAACTGGCGCCTATGGACATCCAAGTTTATTCTGAAATAGTGCGCCGAGCTCAATTACTTGAAGATGCCACGGAACTATCTGATAGGATCCGTGGAAAAGACAAGAAGGAGCAAGTCACAAGTTCGGGTTCTTTCAAACCCAACTTTAAGAAGAGGCCCAATAATGGAGGTTCATCCTCTCAAGATTCCAAGTTCAAGAAATCCAAGCCCTTCTCTATCACCACTACACCTTCTAATACAGTATGCAAGCATTGTGACAAGGCTGGTCACAAGACAGAAGAATGCTGGAGGAAATTAGGAGCTTATCTCCGTTGTGGGAGTCGCGAACATCGGATTCCCGAGTGTCCATTAATGAATGACCAAGCCGGTGATGGTAAATGCCCGGTGACGAAGAATGCTCGTCTTCATGCAATCCAGGAGACCGAACCTGAAGAAGAAGGCGGATTAGTGAAAGGTACATTGAAAATTTGTTCCAAAAGTGCTTATGTCTTATTTGATACGGGTGCATCGCATTCCTTTATTTCTAAGAAGTTTGCCGACCCGTTACCGTTAGAACCAGAATGGATAAAAATAGTTCTAACTACTCCTCTTGGAAGTGAAAATGATATTACTCATCACTACCAAAACTGTGAGGTAATGGTTCAAGGTAGGAATTTACCTATAGATCTCATATGCCTCGATCTAAAGGAGTATGATGTTATACTGGGAGCGGACTGGTTATCCAAATACCAGGCAACGGTTGATTGCCGCAATAGCCTAATTGCTTTCAAAGATTTTCCAGAGTTAGTCTTTACTCGCCCCAAGAGTCGGAGCAAATCCCCTCTTATTTCGGCTCTTCGAGCAAGCAAGCTCGTCAGGAAAGGATGTGTATCCTTCCTTGCTTTTGTCACTGTTAAAGAAGCTAAGGAAACCAAGATAGAAGACATTCAGGTAGTGCAAGAATTTCCAGACGTATTTCCGGAAGATTTGCCGGGATTACCTCCTCAAAGAGAAGTGGCCTTCACCATTGACTTAGTCCCTGGTGCTGGTCCAGTTTCAAAGGCACCCTATAGAATGTCCCCGGCTGAACTCAAAGAGTTGAAGGAGCAGTTGATGGAACTGATTCGAAAAGGGTTTATTAGACCAAGTACTTCCCCGTGGGGAGCACCAGTCTTATTTGTGAAGAAGAAGGACGGATCCATGAGATTGTGCATCGACTATCGACAGTTGAATCATCTCACTATCAAGAATAAGTACCCACTGCCGAGAATCGATGAGTTATTTGATCAGATTTCAGGATCCAAATATTTTTCCAAGATTGATCTCAGGTCGGGATATCATCAATTAAGAATCAAAGATGATGACATTCATAAGACTGCATTCAGAAGCAGGTATGGCCATTACGAATTTGTTGTTATACCTTTTGGACTAACAAATACCCCTGCTGCCTTTATGCAGTTAATGAATAGCATATTCAGGCCTTATCTAGATCAATTTGTGATGGTTTTCATTGATGATATATTGATATATTCCAAAACTAAGGAAGAACATGAGGAGCATTTAAGGATCACATTGCAAGTATTGAGGGAAAATCAATTATATGCAAAGCTCAGCAAATGTGAATTCTGGCTTGAAGAAGTGACTTTCCTCGGACATGTGATATCCAAGGATGGTCTATCTGTTGATCCGTCAAAGGTTGAAGCTGTTAGAAACTGGGAAAAACCAACCAATGCAAGCGAGATCAGAAGTTTCTTAGGTCTTGCAGGCTATTATCGGCGATTCATCAAAGATTTCTCTAAGATCGCCGTACCACTTACAAGATTAACTCGTAAGGAGATCCGATATGAATGGAGTGAGGAATGTGAAAGAAGTTTTCAAACTCTCAAGGATCATCTCACTACAGCTCCGGTGTTAGCTCTACCAATAGAAGGAGAGAAATTCGAGGTTTACACTAATGCTTCTGGCATTGGCCTCGGATGTGTCCTAATGCAACAAGAAAAGGTCATAGCATACTCTTCACGTCAACTGAAGAAGCATGAGGAGAATTACCCCGTCCATGACTTAGAACTGGCCGCGGTGGTATTTGCCCTAAAGATATGGAGACACTACTTATATGGAGTGCAGTTTACTGTATACTCTGATCACAAAAGTCTCAAATATCTATTTTCACAAAAAGAGCTAAACATGAGACAAAGACGCTGGCTAGAATATCTCAAGGACTTCGACTTCAATATACAATACCATCCCAAAAAGGGTAATTATGTGGCTGATGCCCTTAGTCGAAAGCCGAGAGCAATGATAGCCAATTGTATGATACAAGAATGGAGGTTGCTAGAACAATTCTCCGAGCTCAATATAAGCTTGGACAAGGAAGCCAAATTTGTCACATTATCTCATGTAAGCATACAGTCAGATTTATTATCTGAGATACAAGCGCTTCAGGATGATGATCCTATATTAGTGGAAATCAAAGGCAGATTAGAAGGACAATCTGATTTTCAACTAACTTCTGATGGAAGATTACTATTCAAAGGTAGAACTTGTATACCCGACTGTCCGGAATTAAAGAAGAAGATCTTAGATGAAGCACACCGATCAAGGTACACTATTCATCCAGGATCAACCAAAATGTATCAAGATGTAAAGAGGAACTTTTGGTGGCCTAATATGAAAAGAGAAATAGCAGACTATGTATCACGCTGTCTTACATGCCAACAGGTCAAGGCGGAACATCAAAAGCCTACTGGAAAACTACATCCTCTAGATATTCCTAAGTGGAAGTGGGAGGATATTGGAATGGACTTCATCATGGGTTTATCAAAGTCAAAAGAAGGACATGATGGAATCTGGGTTATCATTGACCGATTAACTAAATCGGCACATTTCTTGCCAATAAAAAGCCGATGGTCAATTGATGTGCTAGCTGCACTATACATCAAGGAAATAGTCAGGATACATGGAATTCCTGTCTCAATCGTGTCTGACAGAGATCCCCGATTTACTTCTCACTTTTGGAAGGGATTACAACATTCGTTGGGAACAAGGCTCAACTTTAGTACTGCTTTTCACCCACAAACGGATGGTCAGACCGAGAGAGTTAATCAAGTTGTTGAAGATATGCTTAGAGCATGCATCATTGACTTTGGAGGAAGCTGGCACGATCACTTGCCACTTGTGGAATTTGCATATAATAATAGCTACCAAGCTAGTATCCAAATGGCACCTTTCGAAGCTTTATATGGAAGGAGTTGCCGATCACCCTTATGCTGGAACGAAGTTGGAGAGAAACAACTGTTAGGTCCAGACATGGTAAGGGATACAACTGAGAAGATACAAGTAATCAGGGAAAGATTGTAAGTTACTCAGACAAGGCAAAAGGCTTATGCTGACACAAGAAGGAGAGATCTTGAATTCCAGGTTGGAGATCATGTATTTCTTAAAATATCGCCTGGACGTGGCATACGAAGATTTGGTGTTAAGGGCAAGCTTACGCCAAGATTCATCGGACCATTTGAGGTACTCGAAAGAGTTGGCGAGGTTGCTTATCGCATCGCGTTGCCTCCTCAATTGTCCGACGTGCATAATGTGTTTCACATATCTATGTTGAAGAAGTATGTGCACGATCCATCTCATATTATTGAACATGGAGATCTGGTGATCCAGAAAGATCTCACCTATGAACAGAAGCCTATGAAGATCTTAGATCGAGAAATACGAGCTCTAAGGAATAAGGTTATTCCCATGCTCAAGGTGCAATGGAATAAGAATCCTGAACACGAAGCGACATGGGAGATCGAGGAATCTATGAAGAAACGATTTCCCGAGTTGTTCTAAGAGGTATATACTCTACACACTCCGCGTGTATACATGATATGCAATTGAATTTGGGGACCAAATTCTTTTTAAGTGGGGGAGGGTGTAGCAACCCTGATAAAATATTAATAATGATAAAGATTTATAAATAAATCTTGTAAATAGAAAAAAAAATAAAACAAAAATAAATAACGCCTCTGATAACGACGCTATTCAAATTAGAAACGCCTCTACCTAAGGCGTTATTCAAGAAAGGACGCCCTCACCACCAGACGTCAAATTCCAAACGCCAAAGAGGGTAAGGACAAGAAACGCCCTTTTCTTGGGCGTTTTTTTAAACAAGAACGCCCTTATACAAGGCGCTTCTTAAGAAACGACCTGAACAAGGTCGTCAATTCAAGAATCGACGCCCTGACTGAAGTCGTTAATTCCATTCGGGAACCGTTCGACCCAGAGCTTATCTAGGGAAAGATCAACCTAATCTAGTAAGTGTCTATTAGAGTAAGGACTCTATTAGGGATATATTACCCTCACACAATCACTAACCCCAATAGGATTTCCACAATCCTATAAATAAACTGTTCGATCCAACCCTAAATCTATTTGGACGGACGACTGCTGCACGGTACGTGAAGAACATATGTTCTTCTTATTTTCTTGATTCTCTGCTTCGACTACATGAAGAATTAATATTCTTCGTTTTCTTCTCTTCTTACAGGTTAAGAAGCCCCTACGTTCTGAAGAAACAGAGTTCTTCATCCGGGTAAAAGTTCTTACTTTTGTGTGATGTTCAGATTACAAAGAAACTGATGCAGTTTCTTCATTCTCTTATAGGAAAGCTGCAGTTGAAGAAACGAAGTGTTCTTCATCTACGACCTTTTCATCAAAGCCATCATCCAATAGCAACTTGTTCAGGAGTCTCTGTTCTGAACAGAGAGTCGTTCCTTCTCACAGATCCTTCACGGTTATCTCCAAATCAAGCTATCAAAGTAGGTTTTCTCAAGTTACTGTAGCCCAAATGAAATTAATGCAAGATATATATATATATAAGCATGTCATGCATACGGTTATTATAGTTTCCATGCGTTTTCTGAAATATTTTGAAAGAGACACCCCTGGAAAGGACGCTAATTCACATGAAACGACCATTCCCAGGTCGTTAATTTCATATTTAACGCCCTGTACTCAGGCGTTAATTTCTTTAAACCGTTAATCACCCATCTTAAGAACTGATTATCTATGAAATCATGATTATAAAATAATGCATGATCCTTTGTCTTCAACCTGCTAACTTTGCTGTCATGATATTATATTCGTTCCTCTGTTATCCTGGAATTATTACTGTCCTTAAAAATTTCTGAATAAACTTGAATTAACGACTTGGACAAAGTCGTTTTCCATATGTTAACACCCCAGAACAGGGCGTGAATCTGAAAGGTAACGCCCCTTCCAAGGGCGTATTTTAGATAAATCCTGAAAATTATTTATGTTCTGTCAGATATGTAAATAATGAGACGCCTGCAAATGTAGTCGTCAAATCTTGAAGAAACGACCCTGACCAGGGCGCGTTTTAAAAAAATTATTGAATTATTGAAATTTCTGCAAAATGGATACATATGTAAACGCCCTTCTGTTAGGCGTTAATTACTTGAGAAACGACTTTACATAAGTCGTTATTTTACTGTAAACTGTTTTTAACTCGTTACTGTTAACCGATGGTTTCAATATATATTATATACATATATCGGCACTATATCTCCACTCCGTGAGTATAGTCCCACTTTTCACGTCGTTTTATCGATCACACTCAACTCTCATTGACATACAAGCTCTCCATTGGACATTCCGTTCCTTTGGACTAGCGAGTTAGTCATAGAGACCTCCGTAAGACTCCTCGTACCTTGGATTGCCTCAAGGTCGACTGAGCTGGTTGTACCCTAAAAACCCATTACACAATCTTGCCATGTCAATCTAAAGAAACATGGTATACCGGCCCTTATGATTATACAAAGAGTATATCATGAGAAATTCTTAATGGGATGATGATATCATGCCATATCATGTCGTTCTTGTAAACCTCAACTCTATGATAAGAATGAGGGTATCTTACCTTTGATATACTGTTCATGTGGACCTCAATTCTATATAAAGAATGTCCATACTGATTTGTCATGGTACCCAAGTTAAGGGAACCATATTCTACCTAGATTTTTATTGATATCGTGAATATACCGTTATTATCGTCATTCTATGTCCTTTGTCATATTTTTAGACTCTATTCTATCAAAGTTGTCATACGTGTCTACAAGCTTGATTATTAAAATTCTATATTGGCTATAAACAAGAGTGGATGTCAAAATACATGATAAATGCCTGCGCATATAGGGCCCGATCTGGTCCTGGGAGGAGCACCCGAAAGTACTTGTGCCCATGGGAGTTAAAATGATAAGGTATCTGGCATTATACCGAGTACTTGACTTGCTTGATTGGACATTCCACACACATCTTGTACTTGAATCGTACTTGACATGAAATGAAATGCGTGGCCCGAAAAAGGGTAAATTACTTGCTTGATACATGATAGCCAAAGTTCTTGACATGTCTTGTTAAATGTACTTGCTTGAATATCTCAAATGTCTTGTTATCTTATTGAAAGTTCATGAATTGTCCATCTTATTCTTGATATTACATTCTCTTTATCTTGTCATTTTTATGCGAGTATGCATAGCTTTATTACATTCATGAAAAATGTAATCACTTAAACCCCTTGCTAGTACTTGAGATATAATTTCCTACTGAGCGTTCGCTCATTCCGTTTGTCCCTTTTTACTTTTCAGGAAAGTCCGACGACGATGGAAGTCAATCGGATGGGAATGGTCAAGAGTGAAAGTGATAGAGCTGCCCAAGTGTCATCTAGTCTTTTCTTTAGTTTCTTGAGTCAAATATGTATTCTTTTCTTTTTATTAGACAGAGTATTGGATTTGTAATAGTCTATCCATTATGAAATAAAGGATTGGGTTGCCTTGCTATTTTGCGCATCTCTGTCTTTGTGTCGAATACACGACCACTCTGATTGACATGATTGATATAAACTCGTCACGCGTCTCCGGGTATCTTCCGCGCTCGGGGCGTGACAATATTCAATCCTCGCGTTGACCTATGCGATCACATCACATCATAATCGAATCACAAAGCTCAAACTCAATCTCATTCAATCTTATTCATGTCATATATCAAGCTGTCCAGATATAAAATCCTATCCCACATCATCATAAAAACAAAAGGAAAATCACTCAGTCCGCCGCTGGGCATCCCCGCGAGGACGTATCTCTCTCAACTCCCTAAGGTAAGCCTGTCGAGTCTCTGGAACCTCCTCAACCTCTGCTGGTAGGGTACGCACCCTACTCACCTCCCACATAATCAGCGCACTCCTGACCGCCTGCTCGTCCTCCTCTGTCCCGATCCTCCGTGCCTGTAGCATGGGAAGGTGGGGTAGCGTAGGTAGCACCGTCCGGGGTAGTCCAATCTGCAGGTAGCATCTGTGCGGGCTGTACATCGCTAAGGTAGTGTCGCTCACGAGTCTCAAGTCCAAGCCAGCTCTCCTCGGTAGTCTGATGGTGGTGTCGTGGAGGAAGTCCGGGCGCATCACAAACCTATCCAGGGGCAGCCTGTTGATGTACGGGCGCCACTCGTCCCTGGTCTTCAGCTCAGCCGTCCTGCACTCAACCTGTGGAGAAAACCTGAAAGCGCCTCCTATGAAGTAAAGGGGATGGCTCCCAAAGATCCTGCTAACTGAAGTAATGTCCTCCCTCAGGGTAAACTTCATCCTAACTCCCATCCAGCACTCCAATAGGATCATTGAACCAAAGAGAGGACCTCCTAAGGCTGCTAAAGTAAGACCCTCGTACAGATAAGCTAAGACAGCATGAGAGATGGAAAACCCCTGCCAAAGGCCGCTGACGGTGCTGAGTAAAGGAGTCTCTAGGACATGGTCGGCTGAAGAGAAAAGGATGGCCCCGCATAGGCAGATGGACGCAGCTTTGGCTATGGCTTCAACCCTCCCACACTTATTCCGGTAATGCTCCACTACCCACTGGCTCAGAGGAAGGAGGTGGATGTGGCGAGGGCCTATAAAGGTACGAACATCCCCGCTATCAGGTATGAATCCTCCTAGGATGAGTTTTGGGTCTATAGGGGCAACGGTGTGGCATATCAAGTCTTCCTCCCCCACCTTGGACCTAGGGAGCCCGAAGTATGTCTCTACCTCCTCTAGCAAGATAGTGGCCTCAAAAGATGGGAAGAAAAAAGTGTGAGTCTGAGGGTGCCAAATCTCCATCAGAGCGGAGATACTATGCCAGTCTAAAGAAAGTTTGGGGTAATTCTGACCTAGTACTAGGAGGGTGTGTAGGTGCCAGGATTTGAGAAGATGAGTCACCCCGAGGGGCAATGCACGGACCATGGGAGCCACCCACTTTAAACTAGAAAAGCGTCTCGGGCCAGGAAGAAGCTGAAAAGAAGGAGAAGGCAAAGGGGTGTAAGGAGATATAAGAGGAAGATTGAAAGATGGACTCTAAGCATATTCTGATCAAACTTACCTCTCTCATAGGGGTGGCGCTGAGATGTTGAGGAATCGAGCTTAGCCGTTGAATCGCTTCCCGCTCCTTTCTAGCCGGCTGCGGTCCTTCAAACAACGCGCCCTCCGCAGGACTTCCATCATAAGCCCTCTTCATGCTGAGGTGACGAGAATCGAAGGTTTTAGGCTTCAGGAAAGGGAGGATGAGTGATTTGAGTGTTCAGGCCTCCCTACTACTTATAGGGTTCATTAGGGAGCCTAAACATCTTAGGATTAGGCCTAGATAAGCCTAGGACGGGTTTAGATAGCGTTCTGATAAGTACAAAGCGTCTTGCCCTCGGGCTGGGGACTCTCCAGGGAGTCCCCTTTCGGGCAAATAGGATGTTGGATTGGATGGTCTTACGATAGACCGTCCATACCATATACGGCCCATCATCAACCGTTCTTCTCTCCAAGGAAGCCCGAGTCCGGTGACTTGTGCGGCACGACATCCGCCGTTCCAGAATTCCTACGGTTTACATGGAACCGTTCCAAACGATTTAAGCGGCCCTTAGAGAATCGCTCTTATCGACGAACGGCCAGGGGAGAACCGTCCATATGCTCTGCCCCCCCCCAATTAACCTGCTGCACTCAAGTCTCAATCATTTAGCGCTCTCACCTCACTCAAGTTGGCGTGTGCGCTCTCACCTCACTCAAGTCGGCGTGTGCGCTCTCACCTCACTCAAGTCGGCGTGTGCGTCTCTCACCTCACTCAAATCGGCGTGTGTGTCTCTCACCTCACTCAAATCGGCGTGTGCGCTCTCATCTCACTCAAATCGGCGTGTGCGTCTCTCATCTCACTCAAATCGGCGTGCGCGTCTCTCATCTCACTCAAGTCGGCGTGTGCATCTCTCATCTCACTCAAGTCGGCGTGTGCGTCACTCATCTCTCTCGCGCTAGGCACACTCCTCAAACTCATTGCATCCACTCATGCACGCATACATATATTCATCCACAAAGCAAGCAAAAAGAATAGACACATCACTATCATGTCACACCATGTACAAAAGACGGGCCCAGTACAACAAGTCAAGCAGCTCCCTCTCCCTGGCCCCCGTCGCTGTCCCCCTCACCCTCATGCCTCTTTGGAGGAGGCATCGCTGAGGTCGCCTCGTCACGACGGCGTCGCCGGCGCTGCTCATCCTCCTCGTTCCTCCGCTGGCCGGAGGAACCTGTGAAGTAGCTCCTAACAGAACCATGTGTACCATGGCTGACGCTCGGGGTCCCGCTGCGCGAGCGCTGACTGATGTCCTTATACGCTCGCAGCTCCCCGCGTAACTCCGCCACCTCGGTCCGATACCGCTCAGCCTCGGCCGCACCAGCCCGTAGTCGCTCTAGCTCGGCCTGGAGGAGTGCGGTCTCCACTGTGTCTGCCGGTCGGCTCAGTGTGGCCTCCACCCGCGTGCGAGCTACCTCCTCTAGAGCCGCTGCTCGGCTCTGCTCCAACTCGACCCGAAGGCGGGTCAACTCAGATGTCTGCATCCACACATCACTTGTCAGCCAGTTACATAAGCATATCATTCATAATCATAATGAGCAAGAGGAAGTTTAGAACTGCGTACCCTCTCTGTAAGAGCCACCTCGGCCGCCTTGGCCCGCTCCACCATCCGAGTAAAGTCAGCATCTCGATCGGCCCGGTCTGCTGGGGTCTGGGCAGAAGAAGAAGAAGGAGCGTCTGGTCCCACCCTCTGAGCACCCTCGGCGCGCTGCATCCAAATACTCTAGGTCAGTCATAGGCATAATCATAATCATATAGAACTGCATAATTTAAAGAGTCTAGGGGTTAGAGCACTCACCAGTAGGGCCAGGGCCTGTCGGGCCTCGTCTCTCTCCCGGATGGTGGAGTGCAGGAGTCCCTGCAACTCTGCCACTTGTCCTGAGGGGTCAACCTACATTTTAGAAGTCCATGTGTTAGTGCATCATCATATAAGAATCATAAGCATAATAGACAAGGTTTAAATTTAGAAGTCGTACCGGTCGGTGGGCGCCTCGGAACACCTGGTCCCGGTAGTGCCGTGCGTACGCGGTGTAGTACGCGCTGTCGCTCTCTGCCCGGCCACTCGCCCTCGCGCGGCCCAGTCAGCAACCTGCTCGGTGTTCCTCGCTGTCCAATCGTACGCCTCGCGGAGTCCCCGGGTCGTCCTCGTCACCCGTTCCCCCGCCTTCTCAGGCGCAGGGAACTCTACGGCCGGCTGATGGACCCCGATGGTCCTCATCACCAATCTGAAGTGCAGTGGCTCCACCACATTCATGCAGTGAAGCCACACGTCCCGTCCAGAGAAGGCCAAGGCCTCGGTCACCCACGGCTGGCCCTCCGGGCTCTCCTCCGTGTAAGGAGTCCACCGTACCTGCAAGGAATAGGAAACTACATCAGCATCATAATCATGAAAGAATAACATGTAATTAAAGAGTCTGAGTCTAGAAGCATACCGAGGTGTACGGTAGAGTGTCCAGGTCATCCTGCAGCTCCCGGACCTGCCTCCTCAAGGCCATCATTTCCCGGGGTGCTGTCCACCTCCGAGCGATCGGCAGGAGCCCAGGGCGGGTCTCCTCGCCTCTCCCCAACCCACGTAGGCGCACGTAGGCCCACACCTGTACCACAAGTCATGTCAGCATTTAGTAAGCATATAGAGTTGCATAATTAAGACTAGAGAAAAGAGTCGCACCTGGAGTAAGGGGGAGAAGCCCCCAAGCATCGTCTGACGCGCCGTCGAACTGAGAGTGTCAAAGAGGAAAGCGAGGACCGCTGCTCCCCAAGCATAGTCACCTACATGCTCGAGCTCCTGGAGGAAAGGAAGGAAGCGACAGCTCATCACGTCCGCCCGAGTGGAGAAGAGAAGCCGCCCGAACATCAGCATCAGAAACCGTCTCAGCACTCTGTCCGCCTCAGGTCCCGGCACCGCTGCGACCCTCGGTCTCGCCAGCCCCACGAGACGCTCCAAGTGCTCCTCTGGTCACTCGCCCACTGCAACGCCAGCTCGTCGAAGACCCAAGCTGTCCTGGAGAGTAGCCCGGGGAAGGAGGGTCGACTGCCTCTCGGGGCGCCGCAGCTATAGGCCGAGCAGCTCCCGAGCCATCCCTTGGTAGTCCGGAAAAGTAGTCCCGCTGACCGGTGACCCGTGCACACGTAGGCCAGTAAGCCGGGCTACGTCCTCCAATGTAGGGACCATGTGCCCCCACGGGAGAAGGAACGTCTGACTCACTGGATCCCAGCGGTCGTGCAGGGCATAGAGCAGAGCTGCGTCAAAACGACACACCTCAATACTCAGGAAGGGGGTGAACCCCATGGCAGTCAACCGCTCCCTCTGGAAGTCCGACAGTGCTAGATACACTGCACGGACCTGCAGCCAGGAGGTACGGGTCCTACGCTTCCCCTGCATTCATCCATCTCATTTATGTTAGTCATTTAGTGTCATATTTTGTTTCAGTTATATAAATTCTCAAAGGTCCAAATCTTGATTCGAAGAACGGCTGCTCGCGGACCGCTCAACAGTTGCGCGGCCTCTCTCGAACCGTTTTTTTCTCAGGTTTCCCGTTTTGAACGGCCTATCATTAACCGTTCCCATCTTAGACGGATTACCATGCGCCGTCTATCGTCCCGTCTTCCTAATGAGTGACGGCCCACCTTTGGCCGTATTGTTTTGATGACGGTCCTGTAAGGACCGTATTGTTTTGCATGGTTACATGATTGAACGGACCTATATGGTCCGTCTACCTTTTGGACGGTGATAGCCTCACCGTACTGGGGTTTTGGTGCCCCGTTGGCTGTGTGTGTGTGAACGGCGCTCCCTACGCCGTGTTTATTTGGGGCGGTCCTATGGGGACCGCATTATTTCGCCGTGCGGTTTCTGTTGAACCGTTTCACCGTCGCCGCTCCGACGACGGTGAACACCTCCCCGGACGGCTGGGAGACCTCCATGGCCCCCTAAGCCGGCCTCTAAGCATCCCTCCCCCCAAAAAAGCCCCTAAGCTAGCATGCATTAAACGAAATTAAAGGAAATGAGGGCCGGGGAGGCCTACCTCGGCATCACGAGGTTTCTTCTCCCTCCCCGCCGGCGTGCCTCCTTCCTCGGCTTCGGCGACGGCGTCATCTCTGGCCGCAGCGTCCTCCTCGGCGACGACGATGGCTAAGTCCTCCATTGTCACCCCGGGCATGCCCTCCTCCTCGGACGGTCGTGGTAGTGGCGGCGGCGACGACGGAGGTGAATGCTCACCGGTGACGGGTGATCGGGCTGTGTGAGATGAGCTCCTCGTCATAGGGGGGGGTGCTGTGAGATTGAGAGAGGAAGAGGGAGTGGAGATGAGAGAGCAAGAGAGGGAGAGCGAGGGCGTTTTGCCCCTTCGTTCCTTCCACCGTCAGTTACGGTGGAGGGAGACGAGGGGGTTCCCTTTTTTTCGAGGTTGCAGAGAAGAACGGTCTATCGTTAGACCGTTCATTGTGTGAACGGTTCGTATATAACCGTATGTATCTCTTGACCGTTAATTTCAAGTCGGTTGGAATTCTATGCTCGAGCGGTTCTCATGGAACCGTTCTTATTATAAACGGTGCCGTACCAGCCGTTCGTCACTGGCAACCGGCCCTGTAAGATTTGTTCGAAGGTCAGGTAAGAACGGCTAACATAGAACCGTTTGGAATATTGCACGTTTGAGATGAGGCCGTATATCTGGTTGGTCTATTTAAATCATGAATATTGAATATTTTCTTTGGAAATACATATCTTAACCATCTTATGCTGCATCAGTTCAGTCTGTCTCGCCATTTCGCCTGCACAGGTAAGTCAGGTATGGCCTTCTATCCCTAAATCCCTTATTGCATTATTATATGGTATTATATTATACTATTTCGAGAGCCGACAGGTTTCTTATGTGTCCCAGGATCTGATGTTCCCCTTCAACAAAAACAATGATGATCCAGGCTCATATACCTAACCTTCGGATAAGCCGTTAAGTTGGGATATCACGAGGAGGACGGTTCTATCCGCATGCTGTGGTTGCGGACGGTATCTTGACTCTGATATTCCCAGCTTAATAATACTACTCTCGAATATTTTATATTTTAATCTTTCTTCGCATTCGTTTTAACGATTTCTTTTATTTTTAGCCCAGCATGCATCATGCGCATCCTTTTGAGCTTTCATGCCCCATAGTCTGCTTAAGAAATGTCCCGTCAAGTGATGGTCAGCTGTGTGTCCCAATGCTCGAGTAAGGTGAACTAATTCCATTCCGAATTCGAAGGTTTTCTTTGGTCGGTTCGTTGGGGTCGGTTGACTGAAAGATCCCCGTCTGGAGCTTTAGCATCTTTTTTTTTTGTGGCCCCCTCATTGGACCGCGGGATTGTGTCCCCCATGAGGTTGGTCTTGTCGGTTGATTTCGTTTAGTTTAGTCCCTCCAGATTGGCGTCGCCTTTTGGTCAATTACTCCTAACGTTCGGTCCAGGATTTTCCAAAAGATTCTGGCCGCTTGTTGGTAGAAACGGGTGTCGTTTTACCTTAACGCCCGCTTTTTCGATCCACTCAGCTGCATTTCCGCTCCACCTCCATGTTCCATATCACCTCCGCTTCACCTCCGCTCGCTCCCCTGCAAAGAGGGCATTAAGGAGGGGCATCTGTTGACACCCTGTTTTATACCGATAATTCGAGCCGCTTCTCTTACTCCCATTAGTTGATGCCTCGAGTTGTTCATCATTCACTGGGCCATTTTGTGGCATGACTCGGGCTCGTTTTATGGGTCGTCTCCCTCCTTGGTGCAATTCGTGGTGATTCGGGGCTTCATGGGCCTTGGCTTTGGTCAATTGAACGTATTTTACGAGAATCAAGTGCCTAAGGGCATGAACGGCTTCACATCAGCCGTTCAGAAGGTGGGCGGTTGAAGATGGGCCGTTCATATATTTTGGCTAATTTCTGAGGATTTTCTGAATATTCACCGACAGGCTTTTGTGCGGTGTTATTAGGACCGTTCAATCTCATGGACGGGCCTATTCCAACCGCCTATATCTCAGAGTCCTACGCGCGCCCATTTTCTCAGAGAATTATCCAAATGATTCGAATTATCACCGACAGAGTTAAACGGTCGTGTTTGTGCCGCCCTAAACTAAAACGGTCTCAATACAACCGTTTATATGTTCAGAGTCCAACGGCGAACATTTCGGCTAGTTCGAGAGATAGTTGGGATAATTTTCTGATTATTCGAGTTTCCACCGATAGGATAGACGGTCCGAATAAGACCGCCCATCCATTGAGCGGCCTATCGTAAGACCGTACAATACGTCGGCTGTCGATTTTCAACTGATTTTATCCCTTTTATTCCATGGTTTTATCCCCAACTTATTTTGATGATTTCTCCGCGGATAATCAACCATTTTTGATGCCGTTTCATCTGGATGGAAGATTATGATATTATCTACGAATTATCTTTTGAGAGTTCGACCTGAAAAAGTCTCTAAACCCTGATTTCGAGGCTGGCCTTCTAGGTTCTATAAATAGACCCTACGGCCGGACGTCAAAAGGGGGGGAGATTTTGGTCGACGGCGAAGCTCTGCCGCATTTTTGAGCGACCTAGCACCAAGGAGGGAGGCTCTCCACGTCCTCACGAGCCTCCGGTCAAGGGAGTAGCCCAGTCTTCATAGTCTTTCGTTCCGTAGCTTTGTCGTTTTCCTTCATTGCATGCATTGTTTCTCACCCGCGTACCCCCTCTTTCTCATTATCATGCACACAACCATTCCGTTTTTTGTCACCCTAGGGGTTTAAAACCCCCCAGGTATTCCCCTTTTCATTTGTTTATGCTTAATTCTTCTCGTTTGAATGCATACTACATTATTTAGGTCTAATCTAGGTGTCTTTTCTGTGTCTCTACGTTGTTTCGCAGGTCAGCACTTAATCAGCACGAGGCCCATCCCCTCTGGCCAGCCGGAGAGGGTGGAGGTCGAACCCTTATCAACTTGCTGAGTGAAGGTACTGAGCGGCTATCCTCCGGCCGTTCAACGGTACGCGCGGTGCATCAACGACCGTTCTTCCCTGGAACGCGGTCTCTCTAGCGCCGTCCATCTCACTGCAGCAGTTCCTCCCGCGTCCCTCGCAGCGTCCTGGGGCGGTCTATCCTAAGACCGCTCAACATAAGGCGGTCCTAAGGGAGCCGTTCATTCCTCAACGCTGCACTAAGGCGAGTGTCTCCCCATTTTCCAAGGTACGGCGTGCCTATCGCGTACGGCATCTTGGTGGCGATCACGGTACTTTGCTTCATTCCCTATCTTCTCTTCTTTCTCTCACTTGTCTCATGCACTTGACGCACTTTGACCTGTAGTGAAAGGGAGAGAGGAGAGAAATATATATCTACACTCCTGAATGGCTTTTATCTTGAAGGGGTCAATCTCGATCCCTCTGTGCCAGACAATAAAGCCGAGGAACTTACCACTGGACACGCCAAAGGCGCACTTCATAGGGTTCATCTTCAGCCCATACAGCCGGAGCCTTTGGAAGATGACCCTGAGGTCGCTCAGATGTTCAGCTCTCTTCTTAGTTTTGACAACTAGATCATCAATGTAGCATTCAACCTTGCTGTACAGCAGCTCGTCGAAGATCTTGGTCATCACCCGCTGATATGTAGCACCGGCATTCTTGAGGCCGAAGGGCATCCTCTTGTAGTGGAATATCCCCTTGGGTGACCTGAAAGCCGTGTGAATCCGGTCGTAGTCGGCTATCCAAATTTGGTTATAGCCGGACGATCCATCCATAAAGGACAAGGCCTCGTGGCCAGTGGTTGCATCAATCATCACTTCGGTGATAGGCACCGGGAAGTCATCTTTTGGGTAGGCTTTATTCAGGTCACGGAAATCCACGCAAATCCTGATCTGTCCATTCTTCTTCTTCACCAGTACGATGTTGGCCAACCAAGTGGTGTATTGGTTCTCCACCACGAAGCTGACATCTATGAGCTTGTCGACCTCCTTGTAGATCTGGCTGATCAATTCCGGCCTCATACGCCGGGGAGACTGCTTCACTGGTTCCACCGTGGGATCAATGGCCAAGATGTGCTGAGTCACCTCGGGGCTGAGCCCAGGCATTTCTTTATAGTTCTAGGCAAAGCAATCTCGGAATTCTTGTAACAACTTTGTGTATTGCTCTCTCTCCTGTGGGGGCATAAGAGCACTCAGAAAGGTCGGCCTGGGGTCACCTTTGGTGCCAAGGTTGATCTCAATTAATTCATTGACTGTAGCCTGGCCGCCATTTTCAATTTTCGGCGGGGCTGGTGACAAATCGACGAAGTCTTGATCTTCATTGTCTTCGGGCTCGAGGACGCCATCCCTCTCTTCTTGTTCCTCGTGACTGGGCGTGGAGGCTGCATTCATCGCGCATTCCTCCTGGACTATAGCCGCCGGGTCCGCGGGGTCCGCTGGTGCAGAAAGGCACAAGGCCACCTCGGGGTCTTCTGTATAATCATCATAGACAGCTCCGGCGGGGGCCGGGGCAGCCGCATCTTCAGGCGCCTGGTACTGGATGGATAGTGTATAGGCTCCTCTTCTGGGGCTGTCCGCCACGTGGGAGCGTGGTGGGGCTACCACATTGTCTCCCATTCTGAGCTCGTCCCTGTCAATGAGGTTTTGAGCAATGTCTTTGAAGACATAGCAGTCTTCGATGGCGTGGCCCAGTATCTGGTGGTAGGGACAAAACAGTGGGTCCCCACTTCTTCGGGTGTCCTGCGGCCTCTTGGACCGTGGGAGGGAGACCTTGCCGTAATGGCAGGCCCAGTCAAAAATACCCCGAGTCTTCTCTCTTGGGAAAGAGTAGGGCTTTTGCAGCTTCTCTTGGAGTGTCAGGCCTTGCCTGGTTGGCCGCCCGGTTAATGGGCTTGCCGTGTCTCTTGTCTCCCTTCTTGACCAGACGGGGACATCGGGACTGGTGTCTCGGGGTCGAGACATGTAGCCACCCCACGGGTGGAGAGAACCCTGGATAAGGTCGGCAACTAGCGAGGTCAACTCAGCCAGCCGTGCTTTTAACATCTCGATCTCCCGTTGCTGCCTATGGTACAAGGCGTACATGACGGGGTCATATCGAGGGGAATTTGGGGCATGACCCATGCTTCTGCTTCTTGCTTCACCAGCAGGCCGAAGTGAGGGCGCCTCGGCGGTGTGCTCTTGCGAGGCTAGCCTGTCGGAGAGAGAGGGGGTTTTCCCCGTGCAGCGGCGGCGGAGAGGGTTCCAAAGGAACACTTCTTCGTCTTGTGCCTCCTCAGCCGGAGGCTTCGGATATACTTCTTGGTGGGCTTCCCGCAAATCTGCAGCTCCCGCGGGGTCGTCGCCAGACAAGGCTGAAACCGATATCACATCAGTTTCGTAATAATCTTCTAGTGAAAAGCCCAGACCGGGGTGCTTGGTGATTTACAGCAACCGCCGATCCAGGTTTGGTGGGTTCCACATTTTTTCGAACATTTCCTTCCGGCTGGAGGGTTGATAGGGGGGAATCTTTTGCTTTCTGACCATCCTGGCTGCCTGGTCGGTCATGTGGGGGAGTCCCGCAATGGGGACGTGCGGGTCATGCAACTCGTCAGGAAATCAGCAATCATCGTCTTCCATGACTGGCTTTTCCCCGGCAACATAAAAGATAGTGGATGGCCCCTCCGGGTTAGGCACTTCAAAGGTCCTCAGCTGCTCGGCCGCTTGACAGTCAATTTTTGCAATGGGCTTGATGATCCCTGGCGGGACTCTGACATCCTCCAGCAGGTCTTCGAGGCAAGGCGTCCCCGGTATAGAGTAGATGGGGAGAGGGACTGCCTTAAATACCCCCCCCCTCTTGTGCAATGAATGGTACATGTGGGGGAGCCACATAACCTGGGGGCGGCGGAGGAAACCAACTGCCAGACTCCACTTTCTTCTTTCCCTTGTCTTGGGCGGCTTGGGGAGTTTGCTTCGCCTTTTCTAAGTACAGATTGGCGTCTGACAAATGACACTCGAACACCTCGAACGGGTGGAGGTCAGCGAAGATCCTGACTTCCTTCCCCTCGCAAGGGTATTTAATGCATTGGTGCAGGGTGGAGGGCACCACTCTATTCTGGTGTAACCAGGGCCGTCCCAGCAACGCCTTGTAGGAAGTGTTGGAGTTGATGACGTGGAACTGGACCTTGGTGGTGAAATCATCAAAAGTCAAGTTGAATTCTGCAACCCCCATGGGGACCTCACATTTCTGGTTAAAACCAGCAATCTTGACATTTTTGACCTCAACCAGGTGTACGTCAAAGTAGTGCTTTTGGTACACCCGGTAAGGGAGTATATTCACTGCTGCCCCTGGGTCGATCGGGACCCTGTTGATAGGCTGGCCGTTCAACTGCCCTTTCATGTAGAGGGGTCTGTTATGACTGCAGGTGGGTAGGAGCATGTCATCTTCTGTGAAAGCCACGGCCACTTCAGGTGAGATTTCTGCCAGGCAAGCTTCAAGGTGTGCTGGCGTCTGGAGTGCGGCGATGATGGCTTGCCGTGTTTCTTCGTCCAAAGACAGCATCTCCCATACGGTAAATCGGGTCGGGATCTTTTTGAGGTGTCTGACTATTCGGTCGGCAGCCCGCACCTTGAGTAATTTCATCTCTTCGGGCTTGCCGCGCCTGCCCCCACCTTGGAGCTGGGGTGTCAGATCAGGGGATGCCAGCTTTGCGGGCTCTGTTGCAGCCTGCTGAGTCGGCGGGGCCTGCTGGGCTTCCTCCGTCCCCCGCATGAATTCGGCGAGGTTTGGGATGTCACTGTTGTCCGCTTCTGGCTGAGGAAGAGTTGCCACTGGTAGAGCTTGAGAGCTGCTTACTTTTTCAGTCGAAGGAGACCCTTGGGAGCGCGCCTTCCCGCCTGCTCGGGCTAACAGGAATTCGGCGAATGAAGGGGTGCCTTGGCTTCTGGCCCCTCCGGGATAGAGACTCGACGGAGGAGGGATCTCGGTGCCTCGGACCTCAGGGTCGGGAACCTGGTATGGCTGTTCCCCCCTGAGCATGATGTTGAGGTTATCCTGAGGAGGGCGCCCCCACTTCCTTCCCGACCTGGTGGCATGTTGGGAAGTGGAGACTTCAGCTTGATTCACCTCTGGCGGCTCATGGGGTGGCTCTTCTTTTGTTTCCTCCAGGGAAAGGGCAGTGTTGAATAACGCCGAGAGGGTGTTGCAGACGACGATGACCTCCTTCTTCTTCTTGCCCCTGGGTCTTCTCTTCTTCTTCTTCTTTCCTGCTACGGCGGATGGCTGCTCTTGGGGAAGTTCAGCCCACAGGGGAGGCTCTTTCTCTGCTTCAGCTTCTGCCCCTGGAGCCAGTTCGAGTGATTTGAACTCCTCCTATGGGACATACTCCTTCAGCTCCACGGGCTGGATTTCGGGCTGCTCATAATCTTCGAGCCCATCAATAATAGCCTGGAGTCTTTGGACCGCCGGACTGGTCTTCTGACGCATCCGCAGCGAGACAGAGCTCTTTTTGTTATGAGTGGGCCGCCTCATGACCAGCCGAGGGGCCGTGTCGTGGCGAACTGGGCTTGTCGGGGGCGGTGCAGGCAGGGGTGTCACCTCCCTCAGACGAACTCCGGGGCTGGGTCGAGGGACGTGTCCTCTTCTATTCTTTCTAGTTGCAGTCTGCCAACCTCCTTGATCTTGTGCCGGGGTCGTGATAAAGGTCTCATAAGTGGCACGGGCGCAGGCCTCCGCCCACTCCTCAGGCAACTCCTGGTATAGCGAGACTATGTTGACAGTGGAGGTTATGCTGGGCAACTCATGCGGTTGCGGGGGGTCTACTCTATGCTCCCCCATGTCCAGCTCCCCATTCTTGATTAAGGATTCAATAACATCCTTGAAGACATAGAAGTCCTCAATGGTATGCCCGAGCACTCGGTGGTACAGGCAGAAGCGCGGGTCATCTTTTTTCTTTAGGTCGCCGGGCCTTTTCGTCTCTGGCAGTGTAATTTTGTTGTAGCTGGTTGCCCATTCGAACAGGAGCTTGGACTTGTCCCGGGCGAAGGAATATAGCTTGTTTCTCATCTTCTCCCTTAGTGAGGGGCCCTCCCGCCGTTCTGTGGTTCTGGGCGGAGGAAGGTTGGCAGCCCCCTTGGCTTTCTCTTTCTGCTTTTCAAAAGCCTGGAAATCTAATGTGTGCACCTCAGGGGGAGCTGGCTTCTTCTCGGCCTGCCTGGCTCTTTGGCTTGACATGGCTGGGGTGGAGGAGTATCGGGCCAAAAATGCCTCGATCTCTGCTACCACATTATTCAGGCGGTCAAATGTCTTGACCTCGGTGCCAATCATCCTTTCCAGGATCTCCTTTTTCAAGTTCTGTTTGCAGATCTGCACCGCATCCTCCTGGTGTGGGGGACGCCTGCACCTCATGCTGAGGTTCCTCCATCTCTTGATATAGTCGAGGGCCGACTCGTCATTCTTCTGTCTCGTGGCATAAAGTTTTGCCACGGTGACCTCCCGATCTGCAACATAAAATCTTTCTTTGAACTTCTTTTGCATGTCGGGCCAATCGGCGACAGACCCGGGTAGCAGGCCGGAGTACGATTCAAAGGCAAGCCCGGTGAGTGTCGAGCCGAAGAACTTTAGGAGGTAGGCCTCATCAGCAGCCAAGTCCCCCATGACGTTCACATAATAAGCAATGTGCTCCCTAGGGGACCCTTGCCCATTGAACTTTTCGAACTTGGGTGGCTTGGTGACGCCAACCGGCAAGTTCTTCGCAGCATGGTGAGCCGGGTAGGGCACCCGGTAGACGTCAAACGGCGTCTGATCCCCGTCACCTCTCTCGGCCAGTTTCATGTCTATCATCTGTTCCAACATCAACCGGCTAACTATTGCCGGGTCAACCGGACTCGGATAAAAATGGGCGGGCTGCGCGCTCGGGGTGGCCAACACGGTCGCCTGGGGGGCCATGAGGGACCCTTGGGAAAGTGAGGCCTGTGGCGGGGCCGGTGCGGTGCAGTGTGCCTGCTGCAGGGATGCGTCCCCGAGAGGGTTGAGGGCTACTGGAAGGGCTGCTTCTGAAAATTGCCCCCTGTCCCTGGGCACTTCGGGTAAAACCTCGATCTGCCAAGACATCGGGGGCGGTGTGTTTCGTTCATTCAATTGCTTTTTAAGTGACTCAATTTCTTGCTGGAACCACTGCATCATGAGCAGCATTGCAGGGTCAGCTGTGGGGAGACGGGGCATGCCCCCCGCCTCTTCGGCCGGGGCATCCTCGGATGATGTAGAGGGTCCGTTGCTCGTGTCGCCGGTGGTGACCACGTTGGCCGTGAGGGCCGCAAGGGGCTGTTCATGTATAGTCCCTTCGGCGCCTGTGGGTGTCGCGCCGCCTGCCGCTCTCCCTCTTCTAGTAAGGAGTCCCGGCCTGGAGGCAAGTCTGGCCATTTCTTCCGGATCGGCAGGCAAGGCCCCATACCGACCGTGAACTCCTGCCATATTGTAGGTGAAGGTGTGCCATCTTTTGTTTCTCTTAGTCACCTTCCTGGATGATCTTCCCGGGAACACCAGCCTGTCGAAGACCGACCGTCGGAGCGGCGCTTCCTCCTGGACAGGGGACTGGCGCTGCTCCTCCGAGTGGTTCCTCGATTCTGCGCTAGGCGCGGGCCGGGCTCCTTCTTCCTGGAAAGCGGAGGCCATTGCCCCCAGCAGTATCTGGCGGCCGGTGGGGGTGCTACCCGGGCCTCGAAGGTAATTCCTCATGGCCTGCTCGATCCCTTCCCACTCCTGGTCAGGGAGAGCAGCCCGTGGTTGCATGTCAATGACAGCGGTCGACGGAGAGTAGGCCCTGGGTGTCGGGCGGGCGGCATTGTGTCGGCACCCGCGGTGACGACGGTGAGCTTTCTCGGGCAGCACCGGGGTGACGGGTGCTGGTCGGCAAGCCGGGGTCGTGAGCTCGACCCTTTCATTTCTTCTAGCCCTCCTCGGGCAGAAAGTGCTAGGCCCCGCCTAGGCGGGTGCAATGGGTTGGCCCTCCTTGGGGACCCAGACCTGCTTCAGTTTGGCCGGCCTATGAACTGGCGCAGCCTTCGGAGATGCGGCCACAGTAGTGGGCGTCACTTTCTCCTTCAACTTCTCCAGTCCTTGAAAGGAGTTGTGGACTGGGCAGTCGGGACGACACGGTCCGGTGTCACCCGGGACCTCTGCCCATCCAGGCGGACTCGGAGGGCCCCGACAGTCATAGTCTTTCCAGAGTTGGAGGTGCGGCACCCAGAGCTGGCGCCGGCATTGCTCCACCAGAGCCTTCTTCGGTAGGATGCCGACCCTTGGTGGGATGGGCCGGTGGTTTGGTGCACGTGGTGTACGTTGTAGCTTAGCATCGTTGCTGGGACGCCATTGTTGTTCTTGGCCACAGCTCAGCCGGTGGCAGCTTCAGTGGCCCCCAGAGCGAGAGCGTTGGTCTGGGACTCCTCAGGTGCCTTCACCTCGAGGATGTTGGCAAAAGCCACCCCCAAGAAGTTGGGGAAGCCCACAGTGAGAGGGACTCCCGAAGTTGAGGGGGACCGCCAGGTAGCCGCCTCGGACATGGTTCTCGATGACTTGAGGGCCGCAAGTGACAGCCATCGTCGGCACCATGATGCGATTTTCCTGCATTTGAGAAAGTAACGCAATTAGTATCACAAGAAGGGGGCCGCAGGGCCCCTAATTTCGGCAAAGAGATGAAGGGTGGATCGATCCCATCGGGCGTGCCAGACTTATGGACGCACTAAAATTCACTCGTTCATGGCGGCGGGTTTCGTCTATTGAGTGCGTGGGCGTGCCAATCACCGAAGTGACAATTTATTCGGGCTCCGAAGAGCACATGGTGCACTCGATCTGACGTCGTCAGACGATTGTGTGGTTCGTGTTGGGACCATATCCCGTCATGCCATAAAGGTTACGACGTCATTTACATCCCCCGTACGAGGGAATACCCTTGATTAATTGCCGAAATTAGGGGCCCAGCGGCCAAAAATAAATAATACTAACTGCGCGAAAAGGGGACAGGAATAAATCACACTAAAGTCCACATCAGGATACAAGCCATTGGCCATGTTGGTCACTCGCGGACCTTTTCATATTCGGACTCGGGTCCGTGATAGAAACACGGCGGAAACCGAGGTGGACCCGTTCAAATGTCTGCTGAACGCACGGCAATTTTAATGATGGCTCGGAAGGGATCCGGGGCGAGAAACGAATCCGGTCTGATTGGAATGTCGGCCCGAGATCAGGTCGGGGCCTGGCCATAACAGGATGATTCCTAAGACTCGGGCCCGGTCTGAGAGGGCGGCATCATTGTTCCTTCTGCGTCGGGTCACGGAGAGAGGGGGCTGTAATGTAGAATTATTAATACCTTATAATCTTTTATCATTATTATTCTTATTACCCCGTTGCTTATTCCTTTTTCCGCATCTGTTCCGGGTGATTTCCCTTATCTTGCTTATTGCCATTATTGCCCTTTTTTTATTATTATTATTGTTGCCACTCATTTCATTCGTCATCATTTTTTTTATACGGATATGTTCAGGTCTATTTATTCATCATGACTTTTATTAGTTTGTCGGTGCTACCATTAGATGCCTATATGTACATATATATGTGTATTCATGTATTATGTATATATACATTTATCATTGTTTTTTTTTTGGAGAGAGTTGACCCTTGATGGGTTGAAAGAGGGGCTAAAAAAAAGGGTATATCGCTGAAGGAAGGTGGGCAGAAGAGTGTGCCGGCGAAGGGCTGGGGATGGGTGCCGCTGAAGGGCCAAAGGTGGTGTACCGGCGAAGGAGGGCGGAGGTGTGCCGGCGAAGGGCTGGAGCTGTGAAGGGCTTAAGGAGGGTGTACCGGTGGAGGCTTCAAGGCAGTGTACCGCTGGGGGGGGGGCTGAAGAGTGTATCGGTAAAGAAAGGGAGGATGACATAAAGTCTGTACATTCATCAGCCCCAAAGCCTGTACATTGTCTATTCAACCAGCATATCAAGTCTATACATCCTCCAGCTCAAAGTACGTACGTTGCGTATTGACTGCAGCTCACAGTCTGTACATTGGCTGCTCAAAGTCTGTACATTGGCCAATTCAAAGTCTATACATTGCCCTTTGGCTGTAGTTCAAAGTCTATACACTGTCCCTTGGCTGCAGTTCAAAGTCTACACACTGTCCCTTGGCTGCAGTTCAAAGCCTGCACATTGGGCAACTCAAAGTCTATACATCGTTCATCGGCTGCAGCTTAGAGTCTATACATTGCAGCTCAGAGTCCGTACATCGGCCAGCCCAAAGTCTGTACATCGGCCAGGCCAGAGTATGTACATCCTTCAGCTCAAAGTCTGTACATTGCCTATTGACTGCAGCTCAAAGTATGTACATCGGCCACAAAGTCTATACACTGCAGCACAAAGTCTGTACATTGCCCATCCCAATGTCTGTACGCTGCAGCACAAAGTCTGTACGTCGCAGCATGAAGTTTATACATTGGCTGGCCCAAAGTCTGTACACTGCAACATGAAGTCTGTACGTTGCAGCATGAAGTCTATACATTGGCTGGCCCAAAGTCTGTACGCTGCAGCACAAAGTCTATACGTTGCAGCATGAAGTCTATACATTGGCTGGCCCAAAGTCTGTACGCTGCAGCACAAAGTCTGTACGTTGCAGCATGAAGTCTATACATTGGCTGGCCCTAAGTCTATACGCTACAGCACAAAGTCTGTACGTTGTCCCTTGGCTGCAGCTCGAAGTCTATACATTGCTTGTTGCTGTGTTTGTGCGTCAATCTGCCAAGTCTACACATTGGGTTCCACTGAGACGGTGGATGAGGGTGTACCGGCGAAGAGGGAGAGGCAATGGGAAGGAGTGTGCCGCTGAAAGGGCCAGGAGGTTGTGTCGTTGAAGGGCCGTTACAGTGTGCCGCTGAAGATGGGCAGTGTGTACCGCTGAAGGCTCTCTGGAGTGTGCCATTGGAGGTTGGGAAGGGCGTACCGCTGAAGGCGGTTTGGGGTTGGAAATGTTAAGGGGGATGATGAGGGTGTACCGCTGGGCGGTGATGAGGGTGTGCCGCTAGGGGCAACAAGGGTGTACCGCTGGAGGTTAAAGGAGTGTGCCGCTAGGGGCAACAAGGGTGTACCGCTGGAGGTTAAAGGAGTGTGCCGCTAGGGGCAACAAGGGTGTACTGCTGGAGGTTAAAAGAATGTGCTGCTGAGGGTTAGGAGGGGTAGAGTGTGCCGGTGAAGGGCTAGATAAGTGTACCGTTGAGGGTCGTTGAAATGGAGGTAGGGTGAGCAAAGGGGTGTACCGATGAAGGTCGTTTGGAGCGTACCGCTGGGGGACCAACGGAGCGTACCGGGGAGGGTTGGAGCAGGCGTAATGAAGGCCCAAGGCCCGGTCTTGTGTCATTTATCTTAAGGCTTTTCTTTCCTTCTTATATTAATTTCCATGTAGTTTTATATAAACTTTTCCCCTACTTTGCTCTGTTCGGCCTCTGCTCGTAAATCAGACATCGGACATGTTATGCCGTTATTCGGTTCGGTTCTTCGTGATGCCGGCAGTGGCTCGATTAGTTAGAAAGTTTCATCATTAATCATCTCATTCGTTTGTTGCTTCCTTTTGCCTTTTTAACATTTTTTATTATTTCATGAGAAAAATTCGGCAGCATCTCCCCTTGACCCGAGCGTAGGGGAGGTACAGGGAATGCGCCCACACGGAGTGGCGGAACCCGACAACTGGAGGTGGGCACCCGGAGGCAGCAACACCTTTGTAAAACCTAGGAAAACACGGGGAAAACAACGGGCCGAAGACTTCTAGGGCTGGACAAGGTGGACTAGGGCTCAACCAAGGCGTGCCGGGCTGGGGCAGGGCCAGGCGTGCCGCTGAGGCACCCAGGGAAGGTGTACCGCTGAGGATGGTTATGAGTGTGCCGGCCAAGGGCCGGAAGAGTGTGCCGCCGAGGGCCACTACAGGTGTGCCGGCCGAGGACCGGAAGGGGGTTAAGTGTGTTGACTGGGAGGGTTGTAGGTTATTCAGGAAAAGGAGAAGGGTTAAAGGCCAAGGGTAGGCTACCGGTAGTTGGGTGTTTAGGAAGGGAGGAAGGGTCTGGCTACCCTCAAGTAGATGGGCACGACAGATGGCCATGGAGGGGAGTGGAGAGCCCGTGAGATCAAGGATCAGATGAGAGAAATCACGTCGCCACGGAGACTCCAAAGCATCGGAGAAAAGAAGAAAGACGAACGACGCACCATACAACATGAAGACTGGCGTAAACCAACAAGAATAGCGAGTAAACCCGAGAAAGGTGATTTTCATTCATGGGAAGCAAGGGGCCGTAGCCATCCATATACATTGCCAAGCACGCCCGTGCCAATGCCACGGGTGAGAAAGAAAACCCGGGGACAAAAGAAAAGGGAAGAGAAAACAAAACAAGGAAAGCCCCCAGACTACATTCAGCTCTCCCCCCCTCTCTTACTCTCTCTTCTGCCCGGTCGTCGTCGGAGGAGCCTCACACCAGAGCTCTTCTTCTTCCCTTCTCTCTTCTCTTCCTCTCTTGCCTGTGGCTTCAGCCTCTCTGGCCTTGTCTCTTCCTCTGTCTGTGTGGGTGTTCCTCTCCAGCCTCCTCTTCTTCTCTTTTCTGGAATGGGAGTGCCTTTATACTCCCAGTAGCGGGAGCCTTCGAGCACGGCCGTCGGAGGCGGGAAGTGGCTTGTGATGATGGGGTTTGACTCCCCCTGTCCTGGCTGCCAGGGGAGTAGCCCGCGTGGCCCAACCGTTGGCTGACACCTCAGGGAGCTCACTGCGCGCCAAGGACGCGTAGGGCATGGGCACCACGTCATTTAGCCGTTGAAAAGGCTTAACGCTGTGCCGCTGGTGGGCTGAATAAGTGTGCCGCAGGAGGGCCGAAAGGGCGTGCCGCGGGAACACCCAACGGGCGTGCCGCTAAAGGCCCTGGGGGCGTGTCGCTGAAGCCCATTGGGGCGTGCCGCTGAAGGCCCTGGGGGCTGTGCCGCTGAAGCCCATTGGGGCGTGCCACTGAAGGCCTTGGGGGCGTGCCGCTGAAGGCCCTGGGGGCTGTGCCGCTGAAGCCCATGGGGGCTGTGCCGCTGAATCCCATTGGGGCGTGCCGCTGAAGGCCCTGGGGGCGTGCCGCTGAAGCCCATTGGGGCGTGCCGCTAAAGGCCCTGGGGGCATGCCGCTGAAGGGCTAAATGGGCAATGTTGAGCCCGTTGTGAGCACGAGTTGTGCCCCGTTTAATTTTCTTCGAGGCCCATGGATTGTGGGGCTCTTTGTGATCGATTTCTCTTCACTGTCGTGACTACTGGGGCGGCTTCACGGCAGTATGCGCATTCGGGGCATCCGAATGACCAGTCTCTCCCGGGCTACTTCTCTCGGCTTCGTTGTTGACGTCGAGTCGAACATGATATCCGGCTGCATCCCTATTTTTGATGATGACAATCCACAAATCATTGAGATACTCACTTAAACATGAGTAGAAATGTTCTCCAATTTATGAATCAATAAGAACTTCATTCTTCCATGAATCTAGGTACTGGTGACATTGCAGGCAGTGGTAAAGTGATATTCACTCCAAGGGCTTCACTGATCAACAGTTTGATGGAAGAGATTGAGCGTCTTGATGCATGAAGCTTCAAGTCTGCACATCGGTAGCCAGTGCATGCATTATCTAGCAAGTCTATACACTGGCACTGTTAAGTCTGTACATTGGTGGCCATGTCTCACTTGCATGCTCATCAAAGTCTGTACAGCCACCGCTTCAAGCATTTCAAAGTCCACACATCACTGTAGCATGCATTCGGGCAAAGTCTGTACAATCCATCACCTTCAGATTTACCAAGTCTATACAACCTGCCTTCATGTTCAAAGTCTATACATCGACGTTGGGCATCAAAATCTATACACTGCTCACCGTCTCATTAAGCGTCTCACACTTGCAACTCTATACATTGATGTTGAACTAAAGTCTATACAGTCGTTTCTTGAGCCAAAGTCTGTACATCGCTTGCATCTTCAAAGTCTACACATCCACAGTTGAACTCAAAGTCTGTACAGCGTCAGCAACAGTGCTGCGTCTCATTTTTCCAAGTCTATACATTGGCAGCTAAACTGTAAAGTCTACGTATTGAAGCTTTTCAAGTCTGTACAGCCATCCATCTCTTCTACCGTCTCAATTAAGCCTTGAAGTCTATACAGTGCACCGTCTCTTTTAGCGTCTCATGTTGCGTCTCCTGAAAGTCTATACAACGCTACATGCGTTTCTTCAAAGTATGTACAGTCTCCACAGAATCTTCAAAGTCTATACACTCGTCTTCAAGTGAGCAAGTCTGCACATTGGTTCAAGCCATTCAAAGTCTGTACACTGGCCTCCCACTATCAAAGTCTATAAATTGGTCGGTGGAAAGTCTATACATCCACCGCTGAACCTTTGAGAAGCCAAAGTCTATACATTGGAGCTCGTCCAGCAAGCAAAGTCTGTACAATGGCTTGCTGCGAGTAATTGAAGTCTGTACACTGGCGATACTGTACGGGAAGCAAGTCTGCACATCGTGGGCTTCTGGCCTTCATTCAAAGTCTATACACTGGACGTTTGAAGTCTGTACACTGGGCTGCTCAAAGGCTCACAAAGTCTATACATCGTGGCCTTGAACTCTCAAGTCTGTACACTGGCCATTGCCATGCGAAGCTCAAAGTCTGTACACTCAGTTGCAGGCAGCAGTAAAGTCTGTACATTGGCGTGCTTAACAACACACAAGTATATACATCCGTTGCGTGAGGCCTGTCAAAGCCTGGATAGAACCTACAGAAACTAATTCCGATCTGAAGGCCTAAAAATCTGGAAAGAAGTTGAAGATGGCATGTGGATAAAGGCGTGGAAGAATCTTCTGCTCGATCTGTTGCTGCATCTGTGGAAGACTTAGTCAACCCTGCAAATCGGATTGAAGGAGCAAAACAATTTTCTGTTCTAAAAACCCACAGAGAATCTGAGCGCTAATTTTTGAATGGCTCAAGCTTTGTTTCGCGCCAACTTTTGAAAGAGAGAAAGAGCAGGAAATAGAATATATATAGATATCAAGAGTTAGAGGGAGTCGGTGTGCCACAAGAAAGAGTGAAGGAAACAGTATCTGAAAGAGAAGAGCAATTCGTGATCAAACCCAAGTGTGCAGTCTTTGTAGCCGCAAGAAGATCTGCTGCTGAAGATAATGGGGATCCAACTGTGCAATGGCTCAACCACCTGAAGGATACCCAGCTCAGAGATCGTGATCTCAATGCGCCAGTAGCCCTATGCACTTGGATTTGTCAAAACTCTGAAATCTCATATCTTTAGTTTAATGGCTCCTTGTTTTTCTTAAATCAACTATTTCTTCTAATTGCATCAAGCTGTGAGGCAGTAGTGTCAAGTTGTAAGTCAGCGTGTGTGCAAGCTGTGTGTCAGCGTGTGTACAAGCTGTGAGGTAGCAGTGTTGGTTGAGACAAGGGTCTCTTGGTAGTGAAGCCTCACTCAAGTTGAGTGAGGGGTGGATGTAAGTCTCGTGTAGAGACTGAACCACCTAAAAAGATCATCTTGCATGTGTGATGATTCTTGGTGTGACTGCTCTTGTTGCATATTAGTCTATAACCTTGATGCTTAAGTAGCTAGACCATATTGAAACTCTAGTGTGCTGCATTAACTCTAGCAATAGTTCAAATAAAGTTGGAATAAATTAAGAAAGGGGGAAAGATCTATTCACCCCCCCCTCTAGATCTATTCAATCCTCACACAACATTAGGCAGACCAGCCCAAGGGGCTGGTCTGGTCCGCCTAAACCCCTCCCCCAGGGGGTGTTTAGGCGGACCAGCCCCATGGGATGGTCTGGTCTGCCTAAACCCCTCTTCGGAGGGGTTTTTTTGTTAAAAAAACTTTTTTTAATTTTGATGGGGTTTAGGCGGACCAGTCTGGGGGATCAGGCTAGTCCGCCTAAACCCCCTCCCCCAGGGGTTTTAGGCGGACCAGCTTGGGGGTCCAGGTTGGTTCCCCTGAACCCTCCCCCAGGGGGGGTTTGGGCGGACCGGCTGGGGCACTTTTGTTTTAATTAAAAAAACTTTTTTTTATTGTCATGGGGTTTAGGCGGACTAGCCTGGGGGTCTAGGCTGGTCCGCCTAAACCCCACCCCAGGGGGGGTTTAGGCGGACTGGGTGGAGAGAGAGAGAGAGGGGGCGGCCCCACCTCTATAAAATCCATTTTTTTGTTATTTTCTTCCTAAGTTGACTAAGAAGAAAATGACAAGACTAAGGAGGATATGTGGAGCTTCGCGAGCGCGTTGACTGAGGACCTCGTCGTGGGCGTTCTTTGCGACTTCTTCTACGTACGGGTACGGTGAATGGACCCTTGCACGAACCTTGTGCCATGAGACTGGGAATTTACATGAACTGGGACTGGGGAGGACCATCGGGCCTTCGGGCTGGGGAGAGGGAGCGGCCCCTGGGGAGTTCACCCTCCCTTGGGGGCGCGGCCGCGCCCTGGGGCGAATGGGCCCCAGGCAGGCCGCAACCCCGGGGGATGGCCCCCAGGGGTCTTATTTCATCGTTTGGGAATGTCCTTTAAGGGACACTGGGCTCCGGGATACTGGGATGGCCCGTGGGGGCCGTTGTTCTTCGAGGCGTAGTAGCCGCTCGCAAGGTGTTCGGGCAAATGCTCGACACACCTCGGGTTGTCAGGCGGTTTGGGTAACTGGCTGAGGGGCCTCGAGATGGGCCTTGGGCTAAGGATGAGAGCTCATGGGAGCTAAAGGGAGGCACTTTGGGCTCATGAGCCGTGCCTCGGGCTACGTGCCACGTTGCACGGCGGGTTGGCAGGGTAGCCTCGGGTTGGCTGGAGAGCTAAATATAAGTGGGTCGTGACCACGTGTCTGTGGGTCGAGGATAGCCCCGACTTGCTGGAGGGTCGTTGTAGAACTCGGGTAGTATGTTGGGACCGTGGGTCGGCCCACAATTTCTTGTAGAAGGGCTAGGACATAAGCGCCCATAAGGTGTTCGGGGAAATGCCCGATCCACGTGTGAACCGTATGTGAGTACTGCGGGCCTTCAAAGCCTATGGTTGACTTAATCGGGTCTCCCTTTGACCTTGGAGGGTTGAGAGAAGGCGTCCTAGGGTAGGCCCTCGGCCTTCTCACTAAATGCCATGAGGTGTGGCTTGTAGTCGGAGGCACCCCTAGGTTGGCCCGGGTGGTTGCATAGAACGCGGAGAAAGTCCGCCGCTGATGGGTTGGGAGTGATCCCGATTAATTGCTAATGCTACCGTACACCTCGGCTAGCGGGTTGGGGCCGTTGGTCGGGCCCACTGGGTTGCGGGAGGGGCCGGGTAGCCCATGCCTTAAAGGTGTTCGGGAAAATTCCCGAGCCCTTGTTCCTTGGTATTTTGCTGGGGAAATTGTCCAGGTACAACAAATGCCCCCCAAGGGTCGTGCGTCGGAGGCGGAGACCTGGGCATACGGCCCGTGAACCTCTCCTTCTGAGTTGTTATAGTTGTATTTTGACGCTTCATGTGCTTTTGCTTTATTGTATTGCATGTGTTGAATTTCTGGCGTACTGACCATTTTTGGTGCTCTGTTTTGCAGTTATGGCATGATTCGGTAGAGACGAGAGGGTCCCGAGGCGTGTGGCCCGAGAGGAGGACCCCTGGGTGAGGAGGACCGAGCGGCTCATGCCCCCATTGGGCCCGCCGGTCATCACCATAGCTAATGTGGAGCAGCTTGACTTGGGGCTCACGACTATGGCAGAGGGCCCCGTTGGCGAGAGCGGCAGCGGAGTTGGGGCTGTGGAGTTGGCCCGGGTGTCGGAGGCGGGTGGGCTTTACACCTACGATCGTAGCGGCGGCTACCCAGTGGATTTCTCTCTGGATCGTCACTTATTCGAGTTCATCAGGCGCTTTGTTACACCAGGCATGGAGGAGGGGGACTCTCGGGTTGCTGGAGCCCGTCGCCGACTGGAGCGGGCGATCTTGGTGGGCAGAGACAGTTTGCACGGGATCGTTCTCTATGGCTTTTTGAGTTTCTCTGGGGACTACTGGAGATAGTGTCAGTTCCCCAGTGCTAAGTGCCTGGGCTTCTTCGGCAGGGCGGACCAGTTCGGAGTCCGCGTTGGAGTGATGGGTCCCACTTTCTGGGATTTGCACGAACACCACCAGGTAGAGACAGAGGGCAGTCCAGGGTTAGCGTTGGAGCCATCAGGGCTGGAGTATGCCGGGGAGGGCTATGACGACCACAGCCTTCTGTCCGAGATTCTGCAATAGAGTGTTGTTAGATGGTATGGCTGCTGGGCGGTGATTTCTTCGCATAGATACTGCCAGGGAGCTACCGAGTGGCTGATGGGCATAGTGCACCACTACCGGGTGCTGCTGGACCGGGTTGACATCAGATATGCTGTGACCGCGGCTTTGTATGGGTACCCCTGTGACACGGGGCTTCTACAAGCGTTGACAGAGCACTTCAACCACAGGTGGAACACCATGGCGACGACCAAAGGAGAGACTTCATTAGATCTGTGGTCTCTATACAAGATTTTCGGGTTGCCGTTTAGCGGCGAGGGGTACGAGGAGGTAGTGTTGGATGACCTACATCGCAACCACACAAACGGGCATGGAAGATACCGAGTTCCTTACAGCTACCAGTATTTGCTAAAGACGTGGAGCGATTTAGCCCTAGGCGGGAGAGAGAGAGCAGCGCAAACTCCGAGAGTGTCGCTGAACGTGTGGGTCCGGCACTTCTACAACGGGCCCTTCTGCTTTTATCAGGAGTTTGCGAGAGACCATACTCCATGGGAGGAGTACACAGAGGTGGAGCTACGGTTCCAGACGTACACCAGGTACATCTATGCGCCACAGGATGGGTGGAACCCCCATGGGTTACCGGATGTGACCCATCTAGCGGCGTACTTAGTGTACTGGTTGGCGATGTTTGTGGTCCCACATGGAGAAGATGGCCAGCTGAGGGTGGAGTTGTTGTGGCCTGCGTGCCTACTGGTGGAGGGACGAAGGCTGGCCTTAGCTCTGGCCAACGTTTACCAGGGACTAGGGGTGCTGGCGACGCTCCCGGCGCCACGTGAGCAGAGTCTACTTCTGCTGACCCACTACCTCAGTGTGTGGGCTGGCCTGCTATTTCCGGGGTTGGTGTCTCGCGGGGTCCGTGGTGAACCAGGTAGCACCACTGCTATTCAGCTTCACTGGGCAGCCGGACGGAGATGCAGTCGCATAGTTGGAGGGAGTTAGGAGAGTTTTATGCTATTTTCCCGACAGGGGCGAGGAGGGGCTTCCCTTTGATGGCGCCACCAGAGACTCCCACCTGATTCTGGTGCCTTCGAGTGGCGGGATAGCCTGTGCCCTTCCTTATCAGCGGGAGCCGGATGCGGCATTGTACACAGAGTGGGTGATGAGTACCCGGCCGGCGGTGCTGACTCTACACCGATCTGTGACGACCTTCCTGGAGCCATATTACCCGCACAGGTTGGCTCGAAACTTCGGGTATGACCAGGGGATCCCGCCGAACCAGGAGTTTCCTCTAGCGGGTCGATAGTATAGAGGACGGGATACGCACTTGCTAGCTGCGGCGTGGTGGGACTTCTACCATCGTCAGGAGCCGGAGTGACTACTGAAGCCTGGGCCGAGACGCTGGGTACGGTTCGACGTCCATTATGCCAGATGGTTGTTTGATCACAGTCACCTGTACCGATAGAAGGCCTCGGTGATCCGAAAAGCTGAGGAGGCCCATCTCTTGAGGGAGGATCTGCCTCCCATTGCGCTAGACGATGAGTACCTACGGACTCGCTTCTCCCGGATCCATCTGGAGGTAGAGCGGCTGGCACAGCAGGTGCCCGGGGTAGCCGAGGCTCACTGTCTGTAGGACGAAGCGGCAACGGGGCACTGAAGCCCCTCAGGCAGGTGCGACCGGCGCCTGGAGGTACTGGAGCCGGGGCTCCTCGATCGGAGGCGTCGAGGACTTGGTGGACCCAGTTCCTTGCTGACTGTGGGTTCGAGAAGAAGGGCCCACTGGACCTAGTGCTCCCTGAGGGGAGCTTTACAGACATGACGATCGATGACTGGAGGCGTCATATCACCCATGCGATCGGGTCGGCTAGACCCGTGGAGCTCGTGTCCCTCATCGAGGGCGCCTACACCCTGACGGACGTGAAGGAGGCAGTCGCGAAGGCTGCACGGGTCGTGGGCTTGAAGCCGGAGCAGTTGGTTACTCTGTCGGTGACTCCCTTTGTGGCTTCAGGTGAGACCTCTTCGTTAGCCTGTTGCCCCCGCTTTGTTGTTTTCTGGGGTACATGACTGAGGCATTTTATGTGGTTGTGTTTATTGGTAGGCTCTGCAGTGGACATGGATCACCCCTCCACGGGGACGTCTTCTGGGGATAGTGACGGGGTGATAAGTGCTATATTTTACATCATAATTTACATCACATCCATCATCTTTGAGCATTATTTGAGTATATTTGTGCAACATGAGCATTAATTACATTCTCATATATTATTTGAGTCTTCATGCATTTTATCATGTTTTGGAGTTAAAATGACCATGTGAGAATTATTCATGAATTTGCACAATTATTTAGAAATCATTTTTTGGATGAATTACATTGATATTATGAATTTTTGCATTTTCAGGGAATAGCGACTAAGCTCAGGGCGCTATTTAATGAACGCCCTTTTACGCGGGCGCGTCTTAAGTAAACAGCGACGGTGTCACGGGCGTCAATTCATTTGATCAGAAAATAAAAAAGAAAATGGAAAAGTTTGAGCGACAGCTTCAAGGGCGCGTATTCAGTAAGAAGCGACACAAGACCAGACGTCAATTAATTTGAAGAAAGAAAGACAAGCAATTAGCGCCCAAGATGCAGTCACTAATTATTGAATGAACGCCCATATGAATAGTCATCAATTCTTATTTTACAAAAAAATGAGGAAAATAGCAAATAAGGAAATAAGGAAACAACGCCCGAATGAAGAGGCGCTACTTCAAGAAATGACGCCCCAGTCTAGGTCGCTATTCAAAGTTGAACCAGAAACGGCAACTACAGTTTCCTGATCGAAGTCTCCTACCAATTTTCAAGCTTATCCAAACCATATTCAAGGAAAGGAGGACTCTAAGGATGGAAAGAAGTCTAAATGGATCAAGTTGCAGTGTTGGAAATTGGTGTTTGGATGAAATTGGGAACCCACGATCGTGGAAGGGTTCTAAACCCTATAAATAGGATGCTGTGTTCGGCCATGGAGAGATAGTTAGTTGGAGGTCCGCCGTAAGGATTAATTTTGAAGCTTTTCCTTTCATCTTTTGCAGTTAAGTTCTTCTTCAAAGTTTTTCATTTTTAAGTCTCCTACAAATTCTTCTTCTTCATCTTTTTATAATTCTCCACCATTTTTAATCTATTCTTAATTTTTCAAACATCTATTTCTGCATTTTTACTGTTCATCTGATTTTTACAAACTCTGTTCTTTCTTATTTTTATCCCCCTTCTGATCCTCATCTCTCTCTGCGTTCTTCACAAAAGTTGTGCGTTTTTGAAAGTTCTTCAACTTCTTCTTCTACCACTTCTTCCAAATCTTCACCGTTTTCAAGTTACAATCAGTTTTACAAAGTTCAATTTTTTTAGATTTACTGTTCATCCGCGCGGCTACTCTTTGGTTTTTCATGTTTTTATCCATCTTCCTCTCGTTATTTGCTTCTGAGTTCTTCACCAATCTTCTTCCTCTTCTCATCCTCTACAACTTTGCTGTTGTCCATTTTTCCTAATTCTTATCGATTTTTAAGTTATTTTTCCTCCAATCTCTCTCTATTTTCAACTTCATTAATTTCATTGTGTTTTCTATTTTATCACCCACCGTAGCCATCTCTTCATCTCTTTTCACAACACACATGCTTTTGTTTTAATTTTATTCTTCTTCATCCACCTTTTCATCTCCATCTCCTATATTTCATCCACACATCCCTTTGACGGATTCTCTTTCAATTGGTCCTCTCACGGCGTCGGCATCTAAGGCGGGGCGATCTTCATCCAAGGCTTGGCAATGAGGCGGCGTTATTCTTCATTCATTGGCTATATTTTCTTCTCTTTTCTCTTTGATATTCCTACGTTGTAATTTTTATTTCATAGTGTGAATTTCCACTATCATCTTAATGAAATTCATCATTTGAGTAAATTATGGTCTTTTCTCTCTCTATCTCTTCCAAACTCTTTTCTTAAACCCTCTCACATTCTTTAATTAGTTTTCTTGCACTTTATTTTTCTTATTTTCAATCTCACTCAAAATTCAATTTTCAAAGCATAAGGTATTTTTCCAACATGTTCTATAAGGATTTTTCCTCCTCGTGGGATCGACTCCACTTACCACTACATATTTGATTTTCCAATCTTTTAAAGTGAGTGAGTGTGAATATTTTAAAATTATGGCACGGCTTTCTTAATGACACTAGTCGGTGCGCATCAATTTTTGGTGCCGTTGCCGGAGAGGAAATTAATTTTTATGTTGAGAAATTCCTTGTGTTTGATTTGCATATAGTTTTCTTAATTTTTTTTATTTTTATTTTATAGGAAAAGAAATCAAAAAATCTAAAAAATTCAGACCTGAAATTCCAAGAAATAAAATCTGTCACAGGAAGCGTCACTAAATCTCAGATCTGTCACAAAAAGTAGAAATTCATAGAAATCCAGGAAAATCAAGCGTCGCTGAAAGGTCAGAAACGTAGGTAAAGTTCATGTTTTGCTAACTTCTAAAAAATTCCGAAAAAATCAGAAAAAAATTAAAAAATTTAGAAATCCAGAAAACACCAAAAACATGCTTTTAGATTTTATTTTGCAATAGTTTTGCATATTGTGTGGCATTTTTAGTTTATAGCCTCTTTCATTCATATCTCTATTTGAAAATTGAAAAAAAATCTAAAAAAATTCTCTGAAAATAAAATAAAAATCAGAAAAAGAAAAAAAATTTCATCATGCTAGCATATCTCCATCTTAGTTGCATTACTTTCATGCATGTGTGCATTTAGTTGATATATTTGTTCATTCATAGCATTATTTGAAAAAGAAATTTTTTTTTCTTCTCATCTTTTTCACCTTCTTAAGGGCATTAGGATTTTTACACCCTTCTTGAATTTGGAAGGACACTCCATTGAGCATTCCATCTCTTTGGACTTGAAATTCTATTTCCAAGACCTCCATAAGTCTTCGCACCCGTGGATTCCCTCACGGACGCCGGGCAGGTTGTACCACGAAGCAACTTGGAGTTAGAGTGCCCTTAGAATATTTTCCATAAAAATTAAAAAAAATAATCATTCTTACATTCATATAGTTAATCCTTGCATTTGCATAGTCTAGTTAACCCATAACCCATTCATATAGGGATTCACTATATTTTGAAAAAAAATCATCATTACCTTTTGGGCCCTTTGCATTGCATGCAAGGTAGGAGATCCCTCCACCCTCATTTGATAGGACCCATTAGTGAAGTTGAAAGGTTATCGCATTCTAAGTCCCAACCCCAACCTAGCCTCATGGAGAATCAAAATCAAAACCAATAAGTGCAACAAGTCCCTAAGCAAATGAAGGACTACTTCATACCACTACCAGAAAAAGCGGGATTTCAGACGGTCCGTATCCGTCTGAAATCCGTCACAAACCACGTTTGTGACGGATTTGCGACATATTTAAGACTGAAACCGACCGTCTGAAATTCTTAGTCACAAATTTGTGACAGTTTATGTTTCCGTCGGAAATTCCGTCTGAAAATAAGACAGAATTTAATCAGTCACAAATTCCGTCTGCCTTTCATACGAGACATTTCCATATGAAATTTGAAATTTTCAGTCTGAAATTTACGACGGATATATTTTCCGTTTGAAATTCCGTCTGAAATTTCAGACGGCTATTACGACGGAATATAGTTACCGTCTTAAAATGAAGCCCAACTCTTAGTCTGAAATCATGTTACCGTATGAAAACTCGTCCGAAATCCGTCGCTATTTCAAACGGATATTACGACGGATAAAATAACCGTCTGAAATTCAACTCATCTCCTGTCCGAAATGTGGTTTGAAATCCGTCTATATTCCAAACGGATTTTACGACGGATAATAGATGGACAATATTCGTCGCACATCCCATCTGAAAATCCGTTTGAAATCTACGTTTTTTTTTATAAATCTTAAATTATTTTACAAAACCTGTTTAATCATAAATAAACATCAAGAAATTCTACATGTTGAAAAAAAATATTGGGAACCTGCAAATCAAATAAACACCACCGAAAAATAAAATTCTGATCAAATAAATACCTCAAAAAAAAGACATTAACCCTGCTGATCCGTCTGAATATCAAGAAATATCCGGTACATTGTCCATATCCTCATCGTCCGTATCCTCACCGCCCTGCTCATCTCCTCTGTCGCCGCCCGCAGAAGGATCCCCCTACATTAAAAAAATAATAACATTCATTCATAGATAAAAAAATTTGTGCGAAGAAATTAGCATAAATTGAAAGCAAACATATCAAATTGATAACTACATATTTTATAAATCAACCACTAGCCTGAAACAGTATTTAAACTAAGTGTATTTTAAAAATAAATTTTGATTCCGTCAGTTCTGACAAGTCACTTTCATCTCCCCGGTCGTGTTGGAACGATCGGCACGGCCATCCGGCCGGTATTTCAAGTTTTAGACCCCCGGCCCCGACCTGGCAGTTCATTTGAACCAAGTGTATTTTAGAAATGAACTTTGAGCGCCGAGCTCAAACCGGGCATCCGATTTGGATTCCGTCAGTTCTGACAAGTCACTTTCATCTCCCCGGTCGTGTTGGAATGATCGGCACGGGCATCCGGCCGGTATTTCAAGTTTTAGACCCCCGGCCCCGACCTGGCAGTTCATTTGAACCAAGTGTATTTTAGAAATGAACTTTGAGCGCCGAGCTCAAACCGGGCATCCGATTTGGATTCCGTCAGTTCTGACAAGTCACTTTCATCTCCTCGGTCGTGTTGGAACGATTGGAACGGGCATCTGGCCGGTATTTCAAGTTTTAGACCCCCGGCCCCGACCTGGCAGTTCATTTGAACTAAGTGTATTTTAGAAATGAAGTTTGAGCGCCGAGCTCAAACCGGGCATCCGATTTGGATTCCGTCAGTTCTGACAAGTCACTTTCATCTCCCTGGTCGTGTTCGAATGATCGGCACGGGCATCCGGCCAGTATTTCAAGTTTTAGACCCCCGGCCCCGACCTGGCAGTTCATTTGAACCAAGTGTATTTTAGAAATGAACTATGAGCGCCGAGCTCAAACCGGGCATCCGATTTGGATTCCGTCAGTTCTGACAAGTCACTTTCATCTCCTCGGTCGTGTTGGAATGATCGGCACGGCCATCCGGCAGGTATTTCAAGTTTTAGACCCCCGGCCCCGACCTGGCAGTTCATTTGAACTAAGTGTATTTTAGAAATGAAGTTTGAGCGCCGAGCTCAAACTGGACATCCGATTTGGATTCCGTCAGTTCTGACAAGTCACTTTCATCTTCCCAGTCGTGTTGGAATGATCGGCATGGCATCCGGCCGGTATTTCATGTTTTAGACCCCCGGCCCCGACCTGGCAGTTCATTTGAACTAAGTGTATTTTAGAAATGAAGTTTGAGCGCCGAGCTCAAACCGGGCATCCGATTTGGATTCCGTCAGTTCTGACAAGTCACTTTCATCTCCCTGGTCGTGTTCGAACAATCGGCACGGCCATCTGGCCGATATTTCAAGTTGTAGACCCCCGGCCCCGACCTGGCAGTTCATTTGAACCAAGTGTATTTTAGAAATGAAGTTTGAGCGCCGAGCTCAAACCGGGCATCCGATTTGGATTCCGTCAGTTCTGACAAGTCACTTTCATCTTCCCGGTCGTGTTGGAATGATCGGCACGGCCATCCGGCCAGTATTTCAAGTTTTAGACACCCGGCCCCGACCTGGCAGTTCATTTGAACTAAGTGTATTATAGAAATGAAGTTTGAGCGCCGAGCTCAAACCGAGCATCCGATTTGGATTCCGTCAGTTCTGACAAGTCACTTTCATCTCCCTGGTCGTGTTCGAATGATCGGCATGGGCATCCGGCCGGTATTTCAAGTTTTAGACCCCCGGCCCCGACCAGACAGTTCATTTGAACCAAGTGTATTTTAGAAATGAACTTTGAGCGCCGAGCTCAAACCGGGCATCCGATTTGGATTCCGTCATTTCTGACAAGTCACTTTCATCTCCCCGGTCGTGTTGGAATGATCGGCATGGCCATCCGGCCGGTATTTCAAGTTTTAGACGCCCGGCCCCGACCTGGCAGTTCATTAGAACCAAGTGTATTTTAGAAATGAACTTTGAGCGCCGAGCTCAAACCGGGCATCCGATTTGGATTCCGCCAGTTCTGACAAGTCACTTTCATCTCCCCGGTCGTGTTGGAATGATCGACATAGGCATCCGGCCGGTATTTCAAGTTTTAGACCCCCGGCCCCGACCTAGCAGTTCATTTGAACTAAGTGTATTTCAGAAATGAAGTTTGAGCGCCGAGCTCAAACCGGGCATCCGATTTGGATTCCGTCAGTTCTGACAAGTCACTTTCATCTCCCCGGTCGTGTTGGAACGATCGGCACGGGCATCCGGCCGGTATTTCAAGTTTTAGACCCCCGGCGCCGACCTGGCAGTTCATTTGAACTAAGTGTATTTTAGAAATGAAGTTTGAGCGCCGAGCTCAAACCGGGCATCCGATTTGGATTCCGTCAGTTCTGACAAGTCACTTTCATCTCCCTGGTCGTGTTCGAATGATCGGCATGGGCATCCGGCCGATATTTCAAGTTTTAGACCCCCGGCCCCGACCTGGCAGTTCATTTGAACCAAGTGTATTTTAGAAATGAACTTTGAGCGCCGAGCTCAAACCGGGCATCCGATTTGAATTACGTCTGTTCTGACAAGTCACTTTCATCTCCCCGATCCTGTTGGAATGATTGGCACGGCCATCCGGCCGGTATTTCAAGTTTTAGACCCCCGGCCCCGACCTGGCAGTTCATTTGAACTAAGTGTATTTTAGAAATGAACTTTGAGCGCCGAGCTCAAACCGGGCATCCGATTTTGATTCCGTCAGTTCTGACAAGTCACTTTCATCTCCCCGGTCGTGTTGGAATGATCGGCATGGCCATCCGGCCGGTATTTCAAGTTTTATACCCCCGACCCCGACCTGGCAGTTCATTTGAACTAAGTGTATTTTAGAAATGAACTTTGAGCGCCGATCTCAAACCGGGCATCCGATGTGGATTCCTTCAGGTCTGATAAGTCACTTTCATCTCCTCGGTCATGTTGGAATGATCGGCATGGCCATCCGGCCGGTATTTCAAGTTTTAGACCCCCGGCCCCGACCTGGCAGTTCGTTTGAACCAAGTGTATTTTAGAAATGAACTTTGAGCGCCGAGCTCAAACCGGGCATCCGATTTGGATTCCGTCAGTACTGACAAGTCACTTTCATCTCCCCGATCGTGTTGGAACAATCGGCACGGCCATCCGGCTGGTATTTCATGTTTTAGACCCCCGGCCCCGACCTGGCAGTTCATTTGAACCAAGTGTATTTTAGAAATGAACTTTGAGCACCGAGCTCAAACCGGGCATCCGATTTGGATTCCGTCAGTTCTGACAAGTCACTTTCATCTCCCCGATCGTGTTGGAACGATCAGCACAACCATCCGGTCGGTATTTCATGTTTTAGACCCCCGACCCCGACCTGGCAGTTCATTTGAACTAAGTGTATTTTAGAAATGAACTTTGAGTGCCGATCTCAAACCGGGCATCCGATTTAGATTCCGTCAGGTCTGACAAGTCACTTTCATCTCCCCGATCGTGTTGGAATGATCGGCACGGCCATCCGGCCGGTATTTCAAGTTTTAGACCCCCGGCCCTGACCTGGCAGTTCATTTGAACCAAGTGTATTTTAGAAATGAACTTTGAGCGCCGAGCTCAAACCGGGCATCCGATTTGGATTCCGTCAGTTCTGACAAGTCACTTTCATCTCCCCGATCGTGTTGGAATGATCGGCATGGGCATCCGGCCGATATTTCAAGTTTTAGACCCCCGGCCCCGACCTGGCAGTTCATTTGAACCAAGTGTATTTTAGAAATGAACTTTGAGCGCCGAGCTCAAACCGGGCATCCGATTTGGATTCCGTCAGTTCTGACAAGTCACTTTCATCTCCTCGATCGTGTTGGAATGATCGGCATAGCCATCCGGCTGGTATTTCAAGTTTTAGACCCCCGGCCCCGACCTGGCAGTTCATTTGAACCAAGTGTATTTTAGAAATGAACTTTGAGCACCGAGCTCAAACCGGGCATCCGATTTGGATTCCGTCAGTTCTGACAAGTCACTTTCATCTCCCCAGTCATGTTGGAACGATCGGCACAGCCATCCGGCCGGTATTTCAAGTTTTAGACCCCCGGCCCCGACCTGACAGTTCATTTGAACCAAGTGTATTTTAGAAATGAACTTTGAGCGCCGAGCTCAAACCGGGCATCCGATTTGGATTCCGTCAGTTCTGACAAGTCACTTTCATCTCCCCGGTCGTGTTGGAATGATCGGCATGGCCATCCGGCCGGTATTTCAAGTTTTAGACGCCCGGCCCCGACCTGGCAGTTCATTTGAACCAAGTGTAGTTTAGAAATGAACTTTGAGCGCCGAGCTCAAACCGGGCATCCGATTTGGATTCCGTCAGTTCTGACAAGTCACTTTCATCTCCCCGGTCGTGTTGGAATGATCAGCACGGGTATCCGGCCGGTATTTCAAGTTTAAACCCCCGGCCCCGACCTGGCAGTTCATTTGAACTAAGTGTATTTCAGAAATGAAGTTTGAGCGCCGAGCTCAAACCGGGCATCCGATTTGGATTCCGTCAGTTCTGACAAGTCACTTTCATCTCCCCGGTCGTGTTGGAATGATCGGCACGGGCATCCGGCCGGTATTTCAAGTTTTAGACCCCCGGCCCCGACCTGGCAGTTCATTTGAACTAAGTGTATTTTAGAAATGAAGTTTGAGCGCCGAGCTCAAACCGGGCATCCGATTTGGATTCCGTCAGTTCTGACAAGTCACTTTCATCTCCCTGGTCCTGTTCGAATGATCGGCACGGGCATCTGGCCGATATTTCAAGTTTTAGACCCCCGGCCCCGACCTGGCAGTTCATTTGAACCAAGTGTATTTTAGAAATGAACTTTGAGCGCCGAGCTCAAACCGAGCATCCGATTTGAATTCCGTTAGTTCTGACAAGTCACTTTCATCTCCCCGATCCTGTTGGAACGATTGGCACGGCCATCCGGCCGGTATTTCAAGTTTTAGACCCCCGGCCCCGACCTGGCAGTTCATTTGAACCAAGTGTATTTTAGAAATGAACTTTGAGCACCGAGCTCAAACCGGGCATCCGATTTTGATTCCGTCAGTTCTGACAAGTCACTTTCATCTCCCCGGTCGTGTTGGAACAATCGGCACGGCCATCCGACCGGTATTTCAAGTTTTAGACCCCCGGCCCCGACCTGGCAGTTCATTTGAACTAAGTGTATTTTAGAAATGAACTTTGAGCGCCGATCTCAAACCGGGCATCCGATGTGGATTCCTTCAGGTCTGATAAGTCACTTTCATCTCCTCGGTCATGTTGGAATGATCGGCACGGCCATCCGGCCGGTATTTCAAGTTTTAGACCCCCGGCCCCGACCTGGCAGTTCATTTGAACCAAGTGTATTTTAGAAATGAACTTTGAGCGCCGAGCTCAAACCGGGTATCCGATTTGGATTCCGTCAGTTCTGACAAGTCACTTTCATCTCCCCGGTCGTGTTGGAATGATCGGCACGGCCATCCGGATGGTATTTCATGTTTTAGACCCCCGGCCCCGACCTGACAGTTCATTTGAACCAAGTGTATTTTAGAAATGAACTTTGAGCACCGAGCTCAAACCGGGCATCCGATTTGGATTCCGTCAGTTCTGAAAAGTCACTTTCATCTCCCCGATCGTGTTGGAATGATCGGCACGGCCATCCGGCCGGTATTTCATGTTTTAGACCCCCGACCCCGACCTGGCAGTTCATTTGAACTAAGTGTATTTTAGAAATGAACTTTGAGCGCCGATCTCAAACCGGGCATCCGATTTAGATTCTGTCAGGTCTGACAAGTCACTTTCATCTCCCTGATCGTGTTGGAACGATCGGCACGGCCATCCGGCCGGTATTTCAAGTTTTAGACCCCCGGCCCCGACCTGGCAGTTCATGAGCGGAATGGAGAGAGCACCTCAAAGCAATGCCAAAGAATCTCTTTACTTGCGCCCCAGGAATACTCAAGACTCAAGAAATCCGTGCAAGATTTTCTCCCCACACGGACCTTCGACTCATAGGCGCTTCAGAATTCATCTTGTACAATTCATACCGATGCCTCCTTCAACTCAGGCTTCCACGGCGAGTATTCGAGGACCCATCACACCTCCCTCCTATCAAGAGACGGGACCTTGGCAGCAACGAAGATGGTGAAGAATGCACAACTATTCAAGCTCTATGGAAAATCAACAAGGCTCATCATCCTGTGGAGAGCTTAGAAGAAGACAGAGATGAATGGAAATCTTATGTAATAGCTCTGAGAAAAATGAGTCCCAAAATGGCTCATTAAGCATTGTAATCTTTTCCTTCCAATAAATCAATGATATTTCCTTTGATTGAGCCATCTTACTATGTTTCTGAACAACTCTTCCAACGTTCTGTGATTCTGTTGCAAATAACGACTCAGGCAATGTCGTTAATTCTATAAATGACGCCCCAGCACAGGTCATCTTCCATGATTGATCGCTCATAACTGACGCCTTCGCAAATGGGCATTAACTGAAAAATGTCCTAGGACAAGGCGTTAATTCGATTCATATTCCAAAATATATTCGTTGAAATCCCAAAAGTAACGCCTTCATCAAAGCCACGTTTCATATAAATAACGCCTCAATCATAGTCGTTACTCAAAAATAGTAATGATTATTCCCATCAAATCAATCAATTGCCATTAAATGCGTCTGACGACGGTTATCATTCCCCATGCAAACAAACATTACGCCTTAAGAAATGTCGTCAATTATTAAGAAACGCCTTGATGTCCGTCGTTGATTCCACAAGACGCGGCCTTCCTTAAGGCGTGATTTCTTTTTGACCGTTCGACTTAACTTTCCCTCCTTCCTTCTTCTTCCTCCGTCCTCTTCCCCTCTTTCCTTCTTTCTTCTGCAACCCTAACCGAGAACCCCCTCCCCCAATCTCTCTCATTCTCTCTCTCTATCTCTCTCTCCCCAGCCCTAAGCCATGGCCGGCGGCGCACCCAAATGGCAGCGGGTGACTACCCCAGAGGTCGTGGACCTAGGCGAAGACGCCCACGGCGAGGAGGAAGCCCCTCCCGCGGCGGCGGATGAAGACGCACCGGCGGTGGCGGCCGACGAGGCTCCAACGGCGACGGTCGGCGACGAGACCGAAGGAGGCCAAGAGACTCACGAAGAAGACGAAGAAGATGAAGGCAATGAAGAAGGACAAGACGAGGAAGAAAGAAATGAAGAAGAACAACCGAGGGCCATCGTCCCACGCCCCGGCCAACTACGGCGGCCACGTCATCCACGCCCCCAACCGGCAGAGCCAAAGCACAAGAAGGTAGGCCCCCAAACCCTATTCCCATTTTTTTTTATTCTTCCTGTAATTTCCATAGCTCTCGAGGTAGAAACCCTGCAACCCAGAAAGAAGACGCCCTCAGGGGCGTCACGTTTTAAAAAAGACACGCCCAACCCAAGGGCGTTAATTAAATTATTTTCCTGAAAAATAATTAACCCCATGAGAACACGCCCTAAAGCATGTCGCCCATTTAAATTCATATCATGCTGTTAATTTATATTAATTCCATGCTTTAATTATTTCAAATATTTTTCCATGAATTTGTTTCGCATGCTATTATTTTTATTTTATTTTCTGAAAAAACTTGAAAACCACGCCCACCATCGGGGCATTAATTCAACAACAGACGACCAAACCAGAGGTCGTCCATTCATTAATTCCTGATTAATTAACGGACCCATTTTGGAAAACGCCCCACCCAAGGGCGTGACTTGAAATATTTTTTAGGAATTCAGAAATTAACCATAGAATCACGCCCCACACAGAGGCGTTGCTTAGATGAACAGTGACCTAGGATAGGTCGCAAATTCAAAGCACATTTAGAACCACGCCCTCCTCAGGGGCGCTAATTTAACAAACCACGACCTGAGGATGGTCGTGAATTAAATCAAACATCAACATAATCCAAGGCAATCATCATGAGATTCATCATGAATAATCAAAATAATTAAGTGAAAATTCTTTTCTTTACATGCAGGGCTTGATGAGGATGCGCATCTCCTGGGTCATGGTCCGGGCAGCGTACTACGGCCTCCCCGAGTTTCAGAGAGCGAGGGTAGATGCTATGGGGTTCGGGGCCTTTCTTAGCATAGAGCCAGTCAGACCCGACCTACCACTTATCCAGGTTCTACGGGAGAGATGGGACAGGACGAGCCAGGCATTCTTGATGCCATGGGGGCATATGGTTCCCACCCTAGAGGATGTGGTTAGGATCACCGGGTTGAGGGTAGACGGTGAGGCTGTGAGCGGGATCACCTACCCTGACTATACTGAGTTCGCCCAGAGGTTGCTAGGGCTAGAGATGGTCTATGAGACGCCTAGCGAGTGTAGGACTATCTTCCGCACCGACCTGACTATAGTGATGGGCTTAGGGAATGCTAGGCACAGGTCCGGGGAGACCCTAGAGCAGTTCTCGCAGAGGTTGATAGACGGGGCTAGGGCGGTCTACTGCCAGGACCCAGCCGACAGGGAGAGAGCGGACCGAGACCTGAGGAGGTTCCTGCTGTTGCTACTGGGGAGGCTATTGCTCGGGACAAAGGGCGACGTGCCGATTCCTGGGGATACTCGAGGACTTGGAGGCAGTTGGCAGCTATGCCTGGGGAGCGGCACTGCTGGCGCATATGATGGCCGACTTGTCCACCGGGACAGGTCGAGAGACGACCGTCAGTGGCTTCTCACCTTTTCTTCAGGTATGCATTTTTCATTTTTCTTTTCTTTTATTTTTATCATGCTGGTGAATGCTTCACTAATATGATGCATGGATGCAGGTTTGGAGCCATCTATACATGCCGATGGGGCGCACTGACCCACGGCCTGGAGGTGAGGGAGCTTTCCCTCTAGCACGGCGCTGGCTGCCGATTGTGTTTGGAGCCCCACTAGGCTACGAGTTGTGGGTGCTGCGGAGAGAGTTCCGCGACTTCCCTCCCTCGCTGGTATGAATGTTATGCATTTTTTTTGCTTTGAATTTGTTATGATGATGATGAAATGATGATATGTATGTTTATGAATGCAGGTTCAGTGGAGACCCTATGAGGGGATGACGGACGAGGGCCAGCCGTGGGTCGTAGCGGGCCGTCCTCGTTTTGAGCGTGAGCTTTGGGTTCACTGCTTGAGCAAGATCGAGCCGTTACGGCTTAGGTTGGTGATGAGGACACTAGGCCTTCACCAGGAGTGGGTAGAGGTAGGCGAGCCACGCGGCATCGGGAAGAAGACGCGCGATCGTACGAAGGCGACCGACTGGAGGGTGCGGTTCGAGAAGCAGTACGCCGACTGGCAGCGATGCGGGACTAGAGTCACCTCTCGCGCGACTGACAGCTCCGAGTACCTCCGACGCTACTGGGAGGTATACGCCGGCCGACCCCAGATGAGGGTCTTAGGGGTATGTATGAATGCAATTGTTTCTAAATTAAATGCAAATGCTTATGTTTCTATCATGTGACTAATATGTAATGAATGCAGGATGCGCGGGACATAGCGGCGATGGATGCCCAGGCCCACCTACACAGCTTGGAGGACCAGCTGGCCGCCACACGGGCTTACCTAGAGACCCTGGTGAGTGTTTAAATTATTCCTATATGCACATGTATATCTTTTTTTATTGATGATTAGCCACTGACGATCTCAATGAATGCAGCGTGCCCAGCAGGGAGCAGTGAGGAGAGACCCAGGAGAGGCCTCCAGCTCGAGAGGGACCAGTGCAGAGGTGACTGCACTGGCAGGGCAGCTAGCCGGAGCGATCGCACGAGCCGAGGCAGCAGAGCGTGATCTCGCTTCACGGGTAAGTTCCAAAACATAAATCCATTCAAATATTGATTATATAATTGTGCACTGATGAAATTCATTTTACAGACTGAGGAGCTTCGAGCCGCTCTTACCTGCGTTGATGAGGGCTTCCGTGCGACGAGCACACAGGTGAGTGGTTCAATCATATATTGCTTGAATTGAATCATTGCATTAATTGTGGAATTGATGGTTTGCTTACCTGTTTGCAGATGACTCAGCTTCAGGCGGTACGTACCGAGTTGGCGATCTGCGATCAGCGGATCTCGGAGCTAGAGAGGTCCCTGAGGCGACGAGAGGAGCTGCCTCAGGACGTGGCCGAGCTGCGGGTGGCTCTCGAGCTGGAGCGACGGGAGCGTGCCCGGGAGCGCGAGGAGCGTGCTCGTGAGCGAGAGGAGTACCAGGCGGAGCGTGCCCGGTACCAGGAGCAGGTAGCAGCACGCGAGCGAGAGCTGGCAGACTCGAGGACCCAGTTGATCCTTTCTCAGGAGCGGCTACGAGTGTCTGAGGAGCGTCTGCAGCGAGGGCGTGAGCGAGCACGGGCTGCAGGATACTCCTTCACCAGCTCCACCTTTGTGGCGGGTTCTTCCCTCCGAGAGAGGAGCGAGGCAGGGGGTCAAGTTTGGGTTCCAGCTTCTTCTCGGGGGCCCATGCCTCCTCCACCAGTGCCAGCTCGGGACGGCGAGGAGGAGGTTGAGAGTAGGAGAGAGGAGGGTGGAGGCGAGAGCTGAGAGACTTACTTGTACTCCTCCACCCTCACACTTGCACATGATAGACATTCATGATGTATATATATATATGAGATTGACATGCTTTTGTTACCTGAGCACTTTACGTGGTTGTGGCCTTGTGTTTGTGTACTTTCCTCTTTCCACGTTTTGTTTTGCCCTGTTTATGCAACTGTAATCCACACTTTGAATAAACAGGTTAATTTATCTGTTCGACTTGGCCCCTTGCTCAATAAGCAAGGGGTGCCTTTACTTTTGACCTGGATAGCGGGTCAAGGGGCCAAGCCTTTAATCAAATAAGGCAAAATAAAATAACTGATAGCGGGGAGATGCATCATGCAAGCACGCATATGCAAATCATAAATAAAAGATGCCCATGCAGAAATGCAAGCATACATCGTGAAGAAATGCATTTTTTTCTTTTTTCACTCATTTATATTTTTTTGTTATTTTTCTTGAAAAACGCGCCTTAGAGTAGGTCGTGGTTCGCATAAAGACGCCCTAGAAGACGGCGTGAATTTGAAAAGGAAATCTGATTTTTGAGAAAGTAACGACCTGCTCAGAGACGTTATTCTGAAATAGACGACCTAATCTAGGACGTTAATTCTAAAAAAAGTGCCTTAGCCGAAGGCGTTAATTGAATTATTCTGCAAAAAAGGGTTGACAAGGCTATCAAGACCACGGGTCCTACACGGTCACCATCTAAAATTCATTAACCTTTCTTGAGTAATTAAAAGGGGGTTGACGTGGTCATAGTTGACTTGTATTCGAGATTTCGCACAGTGCAATTTCTTTAGTCCGGTCTTGACCATCCTGCCAGTTCGTGACTTACCACATTGAAAGGATGGAAGAAAATATAAGGGAAGCCCATAAGGAATTCTGAGATGCTCAAGGTAAAGTTACCTCCCCTACCCTATGCCTGTTGGGGTTCGGTCTTTGGCGTAGGGAAATTTGTTACCTTTTGCCCCTTTTATATTGCACGCATACGCCCAAGGTTTTCCTTGCGGGGACTTTACCCTCTTGACATGCTTTTCTTTTCACAACTTGACTTTCACTTTGGGATTTGATTTGCATTGATGAATAAAAACCTAATTGTACTTGGGCTTTCGTGGCATTTGCTCCCTTTTGGGCCCTGACTTCCACCTACTAGGGTGGCGGATAGGCTTGACGCGTCTACCCTGAGGTCTCCCTTCCTCCCTTATGGGCCGAAGAAGAACATAACGGGTATTGTCTTTCACTTTTAGTCAGGTTTTTGACTTTCCATCGGATTTTGCACTGCTTGAGTTCAAGAATAAAGCGTGTAGTGTGTGCGGGAGTCAACCCCCCCTTTAAGTTAGTAAGACTGATGAATGAATTCTGAATTTTGACCTTTCGGACCTTGATCCTTCGTGTGCTATGGCACCAATTTTGATCTCTTCTATTTTTTTTGTTTGCTTTTTGGAATTTCTATTTTTTTTGTTTTTTTTTGAAATATTCCACTTTGTTTTGGATTTTTGAAATAATTTTCATTTTGTTTGGATTTTGAATCAAGGGTAGTATTTCTTAAGATACAAATAATTCCAAGGGTGAGTTAACTCTTCTCCTTCAGCATTAATCAATTTATAAGCATTGCCTGGAAAAACGTCTTTTATAACAAACGGTCCTTCCCAATTGGGTTGGAGTTTTGAGCGGGGGCCACCCGGCTTTACAAAAATTCTCTTAATTACCATCTCACCGATTTTGAATTTTCTCTCAATTACCTTCTTTTGGTAAAAACGCGAGAGCCTGTTTTGATAAACGCGCGCATGCTCAGCGGCGACCAGACGCTTCTCATCTAGGAGTTCCAATTGGGCGAGGAGTGAATCACGACGTTCATCAATAAAAAATTCCTTATCCAATTGTACTCGTAGAGAGGTAATGAGAATCTCATAAGGGACTACCGCCTCCATTCCATAAGTAAGGGCGAAAGGGGTTTGCCCAGTGGGGGTACGAATGGAAGTTCGATAGGCCCAGAGAGCTTCAACTAGCTTGTCTGGCCAGTCCGAAAATTTATTAGCCTCACACGTCTTTTTGACAATTTTTATCAAAGTTTTGTTAGTTGCCTCTGCTTGGCCATTGCCCTGCGGATAATAGGGAGAAGAATGATGCAATGCAATGTTATACCTGTTGCAGAGATCCTTGATTTCTTGAGAGATAAATTGGGGTCCATTGTCGGTGACGATGGTGCTTGGGATGTCGAACCTCGTGATGATGTTCTTCATTATAAACTTGCAGACGGTTGACGCTTTGATCTCCACGTAAGCTTCCGCTTCTGCCCACTTGGTGAAGTACTCCGTTGCCGTGAGGATGAACGATTTTTGCTTGGTCAGGAGATTCGAATCACCAAGAGGTCCAATGATATCAAAAGCCCACATGGAGAAAGGCCATGGGGAGGATGTAGGATGGAGTGAAGAAGCAGGAGAATGAATCTTGTCGGCGTGCAGTTGGCACTTAACACACCTTCGAACATAGATGGAATAATCCTCTTCTAGAGTTGGCCAATAGAAACCTAGCCTAAGAATCTTCTTAGCTAGCATCTGGCTATTCACATGACCACCACATACTCCAGAATGCGCCTCTTCCACAACTTTCCATGATTCATCATCGTCGAGGCATCTTAGTAAAACACCGATGAGCCCTCTCCTATAGAGCACACCTCCAATCAAAACATAACGCTGAGCCACTCTTCTAATTGCTTTCTTTTCTTCTGCAGTGGCTTCCTCGGGATAGGACTGATCGTTGCAATATCTGGCAATCTCATAATACCAAGGCTTCTCTTCGTCAGCCAATTCTTCTTCCCAGTCTAGAAGCCTGACCTCTTTGCCTTTAAGAGATCCCTTCTGCTTGTCCTTCTCAAGCACCTTATCCCTAATATCGAGGAATGCACGATCCTTGATAGCTGGTGTGTCACGCTGATGAATCAGGGGAACATGAAAATCACGCTCAGGAGGGAAGACTAAAGCAGAGGCCAAAGAAGCAAGAGCGTCAGCTAGGATATTCTGACTACGAGGAACATGGATGAAAATTAATTTGGTGAAGAGTTTGGCATAAGCTGAAGCAAGTTCCTAGTAGGGTTTGAGCTTAGGATTGATAGTGCGGCATTTGACCAACACCTGGCGCAGAATGAGCTGACTATCACCAACAATCCTCAAATGGGTGACACCATATCGATGGGTGGTTTGAAGACCGGCCAAAAGAGCTTCATACTCAGCTATATTGTTGGTGGCGGGAAAAGTGAGCCGAGCAGCAAATGGGATGGTGACCCCTTCTGGTGTTAAAAGAACCATGCCGATCCCTCTTCCCTGGGAATTTAGAACTCCATCAAAATGTAACGTCCACATAGGATCATGGGGTTGATTAATGGACATTAATTCTTCATCTGGGAACTCTGAATTGACAGGATCAAAACGGGGGAGAGGGTGGTGAGCAAGATGTTCGGCAATGGCGTAACCTTTGATAGCTTTCTGTTGAATGTAAGTGATATCAAACTGAGAGAGGAAGCTTTGCCAGCGTGCTAATCGATCAGTGAGGATAGATTTTTCAAGGAGGAATTTAATCGGATTCATGCGAGCAATGAGGTGAACCTCGTGAGCTAGGAAATAGTGCTTTAACTTCTGAACTACCCAGACCAAAGCAGTGCAAGTCTTCTCCATGCCTGAATACCTCTGCTCACAGGGGTTAAGAAGTTTAGACAAGTAGTATGCTGCCCTCTCCTTACCTTCTTCATCTACTTGAGCTAAGACAGCACCTACAGAGTCATCCAGGACGGAGACATAGAGAACGAGTGGTTTGCCTAGAATCGGCGGCCTCAGGACAGGAGGATTGGCCAAATAATCCTTCAATCCGTCAAAGGCTGCCTGACACTTGTCATCCCAATTAAACTTGTGATGTGAAACAACTGCCGAAGTCGATTCTGTCCGGTTCTGGAATCTGTGACCAGCAGCTGTTGAAGTGGCTGTGGATCGCACTCTGGAATTTTGCCGGAGGCGCGGTTGGTGCCGTTGGCTTCGTAACAGGGTAGGGATACAGCACAATTTTTCTGAATTTTGGTTCCGCCCGAACCTGGTCGCCACGGACGACTGAGCGGGGACCCCGTTCTGGTTCTGTGCAGGGGCAGCTTCTGAACAGCGGCTTGACAGGGACACCACGAGCAACCCCGAACTCCGTTTGGTGCGCGGCAGGTGGCGTTGGAATCGTGGGGATGACTACTTTCCAGCGGCACTGGTCTCGCCTCAGTCGGATGTCGGTGTGGACGTGCAGGTCCCGTTGAGTGGGGACTGGTCGGAGGAGACAGACAGGAGGCAGAATGGGGTCGTCGGGGTATAAAATTTGTAACTCTGGCCACCGACCTCTGATTGCGGTTCCGTCTTCTGATCCCGGTAGCTGACTTGAGGATGGAGAACTTTGATGAAGATCCTGGAGCCTGAATCCTTCAAGAAGAGGTCGTGGTTGCTGCCCCAAACCGCTTCAGGTCGCTGTCAGGCCTTCTCTGCGCAGTCGGGGAAGAAAGTCCCTTGTGGGCGGCCACGAACTCGGATCGACACGATTCCAACTCGCTTGCGAAGAGGACTTGTGGACGATCAACTTTTCTGAAGACCTTGGATGCAGACTCCACCTGGAACGAGCTGGAAGTTACTCTGCAAATTGGGCCAGAAGCTGCCTGCGGGTTTGGGATGGGCTTGTGGAGTGGGGGCTAAGTTTAGTGGTGGTGTTTGTGGGTGTAAGCTATGGGGATAGTGGGTGGACGTGGTTGGGGTTGCAGGGGGTTGTCTTGAGGCTGTGGAAAGGGGTGCAGTGCGTGTATGACGGGAACGGAGGTAGCGTGGGCGTATGAGGTAATAGCGTGGCCGGGAGGAAGAAGCTTAGAGGGTGAGGCAAGGAAGGTAGACTGCCGCAGCAGTGAAAGATTGGGTTAGAAGACAGGAGGAACTGGGGAACGGGAAGTTCGGCCAAGCTGTGGGGGTGAGCGGAAGATGCTGGTGGCTGGAGGAGAAGGGAGGAATGAAGGGCATCAACACCCGTGGCAAGGAGGGAAGAACTGGGCATCTCACCCGTGGAGAGGGAAGGAAGAACAGGCACTCACGGCCATGGGAATTAAAAGAGGGGGGGGGGGAAGAAGATAAAGGAGGGGAAGGCCCCTCCTACGTGGGCATCACATTGATGTGAAACGAATTAACGTCGGGCATAAAACTGACTCTTCTTTCATATTTCTCCAAATTCTTTTATCAGCCCGCTTTTTGTAAGCCTCATTGCTTTTGCCTATATGCTTGCGGATATCTTCATGCAATTCTTTGATGTGTTGTGCAAATGACTCAGCTGAGACTGACACTCTAGCATGAGGGGGGAGGGGTATGAGATCCGAAGGCTTTCTAGGACTATATCCATGCACTACCTCAAATGGACTCTTTCCTATGGACCTATTGACAGAATCATTATATGCAAATTCAGCTTGGGGCAAGAGGAGGTCCCAATTCCCAGGATGGTCCCCAACTAGACAACGGAGCAAGTTTCCGAGACTACGATTGACAACCTCAGTTTGGCCGTCAGTCTGGGGGTGGTAGGCGGTAGAGAACTTGAGAAGAGTGCCCAAAAGGTGCCACAAGGTTTTCCAAAAATAACTAGTGAACTTGACATCCCGGTCAGAGACAATGGTCTTGGGTAGTCCATGGAGGCGGACCACCTCATCAAAGAATAGCCGGGCTACCCTTGAGGCATCGGAGGTTTTGGAGCAGGGAATAAAGTGGGCCATCCTAGAGAACCTATCCACCACCACAAAGATAGAATCATGCTTGCGTAGGGTCTTGGGGAGGCCCAGGATGAAGTCCATGCTCAAGTCTTCCCATGGGCGGTCTGGGATGGGGAGGGGTGTGTAGAGCCCGGTGTTTTGCTTCACCTGTTTGGCGGAGGCACAAGTACGGCATTGACCAACAATGTTGGCCACCTCTCTCTTAAGACTAGGCCAATAGAATTGTCTCTCTACCAGCTCAATGGTCTTTTGGACCCCAAAGTGGCCAGCCAAGCCACCCCCATGTAACTCCCTCACCAAGAAATCTCTAAGGGATGTCCGGGGTATGCACAGCCTAGTACCCTTGAAGAGGTACCCATCTTGGAGAATGAACCCCTCATGTTCCTTAAGGGGTTGGGTGGAGAGAGTGTTATGGATGGTCCCAAAGTCGGGACAAGTGGGGTACTCTTCTCTCACTCTCTCAAACCCGGTGACTTCTGCTTGGATAGTGGATAGCAAAGTCACCCTCCGGCTAAGGGCATCGGCGGCCCGGTTCTCACTACCCATTTTGTACTTGAGGACAAAGGTATAGGACTGAATGTACTCCACCCAGCGGGCATGGCGGGCATTGAGCTTTTGTTGGGTGTTGAGATATTTTAATGCCTCATGGTCGGAGAAAATCACAAACTCACTGGGGAGGAGATAGTGTCTCCAATGCCGAAGGGATTGGACCACGGCGTAGAGCTCTTTGTCATAGGTGGAGTATCTAGTCTTAGCCTCACAAAGCTTCTCACTAAAGTAGGCCACAGGGTGACCTTCTTGGCTAAGGACTCCTCCAATCCCGACCCCCGAGGCATCACATGTGACTTCAAAGACCTTGGAGAAGTCGGGTAGGCAAAGGACCGGGGCTTGAGTCATCCTGTCTTTCAGCTCTAAGAGGGCCTTGGAGGCCGCCTTGGTCCAAACAAAATTCCCCTTTTTGAGGCAATCCGTGATGGGGGAGGTGATGGTGCTAAACCCACGGATGAACCTCCTATAGAAGGTGGCTAGTCCATGAAAGCTACGGGCCTCATGGATGTTCTTGGGCTCGGGCCACTCAATGATAGCTTGGACCTTCTCGGGGTCCATGGACACTCCTTGGGAAGAGACTATGTAACCTAGGAAGGCCAATTGGTTGGTCATGAAGTGGCACTTCCCGGGGTTGGCAAAGAGGCTCTCCTTCCTAAGGGTGATGCAAACTTGCCTAAGATGATCGAGGTGGGCCTTCTTGCTTTGGCTATAGATGAGGATGTCGTCAAAGTAGACGACCAAGAATTTGCCTATGAAGGGCCTAAGGACCTCGGTCATTAGCCTCATGAAGGTGCTTGGGGCATTTGAGAGCCCGAAAGGCATGACAAGCCATTCATAAAGACCATCCTTGGTCTTAAAGGCGGTTTTCCATTCATCCCCGGGCCTAATGCAGACCTGGTGGTAGCCACTCTTGAGGTCTATCTTGGAAAAGATAGTGGCTCCTGCAAGCATGTCGAGCATATCATCTAGCCGAGGGATGGGAAATCGGTACTTGACCGTGATTTTGTTGATTGCTCGGCTATCCACGCACATGCGCCATGTCCCATCTTTCTTGGGTGTTAAGAGGGCCGGGACGGCACATGGACTCTTGCTTAGGCGGAGGAAGCCCTTCTTGATGAGCTCCTCGATTTGCCTCCTAAGTTCCGCGTGCTCGGTGGGGTTGAGGCGGTAATGGGGAAGGTTGGGTAAGGTAGCCCCGGGTACAAGATCGATGGCATGTTGCACATCGCGCATGGGAGGTAGCTTATCCGGAAGCTCTTCGGGGAATACATCTTGAAATTCTTCAAGGACTTGTTGGATCTCTATGGGATGGGGGTTGGTTGGGGTGGAGTCCCCAAGACAAATGACAATGGCACACACTTGACCCCCTTGGCTAACCTCTTCCTCAAATTCCTGCCTAGTGACGAGATGGAGGCTCCTAGTGGGCTCTTGGACTACACTAAGGCTAGGTGAGGGGGAAGGGAGACTTGGGGTTAGGTTTGGTGGACTTGGGGTGGGGTTTTGAGGGATTGGGGGGGTAGGAGTCCCTTCAAGGGAAGGGGGTGTTTTCTTGGGACTTGGGCGTGGGGGTGTGGGGTTGAGAAGGATCTTCTTCCCCTCATGGGTGAAGACACAAGTGTTGACCCTCCCATAGAAAGTGGCATCTACATCGTAGATCCACGGTCGCCCTAAAAGAATGCTACCCACCTCCATTGGGAGGATGTCACACCAAACTTGCCCTTGATATGACTGGAAGGTGATGGGGACAAGGCATCGGGTGCTAACGGGTGCGGATGTGGCATCTATCCAAGCTACCCGGTATGGTTGGGGGTGTGGGGTAATGGTAAGGCCTAGGAGTTTGACGGTGTCGGGTGACACTACGTTCACACTACTCCCATTGTCCAAGATGACTTTCCTAACATGGTTCCCTACCCGGATGTAAGTATGGAAGATGGTTGTCCTCCTCCAATCATGCTCTTGGGTTTGGGTAAGGGTGCACCTCACAACTCCGAGGGGGGAGTCGGCGGATGGGGAAGGTTGTTCTTGGTGGGCCCCTAGAAGATGACTCTCATATTCCTCCTCCCATTCTTGGGAGGGTTCATAAACCTCTAATTCGCCCTCGTACTCAACTTGGGTTTGGGGTGTGGCCTCCTCTATGTAGAGGTTGGATGCACTTTTAGTAGGGCATTGAGTGGCAATGTGGCCATACCCCGAACATCTAAAGCATTGTGGCCCACTAGGGGGATTTTGGGCACCTTTGGTGGGCGTAGGATTGAGCCTAGTGGGGGTGGGGTTTTGGGGCCCATTAGTAGGGCGAGGGAATGGAGTGTGGTTGGGAGGGGCTACCCTAGTGGGTTGGGTTCCCGGGGGTATGGGAAGGAGGCCCCTTTGGGGAGGGAGTGGGTTAGGCCGAGGTGCCATGGCTTTGGGGTCAACTCCCCGTGGGGGAGTGAAACGCGTGAACCTGGTAAACTTCTCCGCATCCCTAGCCACTTGGTAAGCTTGCTCTAGGGTAGTCACTTGCCTCATGAAAAGTTCCTTTTTGATATGGAATTGGAGGCCATTCCTGAAGCGTGAGAGGGTGACGGCGGGGTCCTCTTGGACTCCACACTTGAGAAGGTAGTAATCGAATTTTTCGATATAATCCATGACGGGTTTTCCTTCTTGTGTCAGGGCTTGCCATTCATCTAATAGATTTTGGTGGTAGGAGGGTGGGACATATTTGATCCTAAGTTGTTCTTTCATGGCTCCCCATGTGGTAATGGGTGCCTCCCTCCTAACAATTCTAAGGGCTTCCACATTTAGCCAATGGGTCTTGGCTAGCTTGATTAGTTGCATTCTTGCAAGCCGAACCCGCCTATCCTCGGTCATTGGGTACCAATCAAAATATTGGTCCATGGCTGCCTCCCAATCAAGGTAGATACTAGGGTGGTGTGATCCGTCAAAAGTGGGAGCATCCACTTTGACAAGCCTCATAAGGTGGTCATCCGGGTTGTCCCGGGGTGGCCGTTCATTTCCTCTAGGTATGGGACCCCTATGTGGTTCGGGAGGAAGTTCATGGTGTGGTTCCCTATTGACGGGCTCCTCACGTGGGGGAGGGGCTACTCTCTCATTCAATCTTGGCATGTGGGTCTCAAGTTGGCCAAGGCGCCGAGTGATGTCATCAAGCCGAACCATGATGTCGGCCATACCCTCCATTACAAAGCCCATGGGATCGGGGTGTCTTGCTCCATTGTGGTCGGGCTCCTCATGGGGATTGGGCTCCATTGTAGTTTGGGAAGATGATGCTGAATGATGTTGGTAAGGGGTACCACTCCGGGTGGTCATGCAAGGTTGGGCTATGCAACGGCGAACAATATGCACCTAAGACCTAGGATGCAAATGACCCAAGACTAGGCTTGATGGGACAAACCTACAACTTGGCTCTGATACCACTTGATGTGGCACAGCCCACTAATGAGATGTTTGACCCTTGGACCTACCAATCCACAAGCATACAAGCACTCAAATGGCTCACCGAGTGGCCGAGCTCACACGACGCACACGTGCACCCGGGTGGGCCCGAATGATGACGGCGAGGGTCCGGGGTGGGACCCCAAGGTTTCCACCGGTTGGTGGGCTTATGGTTGACCCCTTAATGGGCCTGGGATGCCCCCTTTATGGGCGGGCCAGCACGCTGGGGCGTGGGTTTAGGGTGGCTCTCCCTCACTTACCACGGTGGATACTCACGGCGAAATCAAACATTCATGCTCAAGCTCTCACTCACCGCCGGCGAACTAAGGAAACGATACTAAACGAGCAAAGCAATTGAAAGGACCAGGAGAGGGACCAGCTGCTCACCTGATCGGTGTGAAAACACCGATCCCGGCCGGAGACGACGGGCGCGCCGGGAGGCGTGGGTATGTACCCGGACGCCGCGGCGGGGTAGCTTCAACCTGCGGGTTAACCGTTACACCACTACGCCTCTCGCAGGAGGGGTGATCTCGGGGTGGGGATTAACTTATTACAACCAAAATGTACCTCCACGCAGGGAGGGGCGTTAAGCCGGCCAGGCGGGTGGGGGAAATGTGTCCCCGACGGTGGAGCGGATGTCTCCGTCGATTCTGCTCGCTTGCTGTGGACAGGGGCAGGAGGCGGTGCAGCAGTCGTATCTCACCCTCAGGAATTTTTCCGATGGCGAGACCACCTGCGTAGTCTTCGTGACTGGGCCAGGGACACCTCTGAATTTTACTGATTTAATCGGACGCAGTCTCTGGCCGTGGTAGAAGTGCGAACTGGAGGTAGGATCTGAGAGCCGGTACCCACAGAATTGTTGCAGTAGCTTGCAGGAACGGTACCTGGGACTCCCGAACTCCGATTCTCGAACCGCTTGAAGATCTGGAACCGTGGTCGAATCCCCCTTGCAGCAAAACTGGCGGGGATGTCTTCCGGGGTCGGAGTGATCCGGGGGCCGTTGTTGACTGACTGTGGGTCGAAGCAGACCTGAGCAGACTGCCCCGAGTGACTGGAGGGGAAAAATCAGAAATCACGCTCCCGGGGACCAAACGCACTTCTGTTTCTTGATCTTGGTCGCAGACAGGGGGAGGAGTATTTTCGTAGAAGAGACTTGGGTCTGATTCCGGCACCGTTGGTCGTGGAGCAGCTTTCCACCGAGCTCAGGTCCTCTGCAGGGGACAACTGGACCAGTCGTGGGAGAATCGCCGTCTTGAATGGCCACGAAGTCGAAACCGGACGATTCCACCTCGCCTGCGAAGAGGTTCCGCAGACCTTTCCGTCGATGTAGGCCACGCACCAGGATGTCGCCGTATGACTCCGGGAAAAACTTCTGCAAGTCGAGACCTGAACTGTCACCTGCAGACTCTTATGTGAAGATGGGGAAGAACAAGGGAGTATGGGTAGGAGGTGGTAATGGAGGGGCCTGCGGGGTGGAGGGTTGGATGAGGAGGGGGTCTAGGGCTGTGGAGGGGGGGAAGAATAGGTGGGGAAGGGGTGTGTGGAGGGGGGAGGAAGGGGGAACCGCAGCAGGTAGGGGGAGTGGTGATTTCGGCCAAGGCAATGGGAGAGGGGGAATGGCCAGGGAAGTGTTGCGCAACCAGCTAGGGGGGTGGGTAATGGCTGGGTGAGGGCTGTTAATGAGGGTGTGGGGAAGAGGGAGAGTTGCTTGGGGAAGAGGGAGGGGTGTATTGGGTGTGGAGATGGTGTATGGGGAATAGGAAGGGTTACTAGGGAAGTGGTGGGTATTGATGGTAGTTATGGGCCTAGGGGAGGTGAAGGGTTGAATGGTGAGGTGGCTGATGAGGTGGAGGAGGGAGAGGGGAGGTGAAGGGGCAGGTTCGCCCTTGGGAGAGAGAGAGAAGAGGGGGGGGGGGAAGAAGATAAAGGAGGGGAAGGCCCCTCCTACGTGGGCATCACATGGGGGTTCCAAAAATAAGATTTCATTCACTGTTTTTCCACCGTGGGATACAAGACTCTTATATAGGCATACAAGGAAGATTAAGAGACACTTACCACTTAGTATCATGACTTCCTAGGAATACTAAAAGACACCCTATCGGAAACATCAAAATACATAATAAGACTCCTTAACACTTAATACCTTCTTATCATGATTCCCTAGGAATACTTAAAGACACCGAAAGACTAAAATACATAATAAGACTCTTTTATTGTGAATAAAATTTCATAGAGATGACCCATTAGGCCCATGTATACGGCCCAATAAAATGAGACGATTAGCATGGAATGGCCCATTTGATTGCATTTGTTGATGAAGCTGCTTGCCGATCACTCGGAGATGCTTGTTCCGTCAAACTTCCTGACTCGGAGAAGGTTCAGCTCAGATTTTGTGTAAACTGTCGATCTCATCAAACCCACAAAGCTCGTGAATTTTGAATCTTGAACTGAGATTTCCATCATACTCCTCCGCTTGGAGGAGGTTCGACCTCGAACCTCAAAGCTCAGGATCTCGGTCCGATGGGACGGCCCGATTCCCTAAGCTCTGATACCACTTGATGTGAAACAACTGCCGAAGTCGATTCTGTCCGGTTCTGAAATCTGTGACCAGCAGCTGTTGAAGTGGCTGTGGATCGCACTCTGGAATTTTGCCGGAGGCGCGGTTGGTGCCGTTGGCTTCGTAACAGGGTAGGGATACAGCACAATTTTTCTGAATTTTGGTTCCGCCCGAACCTGGTCGCCACGGACGACTGAGCGGGGACCCCGTTCTGGTTCTGTGCAGGGGCAGCTTCTGAACAGCGGCTTGACAGGGACACCACGAGCAACCCCGAACTCCGTTTGGTGCGCGGCAGGTGGCGTTGGAATCGTGGGGATGACTACTTTCCAGCGGCACTGGTCTCGCCTCAGTCGGATGTCGGTGTGGACGTGCAGGTCCCGTTGAGTGGGGACTGGTCGGAGGAGACAGACAGGAGGCAGAATGGGGTCGTCGGGGTATAAAATTTGTAACTCTGGCCACCGACCTCTGATTGCGGTTCCGTCTTCTGATCCCGGTAGCTGACTTGAGGATGGAGAACTTTGATGAAGATCCTGGAGCCTGAATCCTTCAAGAAGAGGTCGTGGTTGCTGCCCCAAACCGCTTCAGGTCGCTGTCAGGCCTTCTCTGCGCAGTCGGGGAAGAAAGTCCCTTGTGGGCGGCCACGAACTCGGATCGACACGATTCCAACTCGCTTGCGAAGAGGACTTGTGGACGATCAACTTTGCTGAAGACCTTGGATGCAGACTCCACCTGGAACGAGCTGGAAGTTACTCTGCAAATTGGGCCAGAAGCTGCCTGCGGGTTTGGGATGGGCTTGTGGAGTGGGGGCTAAGTTTAGTGGTGGTGTTTGTGGGTGTAAGCTATGGGGATAGTGGGTGGACGTGGTTGGGGTTGCAGGGGGTTGTCTTGAGGCTGTGGAAAGGGGTGCAGTGCGTGTATGACGGGAACGGAGGTAGCGTGGGCGTATGAGGTAATAGCGTGGCCGGGAGGAAGAAGCTTAGAGGGTGAGGCAAGGAAGGTAGACTGCCGCAGCAGTGAAAGATTGGGTTAGAAGACAGGAGGAACTGGGGAACGGGAAGTTCGGCCAAGCTGTGGGGGTGAGCGGAAGATGCTGGTGGCTGGAGGAGAAGGGAGGAATGAAGGGCATCAACACCCGTGGCAAGGAGGGAAGAACTGGGCATCTCACCCGTGGAGAGGGAAGGAAGAACAGGCACTCACGGCCATGGGAATTAAAAGAGGGGGGGGGGAAGAAGATAAAGGAGGGGAAGGCCCCTCCTACGTGGGCATCACATGGGGGTTCCAAAAATAAGATTTCATTCACTGTTTTTCCACCGTGGGATACAAGACTCTTATATAGGCATACAAGGAAGATTAAGAGACACTTACCACTTAGTATCATGACTTCCTAGGAATACTAAAAGACACCCTATCGGAAACATCAAAATACATAATAAGACTCCTTAACACTTAATACCTTCTTATCATGATTCCCTAGGAATACTTAAAGACACCGAAAGACTAAAATACATAATAAGACTCTTTTATTGTGAATAAAATTTCATAGAGATGACCCATTAGGCCCATGTATACGGCCCAATAAAATGAGACGATTAGCATGGAATGGCCCATTTGATTGCATTTGTTGATGAAGCTGCTTGCCGATCACTCGGAGATGCTTGTTCCGTCAAACTTCCTGACTCGGAGAAGGTTCAGCTCAGATTTTGTGTAAACTGTCGATCTCATCAAACCCACAAAGCTCGTGAATTTTGAATCTTGAACTGAGATTTCCATCAACTTGACTCCCGGCTTAGTAAGCTCGTAAAACGGCCTACATCTTTGTGAATGCTGGGAGACGAAGCGGCGAATGAATTGTAACCTCCCGATTAATCCTCGAACTTCCTTCAAATTCTTGGGAGGAGGCATATCTCTAATGGCCCTTGCCTTGTTGGGATCAACTTCAATTCCCCTCTTGCTAACAATGAAACCAAGCAACTTCCCTGAAGAAACACCAAACACGCACTTCTTGGGGTTCATCTTCAACTGATACTCTCGTGATCTTTGCAAGACCTTGGCTAGAACCCCAGGATGCTCAATCCTTGTCCTTGATTTCACAACCAGGTCATCCACATACACCTCAATATAAATATGAATCATGTCATGAAAAATCGCCATCATAGCCCTCTGGTAGGTGGCTCCAGCATTCTTAAGTCCAAAAGGCATGACCACATAACAATAAGAACCCCATGGTGTAGTGAATGATGTTTTCTCTTGATCTTCTTCAGCCAGACGAATTTGATTGTAACCTGAGAAGCCATCCATGAAAGAGAGAGTCTCAAATCCTGCCGTATTATCGATCAAAACATCAATATGAGGGAGGGGGAAGTCATCCTTAGGACACGCACAGTTGAGGTCCCGGAAATCTATACAAATTCGAACTTTTCCATCTTTCTTCATAACCGGGACGATGTTAGCCACCCAATTGGGATAGAGGACAACTCTAACAAATCTAGCCTTATGGAGCTTGTCGACCTCTTCTTTCATCTTTAAAGCCATATTAGGGTGGAAACGCCTCAACCGTTGCTTGACCGACACAGACCCTGGCTTAAGTGTAAGGCGGTGTTCAACGAGCGCAGGATCTAATCCAGGCATATCTTCATAACTCCATGTGAACGTGTCCTTGTATTCTTGCAGGACCAAAATGAGCGCCTCCTCTTCGGAGGGCGGTAAATTCTTGCTTATGAGGACAATCCTAGGGTCTTCCTCGGTACCCAAATTAATTTCTTTTGTAGGCTCTTCTACAGAGACTGATGGTTCGTCAAATCGTCTTATGCCACTGGCAAAAGCATCAGCCTCGTCCTCATATTCTTCATAACTCTCATCCCCCTCTTCAATAGGGTCTTCATCATTCATAATTTCATAGACACCCAAACCCTCATAAGAAACAACAGCCTCCTCATATTCTAACTCTGGCAGGATGATTGGATTCTCTATAAATTCAAGAAGAGCTAAACAAGCCTGGCATCTGATAGCTAACTCCAACAGAAACCTACGAGGAATCTGCTTACCCTTGGACTTTTTATAAGAATCTACCCCATGAATTTTATTAGAAGAAGAAGAACAACTAGCTTGACTGGAAAAAGAAAAAGAAGGAGGTGAAAAAGTGGATACAGGAGGTAATACAGAGGAAGTCCCCTCACCAGAGGGGGAGAAAAGATTTAGCAATGAATCTTGAAGGAGCGGCCCCTGGGTCGGGACGCACTCAGAAGAGAAATAGGAGGTCTCCTCAACAGAAATGGAGGATTGGAAATTTAGGAATTTGGCGTTTTTTTTTCTTTTTTGTCTTTTTCTTCATTTTTATTTTCTGTTTCAAGAAGAAAGCAGTGTGAAGGGAGAATAGCAGGAGGAGTGGAAATTGCCAGATCAGAGAAAGATTGAATCAGTGATGGCCCGCGCGGGGGCGTGATGGAGAGTTTAGAAAATCGCTCGAGGAGCAAAGAAGGAATTGGGAGAGAGACTTGGATTGAATCTGGAGATAAATTGATTATAATCGGAGGCGGTCTTGGCACGCGACCAAACCGATGAGAATATAGAGAAGCAAGCACAGATGGATGCATGGAAGTGAGAGAAAAGAGGCCGGCCCACAACCTGTCCACGGTGAAGCCTTCTTCAAACGGAACATCTGGCTCTCCAGTATCAGTGTAGTCACTCAGTAGCTGCCTCTTATCTGTAATTGCAGCTGGCATCTCAATCAATTCATGAATAAGTGGCGGCCATTCCGGATCTGTTGGCATAAAGAGGCGACTCAGAGAAATAGTAATATCCTGCATATCGAACCACCTGTACCAGTCACATTCTGGATCATCCATTTTCCTTCTCTTGTCAGGCCTTAAGGACTCCAGGGCTTTGTATGTGGCCAAGGGTGCAATATGACGAGCAAACTGTCTAGCATGAACATCCTGGTAGTCTAATATGGAAGTAATTATGGTAGTTTGCTCATTATTTTGAAAGCCACCCGTGACAAAATGTGTCTTTAATGTCCAAGTGAGCGGTTGGCGATCTGTTTTTAATGTAGATGTCATAAATGCCCATGGTTCATCTTTGTTTTTGCCTGGCCCTTTGTAACCTAGGCCACCTCGTGTAATCAGCTTCTGAGGTTTGACAGGCCTAATCCTGCCTTGACAGTTGGCAGCCATACCTCTGCCATTTTGATACCCCATTTTCATTAAGATGTCCCAGCCAGAGGTGTTCATCATTGTTTTCTTTTTTTTCCCTTGGGAGGCAGGGGTGTCATAGCAACCGTTGTGACTTTTTCTGGCATTGGTCGTGGACAAGGGACGTCCAGCACAAATAATAGTGGCTTGTTGGCCGGCCACATAGATGGAACTGATGAAGCCACATGAATATCTTCCTCTGGCAAAATTGGCATACTGGTAACTTTAATAATGCGGCCCTTGTGTGGGAATTTAAGGCATTGGTGATTTGTGGAGGGCACCGCATCGAGTTGCTGAATGTAGGGGCGTCCCAGAATGCCATTAAATGTCGGGTCCATATCCAGAATGTGAAAATCTGCTGTGATGGCGGCAGGACCCAAACTTACTTTTAACGTAATCATGCCTAGAGGAGGTTTCTTCGTGTTATCATATGCAGTGACTGTGATAGTGGACGGCCGAATTTAGCTTTCCGGAATGCCACACAACTTCAAGGTGCTAGGTGGCAAGACATTGATGGATGCCCCAGTGTCCACCAGACATTGCTTAACTGCCACCTTATTAATGTCAACTGTGATGCATAGAGCATACTTTCTTGCTGGGAGTGGCGCCAGTTCATGTTCATGGAAAGTAATTACCGGCTGACTGCTAGCGGGCGTTAAAACCGTGACTATCTGCTCAACTGGAATGTCCTCATTGACCATCACCTTTTGCAGATATTCTTTCAAAGCTAGCTGATGAGTGGTGGACCTTTTAATTAGTTCCAAGATTGAAATCCTTGCTGGTGTTCGGTCCAAGTGCTTTAGCAAATCATACTGAGTCCCTGGCACTGACTCTTGTTCTTGTTCTTGTTCTTGCGGCCCCTGCACGGGCTCTAACTCTCTCTGTGGAAAAATACGGTGGAACATCCGTCCACTGCGGAGCGGCGCCACGCCTTGACGTGCCTCTGTCGGGGCAAGTGTGGGAGGAGGATTAGAAGAAGAAGAAGGTGTGTTGGTGTTAAGAAGTGGCGGAGTGGGAGTTCCCGCGGAGGGAATCCCCGTAGGGGGTGTTGGTGCCCTGGTAGGAGGCGTAGGAGTAGAAAGAGATACCCGAATGCGGGGGGAATTGGTGGGGGGTGGAATGAGAAGAGTTCTAGGTACAAAAGGTGGCGGAACCGATGGTGGGGGGATCATTGCCGGTAAAGGAGTAGTGGTGGCGGGTGCAGTGGGCGTTGGCGATGGGCGGATGAGGAGTGGCCTAGATGGCAATGGCGAAGGGTTGGTAGCGGATGGGTTTTGTTGTGGCATAGGCTGTGGAGGTGGTAAGCGTGTAAGAAGGGGACGGACCGGCAAGGTTGGAGAATTGGTGATAGGCGGGGGCGCAGAAGAGATCGGCCCACTTGAGGGGTAGGAGAAGAAGGGGTGCGCAAGAGGCGCGAAGGTTGATTTTGATTATGGTAAAGTGCCCCGACAGAGGTATTTTCTTCATGCCATCCCTGCCCTCTCTCCACCTCATAGAGAGACGTGACCGGGTTTACGTGCTGGTTTGGCGGGTGCTCCGGCAGTGGATTGTGGATGATCCCCATATCGTGCTGAGGCGCTGGAGCTTGTTGTTGCTGCTGTGGAGCTGGTTGCTGTGGCTGCTGAGCATGTTGCTACCGAGGGGACCTTCTTTCTTTCATGGTGGCGATGAATTGTCTCATCTCATCCCAATTGATGTCACCCTGGTCATTTAGATCATAAATGTAATCTCTGAAGTGGAAGCAACGATCAAGGTTATGACCAGGTGCACGATGGAAAGCGCAGTAACGGGATGTGTCAACATTAGCGGGCCACGCTGTTCTTTCCCTTGGTAACATAAGCAAATTGGCGGCCATTAAAGCATTGAAAATATCCGGGAGACTTTCTGGCAGTGGAGGGTAGTGGTCCCTTTTGGGGCCAAGTGGTGGTCTCCGTTGTTGTTGTTGGCCATAGTTGGTAGGTGGTGGTACCTGGTGGTACTATTGCGGAGCTGGAGGGTTAGTGCGTGGCGCTTGGTTTGGCGGTGAGGCAAAGGAATGTTGGGGTGCGAATTGGCGTTGTGGAGTGGAGTTGAAATGGGGGTTTTGTGGTGGAGGTGGGTTAGGTCGTGGGTTAGCTTGGTGGGGGTGGCCAACTACGCCAACCTGCTCATTTGCAATAGTGCCCTCTGTCGTGGGCCCGCTGTTGTTGACAGTTGTGGTTTTCTTGAATAACCGTGGCTTCGGCTCAAACATGCCCATAATGGGCGAATCCTTCATCTGCGTCTGGATATAACGAGCCCTTTCATAGAGCTCTTCCATGGTTGTTAACCTATTCATGGCCAAGATATGCCGGAACTGAGGAGTTGCATTGGAAATTATCATCTTGACTTATTCTTGTTCCGACAGTGTATCTTTCAGCTTTTCGGCCATCAACCGCCATCTATCAGCAAACATTATGAAGTCTTCCTCGGGCTTCATTTTTTCCGCAACCAGGTCCGTGAGTGAGAGGGAGGGTCCGACCCGGTCTCTGTACTTCTGCAAGAACTTCCTCTGAACGATGTCAAAGTCACCGGCATCAGCATGATCCAATGAATAGAACCATTCAAGGGCTGGCCCCTCCAAAGATCTCCTGAATAAGTAAGCCAAGGAGGCCTTGTTGTCTTGCCAAAAGGAGGTCTCGTACATGAAATCCTTCAAATGAATAAAAGGGTTACCAGTCCCATTATATCGCCGGAAGTTTGGCATCTCAGATGGTGGTAAGTGGAAGAACGGCAATGTAGGGAGCGAGATCTCCGGGGCATTCTTAGCCATAGTGACCTTCTTCAGTTGCTCTTCCATGCTTGCCAACTTCTGAAGCAGTAGAATATTATCGGACTCGACTGGGGCCGGATTTTGAATAAAAGAATGCGGTATAGGCGTCCGTTGAATTCGGGGAGGTTGGAGAAATTGGTGCCTAACCGCAGAGTGGCTCGCCTGTTGGGCCGGCATGGCCGTACCGGGCGTTGGTGGACGGGAAGGAGGTTTATGCAGGACCGCTTGGTCATTAACGGGGTGATGGCCACTCTCGGCCGGAGGGGGATTGGAGGACGAAGAAGGAACAGACTTTCCTTTCAAGGCGGCCTGAACTGCCTGCCGCTGGGAATCATCCAACTGAGATAGTGCATTAATTAAATCCGTGACATTGAAGGATGGGGAAGGGTTCCCCGAAGTATTGGAGGGTAAAGTCTGAGAAGAAGGCACAACCTCTTGAGGAGTGGTATCAACCACATGGACTTGAGGGTAATGAGACTGAGGAGGAGGGTAATTTCCCTCATGATAGATGGAATCTTGGAGGGGAGTTTCATATTGGCCAAAAATATTCTCATCCTCATCATCATAAGAATATCTGTAGCCTGCCATGTTGATGATTTTACCTGAATGGAGTTACATGTTTAAGAGGAGAGACGGCTTTACAAGGAACTATCAAACAAAACCCAATCAATCCAAACAAGTTTATGCAACCAAGTTGAGATGAACGCAAGATTTTAGTGTTTCGCTTGAGATTAGAGTGGATTAAATTACAGAATAATTCCCTCTTTTGTAAAGTGAAACCTAGTTTATCCAAGTGTGATCTCCGGGTTAACTAGATTCTTTCTCTCTCTTTACCAACGATAGGTTTTCTATACTCCGGGTACTTCAAGGGTACAACCGGCCCGGCGTCCGTGAGGGAATCCACGGGTGCGGGTGTTGTGTTCGGTGCAGTATTCAGAAGGGGGGGGGGTGAATGAAAATAACTCGTTTAAAAAACTTTCACCCAATTGAAAACTAGAATACTAACAAGACTTTCACTCAATATAAAAATTTCGCCCAAACTAGAACTATGATGCTAACTAGACAGATTTACCAAATCTGAAAGCTAGTCAACTATTCAGTTCTACCAGTTAGCAAACACATGGAGCGCCCCTATGCATTCATCTAGCGGAAGCACAAATGAACAAATCAAACCACAATGCACAAGGGGTTTTTTAGGTGGTTCGGTCCTCCAGACCTACATCCACCCCACACTCAAACCGAGTGTGGCTTCCACTAGCTCACGCTAGAAACAGCAGACTCAGTCTGCAACAAACGCTGCCAAATAGCTTGACCAGGGGAACAACCTCCCCTCTTCCTCCCAACCGGAGGGAACCACTAGTGACACTAGTCACTAGCAAACCAGAGACAAGCGGTCTCTCTTCCTCCAGACCTGGAGGGAAACCCCAGGACTTGAATCCACAAGCCCAGAACCGGAGATAGCAATCTCCCTTCTCCTGAACAAACAGGAGGAACCCACAAGTGACTCCAGCCACTTGGAAACCAGAGACACACGGTCTCTCTTCCTCCACACACGGAGGGAACCACCGAACTTGCTACTCACAAGCCCAAAGCCGGAGGAACAAGCCTCCCTTCCTCCAACCCGGAGGGGAACCTAGAGACCCAAGTCTCTCTTCCTCTGAACCCCAGAGGGAAGCACAACAGGAGATTAATCTCCCTTCTTCCAACCCGGAAGGAAACAACCGATGACACCCTGTCAAAGGCAATCAGAGACGCAAGTCTCTCTTCCTCCACACCGGAGGGTACCAACCACAAGTAGCACCCAGCTACTTGCAAACCGAAGACACAGAGTCTCCCTTCTCCTGAGCCCACAGGAGGAACCCCGACCTCTCTACAGAGGATCGGAAATACAGTAAATGGATAAAAACAAAAAATGAAACCAGCAACAGAAAGCTGAAAAGATAAAAACAAATGTGGCTCTCGCAGGAGCTGGCTGGCCTGGATTTGATCCACGGTTCAGCAGGAACAGATCTTCTGTTGAAGCTTCTATCACTCTAGCTCTCTCTTCTTCTCTATTCTTCTTCCTCTTCTTCTCTTCATACTCTGCTATCTCGATCTCTTACTCAATCTCTCTTTCTTTCTCTTTCTCACTCTCTTTCTCTTCTTCTTTTCTTTTTCTTCTTCTCTGTCTGGATCGTGGCTCTCTGTATAGAGTTTTCTTCTCGCCAACTCGATCAATCTTCTTCAGTGGAAGAAGGCTCATATATATAGCAGCAGCAGCAGCAGCATCAGCCCCAACGTGAGACCTCCACATTTCCAGCCCTAAGAAATTGGACCACGTGGCAGTCTCTCAGCAGGCTTCATTCCAGCCTAGGATCACGTGCTGCCAGTCACTGGGGAATATGTCTTCCTCGGACCTGCAAAAAGATGAAAAGCCATTAAAACTGAGGGTCATATTAACTAGATCTGCACGAAGTATGTAGTAGCAATACTAGTTGCACTGAGAACGACACGAGATACACTGTGATAGAACATACACAACAAAGAGAACGACACGAAGTGAGGTTATAAAACAACACGAGGTAAAAAGAAGAACGACACGAAGAACAACATGGTGGTAAAGTAGAAACTAGCAGTAAGTGTGGTTTCGACACATGAAAGACACGATGTCTAGGAAGAACAACACGAAGAGATAATTCAGAAACGACACTAAGTGAAACAGAAACGACACGAAGTGCAACAGGAACGACACGACGTGTAGTAGTGACAGAACACACACTACACAGAGAATGATACGAAGTTGCACAGAAAACAACACGGAGTGCTGCGATGTCCTGCACGCAATGGAACAAAAGCGACACGAAGATGATGAAAACGACACGAGGTGAAGTCACAAGGAGACAACGACACGAGGTGTAGAAAACAACACGAAAATGAAACAGTAACCGACACGAGTTGAAAACAGCATGAAGACGAAAACTGAATTCGACATGGAGTGTGGTCAAAGCGAGAAAGACACGAAGTCTAAAACGAAAGATCAACACGAAGACGAATACAAAGAAACGACTCGAAGTAAAAACGACACGAAGACAGAACGAAGATCAACACAGAAACTGACACGAAGTGTGGTTTCAAAAACAAACGAAATCGACACGAGATGAACAACTAAAAACAAAGGAAACGACACGAAATATAGTGGAAGCAACACGGACACACGACCTGAAGGACAGTAAACAAAAATAACACGAAGTATGATAATAAGTGACATGAAGACACAATAAAGGGAATGACACGAACACGAGAGGGACAGTGCATCGTATAGACTTGAAGTTCAAAGCAAACGGCTGTACAGACTTGAAGATGTGAAGCCACTGTGCAGACTTTGAAGAACAGTCCAATGTATGGACTTTGTCATTGAAGACCAATTATGCAGACTTGGCAGTGAATGACACGGCTGTACAGACTTCATGAACAGTGCATGATTGTACTTGACGATGTATACACTTAGCCTATGCAGACCAGTCCAATGTATAGACTTTAAGGAAATGCATGCTACAGTGCAATGTCTAGACTTGCTATATGCACAAGACGCTGTCCACTGTCTAGACTTGCGATGCCTTCGCCAAATGCACACAACAACTTTAAGGAAATGCATGCTACAGTGCAATGTCTAGACTTGCTATATGCACAAGACGCTGTCCACTGTCTAGACTTGCGATGCCTTCGCCAAATGCACACAACAGTCCAATGTATGGACTTAGATGAAACATGCTATGCAATGTACACACTTGACTGTGATCTCTGCAGCGAATGTATAGACTTTCAATGAAGGGCGTTGTGTAGACTTTGGCTTGGAACGAAGGTAGGAATGAGGCTGTATAGACTTGGCCAGAACGTAGGGAAAAACACCAATGTGCAGACATGAATATCCAGCAGTATAGACTTCGTGAACAAAATGCAATGCTGACTGATGTGTACACTTGGAAAATAGAGTAATGCATGAACAAACAATTAGCCACTACGTTAACCCAATCTAGCCATATTCATGAATTAGCTGTTCAAGCAAACAGTCAGATATTCAGGCAGTCAAACAGTCATCTATAAGAATCTAGCACACCTCAGTGTGACTCATGGTGTGTCAGCCATCATCAAAACCACACAGGGGCACAACAATCTCCCCCTTTTTGATGATGGCAACACTATGAGTTACACTGACTCAGATTAGATTCTTCTCCCCCTTTGCCTTCAGCAAAAAGACATGAGTTGAAGAGTGAATTAAAAGCTCCCCCTTTTGACTAAACTGCCCCTTTTACTTTAGCAAGACGAATAATTCAGAGATGTCATATGAGATGAGGACATCTCAAAATCAGAAGCAATTAAATCAATTCTCCCCCTTTGTCAAACAACTCATGCAGTGATGCGTATGCAACAAATACTCCCTCTTTGACATGGCAAAAGACCCCCCTTTGACATGGGAATGAGTCATGGTTCTTAAAAAATGAAGATCACCCTTATGACAATGAAACAGCTCTCCCCCTATCAACATGCATGATTGACTACTCTCCACTTGAAGCACAGGAATGGACTCTGGTTATCCAATAAATCAATCTGAAATCAGCCATTACAAAGAATCTGAATTCTGGTGAAAATACCACAGAATCAGAACTTATGGCAGAACAAGATGGAAGATTCCAACAGTGTGGAGAGAAATACATCTCAGGAATCAATCTGAAATCCACCACCATAAGGAATCTGAAGTTCAGAGGGCTGCAAGTGAACAAGGTAATAATGGGAGTGGCACCTCACATTTGTATGGTAAAAAAAAATGCAGAAGGAATCAGTCAACTGATAAGAGAGGAGTTGACTAAACAGTTTTTGTTGATCATGCATGAATCTGATCATGAGGGTTTTGAATGCATACATCACTTCAATAAGTCTTAAAAAAATGTAGACTCTTCTATCATAAAGAGTTATAAAATAGCAACATTATCAATCTGATTTAATTTTGATGTATACCAACTTTGCCAAATTAAACTTAATACTCATATCTGAATCCAAGTTTTAATAAAAGTGAACCAAATCGTCAGAAAACACTCAAAAACAATCATCTTTTATCTTGCAAATGTGATCTCAAAAGCACCTTTGAAAAAATACACAGGTTAGTACTGAAATTAAACATTTTTTTTCAAGAACATGAGTTGACATATTTTTTCAAGATAATTTTAGCTGAAGCACATTATATTTTTCCTGTGCAATTTAAGTTGATCAACACCTTTTTTTCATGAGGCACAACAAGTCTTAGTTGAAGTGACCCAGTTACTCAGTGTGATAACTGGCATTGCCTCTCACTTTGAGAGCAGAGTTAGCAATATGAGTGTCTTTTTACATAAGAAGACACCTTTATCAGAGGCCAGACTCCCCAGCTACTCAACACAAATAAGCTATTGCTCTGTCAGGTCTTGTTTCACTAAAATTTTTATCAGAGATAACTGTGGCACCTCATGACATGAGTTACTTTATTTCATTGATAAAGAACTCAGTTTCTCAGTGACTGAGTCATTGCTCTGAATTCACAATTTTCATTTAGTCAACTTTTTCAAGTTAAAGAATAACCACAACACTCACTCTATGTATCTCTACCAAAGTAGCCTAGATTTCAAATTTTCAGATATCAGATGAGAGACTTTATGGATTACATGACACAAGAGGTTAAAGTTTATTAAGCCTTATCAACAGATATTTTCAATTCATTTAATTACAAAGCTGAGAATACATTAATCTTATATCAGTCTGATTCAGTGATAATTCTTAAACCCATATGATTGGAGTTTCTACCACAATCTCAGTTGTATGACATGCAGTTTAAGTTCCTTAGATCAGAACAGAAAATTTAGCTGACCAACAACTCAATAATGGATCCAAAATAGTCACACCAGCTAAGAGGTATATGAAGGAAGAGTACAAGCTAGTGGAAGAGTCAATCAGGAAGAGAGAATAAGGTTTAAGCCACTAGCAGAGTCAATCACACAAAGAAACACTCCTTCTTCAACAGATTGAGGATTAGCAACCAAATTTTTGATTCAAGAAGGTATGAACTCAAAATAGTCAATTGATGATTTGAGAGAGTGTAGAGTGTGAATTTCAAATAGTGACAACAATATAATAGAGCTCCCCCTGACTATATGCATGAAAAGTATCGAAATCACATCACATGATACCAAATTCAGCATTCAGATATGATTCATGCAAATTAGACAGAAGAGAATTACTGGAAGCATGATTGTTCAATTCATTTTTTTTAGAAAAACTTCAGTTTAGTACCAACAGATCAACATGATATGCAATACACTGCTCTATATGACTTGACCCAAGATACTGGGCGGAGGACTTGGTCCAAGGACCACCTCACACAAGGAAGTAGCATCCAGACATACTCCATCTGCCCTCCAGCACTATTCCATTTCATATACCATGATGGTCATGCAAATGTCATATGCAGTGCAAGGCAATCTCATTTATTAAGTGCAAACAACAGCATGAGAAGATCATCAAAAATCAACCAAGCAAAACAACAATTTCAGATAGTGAAATTGAAACAAATTTCAGAACTGACCTGAATTGAGTCCTGGGGTTTTCTTTTTGAGTGCCTTGGTTAACCCCTTTTCATTCTTCAGCTTCCAAGGCACACTTGCAAAATATTGATCATTTTGATCCTGCAGGGACCCAAGCAGCTTTGGGTCCTGCATTAGCTCTAACAGGTATTCTAAACATTTTCATAGCAAGATTATCATCCAATTTCATCAGTGAACAGTCATCCATAGAATGTCCAACTTTTCCACAGTATCTACATGAAATGGCTGGTTTTTGGTTCTTATGATACATGTTAACAGCAGGGTGATGTTTATAAGTATGTTCATAAGATTTTCTGTTATATGCATGAGCAGTTTGATGCTTGTTCTTAACCATCCAACATTCAGCAGATTTATGGCCTGGCCTCCCACAGTTATAGCATGAAATTTTCACAAAAGGTTTTGCAGGGAATTTGACAAAATGGGGTTTAACATAGTTCTTTTGAACGTACCAACAGTCCTTGACTGTATGCCCATTTTTCCCACAGTGGGAGCATGCAAAAGAATTTCTTCTATGAAAACTATTTTTACCCCAAGTAGATCTAAACCAGCACTCAGCAGCCTTGTGCCCAAGCTTATTACAGTTGAAGCACACAATGTGCTGACTAGAATTGTGTTTAGATCCATATGGATCATAAAAGTGCATGGAAGACCTGCCATGTGGTTTATTGTCTTCTTTCATGATAAAACATTCATTCATGAGATGACCATGCTTCCCACAATAATAACATAAATCCTTTTTAATGTGAGTGTGTGAGAGATCATGTGAATTGTGTGCAGTTTTCTTTACAACAATAGGAGCCTCTTTTTCCTTTTTCTGTGAATTTTCACCCTTTTTCTGTTTTGGAGTTTGTTCCACAGTTTTGGGTTTCTCAGTGGATTTTTGTGCAGTGAATTGAAAGACAGAAGGAGCAGAGGTTGTGTTCTGATTGAAAGCTTTAACAAAAATAGTGGATGTTTTATTCCCATTACTCCTTTTATTTGTCGGACTATAGCTCAGTCCCTTTCTCTCAAAGTTATCACTCTTTCCAAGAAGCTTATTCAGATTGTCCTTTCCTTTGACAAATTTTGATAGAGAATTTTTCAAATCTTTAATCTCAGAATTCAAATCAGCAATTTTAGCCTCATATTTGGACAAATCTGTTTCACAGGAAATTACTTGTTGATGCAAAGCATCATTCAGGCTTTTGAGTTTTTCTACTTCTTGTTTTAATTCTATTTCCTTGTCAGCTTCAGATAGGGACTTGTAAAGATCATCAACTTCTTGTTGAAGGGATGTGATACTAAGCTCATATCCAGCTATTTTCTGTTCACTGCAAGTGACATTTCCATTTAACATTAGGTTGATGGTTTTTAGGCTCTTAATTTCTTGTTCAGCATTCATCAACCTATCAGAACTATCCACACTTACACACTTGCCTTTTTCAATCGTCATTAGCCTATCTGTCATCTGTGTGTTTAGGTGTTTCAACTTATTGATTTCCTCTTTCAGTTTGCTGTTCTGGTCTATGAGTTCATCATCAAACACCCATTTATCTATTGAAGACTGACATTCATAAAACATTTCTTGTTGTTTTTCAGATTGAAATTTGTCAAGATTTTTCTGAATTTCTGAATTCATTGTTCTTTCAGCCTCCAATTTCTCAGAGATCAAACCATTTTCTTTTTCAAGGTACATTGATCTATGTTCAAATTCTTTGGATTGGTTTTTGAGTTTTTCATTCTCAGATTTCAATTCTTCCAATTCAGAATTGATACACTCTAAATCTCTCACCAATCTTTCATTTTGAACAACGTCATTGTTATGAGTCTGATCAACGAAGCTAAGCCTTTCCTTTAGTTCAACAATTTCACAAACAAGCTTTTGACTCTCCTCTTTGTGTAGACCAATTTGTTTCATAAAAGTTTGTTTTTCAGATTTCAAATGATCTAGATCTGTAGTAATAGAGTCAAAGTCTTGTAGTTGTCTTCTTAAGATTTCATTTTCAGTTTTCAGAGTTTCAAGATTTTCACCTCCTAGATTTTCCAGCTTCTTTTTCAGTCTTCTACACCTCTTACTCATTTTTTCATGGGAGTGTAACAGATCAGCATAGGCATCTTCCCAGTCATCTAAAGTGAAACTAGAGAAGGGGATGATTACCTTTTCAGCATCTTGGAGTTCCTCTTGATCACTGCTATGGTTGCTCTCGTTAGCCATCATGCAGTTGTTCTTATTCATCCTCTGAGCTAGCTTCAGCTGATCCAGAATGTCCTTAGCGGACCTGCAGTCATAAAAATGAGAGTGTAGAGCCTTGTCAGTAGCTGCTCTCATCAGGTTAAAGGCTTTCTGATTTTCTCCATATTTTGACTTGTGACTTTTAGTCCATTTGGACTTTTCCTTTGGCAATCTGTGGGGACCTTGTGAAATTAATTTCCACAAATCCGGATTAATCATTTTCACATAATTGTGAAGACTGCTAATCCATGAGTTAAAGTTAGAGCCATTGAAAATCGGTGGAGAACCCATTGAATAAATCGGCAACTAGATTAATGCAGCAAAGGGTAGAGACAGAAATGCACGAAGGGACAACAGGATCCTCTGCAGATCGTTGGATCTGATCAATCAGAGAACCGCTCTGATACCAATTGTTGTGTTCGGTGCAGTATTCAGAAAGGGGGGGGGGGTGAATGAAAATAACTCGTTTAAAAAACTTTCACCCAATTGAAAACTAGAATACTAACAAGACTTTCACTCAATATAAAAATTTCGCCCAAACTAGAACTATGATGCTAACTAGACAGATTTACCAAATCTGAAAGCTAGTCAACTATTCAGTTCTACCAGTTAGCAAACACATGGAGCGCCCCTATGCATTCATCTAGCGGAAGCACAAATGAACAAATCAAACCACAATGCACAAGGGGTTTTTTAGGTGGTTCGGTCCTCCAGACCTACATCCACCCCACACTCAAACCGAGTGTGGCTTCCACTAGCTCACGCTAGAAACAGCAGACTCAGTCTGCAACAAACGCTGCCAAACAGCTTGACCAGGGGAACAACCTCCCCTCTTCCTCCCAACCGGAGGGAACCACTAGTGACACTAGTCACTAGCAAACCAGAGACAAGCGGTCTCTCTTCCTCCAGACCCGGAGGGAAACCCCAGGACTTGAATCCACAAGCCCAGAACCGGAGATAGCAATCTCCCTTCTCCTGAACAAACAGGAGGAACCCACAAGTGACTCCAGCCACTTGGAAACCAGAGACACACGGTCTCTCTTCCTCCACACACGGAGGGAACCACCGAACTTGCTACTCACAAGCCTAGAGCCGGAGGAACAAGCCTCCCTTCCTCCAACCCGGAGGGGAACCTAGAGACCCAAGTCTCTCTTCCTCTGAACCCCAGAGGGAAGCATAACAGGAGATTAATCTCCCTTCTTCCAACCCGGAAGGAAACAACCGATGACACCCTGTCAAAGGCAATCAGAGACGCAAGTCTCTCTTCCTCCACACTGGAGGGTACCAACCACAAGTAGCACCCAGCTACTTGCAAACCGAAGACACAGAGTCTCCCTTCTCCTGAGCCCACAGGAGGAACCCCGACCTCTCTACAGAGGATCGGAAATACAGTAAATGGATAAAAACAAAAAATGAAACCAGCAACAGAAAGCTGAAAAGATAAAAACAAATGTGGCTCTCGCAGGAGCTGGCTGGCCTGGATTTGATCCACGGTTCAGTAGGAACAGATCTTCTGTTGAAGCTTCTATCACTCTAGCTCTCTCTTCTTCTCTATTCTTCTTCCTCTTCTTCTCTTCATACTCTGCTATCTCGATCTCTTACTCAATCTCTCTTTCTTTCTCTTTCTCACTCTCTTTCTCTTCTTCTTTTCTTTTTCTTCTTCTCTGTCTGGATCGTGGCTCTCTGTATAGAGTTTTCTTCTCGCCAACTCGATCAATCTTCTTCAGTGGAAGAAGGCTCATATATATAGCAGCAGCAGCAGCAGCATCAGCCCCAACGTGAGACCTCCACATTTCCAGCCCTAAGAAATTGGACCACGTGGCAGTCTCTCAGCAGGCTTCATTCCAGCCTAGGATCACGTGCTGCCAGTCACTGGGGAATATGTCTTCCTCGGACCTGCAAAAAGATGAAAAGCCATTAAAACTGAGGGTCATATTAACTAGATATGCACGAAGTATGTAGTAGCAATACTAGTTGCACTGAGAACGACACGAGATACACTGTGATAGAATAGACACAACAAAGAGAATGACACGAAGTGAGGTTATAAAACAACACGAGGTAAAAAGAAGAACGACACGAAGAACAACATGGTGGTAAAGTAGAAACCAGCAGTAAGTGTGGTTTCGACACATGAAAGACACGATGTCTAGGAAGAACAACACGAAGAGATAATTCGGAAACGACACTAAGTGAAACAGAAACGACATGAAGTGCAACAGGAACGACACGACGTGTAGTAGTGACAGAACACACACTACACAGAGAATGATACGAAGTTGCACAGAAAACAACACGGAGTGCTGCGATGTCCTGCACGCAATGGAACAAAAGCGACACGAAGACGATGAAAACGACACGAGGTGAAGTCACAAGGAGACAACGACACGAGGTGTAGAAAACAACACGAAAACGAAACAGTAACCGACACGAGTTGAAAACAGCATGAAGACGAAAATTGAATTCGACACGGAGTGTGGTCAAAGCGAGAAAGACACGAAGTCTAAAACGAAAGATCAACACGAAGACGAATACAAAGAAACGACTCGAAGTAAAAACGACACGAAGACAGAACGAAGATCAACACAGAAACCGACACGAAGTGTGGTTTCAAAAACAAACGAAATCGACACGAGATGAGCAACTAAAAACAAAGGAAACGACACGAAATATAGTGGAAGCAACACGGACACACGACCTGAAGGACAGTAAACAAAAATAACACGAAGTATGATAATAAGTGACATGAAGACACAATAAAGGGAATGACACGAACACGAGAGGGACAGTGCATCGTATAGACTTGAAGTTCAAAGCAAACGGCTGTACAGACTTGAAGATGTGAAGCCACTGTGCAGACTTTGAAGAACAGTCCAATGTATGGACTTTGTCATTGAAGACCAATTATGCAGACTTGGCAGTGAATGACACGGCTGTACAGACTTCATGAACAGTGCATGATTGTACTTGACGATGTATACACTTAGCCTATGCAGACCAGTCCAATGTATAGACTTTAAGGAAATGCATGCTACAGTGCAATGTCTAGACTTGCTATATGCACAAGACGCTGTCCACTGTCTAGACTTGCGATGCCTTCGCCAAATGCACACAACAACTTTAAGGAAATGCATGCTACAGTGCAATGTCTAGACTTGCTATATGCACAAGACGCTGTCCACTGTCTAGACTTGCGATGCCTTCGCCAAATGCACACAATAGTCCAATGTATGGACTTAGATGAAACATGCTATGCAATGTACACACTTGACTGTGATCTCTGCAGCGAATGTATAGACTTTCAATGAAGGGCGTTGTGTAGACTTTGGCTTGGAACGAAGGTAGGAATGAGGCTGTATAGACTTGGCCAGAACGTAGGGAAAAACACCAATGTGCAGACATGAACATCCAGCAGTATAGACTTCGTGAACAAATTGCAATGCTGACTGATGTGTACACTTGGCAAATAGAGTAATGCATGAACAAACAATTAGCCACTACGTTAACCCAATCTAGCCATATTCATGAATTAGCTGTTCAAGCAAACAGTCAGATATTCAGGCAGTCAAACAGTCATCTATAAGAATCTAGCACACCTCAGTGTGACTCATGGTGTGTCAGCCATCATCAAAACCACACAGGGGCACAACAGCGGGGACTTACGGAGGTCTTGGAAAAGGGATTTCCGGTCCAAAGAGACGGAGTGCTCAATGGAGGGTTGTCCCGATTCCAAGAGAGGTGTGTGGAATCCTAGTGTAGAGAGAGGAGGTCTCTCAACCAAATGCCACAAGATGCAAAATAATATGATCAGATCACAGCAATATAGGCAAGCAATGTAATAATCAATCCAACAATCACAGACAGCAACATGAAGCAGGTTTCTGTAAAAATGCAGGAAAGAGACGACCTTGGGTAGGTCGCTATAAACCAAAGAGATGACAGGGTCGCTGTCGTGAATCACTGTGGTGGCCCATAGGTAGTGCAAAACACGCGCCTTGGTGTGAGGCGCGTAATATGAAAGGACGCCTCTACGAAAGGGCGTCAAATATCAGTGGTGCACACGGTCGAATAAACACGCGCCTTGGTGTGAGGCGCTGGCAAATAAAAAGACGCCCAATGTGCAGGGCGTGAATTATGAAACAGAAGAAGAAGACAGCACATATGATAAAAGACGCCTTTTGGGAAGACGTAACACAGAAAATAGACGCCCCAGACGAAGGCGTGAAAAGAAAAAGCGCCTCTGGGTGAGGCGTTAATTCAGGAAAATAATCAAACAATCACAAACTGGCTGATCCCGGGAGTGTGCAGCGTGCACGGTGGAGGGTGCCCGTGGGGCACAAAAGGAGGGGTACCGAGGGTACCGAGGGGAAAGGGGCACACGTGGGTGCCGAAGGGGAAAGGGCACACGTGGGTGCCAATAGGAAAGGGCACACGTGGGTGCCAATAGGAGATGGTAATCAAAAGAAAAACAGCGGAAGTCCCACCGTGATCGCCAATTTGTAGATCGTGATAAATCCACACATGAAGAAGAGTAGTTTAAATATGAGAAAGCATAACCAAAATAAGGGGAAAATGATATAATGATAAGGAAAAGAAGCACGTGGTGCTACTAAGGAGGGTGATCGCTAGAGGGGTTACCTCAATAAGAAACAAAGAAGATTGCGAATACCTGGTGGAAAAGAAAATGCGGGCTGGATTGTGAATTCCTCCTCCTCCTTCAATCGGCCGGCCGATGAAGGGGGTTTTTCTTTATTGATTACCTTGCAAAAGAGACAAAACAAACAAGCAAAAGAAGTGGATCAGCCAAGTGAATGTAGTATCAATCCCAAAGATGATATGATGATAAAATAAGAACAAAACATGCGGACCTTTCTTTTTTTTTTTAAAACCCCTAAAGAAATAGGGAAGGAGGAGATGTGATGCTAATGCAAACGTAAAAGAAGAAAAAAAACAGTGATGATGACGAAGCTAATGTAAAAGAGAAGAAAAACAACACAGTGGACATGATGAACGATTGATGAAGACAAAACAACACAAATAGAATAAAAGAACCCTGCTGTCCCTGACGACAGTAAAGGGGAACCAAGGTGGACGCGGTTGACCGGAAGCAGAGGAAGTAGAGGAAGCAGAGGACTTCTTAAACGATCGCACAGGAGGAAGATAAAAATCTGTAACTCGTAAACCTCTGATCGTAACCTCTCTAACTCTCTGACCCGTAACCTGTGAACTCTCTGACCCGTCAACCCCTGCCTAGATCGACCAGAGCATCCTTTTATAGGATTTCAATCGAAGATAAGCTCAAATTTGGGAAGATATGGATAGGCAATGATCAAAGGAAGCAGGACTCTAACTCCAATTCGAGCAAGGAGACCATTGGAGGCAGGGAACTACTCAGGAAAGATGAGTTTAAGCAGGACACGACAGGGAAGACACGACCTTCAGAAGGGCGTCAAATCACAAATTGACGACCTACATCAAGACGCTACTCAAAACACGACCATGAACAAGGGCGTCACTTCTTGGATTTAATTTTGGCAATAAAACTTACTTTATTTGAAAATTATGAGAACACGCCTGAGATGAAGGCGTTAATTGAAACTACGCCCTGAGGAAGGACGTTAATCAATAATTTGAATTTATTTTGAAACCGGATAATACCAGGAATTGACGCCCTGACATTTGGTCGTCCTTTCTTTTGAACACGCCCTAGATAAGGTCGCTATATAAAACACGCCCCTCTTCAGGTCGCGAATCACAAAAATGCAAGAACAAATCAAAAAACACACAAAAATAGAAAAACTTCATATTATGAATGTATTGAAGTTCACTTTGGGGCGTCAACATAGTGACATGAGATTTGATCAACATAGCGTCAATTTTGGCGTGTCTTCAGGTGTGTGGATAACCAATCCCCACCTAGTATGACATCATACACCTCCATATCTAGGTAAATTAGGTCGGCAGGTAAATTATTTCCTTTAACCATAACCTCACAGTTTGGGTAGTGATGTGTGAGGTCGGCCTTGTTCCCGATAGGTGTAGATATGACTAAGTCCAACCATTCAGGCTCCATAGAGAATATAGCAGCAAATTTCTTGGAAATAAATGAATGTGTTGCCCCAGTATCAAATAAAACGTTGGCATTCTTAGAGCAAATAGTTAGTGTACCTTCCATGATTCCTCCTTCTGTTGGCTCTGTCTCTTAGAGAGCTTGCAGACGGCCTTGCTTCTTTACCAGGAACTTCTCCTCTTTAACGGCTTGCTCGTTCATCAGCGGACAGTTAGGGATCTGATGTTCTCGGCTTCCACATCGAAGACAGGCTCCTAGCTTCCTCCAGCATTCCTCGGTCTTATGGCCGGGCTTGTCACAATATTTACAAATTTCCTTGGGCGATTTGGTGGTAGAGAATGGCTTGACAATCTTCTGGAATTTCTTTCCTTTGGAGGGCTCCCCTCCGTTGTAATACCGCTTCTTGTTGAAAGCTGCTTTAAAATTTCCCAGGCTTGTGACAAGTTCTTTCTTGTCTCTTCCTCGGATCCTATCGAAAAGCTCGGTGGCGTCCTCGAGCAACTGTGCGTGCCGAACCATCTCCGAATAGAGCTCGATGTCCATTGGCGCAAGTTGTGTAATATAATGGGGCCGAAGCCCGTTGAGGAACCTTCTTGCCTTCATCTTTTCCGTACATACTAGGTGGAGTGCATACCGGGATAGTCTCAAAAATTAGGCCTCATACTCGGCCACTTTCAAGCCCCGTGCTTTAGAGTGGCAAATTCCGCGGCCTTTTTCTCTTGAATATGGTCGGAGAAGTACTTGTTGTTGAAATGCTCAACGAACTCATCCCATGTGACGTGGTCTTCTGGCAAGGTCGCTTCTATGGATTCCCACCAGCTTCGAGCATCCCACTCCAGTTGGAAAATAGCCAGCAGAACCTTCTCCTCATTCGTGCATTGCATCACGCGGAAAATTCGTTCAATTTCTTTTAACCAGTCCTCGGCATCCTCGGGATCGGATGAACCCGCGAACCTTGGTGGATTCATGTTGCGGAAACCCCTATGGAGATCACCGGCTCCACGGTTAACACCGCCTTGCGCCACTTGTTGTAGCGCCTGCGTCAGTCCTTGCACGGTGCGCTGCATCTCGCGCCATTATGCTCTTTCAGCGGCCATGATCCTACCAAAGAGTTTAAGTGTAATGAATATTGGGTTTTAATATGCGGTCAAAAGTCATTATAGAACTAAACCTGTGTCTCTACCCATCTGACCGGGTAAGGTACAAATCTACCCTTAGACTTAGGTTTTACCTAGGAAATTATAATCCTAGGCTCTGATACCACGAAGACTGTCACGTCCCGAGTGCGGAAGATACTCGGATCCGTGACACGTCTATATCGATCGTGTCGTTCGTGTAAGATCAGAGCGCGCATTTTACTCGACGATTCATTGCTAATTTAAATTTGAACATAAACCTTTGAACAAAACCCATAGTCCAAGATGACAATTAATTAACCAGAATAGTAAATTCTTAAAACTACAAATTGATGGAAATTCCAAACCAGCTTAATCATAACCGACCGAAATTGTATCATAGATTACAAGCCTTAATAAAAACTAGAAGTACACAACATAGGACCTAAAATACGAGGGACTAGACCTAGCTGACGGTACACCCAACCTAGCACTCAACACTTGGTGTCCGTCCCATCCGGGTGGTTGTCGCTATCCAAATTTCATGAAAAATGTTAGAATTGCAACTTTATGAGCGAATTGCTTAGTAGGAATTATATCTCAAGTTCTAACAAGCTTTAAGTTAATTACAAGTTCAGTGCAAGTATAATGATGCATGTTGGAACAAGCAAGAATATCAAGAATTGTATAAAGAGAGTGTCTCGTGAATTTCAATACGATGTAACAATAAGAAACTAGCAAGTAATTGCACAAGTATTTCCAAGAAATTAGTATTCCAGCAAGCGATCTCAAGTTCATGTAATAGCAAGTAGTACAATAGAATTGGCTATCTCATTTATATCATTCACGCAAGTAAATGCCCTTTTTTGGGCCAAGCAATCCATGTCAAGCAAGTCAAGCATCTCACGGGAAGGTGAGTGGGAAAATCTCAAGTCAAGTCAAGCAAGCAAGTACTTCGGTGCAATGTCAAACACCGTGGTCAATAAACTCCCATGGGCACAAGTACCTTCAGGTGCTCCTCCAAGGACCAGACCGCGCCCTATATGCACAGCATTTCATGTATACTTTTAGACATCCACTCTCATTTATATAGCCAATATAGAATTTCAAGAAGTTTACCCTTGTAGGAACATAAGGTAGATTTTCAGGAATAGAGTTCAAAAGACATCTCAAGTGTAAATGATGAATTTATGACCATCTACTTAAAATGCATGACACATAGGTAAATCGGGGTTAAGGAGATGGCAAAAAGTCATGTAAAGAAGGTCAACGCAATGATTGGTCAAAGTCAACGCTACTGGTCAAAGGTCAGGCAGCGTTTTACTTTTCATGTAGAAATGCATAACTAAGGTCGATCTAGTTTGCACAGACTCAAACTAAGGTCCATGCTAGTTTGCACAGATTCAAACTAAGGTCGGTGCAGCTACTGTTGAGGTCGGTGCAGGTTATGTCTCAGAGTTATAAGGTCAGTGCACATTTCATTTATGGTAGATAAGGTCGGTGCATGTCTGAGTTACCAGCATATAGGTCGGTGCATGTTACTGGTCACAAAGGACTAAGGTCGGTGCACATTACTGTTCATGCGTATAGAAGCTCAGTGCACATTACTATTCATGCACATAGAAGGTCTGTGCACGTTACTATTCACGCATATAGAAGGTCTGTGCACATTACTATTCATGCATATCGAAGGTCTATGCATATTACTATTTATGCATATAGAAGGTCTGTGCATATTACTATTCATGCATATAGAAGGTCTCTGCACGTTACTATTCATGAATATAAAAGGTCTGTGCACGTACTATTCATGCATATAGAATGTCTATGCATACTACTATTCCTGCATATAGAAGGTCTGTGCACATTCGTGCATACACAAGGTCTGTGCATATAAGGTCAGTGCATATAAGGTCGGTACAGATCACTATTCATGCAGTCCAGGGTCGATGCTAATCTAGGCCAAATGCATAAGACAGGGTCGGTGCAGATCACTATCGATGCAGTCCAGGGTCGGTGCAGATCACTATTCATGCAATCCAGGGTCGGTGCTAGTCTTGACCAAATGCATAGGATAGGGTCGGTGCAGATCACTATTCATGCATTCCAGGGTCAGTGTAGCCTTGGCTGCGTGCACGACAAAGTCGGTGCAGCCTTTGCTGCGTGCATGACAAGGTCGGTGCAGCCTTGGCTGCGTGCACGACACGGTCGGTGTAGGTACTATTCACACATATCAAGGTCGGTGCATATCCAATATTGGCACGCTACAAGGTCGGTGAACATCACTGTAGCACACAGACCAAGGTCGGTGCACTTTTGTAGTGAGCGATCAACTTTTGACCGCGTGAATAGTAACGGTCAACAGTTGACTATTACTATTCACTCAATTTCATTTTTAAGGCCAAAAATTTATTTGATAATTTTTCATGGTAGAGTAAATCGAGATGATTTATGGGTAACAATTAGATTTTCCTAATCATTTTTATCTTGTGAGATATTAATTTTTAAAATGGGCCATGAATAGTGTCTTTTTACTATTCACTCAATTTCATTTTTAAGGTCAAATATTAATTTGATAATTTTTCATGGTAGAGTAAATTGGGGTAGTTAATGGGTAACAATTAGATTTTCCTAATCATTTTTATATTGCGAGATATTAATTTTTAAAGTGGGCCATGAATAGTATCCTTCGTATACCCTACGTAATTTACTGTTCATGATTTTAAAAAAATGTTCACAGAATCAGGAAGTAAAGATATGGCTAAGCATGGACAAATAGCAGGATTGCAAGATCATGCTCATACAATATTTTTAAGATTTAATTTCATAGATATGAATTTTTAAACATGGGGTAATTTACAGGAATTAAAATGGAAGAACGCATAGACACCATGTGATAACTACCCTATTCATGCATGTCATCCTATTTAACTATTAATTAAATCAGATCTTGAGATCACCTACCTTTTTTTCTTTAGTTGCTGTTTACTAGGTATAATAGTAGAGAAAGAAATAGAAATCCAAGCCACGCCAAGCCCTTCACGCTCAGCAAAGCTTCAGGTACGCTTCTACAGTAGGACGTAGCACTCAGGACAGGGATACGTCTCTTACACATGAAGAGAAACATTAGATCTCTCTTCTGCAGGTGGAGACAGAGAAGCAGTAGGATAACCTTCTCTTTAGTGGCAGGATGACAGTAGTGGTCATCTACGTCTGATGGAGAGAATTGTTTATAAGGATAGACAGCAAGGGATAATGGCCAGGGTACATGCCAGTGCACATAACCTGTTTTTGTTTCAACCTTTTCTAGAAGGATGTCCTTCTTGTCTGTAGGAGATTGGCGCCCTTGCCCAACCCCTTTGTTTTAGAAGGGTCCCAGCCTCATCACGTGTTGGTGTCTAGGCATATAATAATGGTGTTGGATGAGGGCCCAAGCATGAATTAGGGAATAATCTGTATGGGGAAACCAGATCTAAAAGCCTTGCTGTACAAGTTCCCTCATGGGTCCACGGCCAGCAAACAATGGCTGTTATTGCCTCCACCCAGCTCTAGTGGTTGAGGGGTCCCTATATAAGCCCAAAAAGAAATGGCGAATGTAAGAATCGAACTCTAGTCACCTGGTTGGATAACATGTCACTTAACCAACTACACTAAGAAGTTACTTGTTCAAGTGAATAATCTTTTTGGAAGATGAAGCCTCATTACGTATGATGACTTCAATGGTTGTATTTTTATATAATGGCCCTCTTTGGGTATTCTAACTTCTTATTTAACCTTCCTATAGAGTTATCTTCTCATAGAGTTATCTAAAGTTTTTTTATTTATTTGGGGAAAAGTCTATAGATTATTATTATTATTATTTTAATCATTTTTATACGGGGTACTACACCCTCCCCCACTTAAAAGAATTTGTCCCCAAATTCAATAGCATATATGGAGACAAGGAGAGTGAGAAAAACTTACAGACTAGAATAGTTCTGGAAATCTCCTTCTCATAGACTCCTCGGTTTCCCATGTAGCCTCTTGTTCTAGGCATCAATTTCATTGGATTTTCACCATAGGGATCGTCTTGTTCCTTAGAACTCGGATTTCTCAGTCGAGGATCTTCATTGGCTTCTGCTCATAGGTAAGGTCCTTTTGTATCACCAAGTCAGTGTGATCGATGACGTGGAGAGGATCATGCACATACTTCTTCAGCATAGAAATTTGGAATATATTATGCACCTCTGATAATTGTAGAGGTAAGGCAATGCGGTAAGCTACCTCGCCCACTCTCTCCAATACCTCGAATGGACCAATAAATCTCGGTGTAAGTTTTCCCTTAACATCGAATCTTCTAATACCTCGACCAGGAGAGACATTGAGAAAGACATGGTCTCCAATTTGGAATTCCAGATCTCTTCTTCTATTGTCAGGATATGACTTCTGTCTAGACTGTGCTATCTTTAGCCTTTCCCGAATGAGGTGTATCTTCTCCGTTCAACTGGAGCTCGGAACCGGGGTCCCGAGTACAACACCGGAGAGCCATCGACTCGGGGCTGGGAACCCATATCGAGGGTCGGCTTTGCCAGGGCTCGGGCCTGCGGGCCCAAGGAAGGCGCTGAGGAGCCATGGGCCCAGGGTTGGGAGCCCGTGTCGAGGGTTGGCTTTGCCGGGGCTCGGGGTTGGAGACCCGTGGAAGATGCCGAGTAGCCGTGGACCCAGGGCTGGGAGCCCGTGTTGGGTGCCGGCTTTGCAGGGGCTCGGGGTTGGAGACCCGAGGAAAATGCTGAGAAGCCGTGAACCCGGGGCTGGGAGCCCGTGTTGGGTGCCGGCTTTGCTAGGGCTTGGGGTTGGAAACCCGAGGAACGTGTTGAGAAGCCGTGGACCCGGGGCTGGGAGGCCGTGTCAGGTGTCGACTTTGCTGGGGCTGGGGGTTGGAAACCCGAGGAAGGTGCTGAGATGGTGACCGAGCACTGGGGCGCGAGACCCGTGCCAGAGATCGGACGAGGCTGGCCTCGAGAGCTAACGCTTACTCGGGCCGGTGATGATCTGGGGGCCCTGTCGGGGCCAGTGGTGGTGGCCCGGTGCCTGACGCTTAGGTGGGACACCTGTGTTGGAGGTGCGCATGGCGCATGGGCCATGGGAGCCGACGGAGAAACTGGGGTCGGCTGAGGGACAGCCACTGGGATGACGCTCAAAAAGTAGGGCGATCCGATGATGGGGGTGAAGCTGCCGAAAGCAATCGGCGTCGCCAAGTAGCCCACCCGGGCGTGGGTGCCAATGACATTGGGACCGTAGGTGACGGCTACCATGGTTGCTGGAGCGCTGAGTGCTGCGGAGGCGACGGTTGCTGATAGTCACCGAGCGCGGTCCGACTGTCAGAACGCAAACCAGAAGCTGCTAGAGAATGCGCGCGCGAGTACCCTCGTCTGCCTCTCCTGCAAGGATAGGGAAAGGGCACCAGGGCTTCAGGGTCGGCATAGGCTTTTCTTCAGCAAAAAGAAGGAAGGCGGGAGACGTCCCACCGGGCGTGCCATCCTCTCTGTTGCGTGGGTTTTTTTATGCCGATGATCGGGGTAAAGGAAGGGATACAGCGGGGAAGGAAAATACGGGAGTTTGATATATCTCGGGTATCGTCCTTACGGTTGCATGCATCTAATGGCGGTATCGGGCACTCTCCTCTTACGAAAGTCGAAAAGGGTCGAATGGCATGGAAAGGTAAGGGTACGGGTTAACCGGACAGGGTGCAGGCGTGCCAGTCGATTTCTCGATAATCACCCGTGGAACCAAGGGTTGACCGGGGAAGCGTTACCAGGACGCGGCACGTGGGATCGGGAGATCGGGCGACACGTGGAGAAAAGGGGTTCCATGGGTGCGAGTGCGCAGGCGATTGTGGGAATCGTGTACTGAACGTCTTTTCCCACCGGCCGCAAGCAACTGGGGTTTATTTACATCGGATTGAATTCGAACACCTTCGTTCCATGCTGAAGAGAAGCCTGTATATATATCTAAAGCCGTGGGTAGAGGGCTGGGAGCATTCCGCAGCTGTGGGTGCACTTTCGACTGAGGGGTGTTCTCTAGAGTCAGGATGTTAGGCACGTATGCCGAATGGTGTAGGTAGAAAGCTGGGGACCCAAATGCGGGCGCTTGTATTCCACTGGTTTTATGCTGTATGGGGGCCACGTGGGCTTTACAAATAGGCCAAGGGGGCCAAAGTACAACTGGCACAAGCTGCGGGACAACTCTGACATGTGGGTCGGTCCCCGGGTCATTGCGTAATAAAGCGGATATCCGCGTGTTTTACAGAAACTCTTTATAAAGGGATCGATGCGAGCTCGACTGCCTTGGTGGCCGGGGCAGACGTAGGCTGGCGCCTGGTGGAGGTCGGACACGGCTCGAGGTCAATGGTCGGGTCTGGGTCTCGGACTGCGAGTCTCGTCATGCTGGGGAGTCGAGATCGGCCCCGGGACTATGATTCCCGGGCCATAGGTGTAACTAGACTCAAGTTGTTAATCCGAGTGGCCAACGGCCGACTGGGGGGTGAGCAGTAGGCACGTGATTCTGTGTCAGAACTAAGCGCGGCATCATGGGGTACGTTTGATCACCGTAAGTTGGCGTACATGGGCGGACCCGGGATGTGGGTGCATTCACCGTTGACATAGTCACCTTAAATGCGACGAGGATGGACTTGTGTGAGACGGCTAAATGCCATGTGAGAGAAGTACGTGCGACATACCCTCGGCGTGTGTGAGCCGACTAGCAAGCCAACCACGCGCGCACTTATCTTCTCACGTTCCCGACCCTTGCCGAAAGCCTCAAGAGTCCGAGGGTGCGACAATTAGGTCAGGGGTGCTTGTCCTTCGGCCTGTGAGTCTGCTTGTGCCTGTATGCATGCCTTGCCCCTTGAGCTTCTAAGGGGTGGAATTTATAGGAAGTTGAAGGGTCATGGGGTAGGGTTTAGGCGGACCAAGTTGAGGGTTCAACTTGGTCCGGGTAAACCCTAAGAAATGTTTTTTTTTATTTTTTCTGTGTGTGTAACGGAGTGGGGGAGATAGGGTTTAGGCAGACCAGCCCAAGGGGCTGGTCTGGTCCGCCTAAACCCCTCCTCCAGGGGGGGTTTAGGTGGACCAGCCCCATGGGCTGGTCTGGTCCCCCTAAACCCCTCTTCAGAGGGGTTTTTTTGTTTAAATTTTTTTTTTAATTTTTGGATGGGGTTTAGGCGGACCAGCCTGAGGGGTCAGGCTGGTCTGGGGTTTAGGCGGACTGGCTGGGGTGCTTTTTTTAATTAAAAAACTTTTTTTTTATTTTTCATGGGGTTTAGGCGGACTGGGTGGAGGGAGAGAGAGGGGGGGCGGCCCCACCTCTAAAAAATAAATTTTTTTGTTATTTTATTCCTACTTTGGCTAAGAAGAAAAGGGCAAAAGGATACTAGAAGGATATTGGTTGGCCGGCCACGTGTGTACGAGGGACGCGGGTGTTGACGTTGGACTTGCACGATCCTGAGCTCCCGTTGGTGAGTTCCTCATTGTCGGATCCTTCCACGGCACGGTGTTGACGGATCTTACACGAAATCGAGATTGGGGAAGGCCGTGGGGCCTCTGGGCTGAGAGGAGGGCGCGGGCCTCGGAGAGTTTGCCCTCTCCGGGGGTGCGGCCATGCCCTGGGGTGAACCGGCCCAGGGCGAGCCACAACCCCGAGGGATGGCCCCCGGGGGTCTTCTTTCATCGTCTGAGGGTGTCCTTTGAAGGACACGGGGTTCCGGGATGTTGGGGTTAGCCCATGGTGGGAGGGCACTGGGACCTATAACAATTAATTTTCATAAGTAAAATGGATATTTTGCTGAAAATTAAAATATACATAATTGGGAAAGCACTGGGACCTGTATGAATTAATTTTCATAAGTAAAATAGATATTTTGCTGAAAATTAAAATATACATACCTGCAGCGGGAGGTGGTAGGGGTGGCGTCTATACAAGTGGTGGGAGGGCACTGGGACCTATAACAATTAATTTTCATAAGTTTTTTTATGTAAGCACCGACCAACAGAGCCAGGGCCTAGTCAAGTGCATCCTCCCCCAGAAGGGGAAAATGTTCTCACTTCCCCAGACTGACACTGTGGCCAAGAAATTTTTTTAATTTTTATAAAGAATACAAAATCTGCGGGGCATACCCCTGTCATTTCCAACAACCATAAGAAAATTAAGTAACTACAAAACCAAGAACGCTAATTACAGTTGCGAATAGTTGGCAAACCAACTTTATCAACCCTCAACGCACCCCTTGCCTGCCGAGGAAGATCACTGACTCGAGTAAAAATTGTGTTATTGCAATTGGCACAGGCATGGGAGGCCAATGCATCTGCTACTTGGTTACCCTCCCTGAACATGCTGAACCAAGCATCCACATTTAGAGATTAGATCCAAAATTTCCTTCCACCATGGGAGGATTATCCAACTAGGAGCCACACCTTTTCGGATAGCTTCTACTAACAATGCACATTCAGTGTAAACTGCAGCCACCTAGAGACCACCTTTCAATATTATGGACAAGCCGTCATGGAGGGCCCTTGCCTCTGCTAGAAGGCTACGTCCGTAGCCATAATGAAAAGCAAAACTTACGATAAAATGGATATTTTGCTTAAAATTAAAATATACATAATTGGGAAAGCACTGGGACCTGTATGAATTAATTTTCATAAGTAAAATAGATATTTCACCCATAATTAAAATATACATACCTGCAGCGGGAGGTAGTGGGGGTGACGCATGTGGTCGTGGTGGGAGGGGACTGTGAACTGTAAGAATTAAATATCATAAGTAAAACGGATAGGACTATGAAAATTAAAATATACATAATTGGGAAAGCACTGGGACTGTAAGAATTAATTTTTATAAGTAAAATGAATATTTTGCACTAAATTAAAATATACATACCTGCAGCGGGAGGTGGTGGAGGTGTCTGTACAAGTTGTCGTGAGTCGACACTTGGACCTATAAAAAATTCTTTTAAGCTAGTAAATAATTAAAATATTTATATAGCTAACTATCTTAATAGATATACTTGTGCCCGAAGAAGATGCCAAAGAGGAGGGAGTAGAGCCCCTGTCACTGCCCTGTCTCCACCCACTCCCAGTACGACCTCCTCGGACCATTTCTTTATTACTAACAAAACAATCAATACATATTAATCCACAATTATATAAGGCTAGACAAATGTTATTAAAAATTATGCAAAAAATATTCAAATATCTTACTAAATTATCAAAACGTGCCTCCCTCATGCTGATGATATATCTAACTCATCATCAACTTCGTCATCCATATTAGCCTCATCAGATTCAAACTCTTCCTCTTCATCCAATTCCTCCTCCCCTCTAACATCAACATTTAGCTCCGTCAGATGGACTTCTTCCACTTCATCTCCCTTACGTAATGACAGTGGCTCATCAGATTCGTCTAAATTAATATGAGTGGAACCAATAATGGCAACTTCGTCTGATTGAAAATATTCAGCACTGGCAACCTCTGAGACATTTTCACTCATATTTAACTCATAAGTGGGAAAGAGTTTTGCTTTAACCCTGTAAACTGCCCACCAATCTTTATTCTTGGATAATGGATAGCTTGAATAATACACTTGCTGGGCTTGTGCGGCTAAAATGAACGGTTCATAGGTATTAAGTTTAGACCTATGTTTGACATTGACAATCCCATAAGTTGTGTCATGTCGAACAGAATTAAGATCAAACCAATGACACTTAAATAGGTATACATGATTGTCTCGTCCCAAATACTGAAGTTCTAAGACTTCCTCAAGAATACCATAGTAGTCTAATTCCACTTCATTATATACTTCCTTAACAGATACGCCGTTGTTCATCATAGACTTACTTCGTCCATAATCCCTCATATGAAATCTGTATCCATTCACAATATATCCTGGATAGGCACGTGCAACATTCTAGGGGCCATAACTTATCTCTTGTACTCTTTGATCAGTAATGAGACCTTGTCCAACCTATATGTAAATTAGAGTAGTTAAAATAAAGTAGAAAAATCTCAACATAAGTAAATACAAACATATATTTTGGTATAGATCGACACTAACTTGATATCTCAGCCATTTGGCAAAAAATTTCTCGCGTTCTTTTTCAATCTCCACGTCCTGGACATTTGGATATTTTTGTGCTAATTTTGAATCAAATTATCTGCAATATAAATACACTACTACTTTAAATGAACTATGGAACAAGGATGAACAACTTATGGACGTCGCTGGAAATGTGAGTTAAGAACTTACTCAACATAAGGTTCAATCTCGATACAATTCAGAAGAATATATATCTCAGCGGCATACAACTCTCTATCTTCGAGCGTACGCTTTGAGCAACGTCCGAACGCACGTCCAGGATGCTTAAATATAGAGAGCCGATCGGACGAATCATAAACTCCCCCATCATCATTACGTGGAGGTCGAGTACGACGAGTTAGAATCTCTAGCTCAAAGTACATGGAACAGAAGTTCAAAATTTCTTCAAGAATATATGCCTCAGCAATCGAACCCTCCACCTTCGCCTTGTTGCGAACTTTCATTTTTAATTCATGCATGCACCTACAACAACAAGTTAGATGGCAATGACATGTACCGACCATGGACGACATGTAACTTAACAAAAATTCTCACATACCCCTCAAATGGATACATCCATCGAAATTATACTGGCCCTCCGACAATAGCCTCATATGGCAAATGGACGATAAGGTGCTCCATCGAATCAAAGAATGTCGGAGGAAATATCTTCTCTAGCTTGCAAACGGTTGTGACCATATTTTCTTCGATAGTTTATACATCCCGAAGTCTGAGTTTTGATGCACATAAAATCTTGAAAAACTGACTCAGCTCGGTCAGTGCTCCCCATATAAGCTTTGGCAACAAATCACGAAATGCAATGGGCACTAGCCTCTCCATGAAGACATGACAGTCGTGACTTTTCAGACCATATATTTTTTCCTCATTAACATTCACACAACGAGCTATGTTGGATGCATATCCATCTGGGAATCTCAACAGTTTCAACCACTGGCACACTTCCTTGATCTGTGTATCATTAAGCACGTAAGTTGCTTTAGGCTGCACAGTTTTTCCATTTACGTTTTATAGTTCCAGTTTTGGATGTTTACAAAGCATCTTTAAGTCCATACGTGCTTTGACGTTGTCCTTTGTTTTGCCTTTAACATTCATGATCGTATTGAACACATTATCAAAAAAATTCTTCTCGATATGCATGACATCCAGATTGTGTCGTACAAGAAGAGTTGACCAATACGGCAATTCCCAAAAAATACTTTTCTTGTTCCAGTTGTGATCCTTTCCAAAGCTAGAGAGTTGCCGTGTGCTACCAGACAATTATACTACATCTGGTAAATTTTGCACCCGTGTCGCCATATGTCGACCCGACACCCGTTGCAAGTCTGCTTCATCCATTTCAATAGTATTTTTTTAAACGAGTCTTTTTGCCTTTGAAAAGGATGGTCACTTGGTAGCAACCGTCGATGGCAATCAAACTAGCATACTTTCCCACCATGTTTCAATACAAATGATGTGGTATCTTCCATACAGTAAGGACTTGCTAACCTCCCATGTGTGCTCCAACCAGATAGCATTCCATATGTAGGGAAGTCACTTATTGTCCACATCAGTGTAGCCTTCATAATAAAATTTTACTTCCTACATGCATCATAAGTAACAACTCCATCAGTCCATAAAAATTTGAGCCCATCAATCAACGGCCTGAGATATATGTCCAAAATTTTTTCGAGACTTTTTGGACCAGGATTTATTAAGGACAAAAATAGATTTTCTCGCTTCATGCACATGTCCGGCGGAAGGTTGTACGGTGTCATGAACACTGGCCAACAAGAATAAGATGTCACTGAACCACCGAATGGATTAAAACCATCTGGCCATAAACCCAACCTATCATTACGTGACTCCTTAGAGAAAGCAAGATGAGTACGACTGAAGTGAGTCCAAGCTTCACCATCGGCAGGATGACTGATTATATCATCGGCACGACTGATGAGGGCATCCCTTGTCCCTTCACATTTTCTCCGGACTCAGATTGTTCGTCGACAAGCGCCATTATGTTAGTCATGTATTTTTGAGTCTAGTCATGTAATCTTCACATTTTATTTGAGTCAATATCATGTAATTTTCCCTTTATTTGAGCCATGTACCTAGGTTAGTGAGTCATTTTCCTAAGTATTGTGTCATTAGGTTGGTTTGTCAGGCTAGTGGGCCAAATTCATTGGGCTTGGCCCAAGGGCACCCCTATCCCTTCGGTTATTTGTCATTGAGTCAAATGTCAGGGACTTTTGTAGAAATGTGGGTTGCCTATATATAGGATCCCATTCCCCTCATTTTGAAGTAATGAACAATTGAATGAAAATTGAAATCCACTTCCAAATCCCACTAGATCTCTCTCTCTCACTCTCTCTCTCTCTAAGGGGTCCCCCCTCTCTCTCTCTCTCCCTCCACCCCAATTTTTAGAATTTTCTCTCTCCTCCCCATTCACCCCTCATTAAGACCTCTCCCCTTCCCCATACACCCATTTAACTCCCCCCCAACCCAAGGTGGCATCCTCCAATCCACACCCCACCTCCCAACCCCCAACTACCCAACACCACATCCTAAGCACCCCTTCCTCTCCCCAAGGTTGAAGGGGCTCTTCCCTAAGCCCAAATTCAAATTTCCCTCTCCCAAGGGCAGTGCCCTTCCATCTCCCCACCTCCCAAGCCACCCAAAGTCGCAGCCCCCCTTCCCCATACCAGCCAAGTTCACCCTCCACCTCTTACTCTCTTGGCCATCCCCTTCCCCACCCCCTCATCTTCTTCTCATTCAGCCTCTGTTTCAGGTAGCAGAGTTACAGCGACTTGCAGAGACAGCCACGACCGTCTCTCAAAGATTCAGGTTTCAAGGCCTACATTGCGGGAATTGTCATCGAGATAGCTTTCCAACGGTGGTGGTCTCGCCGGCTTCCGAGTTCGGAGCTGTCCGGAGGAGCGTCATCTTCAATGACTGCGCAATCTGTCCCAGACTGAAGACCAGAGCGATCTTGGAAGCTGTTCTGCGGTCAACCTTGGAGGAATTCAAGCACACTTCCTTCTACAAAATTCTTCTTCGTCTAGTCCTCCATCCGTAGCAGAAAGAACGACACCAATCGCCTGCCCGAGCTATTTGTTCTGAATTATTTCGTCGAAGTGTGCAGTCTGCCACCAGTGGACTTAGGTTTGACCTGTCTTCATTTATCTAGCCACCATTCTCATCTCCGACCTCGGATTGTGGCCCCGTCAACTTCTGCTCGAAGCTACTCCGACCACGATCGCGTCACCACCAGTTTCGTTCAATTTGAAGTTCGGGACCAACCGCAGCGCCTTCTGCAATCCACTGCATCAGTTCTGCATCAGTCCGAAGCAGAGTGTTGCTGTCCTGCTCCAGTCGCCGGTCCGACCAGCCCCGAGGTCTAGAGCTTCCCAAAAAATTCAGACATCATCCTCTGTCAGTTGGGAAACTTTTGGCGCAGGTTTCGTCAAGATCTGAGCTCTTTGGAATTTGTGGCAGTGACATCACCGGCCCCCTGTCCAACAATTCTGAAGGTTGGCAGAACCGGCGGGGATCGGCAAATCGGGTTTCCTTAGCATAAGTCCCCACCCCGCTTGGCCGGCTGAAGGCCCCTCCCTGCGTGGAGGTAGTATTGGATGTAATAAGATTAATCCCCACCCCAAGATCACCCCTCCTGCGAGAGGTGTAGTGGTGTAATCTTTCCATTTCAGGTTGAAGCGACACCGACGCGGCGTGCGGGTGCATACCCTCGCCTCCCCGCTCGCCCCCGTCTCCGGCCGGAGTCGGCGTCTTCACGCCGGCTAGGTGAGCTCCTGAACATCTCTCATTGCTGTAATGGACTTGCTTGACTTAGTATTGCTATAGTTACTCCGTCGGCGGTAAGAGAGTGTCCGATTTTAAATTGCTACCCAAATTGAGTGACCACCGCGGGCGAGTTGTGAGAGCATCCACTTAACCCACACCCTTGGTGTGTTGGCCGCCCATGATTTGGGCATCCTAGGCCCATTTGGGGTTCTCCCCAAGCTAGCCAACCATTGGAGCCTCAAGGTCCCGCCTCGGACCCTCTCCAACATCGCCTAGTCGCCATCGGGCACTAGTGTGCACCATACGGGTGAGCTCACTAGTGTGAGTCCGCTGCTCAAACTTGAATGCTTGCAAAATAGGTCTATAGGTGGTGTCACATCAAGTGGTATCAGAGCAAGTTCAAAACTTGTCTCTATCAAGTTGGTCCTAGGGCATGTCTATGTATTTAGAGTCTTCAAGTGCATCACTCTTGTCCCCTAGTATGGCCACCTCATATCGACCTTACCAATCGGCCCACTCCATAAGTCCAAGCCACCAAGAGATGCCTACCACTAACACACATAACTTCCCTGGCCATGTCAACTACTTCATGAAAGCCTTGACCTATGCCAATGAGCGGCTTGATAACATATCGGGCCGACTCAACCAACTTGGAGAAAATAGGCCCGCCCCAAGGACGGACGATAGGATGGTCCCTTTCCCACTTCCAACCTTTGATGGAACCTCTCCTAGAGAATATTTAGATTGGGAAGCTACAATGGACCAATACTTCACTTGGTATCATATGTCCGAGGATGAAAAGGCATTGGTTGCCAAAATGTAACTTACCAAACGGGCAGAAACTTATTGGATGCAAATTGTCGGGCTAAAGGTACTTAGAAGGGAAACTCACATCACCACTTGGAAGGACATGAAGGAGCAACTTAGGGCTAGATTTGTTTCCCCCTCATACTCAAATCACCAAGACCTAAGGAGCACTTCAACTCCTTCATCCCCACCTAGCCAACCCATGACCCTAATTCCCCATTCCACATCACTTCCCACCTATCCTACCCCAACCACCACACCAGCACCCTACCTACAAACACCCACCACAACCATATGTCCACAAACCCAATTGGACCCCATGTCCACCCATCCACTGAGGCCCATAATGGCCACCACCCCCAAACCCAAAACCCCTCACCAAACCCATACCCCACAAGCCCCCTTGACCACCACCACAAACCCACCATCATCCCCAAAAAGGGACACATCTCCCAAAACAAATCAACCTAAAATCCCTCACCCAACCCACCTCCCGCTTCCTACACCAATCTTTTCCCAACCTAGGCCTCCTCTACTTCCCCTTCCTATCCCAACCCAAGCCCATGCTTGTTCACCACCCTGGGTGTGTCATACGCTAGCTATCACCAAACCACCCCCCATAGATCCCCCTACTCCATTAGCAATAGAAGTTGCAACCCACACACCCACCCAAGTGGAGAAGGATGCCCATCCGGATCCACCTCCCAACATAGAGGAAATCCAAAGGCCAAACAACTCACACACCTCTAGCCTAGCTCCTCTAGAGACACCCAACCTCACCATAGGTAAGTCCATACTCCAATGGCTTAAGAAAGGTTTCACCATTCCTAGTTCACAACCATGCCACCTACCCATGGGATATCAATCCCAAATCATTCCCATTCAGCCACATGTCACTTATCAAACTTCCTATTGTGTGGAAGATTTTGGAGACTTAGTGAACTACCTACATTGGCAAATTCACTTGACCAATATGCTAGCCATGAGACCGTCCGAAACTAACACCATTAGCCTAGCATATCCCACCATTGGCTCCATCACTTCCATCTACACTAATGGTCAAGTTACTAGTGAGATCATCCTCCTTCTTCCCATGGAGGAAGAACCTATCCTATTCCACTCCCCAACCATAGAGATCCCAGGTGCTTTGATCGGCCAACCCATTAGTAACTTTGGCCCAATTATTGAGGAGGAGGACTCACCATTCGAGAACCTTGAGAGCATAGAGTACCCCTACCAAGGTGACCCTTACCATGATCCCTTTAACCCTTTTCTATGGGAGCCTAGATCTCCATATAACCCACTCACCTTATTCACCACCCACCCTTTCCTACCCCCACCCACCATGTTGGGCCAAGCCCACCTCGTCCATGACCCAGGTTACACCATAGGAATCATGACCTTAGGCAACACCCGCCTAGAGATCAAGAAGGTGCCCCACCCTATATCCACCTACCTAGATCCCTTCGACCCTTTTGAGTGGAAGCTCAAAGACCACCCCACCATCCCACATGAGGAAGTCATCTTTGGGAAAGGAATTCATATGTCTTGGCACATCACACTGCTTGGCATGATTAGTCCGTCAGGTACATTCATCCATATCACCCACATGTCAAGAAGAAAACATGAGTGGTCAATATTTGGTTGTAATGGCCCACCATCATTCATCATAAATCTCAAGCATGTTAGGAGCATTCATGGATGTCCGGGTCCTCCAACATTCATCACACTCACTCACAAGAGGGACACCTATGGATGCCCCGGTCCTCCCAAATCCTTCAAAGTCTTCATAACATCAATGCATGATAGGTCTATATGTGGTTGTCCTGGACCCCCTTTGCATACCATACATTGTCAACTCACACCGCATCATAGTACATGGCATATGCATTCAAGCAAGTAACAAGCAACAAGCGGTGGGATTCACAAGAAACGAGCACAAACTCCTAAGCACCACTTTGAGTTCCAAGTTGACAACTTGGCGATGATGGCTTTGGAGTGGCTCTACTTTAGGGTCACCTCCAATCTGAGGGCACGAGGACTTGGACCTTGCCAAGTTCCGAGTGGCTTTGGCAACCAAGCTTATGGGTTGAACTTTCAAAAAGGTTTTGGGATTCTCCCCATTTCTCATGTGGCGGATCCAGCACGCTCTAAGGGCACCGCGGTGGATCCTAGTGAGTGCCTCGAACTTACACCTACCCTTGTGAGAGACACCCTCGGAGTGCCACCACAAATAGCCTGAGAGCCCGACGTGAGCACACAGCGGCAATACTAGGCAAGCAAGATCCCATCGCCAGCATGAGGGTATGACCAAGCCACTTTGTCGAGCTGAAGCGCCGTTCCCCGACTATGGTCGCGGGTTGAGTATGGAGATCATGGATCACCCAGAGCCGCAGTTCGATGTACTACTTCCCTGGTGGACCCATACTCGACGGGGTCGAGTTTTCCCCACCCCGGGGGTATGATGAGGGCATCCCTTGCCCCTCCACATTTTCTCCGGACTCGGATTGTTCGTCGACAAGCGCCATTATGTTAGTCATGTATTTTTGAGTCTAGTCATGTAATCTTCACATTTTATTTGAGTCAATATCATGTAATTTTCCCTTTATTTGAGCCATGTACCTAGGTTAGTGAGTCATTTTCCTAAGTATTGTGTCATTAGGTTAGTTTGTTAGGCTAGTGGGCCCAATTCATTGGGCTTGGCCCAAGGGCACCCCTATCCCTTCGATTATTTGTCATTGAGTCAAATGTCAGGGACTTTTGTAGAAATGTGGGTTACCTATATATAGGACCCCATTCCCCTCATTTTGAAGTAATGAACAATTGAATGAAAATTGAAATCCACTTTCAAATCCCAGTAGATCTCTCTCTCTCTCACTCTCTCTCTCTCTCAAAGGGGTCCCCCCCCTCTCTCTCTCTCCCTCCACCCCAATTTTCGGAATTTTCTCTCTCCTCCCCATTCACCCCTCATTAAGACCTCTCCCCTTCCCCATACACCCATTTAACTCCCCCCCAACCCAAGGTGGCATCCTCCAATCCACACCCCACCTCCCAACCCCCAACTACCCAACACCACTTCCTAAGCACCCCTTCCTCTCCCCAAGGTTGAAGGGGCTCTTCCCTAAGCCCAAATTCAAATTTCCCTCTCCCTAGGGCAGTGCCCTTCAATCTCCCCACCTCCCAAACCACCCAAAGTCGCAGCCCCCCTTCCCCATACCAGCCAAGTTCACCCTCCACCTCTTACTCTCTTGGCCATCCCCTTCCCCACCCCTCATCTTCTTCTCATTCAGCCTCTCTTTCAGGCAGCAGAGTTACAGTGACTTGCAGAGGCAGCCACGACCGTCTCTCAAAGATTCAGGTGGCAAGGCCTATATTTCTGGAATCATCATCGAGATAGCTTTCCAACGGTGGTGGTCTCACCGGCTTCCGAGTTCGGAGCTGTCCGGAGGAGCATCATCTTCAACGACTGCGCAATCTGTCCCAGACTGAAGACCAGAGCGATTTTGGAAGCTGTTCTGCGGTCAACCTTGGAGGAATTCGAGCACACTTCCTTCTACAAAATTCTTCTTCGTCTAGTCCTCCATCAGTAGCAGAAAGAACGACGCCAATCGCCTGCCCAAGCTATTTGTTCTGAATTATTTCGTCGGAGTGTGCAGTCTGCCACCAGTGGACTCAGGTTTGACCCGTCTTCATTTATCTGGCCACCATTCTCATCTCCGACCTCGGATTGTGGCCCCGTCAATGTCTGCTCGAAGCTACTTCGACCACGATCGCGTCACCACCAGTTTCGTTCAATTTGAAATTCGGGAGCGACTGCAGCACGTTCTGCAATCCACTGCATCAGTTCGAAGCAGAGTGTTGCTGTCCTGCTCCAGTCGCCGGTCCGATCAGCCCTGAGGTCCAGAGCTTCCCAAAAAATTCAGACATCATCCTCTGTCAGTTGGGAAACTTTTGGCGTAGGTTTCGTCAAGATCTGAGCTCTGTGGAATTTGTGGCAGTGACATCACCGGCCCCCTGTCCAACAATTCTGAAGGTTGGCAGAACCGGCGGGGATCGGCAAATCGGGTTTCCTTAGCATAAGTCCCCACCCCGCTTGGCCGGCTGAAGGCCCCTCCCTGCGTGGAGGTAGTATTGGATGTAATAAGATTAATCCCCATCCCAAGATCACCCCTCCTGCGAGAGGTGTAGTGGTGTAATCTTTCCATTTCAGGTTGAAGCGACACCGACGCGGCGTGCGGGTGCATACCCTCGCCTCCCCGCTCGCCCCCGTCTCCGGCCGGAGTCGGCGTCTTCACGCCGGCTAGGTGAGCTCCTGAACATCTCTCATTGCTGTAATGGACTTGCTTGGCTTAGTATTGCTATAGTTACTCCGTCGGCGGTAAGAGAGTGTCCGATTTTAAATTGCTACCCAAATTGAGTGACCACCGCGGGCGAGTTGTGAGAGCATCCACTTAACCCACACCCTTGGTGTGTTGTCCGCCCATGATTTGGGCATCCTAGGCCCATTTGGGGTTATCTCCAAGCTAGCCAACCATTGGAGCCTCAAGGTCCCGCCTCGGACCCTCTCCAACATCGCCTAGTCGCCATCGGGCACTAGTGTGCGCCATACGGGTGAGCTCGCTAGTGTGAGTCCGCTGCTCAAATTTGAATGCTTGCAAAATAGGTCCATAGGTGGTGTCACATCCACGACGTACTCTTTCAGTGTGCCATGTCATATGTCGAGCCGTCTTTGAAGACATATACAGCCGCTACAGCCTAGGCACAAGTGGGAAGTATCGCCATGCCTTGTAAGGTACATCTTTTTGCTTTGAATCTTCCCCTCTCTTAGGTTTGAATCTGTCATGGTGACAAATAGAACATGATATCTTATCTTCATCTTTTTTGTAATATAACATACAGTGATTTGGGCATGCATCTATTTTCACATATCCAAGTCCTAGCTCATTGACCATTTTTTTTACACAGTAAAAAATTTCTAGCAACTTCTCGTCTCGAGGCAACATACTCTTGATCAAGAGGAGGAGACGGTCAAAATAAGTCTCACTGATGTGAAATTCAGATTTCAAGTTCAATAACTGTGACACTGCAGACAACCAAGTGTGCTTTTCACAACCATCCCACAGCGGCTCATCAGCATCCCTAAGTAGTTCATAAAATCTTCCGACTGTCTTATTCGGCACTTCTTCCATGTATGCATGTTCCTCATGAACTTTAAAACTAGGACCAACAGCATCTACAACCATATCCACGTACCCACTTGTGCCTGTAATATTATCGGGCTCATACGTCCATAATTCCTCACCATGACACGTCCAATTCGTATCACCATCCACGAACCCTTTGTTACACAAATGATGTTGCACATCCCATGGTGAACGCCACCTCAAGTTTCTACAACTTGAACAAGGGCATCGAATGTGACCGTCGCGGTCTATTGCTGCATTTGGATTCTCCAATGCAAATTGAATGAGACCCTCAACTCCATGCTTAAAGTCATCCGACACCACCCGGTCAACTATTCTACGATACATCCATGAAGGATTTGTCAACACTGTGCCTGCACCCAAGTAATATTAATACACAAATAACTTTGAAATCATTACTCCTCAAAATAAACCCGACCCTTTCTCACATCGTTCATCGTACACCATTTGCAGTTGGAAGAGGACTATTATTTAGATTATCACTTTTTAACCCATCCATGAAGGTTTGATCATACAATCACTTACTATATGTGTTGCACGATTTGCTAAAAATTTTGACAGCATCTCCCCACACTTCTCTGATATACCAAAAATATTTATTGATTTTAAAGTTTTCTTAAACACTTACAAGTAAGTGATTAAGAAAAGACTCAAAATCAATAAAGGTATATCAAAGAAGAGTGAGGAGACGCAACCGAAATTCTTAACAAACCATACAAACACATATAGTAAATGACTGTCTAAGTGCGATCAAACATTCACAGACTGTCCAAACGGGATAATTCGAGACTTTGAGATAGATATATACATTCTCGTAAAAAAATGAGAACATACACATCAATCCCAAAGTCTTGAACGAGAAGGTTCATTGACATGGGTTTAACACGCTCTCCTAAGGTGCGTGTAATGTTAGGTCGCACCCATGCACCTCAACTCACAGGAAATATCCCATGAATTTATATAACATAAAATTAAATAGCATCTCACTTATCATTATGCATACACCGCATTAAATAACATCCAATTTACAAAATTATTCAAATGAAGAACATGAAAGCTAAATAATCCACATTTTTGAGTCAGATCAACATTAAATTTCTGTTAAAATTAGATTTAAACACACATTTATATGCAATTAAAATCCACAATGTTTGAAATCACAAGTAGAAATTTTGGGGTATTTACCTTTTACTCTAAGTCGACTGTTACAAATGGAACTCTATATTCTAGAAATAACAGTCTAAAATCAGACTTGGGTTCGGGTTCGGAGGGTGGGCAAGCATGCTCAACTTCATACGGCAAGTGGATACTTTCGGTCTGTTCACCAAGTGCTACCAGTGCCCCACTCGCAAGACCTAGAGGTCTCGTTTTCTCATCTCCAGGCTGCAAGTCTGGCTATACTGAATGTGCGTGTTGTGTGAGAAGGGGATGGGTCTTCAGGCTTGTATTTAGATTCTTCCCATTTGGAGAAGCATGTAGTTGATATTTGCTGGCTTCCTGTTGCATATCCTAGCTAGCTTATTGGTCTCTTATATACTAAAACACACCATTAAACCCTTCATGTCATTTTTAAGTAGTTCTTGAAAGTTTTATATCTAGTTTGATCATGAGAGGTCCCCCACTAAGAGCTAGCGTGCCATCGCGCATTCAAGTGTCAAAAATAAGTCATACGTATTCTTCCAGAAGTGGTTTTGACGTGAAGGAGAGCCAAGGACTATTAACGAAGTTTCCATTTTTGTGCATGGTTGCTACTACAAGGTCATATTTGAGTATAGAATGGAGATCTTCTAAGTCTCCACTTTTTTATATCCTCTTGTAGAAAATATAGATATCGTGGGCATATGCGTACTGATTGTGCAGGTGATTTGTTCGTCTAGGAAAATGGGTCATCGTCGGGCTTGTTTGGGGAAAATTCACAAAAAATTGATTTATTCTTCTAGGACCCCTTTGATAACAAGGCAGGGTAGACGTATTCGACCCCTTGGGCACTATCTTACCTCGATTAATGTGACTCTTTTGTGAGAAGTGCACACATGGATTCACACTTTCTCTCTTATCGATCTATTCGTTATTTGCACTTATCCTGTTCAAATATCAAAGCGGCCTTAACCGAACAAAATTTATAATAAACATAACCATGTTGTCACCAAAAGCTAAACAATAGTTTATGAAATTGTAGATTATAATCATTAATAAATATAAAAAGTAAAATTATAATAAATACAGATATGTTTAATCGCCAGAAGTTAACCAAAGAACTACGTACAAAGCCACATATATTGAATTTGAAACTTCAAGTACATGTCCATACGCAAAGTAGCTATATGGTTGGCACTGATGGGCATTCGATGTTCATATATCCCACAAGATTTTAATTTTTTAATTTGGACAAATTTGCAGCCCATCCTTGAGCCTGAATTTGTCAATTTGGATTTTATGTGCGGCTAATAGGAAAAGAGGCTATGTTCACAACCTGTTGAATCAGTCAATCTGATTACTTACACAATTTTTTACAATTTTTAGTCTAGATATATACAAGTCCAAAAGGTACAGTTAAACAAAAAGAAAAGTACGAAGTCTTGGGGCATATCCCGACTGGCAGAAGCAAGATGAAAATTGAAGCCGTAACTTCTATACAAGAGCGCCTATGCCAGGGCCAAAATACAGTCACCCGCCTCAGCCATGCCGTGGTCGCCTCGTGGCTGGCTGTTGCACAGACTCCTCCGAGGCCTGCCTTAACATGCTATCCTATCGCTGACGCCTACGCCCTACACCACGCCGAGCCGCCAGCCGATGCCTCCTCCTGTTCCGTCAGCGAGGGCCACGGGCAAGGGAAGAGGATGCGACTGGCTCCTCCTGAACCATCTGAGGGAGAACCTGTTGGAATTGCAATGCATGACCATGCTCCTGGGGGCATAGCAGCTATACCTCGAAAATCGCCACCGTCCGGAATGCTACCTCCACGTCAGTGACACCGGACACAATGAGGGTCCGACAAATCTCTAGCGTCAGTCCAGCAATGAACTAATCAGCATCATCAGAGTCTTATCCCAATTATTTGGGGTCGGCTCTATGAATCCAGTTCCGCCATAGATTTCTATCAAGTGCAATATTCATATTTAAACCCAAGAAACGAATGTCCTTCCTAGTCTAGCAATGAACTGTTGAGTCAAAAATCATGGATCCGCCATGGCCGGCGGTGCATAATGGCTCAAATCCCTGAACCTTGCCCAATATAGGGCAACTGGCAGTGCTCCTTGAGCCAATGCCAGAAATTGGGTGGACAAATTGAAAATATTCACTACTCTCGGTGCACTGGGGACCGCATCTACCGGAGGGGGCGGTGCTCCACACTGCACGTCCAAGGCCCCTACGGCCAGCTCTATCTAGGACCGCGCCTCCCCCCTTTCCGTCATTGCGGATCCTAGCAGTCAATGAACACAACACGAAAATATTACTGAAGTTTAAAAAATGATAAACATGTCTATCACCCAATGAACCGAAGAAAATATGAATTCCATTCAACTTCGCCAGACTTTATAAACATTGGCTATGTGTACTGATATGTTCAACCCAAGCATATCATTCTACTTCACGTGCCTAGTTACTCAATGACTATTTAGAACTTTGGAACATTCAAATATTTTCCAGCTCAGTTTTCAATATCCGGCTGGTGTCTGAAACGCTACCAGTACCAAAACTGTGCATGTCAGATTGCCTATTTAATGAAAGAAATCAAATATCTAGCTACTAACAGACCATGGAGACTGTGTAAGTAGTCGTCACTAACATACATGCTTTATTTGCCCCTCCCATCACCCTCCCACCCTCACTTCCACACCCCTTCCCTCTCTAATTTAGTTAATATTAAACAAGAAATCCTAACAATAAATCTAAGTTAGATTACATAAATTAAAATCAAATGAAACAACATATAAAAATAAAATCAAATTTTTACTTACTGTTTATTCACAAAAAAACTTTGATTCTTTCGTTCCCGTCCCCTCGACCGATTATCCTACGATGAATAAAAATTATATTAAATTAAATTAAATTATCTAACTATGTGAGACAATGAGGGTGAGAGAGGGCGAAAGCAGGGAGGGGGAGGGAGGACATACCGGCGGAGTAAAAAATGCTATATACACAGCCAATATTATATACATACTCTCTTCCCAATATTATATACACAGCCATGCTATACTTGTTAAAAATGCAGAAGTAGTATTTCCATCCTAATATTTCCATCCTACTATGAGTTTTAAATTATTTTTAGAGAGTACTATCTTAATTATTTTATAAAATACAAGTAGTATTTCCATCCTAATATTCATAATTTCATAGAACGATGTCCTAGCTAGATCCTATTACGGGGGCATGCGGAGAACCTTATGAAGGTAGTGGCTGCAAAGTAGGTTATAGAAGATCCCTACATTGATTAGATATAGAAAAAAAATATCCTTAAATGTGGATAGGTACTCCACTCCCAGTGGAGGTTGTTCATACTTTTTTTTAAAGTGTTACGAGGCAATTTAGGAAGCCAAACCAACAAAAATACACATAAAAATGAAGCTGAATACAATTATTTTTTTAGATAAGAAAACCACGGGTACACAGCAAGGCATGTATAATGGCAAAAGATAGAATATAAATCTGGCAACAGATTCGTATAGAATATAAATCTGGCAACAGATTCGTATTCCTGCCCAGCACAGATGGTTAACCAAATTAATGGGGTATGATTTCCAGCTAGAATATAAATCTGGGAACCATAACAAGGCAGTCGATGCTCTGTCAAGATTACATGACCCTATGATTCTGAATGCATTTTCAATGGTTCAACCTGATTGGTATTTGGACATTGTTGGCACCGGCTTATTTTCTTGAATTAATTGAGGATTAAGCATAGGGAAATACTCCTTAAATAGAGCAAAATGGCACATCGCCAAAGTTACTCTACCAGTCGAGTTATGCTCAAAAATCGAGACGTGTTGCCAAGTCAAGTGGCGCAACATAACAACCGAGGATCGGCCCCGAGCAAATGGCACTATGCCAGCCCGTTTCTCGATAACCGGGTCAGTTTAGGGATTCGAGACAACCTGCCGTACCTTACGGCACTCTGTGAAGATTCGAAGATCACCCCCAGACACTCTGCATATGGTGTCACACCGCTGACGCTTCAACAACCAGGTTAACTCGGGACTCAGAATGGCCTGCCGCATCATACGACTCTTCGCCAAGGAGCAAGGGTCACCCCGACCACCAGACAAACGGCATCATCATGTCGACGCCCCAATCACCGGGCCCAACCAAGGGTCCTAACCAGCAAGTCGTGACCCATGGCAACATCAACACTTGATCCGGTCCACCCCCGATCACTCAGTCTGCGGGTTTACCCGCGTTCAACATAGCTACCCGAGCCGACCCGGGGGCGCCCTACCTAGAAGCCAAGCCATGTGGCACCCAGCAACGAGGCCAGGGTCTACCCCGAGTCGCCTCCTGCCAGCCCTCTGAAGTCAAAGGAAGACCCACCTGGGACCAAAAACAAGCTTCAAGAGCTCAAAGCACCCTTATATGGCCCACACACGCGTGTTGGGAATTTCCCCGAGCACCTGGTGGGCGCGTATGCTCCAGCCACTCCACAGCGAGTCAGAGCTCGACTCGGGACTCCTAGCAACCCACCGCATCATACACCACCATCGTGCGGCCTCGTACGCGGATCGACCTTGCACGCGGAAGAAAATTTCTATTTATAACGGGTCAAACCCCCAGTCAAGCCCGCGGTAAACCCCAGTCAAACCCTCAGTCAAACCCCAGTCAAACCCCCCAGTCAAACCCGGGTAAAACTCCCCAGTCAAACCCACCTAAACCCCCATAAAACAAAAAAAAATATTTTTTTACTCGACGTAAACCCCTCCGGGGAGGGGTTTAGGTAGACCAACCCAGTCCCTTGGGCTGGTCTGCCTAAACCCATCCAAAAAAAAAGAGAGAGAGAAAACCCCTCCGTGAGGGGTTTAAGCGGACCAGAGTAGCCCTTTGGGCTGGTCCGCCTAAACCCCCCTGGGGGAGGGGTTTAGGTGGACCAGACCAGCCCCTTGGGCTGGTCCGCCTAAACCCATCCTCCCCCACTCCGTAAATAAAAAAAAAGAGTCTATTTTGTGAAGGGTTTACCCAGACCAAGTTGGGCCCTCAACTTGGTCCGCCTAAACCCTTCCACCCTTTCATCTTCCCCTATAAAAGCCCCCCCTAGGGAAGCTCAAGGGGCAATGGCCATGCAATGAAGAACCTACGACCAAACTGCTGCACCCTCGGAGTTCCTCCGCATGCACCCAGCGAGGGTCGTATGTAGAATGCGAGGAACTTAATGCGTGTGTGGTTCGCTTGTTAATCGGCTCATACACGTCGAGGGTATGTCACACGTACTTCCCTCACATGGCGTCTTGCCGTCTCACACAAGCCCATCCCCGTCGCGTATAAGGCGTTATGACAACGGCGAACACACCCGCATCTCGGGTCCGCCCGCGTGACAACGCCATGATGCTGCACCTACTTCTGTCACGGAACCGTGTGCCTACCGCTTGCCTCGAGTTGGCCGTCGACCGCTCGGACTGATGAATCGAGTTAGCCGGACCCTGGCCGGGGAGTAATATTCCTGGGGCCGACCTCGACTCCCCAGCATGACGACATTCACCTTCCAAGGCCTGGACCAGACCGCTCACCTTGAGCCGCGTCCAACCTCCGCCAAGCGCCAGCCCACGACCGCCCCTGCCACCTAGGCAGTCGGCCTTGTCTCGATCTCCTCATGGAGAGCCTCTGTAAAACACGTGGATATCCGCTTTGTTACGCATTGACCGGGGGACCGACCCACGCATCGGAATCGTCCCGCGGCTTGCCCCATTGTATATCGACCTCCTCGGCCCATTTGTAAAGCCCACGTGGCTCTCATATAGCATGAAACTAGTTGAACACACGTACCTATACTCGGGGCTCATCCTCTTCACGACGCCCAGTTAGTTCAGTCACAACGGTGCCTCCGGCACCCGACTTCCAGTCACACCGAGCCCCGAGCATGACCATCGAGGTCTCCCAGCACCCGTCTCCCCCAGTCACAACGATGCCCCCGGTACCCGACTGCCAGCTACTCCAGTCACACCAGGCCCAGAGCACGACCATCGAGGTCTCCCGATGCTCGCCAACAACTCCAGTCACAACGGTGCCCCCGGCACCCAACTGCCAGCTACTCCAGTCACATCGGGGCACCCAGCACCCAATCACCCAACAACTCCAGTCACAACAGTGCCCCCGGCACCCCACTGCCAGCTACTCCAGTCACATCGGGGCCCGCAGCACCTGACCACTCAACTTCCCCCGCACAACGGTGCCCACGGCACCCCTACTGCCCCGACCTCTACACTGTCTCATGTCGGGAATACATTGCGACGCCCCCCGAGCGCCATCCTGCTAAGTCACAGGTCCTCTCACGGACGCCACGTACAAATGTGGAAATACCCGCACAATAACGCAATGACCTGGGGACCGTCATGAATGACGAAATTGTCACGTGGCTTGCAAGCAATTGTAATTGGGCTCTCACGCCCCCATATAAATACCTTTCATGGCATAGAAGTCATGTAATCCAGTAAGGGAGCGGATCCCCCTCCTCGCCGGAACCAGTCTCTCTGCCCCCAGTTATCCCTATTATGTTGATGTTGCCCTGTTGCTGTTGCATGGACTAAACCCTCCCGACGTTGCGGCTCCCAAGGTCCCTGACTCTCTCTTCTGCAGTAGAAACAAAGGTGTTCGGATTCAATCCGATGTAAAATAAACACTGGTCGCTTACGACCGGTGGGGAAAGATGTCCAGTACACGAATCCTCATAATCACCTGCGCACTTGTACCAGCAGAACCTCTTCTATCCACGTGTCACCCGATCCCTCGAGCCCACGTGCCGTGCCCTGGCAGCACATCCCCAGTCAAACACTTGGTTCCGCCGGTAATCGTCGAGAAATTGACTGGCATGCCCGCATTCCACCCATCCGTCCTTGTCCTAGTCTCCCAGAATGATTAACCAATACGCCATCCCTTCCAAGGCATTCATATCGTTCTCTCTGCCTTCTTCTCAACACCCCCGAAACCCCCGCGTGCCCAGTCAACCTATCTTGGCCTTCCGTAAAAGGCGAGTGTGCGCCCCCATCGCGAGGACAAAACACAAGTGACTCCCCGTGCGTGTATAACAGACATACAAACAACTTATTTTACTAATTCCCATTTCCACTTTTTGATGCAGTAATGGCATTCTTGATCTCTGGATAAGAACTTATACAGTCTTCGATATTTAAAAATAATTCTGCAAGGGCTTGATCTAGAACCCAGGAAGGGCCTCAACAGACCCCCCCCGTCGCCTCATCGCCGGCCGTCGCTGGAACCCCCTCCCCTTCCAAAACACACGTCCCCTCACCACCGGCCCCCCTCCCCTTCTCAAACCCCCGTCCCCTCACCGTCGGCCATCGTGAGAACCCCCATCCCCTTCCCAACCGACGCCCCTCCCCTCTCCTCCGGTTTGCCACTGACCCCCCTCCCCTCCCTTGCCCTCCCCAACTGACCCCCCCATCCCCCGCCGCCGGCCGCCACCGCGGGAACCCCCCTCCCCTTCCCAACTGACGACGCCCCTCCTCTCCCCTTCCCCATCGACAGCCCCTCCATACCCCCAGCGACAACAAACACAGGTTAAAAAAAAAGACAAAGGGTGAGGGGGGACATACCGGCGACGATCGTCTGAGCTCCGACGACGATGACTCTAGCGGGGATGGCGAGGAAGGCGGGCACGGCTGTGAGCTACCACGAATGGCGGTGGGCACGACGGCGAGGACGTCGATGGCAAGGACGGTGACGACGTCGACGGCGAGGATGGCGACGATGTCGATGGCGAGGACAGCAACGACGGCGGTGAGGATGGCTACACTGGTGAAGGTGAGCTCCGGCGGGCTCTCGTCGGTAGGGAGAGAGTGGAAAGAGGGGTGGGCACAGCGCCTGACTGAGTGGGAGGGAGAGGGTTTCGGTCACAGGTATAGGGGGGAACTTCTGACGGCTTTACGACAGAAATAAGTTCCGTCAGAAAAGTCGTCTGAGTTTCCTATGGATTCTTGTCCGTCGTAATAGCCGTCTAAAATTAAGACGGATATTCCAACAGATATTAATCTGTCTAAAATAGCGATGAAATTTCTGACGTACTATGATTCGTTGTAATTTCGGACGGATATTCTAATGGAAAATAATCCGTTCGAAAATTTCATCGCAAACTCTGCCTTCTCCTATAGTGACATACATCATATTGTGGAAGATAACCATCATCGCCCGTTGATAAGTGGCACTCGCATTCTTCAAACCGAACGGCATCACCACATAGCAATAGGTGCCCCAAGGCATGGTGAATGAGGTTTTCTCTTGATCCTCGAGAGCTAGACGGATCTGGTTGTATCCTGAATAACCATCCATGAATGAAAGAGCTTCATACCCGGCTATGTTATCCACCAACACGTCTATATGAGGCAGCAGAAAATCATCCTTGGGACATGCCTTGTTTAAATCCCTGAAATTGATACAAATTCAAACCTTCCCATCCTTCTTGATAACAGGGACTATATTCGCCACCCACCGAGGATATAAAACAACCCGAATAAATATGGCCTTATGCAATTTATGGACCTGTTCTTTCATCCTCAAGGCCATTTGGGGGTGGAATCTTCTCAATTTTTGCTTCACAGGGGTTGCCCATGGCTTAAGTACAAGCCGATGTTCCACCAAGGAGGGGTCAAGCCCCGGCATGTCCTCGTATGACCAGGCGAAGGAATCGCTATACTCTCTCAAAACCTTAATCAATTCTTCTTCAACCTCAGAAGGGAGATTAGCAGAAATAATAATGGGCCCAGGATTATCATCAGTTCCCAAATTAATTTCTTTTGTATGTTCATCCACTGCCGATGATGGCTCATCAAACCTCTTCAAACCTTGCGTATACAGGTCGGCAGTGTCATCTACATCGCTGTCCTCAAGATCAACCGGGTTCTTCTCATCCACAATTTCATAAACACCTAATCCGTCATCGCTCCACACCCCATCTTGCTCCTCATCCTCTTCTAGCGCGATCGCCGTCTCAACGAATTCTGGGCACTTGAAGAGGGCATGGCAACGCTAAGCTAAATCTAGCAAGAACCTATTAGGAATGGATTTGGAATGACGCGTCATTGGGCGTGCCTTAGGCACGGAGGAAGGGTTGGAGACACTAGAACAAGTCCCTACTTCTCTAGACTCAACAAACCCTACTTCTAACCTAGGAACGAGAAGATCTAACGGAAGGGAAGCAGGGGCCTCATGCCCCGAGGAAGAGGACGGACCAAGCACAGCATAATCTTCAACTGAAATCTCCATTTCAAAATTGATGTTTTTTTTGGAGATCAGTGGAGAGCATGCAACAAGATGGAGAGGAGGGAGGAGGAAGCATAAGAGGATACATGGAAGGATAGAAAATATCTAAGAAGGGATCGGAGGATGAGAAGAAAGGAGTGGACAGATCAATGGGCGGACAGTGCCCACAATCACAAACCTTGACGATGAAAAAATCGGTTGGAATTTCAAAGAGCAAAGGATTAAAAAAAATGGTAGGTGAACGGGGTGTAAAATCCAGCTCTCGTAGAAATGAGAACAGACGGGAAGGAGACCGAGTGAAAATGATGGACGAGCTCCCCTCTTCCCATGGACAGTTAGCTGGCTTTCCGGGCATGTATCCCACGAGTCGTATCTCCGGGTTTCTCGGGCAATCTTCTTCATGAAACAGCCTTGTAAAAGCTTCATAGAAATCCTCCATATCATCAACATGCCCCTTAGGCCGTGGCGGGCCAAAAACTATGCAAGCGGTATCTTCTTTTCCGTCTTGGCTTGGCGGGGCCTTCAAGCTGCCTGGCTGCAACGGGCCCCTTACAAAATGTTGGTGGTAATCCCAGGTTAACGGAAATGCATCTTCCAAGATCGACAGTGGTGATTCTCGATAACTGAGGCCTCTTTTACTCATTTTTCTGCCCCTTGGAACCGGCTTGGTTCGCCCCTGCAGTTGAGCGCCGAGACTTCTACCTGGTTGATAGCCTAATTTTAGTATAATGTTCCAGCCTTTGTGGTCCCTTATCTTGGGCTTCACCCTGATGCTCACCTGCGCGTCGGCTGGCTTGTTGTGTGGGAATGGCTGATCTAGAGGGGAGGGGTGAATAGATCTGCCCCTCTTTTTCTAAATATAAAAGAATTACAGCAAAATAAAATAACTAGCACATGAAACAAAAACCTATACGTGAGATGGTGAAGTGTAAATAGACAACGAGACTAAGCAAGCATCTAGCGCAGGGTGAACACTCACAAGCAAACCACAAGAACAGGGATTTTTAGGTGGTTCGAACTCAACCCGAGTTCTACGTCCACCCCTCACTTAAACCAAGTGAGGCCTCACTAGTGACACCACACTAAGCCGCTGTAAGCACAACAAAAGGCACAGCCGGCCAACCATAGACAAGAGTAGCCCACTATCTATCTTCCTACAGAACTAGGTAGGGACTGAAACACCACAGACCGGTGAACACCTCGGTCTGTCTTCCTACAACACCAATAGGGACGGTTCACAGTTTTTGGTACGAACAAACTAAAAAGAACACAGAAAAGCTCAGACAGGCAGAATGAAACACAGTGCTAGATGAAAGTATTCTTGTCTGAAATGAGGAGAGCTTGGCTTGCTGCAAGGATGTTCTTTGCTTCTTGGATGGTGGTTTTGTCTTTTTAATGCCCCGAGCTGGTGGAAGAGAACTTTAGTTGAACCTTTAGTCTTCTTCTTCTTCACCTTCTTCCTCACTTGCTGGCTCACACTGCTACTTGGTTCTTCTTTTCTCCAGGGATGCCTCCTGATCATCACCGTAGCCAAAAACTTTTGACTTGTGCCCCTCTGGTCTATATATATATCTGCTCCCACCTGTCTCTATTTCTTATGCTTCATACGCAAGCCTCTTGGTGCAGCACCGTGCATGGAGTGCGTGCCTAGAAGAGGAGGTTTTCCCTCCAGAAGTTTGTCTTTTCATTGGTCCAGTAGGGACAAAAGGAAGTGTTTTAGACTTCATCACTTTTGATGTCCGACATAAAGTTGCTTGACAAAGTCCACCCTTGAACTCCAAAGTTTGAGCATTTAATGAGCCTCAAAGAAAAAGATGACTTGTGTTCTGTATTCCTATTAGCTTTTGTTGACTTTCTGCACATAGTACTGTTCTAGGAACATATCTCATTAAATGATAGCTGAAAGTAGTACTGACAGGAGTCATGTCACAGGTGTGGATGTTTGACAAACCTCGAAATCCATGGATTTGGGCATTTTTCGTATATAATATTACTCTCTGGCTCTTCTTTCGAGATGCAGTTATCAGACTTAAAAAGGGCTTTTGGAAAGATAGACAGGTCGACCTCCTGAGAGAGATAGGTCGACATGCTTCATAAGCACCACCCTGTCCAAAGGTGCATCGAACTTAGTTCTTCATGAACAGTAACGTGCTTCGACCTTAGTCACCCTGTCCAAAGGTGCATCGAACTTAGTTCTTCATGAACAGTAACGTGCTTCGACCTTAGTCTAGTGTTGGCAGAAGGTGCATCGACCTTACTTCTTCATGAATAGTCATGTGCATCGACCTTACTTCTTCAATCACAGAAGTTGCATCAACCTTAGTTGCTGGAGAGCGAGACTAGCATCGACCTTAGACACTTGAAAGTAAAACTAGCGTCGACCTTAGTTCTTCTCTGACTGAGGTAGCATCGACCTTAGCTGCATGCTAGCTGAAGTAACATCGACCTCAGTTGCTATTCCAGCTGAGGTAGCATCGACCTAGCTGCATGCTAGCTGAAGTAACATCGACCTCAATATGCAAACACTGCATACTAACATCGACCTTAGTATGCATGCAATGAGAGACTAGCATCGACCCTAGTTGTGTCCAAGACACAACTAACACCGACCTCAGTATGCATGAACCATGAACTAACATCGACCTTAGTAAGCATAAGCCACAACTAACATCGACCTTAGCACAGCTAACGTCAACCCTAGTATGCATGACTAACACCGACCCTAGCACAGCTAACGTCGACCCTAGTATGCATACTAACACCGACCTCACAAGCACAGCATCCCGTGCTAGCATCGACCTTATACACTAGATGTTGTGCACTAGCACTGAGCTTAGACATGCATAATATGCAGCTAGCATAGACTCTATATGCAGCTAGCACCGACCCTAGTATGCATGAGATGCAACTAGCGTCGACCCTAATGTGCAAAGACACAACTAACGTCGACGTTAGCTATGCATGAGATGCAGCTAACACCGACCTTATATGAGTGACAATGCACACTAGCACCGACCTTAGTATATGCAAAATAGAGTACTCGATAGAATGACATGCAGATAGACATGGCATGCAGATGCATTGACCTAGGTCTATGTGCACTGACTTGACTGTATGTTGACCGGTCAAACTAATGCGTTGACCTGAGCAGCTACATTGACCTGATCAACATTAAGCATTTCAGCTTGATTTCTGTTCTGCCAACTGCTTAGATTTTTGTGCACCAAGTGTTATCAGTTGCCTTGATTCATGTGCATCTAGTTGCCTCAATTTACGTGCCCTTGCATCTTGAGTGACTTTCAACCTTGGATTTATCTGTCATGGAGTTAAATGAGACTTTATAAGTGAACTCATAGTGTCATGGAATTAAATGACTCATAGTGTTAGGCATTATCAAAACCACAAATTGTCGAATGACCACAGGGGCACAACATTCTCCCCCTTTTTGATGATGGCAACAATGTGAGTCATTATGTGGCAACATAGCTCTAAAATGGGCAGTTATATGACACATGCAGCACAAGATATAGAGTGATGATGCATGGATGATCAAAATTTTTCAGAAATGTATCCTTCCCCTGAATGTATTCTCCCCCTTTGACTCTTTCAAAAATGCATGACAAATGGCAGATGACTCGCACAGATATTCTCCCCCTTTGACAACAGCAAAAAAGAGGGATATATAGCTTTTGAGAGAGGGACGAGTACAGAGAAATCACTGTCTGATACAGAGCTCTTCGTTCAGACATGGACCGATGTTCAGAGCTAACTTTTATACAAATTTGAAATATGGCTTTACCAAGTTACATGGTTCAAAGTTAATGAAGGCGAAGTTCATTAACAGAAGTTGAGTAACATCCACATCCATGTTTTAATAGAAATGAACTAGAATTGCATAACATAACAATGTTTAACCTTCCTTCATCTTACACATTCATATTCAATGACTTCATCAGGAGTTACACAAGCTAGTATTATGGTTAAACAAGCTTGATATATATATATATATATATATATATATATTTCACATTTCATATTTTATGAGCAATTGAGTCTAGTACATGCCTCCTAGCCGTAAGGATAAACGTTGTTTAGACGCCAATATCCCCAGGTATCTGGTAAGACTGACTGTCATGCTTCAGAATGAGTAGAGATAGCATTGTCACATCATGACATATCTGACCTCATTTCTTTGATGAGAAGGCATATTTCTCGGCAACTGTGCCATTGCTCTGCCTAGAGTTTATTTCATTTTTAACAGAGATAACAAGGCACCTCATGATATATCTTGCCTCATTTCTTTGATGAGGGGACATATTTCTCAGTGCATCAATGTCATTGCTCTGACATTTGAATTCCTATACTTCAAGTTGTTTAAAAATAATACTGAACTTTAGCATCTCACCCAACGTTGCCATGACATTAGAAATTTCAGATATCAGGAAGAGTCATTCAGGGCACAACATGCAAGCTCTAGTTAATATCTATTAGAATCACCGAACATAGATGATTTCAAAATATTTGAATCTGAACCATTTTTATTGGATGGACAAACATCAGTTCATATAATAGAAAGCTCTTACACCATAGTCCATACTATTTCATGATCACATATTCATACCGGAAACAATTGTTTCAGATTGCAAGAGATTGAGAGAAGCAGCAAGACTCCCCCTAAGGATATGCAATGAATGCTTCAAAGAAGTAACTACCCTTGACAGTGTGCTCTACATGCATTAGTGATGCATGATACTTGCCGGAGGTAGATCCTCACACAAGGTGAGAGTTTCTAGACAAACATGACCTGTCTTTTCATACTTCAGCATTTGATATACAATGGTCATGCAAAACAGTGCCACACCGCATGACATGCAACATGAACATGAACATGAATTCAAACTTATGTTCAAGTGAGTGTCGAGTGACATGTTTACATATGAGCAATGCATGGATACCAATTATCAAAACACACAAAAAATAGAGTGCCTAAAACTCACCAAAAGCATCATTTTTATGTGTGAGAAAGAAAACCCATATGAACCTAGAGAAATCATCCACCAAGACATATCCATATTTCCTACCACTTAAGCTAGTAGTTCTAGTTGGACCAAATAAGTCCATATGTATTAGTTCGAGTGGTTTGGATGACATATTTTTGGATCTGGCCTTGAGGGATTTTCTTGTCTGTTTACCTAGGGCACATGCATCACATAATTTATTTTCTTGTTTAAAAGATAGTTCAGGCAAACCTTTCACCATTGAATGCTTTAAGAGTTTATGTAAGACATTGTAGCTAGCATGTCCTAGTCTACGATGCCATAACCATGCAAGCTCAGACTTAGGAGCAGCAAGATAGAGATTTATGCGACCAAGATCATATAAGTCAATCATGTAAACATTGTTGACTCTTTTACCAGAAAATTTTACCTTGTCAGATTTTGGTTCAAGGATTTTACATTCATGAGAGTCAAACAACACTTTATGACCCTTGTCGCACAATTGACTTATACTGAGCAAGTTGTATTTCAAGCTTTCCACTAGCAGCACGTTTTCAATGGAGTTAGAGAGGTTCTTACCTACATTACCTGTACCAATGATTCTTCCTTTGTTGTCCCCTCCGAAAGTGACGTGTCCTCCTTCCTTTTCCACCAAGAGATAGAATTTTGTTCTGTCTCCAGTCATGTGTCTTGAACAACCGCTATCAAGGTACCACCGGTTATGCATGGCTGCAAGACATTCCTGCACAAGGAATTAAGTAATGGGGTTTGGAACCCAGCGAATTTTGCATCCCATCAAGCTCTTCAGTTTTTCAAAACATGATACCATATCTTTTGGAATCCAAACTTTCCTTGCATTCATGTTTTCTTTACTTAGTGCAGGGAGTTGGTTTTTCTTTTCAGCTTTAACATTCACTTTCTGTTTAAAAGGCCTTTGATGTTGTTGGATTTGGTGGATGTTTGAAGAAGTTTGCTTCTTGGTGAACCGAGGCCATTGGTTGGTTTTGGGTTGAAAATGATTGTTTCTCCACCTAGGGGATTGAGGTCTATAGGATTGGTGCACAAAGGAATCACGAATGCCCCAAAAGTATGAAGGTGTTGATCTGTGTGTGTTGAAGTGTCGACCTGTGCTTCTATTTTTCTGAGGTGGTGCAGACCTATGTTGTGCATGGTGTTGACCTGTCCTACCCTTCAACCCGTTGTTACCCCGAGTATGTGCAGACTTGTGTTGTGGGGAGGGTTGACCCTTTTGAGGTTTTTGAGCCATCTTTTTGGGGATTTTAGTGGCTTTCTCTTCAACCTTTTCCTTTCCTTTATCATTTTGTTGTTGTTAAATTTGAATGGGTTTTGTGTTTGAGGTAGAAGCATCAGAAGAGGAAATAAATGTGACAGTTTTTAAACCAATTGGCTTTTTGTTTATGGGATCGAAACCCAACCCTTCCTTGTTGAAGTTCATTCTGGTACCCAGCAATGCATCTAGGTTTTCTCTCCCATCTACAAAGTTTTCCAATGATTGTTGTTTATTCTTCAACTCTTTCTGTAGGTTTTCTATGTTTTGAAGAAGTTGAGTGTTGACTTGTTTGACAGCTTCATACTTTTTATTGCTCAATTTGCTATCCTTTTTATATGTTTGCATTTTTAGCTTCATATTGTCAATCTCATTTCTTAAATCCTCATTTTCAGTTTCCAAGTAGGCCATATCTTTTCTTCGCTCTTCCAAGTTCTCAATCAATTTCTTAAGATCTTCAATCTCAGACTCAAGTGAAGCAATCTTATCATTCATGTCATGATCGTGCACAAGTGAGTTAATTTTCTTTTTTAATGATTTATTTTCCTTTCTGTACATGTCATATTTTTCCATGACTTGTATATATGCATCCTCCCAATCATTAATTGTGAGGTTTTCAAATGGAGAATATACCTCAGTTTCTTCGTCACCTTTGGCCATAAGGCAGAGATCTTCCTTTTCCTTGTCCGAGGAGCTGGTTTTATCATCACTTTCTTCTTCATCGCTCCATGTGGACACCATGGCCTTGTTCTTCTTTTGCCCTTCCATTTGTCAGCTTTCCTGAATTTTTCAGGGCATTCGGTCTTGACATGCCCTGGTTTGTTGCAAGAGTAATAGATAATCTTGTCAGCTTTCTTGAAGTTTTTAGAGTTAGATTTGTAACCTTTTCTTACCTGTGGCCTCCCTCTCATGAGGCTCTTACCTTCCTTTCTCAGAAAACTTCTGAACTTACGTGTGAGCATGGCCACTTGATCCTCATCTTGCTCACTGGTAGAAGTCTCACCTTCATCAGAGGAGGCTTGACCGCTAGGTCCAGCCTTTAGAGCGAGAGTCTTCTTCTTGATTATCTCAACCTCCTTGTTCTTTAAATTTATCTCATAGGTCATGAGTGACCCTATGAGTTCTTCTACTTTGGTGGTTGATAGATCCCTGGACTCTTCAACCACGGTAGCCTTGGTGTGCCATGCCGGTGTTAGTGAGCGAAGAATTTTTCTCACTATATCCTGCTCAGTATATTTCTTTCCCAAATCAGTGATACTATTTGTGAGCGTAGTTAAATGAGCATACATATCTTGAATGGACTCATCATGTTTCATTTTGAACACTTCATACTCAGATATTAAAATGTTAGCTTTGGTTTCACGCACCTGAGATGTGCATTCATATATTACCTCTAAGCGATTCCACATCTCCTTGGCTGTCTCACAGGTTGATACTCTTGAAAACTCTACTGGATGAAGAGAGCACTGCATGATGTGCTTGGCACTCCATTTGACAGTGGATAATCTTATCTGTTCCTTAGTCCAGACGTCCTCGTCTAGTGGGAGCTCATAGGGCCCCTTGCTGATAGCTCGCCAGAGCTCATAGTCTTGGGCGCAGATGAACACCTGCATACGATTTTTCCAATATGGGTAGTTAGATCCAGTGAAGTAGGGCGGTCTGTTAACAGAATGTCCTTCGGGCATAAGACCCTTGGATGCCATTCCACCATTTCTCTCAAGGTCGTTGGACCCCATCATGAGAGTTTAGCTCTGATACCACGTGTTGTGTGGGAATGGCTGATCTAGAGGGGAGGGGTGAATAGATCTGCCCCTCTTTTTCTAGATATAAAAGAATTACATTGGAATAAAACAACTAGCACATGAAACAAAAACCTATACGCGAGATGGTGAAGTGTAAATAGACAACGAGCCTAAGCAAGCATCTAGCGTAGGGTGAACACTCACAAGCAAACCACAAGAACATGGATTTTTAGGTGGTTCAAACTCAACCTGAGTTCTACGTCCACCCCTCACTTAAATCAAGTGAGGCTTCACTAGTGCCACCGCACTAAGCCGCTGTAAGCACAGCAAAAGGCACAGCCGGCCAACCACAGACAAGAGTAGCCCACTATCTATCTTCCTACAGAACCAGGTAGGGACTGAAACACCACAGATTGGAGAATACCTCCGTCTGTCTTCCTACAACACCGGTAGGGACGGTTCACAGTTTTTGGTACGAACAAACTAAAAAGAACAAAGAAAAGCTCAGACAGACAGAATGAAACACAGTGCTAGATGAAAGTATTCTTGTCTGAAATGAGGAGAGCTTGGCTTGCTACAAGGATGTTCTTTGCTTCTTGGATGGTGGTTTTGTCTTTTCAATGCCCGAAGCTGGTGAAGGAGAACTTTAGTTGAACCTTTAGTCTACTTCTTCTTCATCTTCTTCCTCACTTGCTGGCTCACACTACTACTCGGTTCTTCTTTTCTCCAGGGATTCCTCCTGATCATCACCGTAGCCAAAAACTTTTGACTTGTGCCCCTCTGGTCTATATATATATCTGCTCCCACCTGTCTCTATTTCTTATGCTTCAGACGCAAGCCTCTTGGGGCATCACCGTGCATGGAGTGCGTGCCTAGAAGAGGAGATTTTCCCTCCAAAAGTCTATCTTTTCATTGGTCCAGTAGGGACAAAAAGAAGTGCTTTAGACTTCATCACTTGTGATGTCCAACATAAAGTTGCTTGACAAAGTCCACCCTTGAACTCCAAAGTTTGAGCATTTAATGACCCTCAAAGAAAAAGATGACTTGCGTTTTGTATTCCTATTGGCTTTTATTGACTTTCTACACATAGTACTGTTCTAGGAACATATCTCATTAAATGACAGTCGAAAGTAGTGCTGACAGGAGTCATGTCACAGGTGTGGATGTTTGACAAACCTCAAAATCCGTGTATTTGGGCATTTTTGGTATATAATATTACTCTCTGGATCTTCTTTCGAGATGCAGTTATCAGACTTAAAAAGGGCTTCTAGAAAGACAGACAGATCAACCTCCTGAGAGAGATAGGTCGACCTGCTTCATAAGCATCGCCCTGTCCAAAGGTGCATCGACCTTAGTTCTTCATGAATAGTAATGTGCTTCGACCTTAGTCTAGTGTTGGCAGAAGGTGCATCGACCTTACTTCTTCATGAATAGTCATGTGCATCAACCTTACTTCTTCAATCACAGAAGCTGCATCGACCTTAGTTGCTGGAGAGCAAGACTAGCATCGACCTTAGATGCTTGAAAGCAAAACTAGCGTCGACCTTAGTTCTTCTCTGACTGAGGTAGCAATGACCTTAGGCGCTTGAAAGCAAAACTAGCGTCGACCTTAGCTCCGCCTAAGGTAGCATCGACCTTAGCTGCGTGCTAGCTGAAGTAACATCGATCTCAATATGCAAACACTACATACTAACATCGACCTTAGTATGCATGCAATGAGAGACTGGCATTGACCCTAGTTGTGTCCAAGACACAACTAACACCGACCTCAGTATGCATGAACCATGAACTAACATCGACCTTAGTAAGCATAAGCCACAACTAACATCGACCTTAGCACAGCTAACGTCAACCCTAGTATGCATGACTAACACCGACCCTAGCACAGCTAACGTCGACCCTAGTATGCATACTAACACCGACCTCACAAGCACATCATCCCGTGCTAGCATCGACCTTATACACTAGATGTTGTGCACTAGCACCGACCTTAGACATGCATAATATGCAGCTAGCACCGACCCTAGTATGCATGAGATGCAACTAGTGTCGACCCTAATGTGCAAAGACACAACTAACGTCGACATTAGCTATGCATGAGATGCAGCTAACACGACCTTATATGAGTGACAATGCACACTAGCACCGACCTTAGTATATACAAAATAGGGTGCTCGATAGAATGACATTCAAATAGACATGGCATGCAGATGCATTGACCTAGGTCTATGTGCACTGACTTGACTGTATGTTGACCGGTCAAACTAATGCGTTGACCTGAGCAGCTGCACTGACCTGATCAACATTAAGCATTTCAGCTTGATTTCTGTGCTGCCAACTACCTAGATTTTTGTGCACAATGTGTTATTAGTTGCCTTGATTCTTGTGCATCCAGTTGTCTCAATTTGTGTGCCCTTGCATATTGAGTGACTTTCAACCTTGGATTTATCTGTCATGGAGTTAAATGAGACTTTATAAGCGAACTCATAGTGTCATGGAATTAAATGACTCATAGTGTTAGGCATTATCAAAACCACAAATTGTCGAATGACCACAGGGGCACAACATGGCTTGCGTTGTGTATAGGCCCATGGAAAGTTGACATCTAGCATAGAGATAACATGCCTATTGCTAGGCCATAGTGTTGGCAAGATCTTGTCAGAGATGGCTTCAATAGACTGGACCGTGGAGATGCTCTTGACCTTCACCACCCGCCCCTGAAATGGGAATTTGAGGCACTGATGGGCGGTAGATGGCACAGCACTAAGGTTATCGATCCATGGGCGACCCAAGATGGCCTTGAACATCGGGTCGATATCCAGTATATAAAACTCAATGGGCATAGTCAATGGCCCGAGCTCAACTTGAATGGTGATCACCCCATGGCACGCCCTTCTTGAATTATCATAAGCTGCTATAGTGGTAGGCGTGGGCCTTAACAGATCTTCTGAAATATTGCAGGCCCACTGGGTGCTTAGTGGACAAAAATTAACGGAGGCCCCACTGTCCACCAAAGCCGCATCGATGCTTACTTTATTCAGTGTGATAGAAATGCAAAGCCGCATCCGTCGAGCCTCGGGAGGTGCCAGCTCAATTTCAGCAAATGTAATAGCCGGCCCTTTCAAAACCGTGGCCAGGATGGATGGTAGACTATCAACAACCATGTATTCACAAGGACCTTCTGGAGAAAGTCCCACAGAGCATCTTGATGGAGCTTGGACTACTTGATCAATTCTAGAACTGAGATTTTCGCGGGCATCCGGTCCAAATGATGTAGTAAATCATACTGAGTGCCCAGTAGGGGATCTGCCTCCTCTTGGTCAACAGCCTGTTGTGAAAACTGGGGATTGGGTGCAGATGCACCAGTTGTAAGGTAGTTCCGATGGAACAAACGCCCGCTCCGAAGGGTATGGTTCTGGGCCGGCACGGCATCAGATGGGCCCGTGGTTGGCGGCTTAATCGGCACGATGGGGTGGATGAGAGGCACGGGGGTAGGTGCTGTGATAGTAGCGGGGGTAATGGGGGTAGTGGAGATATTTACGGGTCCTGGCGGGAGGACGATGGGTGGAGGATTAGATGGCGGGGTGGCAATAGTGGGCGGAACGTGCACTTGCGGGGGAGCAAGGACAGGTGGCACAATGGGGGAGGTAGGTGGTAAGATGAGGGGTTTGTAAGGAATGGCAAGCGTGGTCAGCATAGTGGTGGCTTGATGTGTAGATTTGGATTAAAATCCACTTAAGAAAAATATTAAAGAATAAAGTGAATGAATGATAAGCAATAAAATAGCACGAGGTGCTAAAAGGAGGAGTTTGTGATCGCCAGAGACACGAGGGTCTCAAAGAGGAGATTGATATGGGGAGATGATCGCAAAATACCTCAAAAGATGCGGGGGATGTGAGTACTCCTTTCTCTTCCAATCGGCCGGCCGATGAAGAGAGTTCTTCCTTTTATTACCCTTGCAAAACAAACAAACACCACCAAAATAATTGAATTAGAAATAAGGTGGGTGTAGCATCAATTCATGATAGAAATATGTGAGCATGAAAGCATGTGCAAGAACGCACCTTAAGGGTGGTTGCCCTTAAACCCCTATGCAAAAGGGTGGGGGATATATGATGAATGCAAAATAAAAATATGGAAATGTGCAAGAGTTGCACTATGGGGAGATCTCAACGTGGTTGAGTTAAATCAACAAAACAATGAAATATGATGCATGAACGATGCAATGAATAAAAAGAAGAATAATATAAATAAAACAAAGGGAGCCTGTGCTTTGGCTTGAATGCTTCGATGGGGAGGAGCCTTCAGTGGGAGAAAAACATGAGCAACGTGAAGCCCTCCGTAGCCAAAAGCAACAGCCCCTTCGGTTCCCTGTAGAAAGAAAAGAAGAAGAAGGAAAAAAAAGAAAACAGAAGAGGAAGAAGGAAAAGAAGAAGAAGAAGGGAAGAAGACGGAAGCAAGGGGAAGCGAGTGTCCAACCCAACAACAGAGCCATTGGCTCTATTAAATAGGTTGAGGAAGAGATAAACATGGGCAAGAGTCCCAACTGGGAAATGATAAGAATGGGCAAGAGCCCAAACAAAGTAGGCATCTATCGAAGCAAGGACTCTCTGGGGAAAGGGCTGCGAAGCCAGAAGGTGAAACACGCCTTAGGTCAGGGCGTCAATTGATGAATTGACGACCTATCCAGAGGGCGTTTCTCAAAAAACACGCCCTGCACAAGGGCGTTTCTCAAAAACCAATTTTAGCAATAAAAACTCCCCATATTTAAAAATGCAAAACACGCCTTAATCAAAGCCACTTTTTCAAAAACGCGCCCCTGGGAAGGGCGTTAATTTCAAGAGCTCAAATGGGGAAGTCGGTCATACCAAAAGAATTAACGCCCTCAGGTGAGGTCGTCCTTTCTTTAAAAACGCCCTTGGTTAAGTCATGTTTCATGAAAAACACGCCCTTACCCAGGTCGTGAATTTAGAAAATTCATAAAATAGATAAAATGGGGAGAAATAGATAAAATGGGAAGGACACGCCCTAGAACAGGGCGTGTTTCAAAAACACGCCTCTGATGATGGCGTGAATTCAAAAAAATAGAGATAAATGCCCAAAAAATCCGAAAAATAGGAAAAATGGGGAAAATAGGAGAAATTCAAGAAAAGTGGGAAAACCACTCAAATAAGCTGATTTGAGGGTCAAATGGGGCATCGCAGAGCGATATGAAATATACTCAAAATAATGTCAATTTTGGCGTGTCTACAGCTGCCCCGCCTTGGCGTCTGCTTTGCAAGGGAGCGTAGCAAACTGAAAAGTAGATACCAAGGTGTGATGAGACACGCAACCAACATCACTTGATGAGAATGAAATCAAAAGCTCGAGATGAAGCAATCTCGAGAAATTCAAGGAAATCAACAATGCTTGGATAAAAGGGGAGATGTGCACGCGGTGCACGAAGGAGATAAAATAAATGATCAACTTCCAACGCGGTGGAAGTACCTCAGGTCACAAACCTGCAAGTTTCACCATTGGGGAGCGGTTACCAGCCAGTGGACGTGCTGCAGCCAAGGTGGATCAAGGGGAAAGTTGGAAAATAAAATGATAAAAATCTAAACAGGGAGCTCTCGAGAAAATGACCCAAAACAGCGACAAAACGAACTGAGGATTCAATTCGGCAATGAAAATCTCATATCGAGAAAGATCAAGATCAATTCAACTCTCAATAGAAGCTTATCAGAATGATTTTCAGCAATTGATTCAAAGTCCTACATGAATGCATGCTGGGCTAAAGGGAAAAATAAAGCAAATGGAGATATAATATAATCAAGGATAATATTGTTAAACTGCCCAGACTGGGTCAAGAAACCAATTCTGCGAGCTGATACTAAGCCGAAACCCGTTTATCCACGCACCAACTCGTAAAAAGGGAACCATCGTCCCCAGTCTTGGACGGCTCAACGGCCTATCCGTGTGACTAAGACTCCTCTGGAATCATCATTGTTTTTGATGAAGGGGAACTCAAATCCCAGATTTACCAAAGCCACAAGGTCCTTGATATAATCTAGTAGCATAATAACATATAGTAGAATGCATACAGGGAGATGGTGATAGCAATAAGCATGGGGGAACTCAGAAATGAGCTGCAAACACCGTGGGACTTTGATGATGATGCCCAGCCGGCGGGACCAAGAGCCTCTTCCTGCGCTCAAAAATTCATTAGCCAAGATATAACAAGCAATGAATAAGGCATTTAATCATAGCATGCATAGCATGAATCAAAGCAACCAATCATAGCATATATCATGAACAGCATAAGTCAAATCATGGCATAGCAAAGCATCATTATTTGTTGTTTGTCATGAGGATGACAATCTGGCTAATCAAGTTTTGGAGTTAAATAATCAGGATCTGATAATGCCCATCGGCGGAGTGATCAGATGAAACGAACAGGAGTTGATTGAAAGATTTGGAGATGAATAATCATGAGATATGATAATCAGAATGATATAGGGAGATGATGCCCCTGGGTGACATGTCATGAGAATATTGGGAAGAATCAATAGATTGATAGCAATAAGTAGAGAGAGGACCCATCCCGTGCTTTTGGTCTCTGCAAAGCTGTTCCTGCAAAACACCATCAGAAAATACAATGCAAATTTTTAGATTTTAGAAATATGCAAATTTTTTTATGGAGTTTTGGAATATGCAAATTTTTATGAGTTTTGAAAAAGATAAAAAATTTTATGAGTTTTGATCAATATGCAAATTTTTGTGAAGTTTTGTAAAAGATATTCAATTTTTTGTGAAGTTTTGAGAAAGGTATTCCAATTTTTATGGATTTTGGACAAGAAATATTCAATTTTTTGTTTGATTTTGGTTAGACATTGCTAAAGCAGCATCAAAGGGTGTTTTAAACCACTGGCTAGGGGTCCTCGTTCCTTCCCTTTTTGCTTAAAACTGTCCAAAGCTGGGCGTGCATTGTAAGGTGGCGCCCTATAACCGACTGCCTTTGATCAACGGTGCCCCTACTAAGGCCATACCCGAGAAACATTCGGTCTTGGAGTGACAAGCTTTGTGCAGGATGGGAGATATCGGGACTTGAATTCTTTCCAAGGTGCTTCCCCTCAAAGAGATAGTCTGTTGTGCCGGGGCTTTGTGCCTTTTATTTTTAGACCCTTGACATGCATACGACCAGGGTTTTCCCTGCGGGGACTTTGCCACTCTTGACATGCCATAATTCTCAATTTTACTTTTATCGAGATTTTGACTTGATTTTCATAATAGCCCTTTTTTGGCGAGATGTATATCATGAAATTCATATGAAAAACTCATATTGATTTTGGGTCAAGACTGCCCCTATTTGAGACTCCTCTCGTATCGGGGATTACCAGAGTTGGTCATCTCATCCGTCAACCTCTTGCCCCTGCATTCGGCCGAGTAAAGAAGAGAAAAGACTTTCAGATATACTCATGGCATGGCCAAGGTAGCAACGGTGTTTAAACCAAGGGAGCCGGCTAAGGACGCCGTGAAGTGTGTGGAATGCCCAGCTAAGGGTCGCTCTTACAAGCGGAGAGAGAATGTTGAATTCCCAGCGCGGGGTTCTTATTAACCAAAGTGCTGCAGAAGCAAGCCTAAAGACTCTTTTTAACAAAGATTTCATTTAAACAAAAGCCTAAGATAAAGGTTTAAAACACCACTCTTAATCTTGTTAAGAAGCACTTTGTTTTAAAAAATCATGCGTGAAGAAATGGGGATATGATATCATATAAAATGCGCACTTACGCCAATATGTTACCTTGCACCCTTTGTAGAAGCAGCTGCCGCGAGAGGCTGATCATCGTGGGATTTGTCCTCTTTAGCAGAAAAAAGATTGGAAGCAAAGGGTTGAAAGTGGCTTAACAAGATGGAGTGGTGCCCAGACCAGACTCAGACGAAATAAGGAGAAAAGGAAAAGAGGCGAGGGCTAGAACTCCCTCACTAAGGCGTAGAGACCCTGATTACATGGAACAGTCTACAAAAGAAGCGGAAAATTAGGAGGTGGAGTGAGGACTAAAGCCCCTAAAACAATGGGAGAAAGGGCAGATGCCCAAGGCAGTGGATGCGGAAGAAGTTGGGTCGGACCCGAGATCGGGAGGAATCGGAAGAAGAAATTGGTAAATGGAAAGAGGCGGATCCGGAGGTTCCGGAGGTAGTGGAGGAGAATCATGGTAGGAGGACTCATCCGGAGGCTCTGGTGAGACATTGAAAGAAGGGACGCGATGCCCTGGGGAAAGATAGGGAAAAAGATGATGGAAGAGGTGACGGAAAAGGAGGAAGAGAATAAAAGATATGAAGTCCCGGAGGAGCAAGAAGATAAATCGAAAGAAATATGGAAGGTCCGGAGGTTCCAGAGGAATGAAATCAGGAGGGTCGCGATGCCCTGGGAGATGATAGAGAGAATAAGACGGAGAATCCGGAGGTTCCGGAGGAAGCAAATGGAAAGAGGTGCGATGCCCGAGGAATAGAGAAAGGAATGAAGGAGGATTAGGAGAAAAATCCGGAGGTTCCAGAGGAAGAAGATGAAAAGGGGCGCGATGCCCGAGGAGAAAGTCCGGAGGTTTCGGAGGGATAGAATCATAAAGGGCGAGATGCCCAAAGAGGAGGGATAAAATTCCTGGAGGTTCCAGGGAGATAGCAGGAAAGAGGACGCGATGCCCCAAAGGGAGTGGACCAAAAGATGAATATGAATAAGATGGGAAATGTGGAATATCCGGAGGTGCCGGAAGGCGGGGAAGATACAAGTTTGGAAACCCGGGAAGTAGGAGGTGCAAATGCATGCAATGGGATGGATGTGATGAATGCAATGAATGCGCGAATGCAATGAGATGCAAAGAATATGGAGAATATGAAGGGCGAGAGGACGAGATCCTCCTCCTAACCCTGGGAATGGCCCATGGAAAAGATGTGATAGACAAGAAGGTGGATGAGATAGCGGAAGGCCTTTCGGCACCAAGATAACTGCCCCTCCACGGCAGTGAAAGAATACAGCCAAATGGCCCAATAAAAGGAGCTTCAATAAGTGGCAACCCCCTTTGAAGACAAAGATCAACAATGTGAGGGAGTTGGAGAGTTGGAACGGGAAGCATCGTGTTGCCCATTGAATGTGGTATATATGGAAAGTTGAGCAAAATGGGCACTCGCCCCTTGTAAGGAGTAATGAATTCGGAACTCGGAAATTGGAACAAGGGGTGCCCTGCCCGGCCCTTAGACAGCATCAACGCCCGGCATGGCGGCGACTTGACTTCTTCGACCGTGATTGGCACAATAACCCGGATTGGCATCCGGCAAATGAATTCTTGAATCTTGAATGGCACAGTCGTGGCCAAAGTCTTCTTGCCCGGCTCTTGCTTATCTTCGGCACAAGTAGCTGCAGAAGCACGCCCCTTCCGAGTAACAAAGGGAGGTGAGGCGGAGGCGGAAGGCTTCGTGGATGGTGGAGTTATAATGGAAGGTGTTGGCAAATGGGTGAATAGGGGCGGAGGTTCAAACACGTCGAGTTTCTCCCTTTGCTCGGAAGCAGTTGGGATTGGCTCGGGTGCAAAAAGTGGTGGATCCTGCTCAGGACTAACCATGGGTAAAGGCGTAAGGTTATATGGTGGAGGAATAGGCAAGGTGGGTTTTAAAGGGATAATGGAAGGCCGAGGTGGCGGTAATGGGAGGTTAATTGGGGAAGGTTTAATGGAAGGTTTAGGGGAGCTTGGTGTGAAGGTTAATGGTTTAAGGAGTGGAGGTGTAATTGGTGGAGGTTTAATGGAAGGTTTAGGGGAGGTTGGTGTGAAGGTTAATGGTGTAATTGGAGGAGGTGTAATTGATGGAGGTTTAATGAAAGGGGGATACTCAAAATGTGCCGGTGTGGGTGATTGAAGTATCGACCCATCATCGTAACACCAGTTAGTCTCATAAATGGGGGTTGGATCGGGGACAGTGGCTTCGTCCTGAGCAGGGGGTTCATCGAATGATAATGGAGGGAGTGGGAAATTAAGGAAACTCGGAAGGGGTGCCTGCGGAGCTTCATCATCGTATACCGGCTCGGGTTCTTCAATTGCCGGTTCTTGCTCGTTTGGAATATCAACGCCGTAGTCGTCTATCCTATCCTTCCATTCTCTCTCCATTCTTGTAATATCATCCAAAGCCGCATAGAGAGGATTAACCGGAGTAGGAGGAGCCGTGACCCTCTTTATTTGTTCCTCCATGGAAGCAATCTTATCAAAAATATTTTGCTGGAGGGGAGTAACATGAACAACAGAGGGCTGGCAGGGCATTGAAGGAGGGGCCGTATAAAGAGGCCGTGGAGGGGAATTGACGGGACGACCCGTAAAAGAACCCGGATGGGCCGGATTGCAAGGAGTAAATGGGCCTCGGGGCCGTGTTGGAGGAGGAATAGAAGGAGGCGGGTGTCGGACCACCCGAGGAGGAGTGTGAATAGGAGGAGATGGGTAATGGGCTACCCGAATATGATTGGAAGGAGGAGGTGGGTGATGGGCCACCCGTGTAGAATTGGAAAGAGGGGGAGATGCATGAGATGTACCCTCAACGGCAGCCTTAAGGGCTTGGATCTGTTGAGGGGTAAGATGATCTAATGCATGGATGATTCGAGAGACCTTCTCGTCATTGGGAGGAGACGGTCCCGAGGGAATAGTGGCCTGAAATTGAGTAGGTGGACCATGAGAATGGACATTGCCCATGGGTTGGGTATGACCATGAGAATAAGGACGTGGTCCCTTGAAAGAATGGTGAGAATGCTGATTAACATGTTGAAATTGAGGATATGAAGTGCTAGGTTGTGCATCCTCATGAATTGAATTGAACATGTTTCTATCATGGTAAGCCATTATATAGTCAAAAATTCTCAATAATTATGCAAATAAGCACACAAGTTGGAATGGTTACCGTGATTTTGATTTGTTTAATCCTTGGTGAATTAATGAATTTTAATAACGTTTGGAAAGATTCACACAAGGAGAGTCCTAGTTTCAATATGATTTGACTCCAATGCCAACTAGGAACTCTCACTCACCACGTATTAGGCCAACTAATTCGGGACTTCAAAGGGTACAACCTGCCCGGCGTCCGTGAGGGAATCCACGGGTGCGGGGGCTTATGGAGGCTTGGAAAAGGGATTTCCAGTCCAAAGAGACGGAATGCTCAATGGAGGGTCGTCCCGATTCCAAGAGGGTGTGTGGATCCAAATGAAGAGGAGGAGGCTCCCAAACCAAATGTAAATATGAATGCAACAGGGTAAACAGGCCAACCACAATAATATGATCAATCAACAAAGATAAGCATGAAATATCATGAAAAACCACAGCCGGGGGGTTCTGGAAACCCACAGTAAAAACACGCCCTGGAAGGGGGCGCTACTAAACGAAGACACGACGGTGTGACCGTCGTGAATCAATCTGAGGGACCCAGGGGCTGGCTAAAACACGCCTTATGGTTAGGCGCTACCAATGGAAAAAACGCCCTTGGGCAGGGCGTGAAACACCGCGGGCAGATGCCAACCAAGTCAAGAAACGCCCTGTGTCAGGGCGTTACAAATAAACGGATGCCCTGTCCAGCGGGCGTCAAATCAAGATAAACGCCCTGATCTGGGGCGCTACTAAATAACAGAACGCCCTGGGACAAGGCGTGAATTCACAGGAAGCAAGAAAGCCCGGAAGTAAGCTGGAAAATGCCCTGGCAGAGGGCGTAAAATATTCAGAAGACGCCCTGTGTCAGGGCGTTAAATAAAAAAAAACGCCCCTGTCAGAGGCGTGAATTCACTTCCTCCAGGAAACCTTCACGGCCGACAGTATCAAGCACTCACAGTCACAGCAGGGCAATCAATAGTATAATTAACACAGAAGCATGCTCATCAAGATTTCAAATAAGTGAAAGTTTTTTTAAAACAAATCTATCTAATTGACAGATCACTTTGGGGGAGAGTGCAATGCACAAGGGAGGGTGCCCGAGGGGCACAAAAGGAGGGGTACACGTGGGTACCAATAGGAAAGGGCACACGTGGGTGCCAAGGGGAAAGGGGTAATGAAAGAAGAACACAAAGTGTCCCACCGTGATCGCCAATTTGTAGATTTGGATTAAAATCCACTTAAGAAAAATATTAAAGAATAAAGTGAATGAATGATAAGCAATAAAATAGCACGAGGTGCTAAAAGGAGGAGTTTGTGATCGCCAGAGACACGAGGGTCTCAAAGAGGAGATTGATATGGGGAGATGATCGTAAAATACCTCAAAAGATGCGGGGGATGTGAGTACTCCTTTCTCTTCCAATCGGCCGGCCGATGAAGAGAGTTCTTCCTTTTATTACCCTTGCAAAACAAACAAACACCACCAAAATAATTGAATTAGAAATAAGGTGGGTGTAGCATCAATTCATGATAGAAATATGTGAGCATGAAAGCATGTGCAAGAACGCACCTTAAGGGTGGTTGCCCTTAAACCCCTATGCAAAAGGGTGGGGGATATATGATGAATGCAAAATAAAAATATGGAAATGTGCAAGAGTTGCACTATGGGGAGATCTCAACGTGGTTGAGTTAAATCAACAAAACAATGAAATATGATGCATGAACGATGCAATGAATAAAAAGAAGAATAATATAAATAAAACAAAGGGAGCCTGTGCTTTGGCTTGAATGCTTCGATGGGGAGGAGCCTTCAGTGGGAGAAAAACATGAGCAACGTGAAGCCCTCCGTAGCCAAAAGCAACAGCCCCTTCGGTTCCCTGTAGAAAGAAAAGAAGAAGAAGGAAAAAAAAGAAAACAGAAGAGGAAGAAGGAAAAGAAGAAGAAGAAGGGAAGAAGACGGAAGCAAGGGGAAGCGAGTGTCCAACCCAACAACAGAGCCATTGGCTCTATTAAATAGGTTGAGGAAGAGATAAACATGGGCAAGAGTCCCAACTGGGAAATGATAAGAATGGGCAAGAGCCCAAACAAAGTAGGCATCTATCGAAGCAAGGACTCTCTGGGGAAAGGGCTGCGAAGCCAGAAGGTGAAACACGCCTTAGGTCAGGGCGTCAATTGATGAATTGACGACCTATCCAGAGGGCGTTTCTCAAAAAACACGCCCTGCACAAGGGCGTTTCTCAAAAACCAATTTTAGCAATAAAAACTCCCCATATTTAAAAATGCAAAACACGCCTTAATCAAAGCCACTTTTTCAAAAACGCGCCCCTGGGAAGGGCGTTAATTTCAAGAGCTCAAATGGGGAAGTCGGTCATACCAAAAGAATTAACGCCCTCAGGTGAGGTCGTCCTTTCTTTAAAAACGCCCTTGGTTAAGTCATGTTTCATGAAAAACACGCCCTTACCCAGGTCGTGAATTTAGAAAATTCATAAAATAGATAAAATGGGGAGAAATAGATAAAATGGGAAGGACACGCCCTAGAACAGGGCGTGTTTCAAAAACACGCCTCTGATGATGGCGTGAATTCAAAAAAATAGAGATAAATGCCCAAAAAATCCGAAAAATAGGAAAAATGGGGAAAATAGGAGAAATTCAAGAAAAGTGGGAAAACCACTCAAATAAGCTGATTTGAGGGTCAAATGGGGCATCGCAGAGCGATATGAAATATACTCAAAATAATGTCAATTTTGGCGTGTCTACATGATGGTTTGGCGGAAGGATAATTTGAGTGAAAGGTGGAGGTGGAGTAGGGGGAGAGAGGATGTTCTGGGAGGTGTGGTGGAGGGCCATGAGCCGCTGGACGGATGATTCATCATCGTAGGACCACCCGGTGTTGGGAGCCGGGCGATGGACAATATTTACCTGAGCCGGTGTTTGCGGCTGAGGTTGCAGAGCGAGTGGATGGTTAGGCATCGGGTTCTGGTGGATCCCCAGATCCTGCGCAGGCTACTGCTGTTGTTGCTGTCTTGGTGCCTGCCTTCTCTTCTCCTTGATCTCGGTGATGACCTTGTGCATCTCGGCCCAATCAATACGCTGTCCTTCATGTAAATCATACACAAAATCTCTAAATTGGAAACAGCTTTCTATCGTGTGCCCGGGTTGCCGGTGGAATATGTAGTATCTAGACTGGTCAACGGCCGGGTTCCAATTCGGCCGTTCCGGAGGAAGTTGCAAAGCACCAATGGACATGAGAGTCGAGAAGATGTCCGACAGGGTTTCAGGTAAGGGAGGATATTGAGCCCTCTTCGAACCCGGGCGCCTAGGTGCAAAGCCGTTAGGTGGGGGAACATTGTGGTATTGCAGCGGTTGTGGTGGTTGTTGGGGATCGGGAAAGGATGGTTCGGCATTTTGTGGAGAGATGAACTGAGGGTTGAGAGGAGGTTACTGGAAGCGGGGTGGAGCGGATTGGTCGGGGAATGGGAAGCTAACGGCTTGCACTTGTTCAGTAACCGACCCTTGGGGTTTTCTATTGTATTTGGGCTTTTGGGTCTCAAAAAGGGTGTGAATGGGGGAGTCCTTGAACTGGGTTTGGATAAACCTGGCCCGACTGTACAATTGGTGCATGTTGGCAATATCATTCATGGGTAGGATGTTGCGGAAGGTAGGGGTGGCATTGGAGATGAGCAACTTGACCTTCTCCTCCTCCGGAATATGGCTGGGCACACAGGCAGCCATCTGCCTCCATCTATCAGCATATGTAGTGAAATCTTCATCGGCCTTCATTTTCTCAGCGACAAGGTTGGTAAAAGAGTACACCGGGCCAACCCGGTCTTGGAATCTCTGGATGAACTTCTCTTTGACAATCTTGAATCTCTCGGCATCTTCTAGCAGCAGAGTATAAAACCATTCTAGCGCTACCCCATCCAATGAGCGGCGAAACAGATACGCCATGAGGCGGTCATCATATTGGAACTGCGCCAACTCATACATAAAATCCTGCACATGGATGTACGGATTGTCATTCCCATCATACTTGTGGGGAGCTCGGATTGAGGGGGGAATCGAATGTTATGAAATCTTGGGACCGGAACATCCGCCAAGGATTGTGGGCCAACCCGCTTCTGAAGGAAGTCGAGTTGTTGTTGCATGGCGGCCCATTTATCAAGTAATTCTTGCTCGCGGGATGGAGTAGGTGGACCAAAAGGAGTGGGCCTGAATCGAGGAGCCGAAGGGTAAGCAGATGGAGGGGGAGGCCCATAAGAAGGATATTGGGCCGAGGAAGGACCCATATCCGTGTGAGCTAGGTGGGAGGCCCTAGCCTGGGGCGCAAGAAATCAGCCTGGCCCATGAGGACCTACGGCGCTAAAGGAATGGATTTGTAGGGATCGACCTGGGGAGATGGAGGGAGCTCAGTCTTCCCCTTGTCAAGGATTTGATAGGCCAAATTAGAGGATTGGCACGCCTCCAAATTGGAGAAGCGAAGAATATTAGGTTGGACCGGGGTGAGATCAATCGGAGCAGGGGGAGCCCCTGGCCCATTAACCCTGGACTGAGAAATGGAGGTAGCTGATAGACCCTGTGAGACGGTGGGAGACGGGGCGCCTGACCCTTGCAAGGTCTGCTAAAGGGCCTGAAGCTGGGCCGGATCCAGCTGGGCCATCATTTGAAGAATATGATTCGTGGAATCGTGGGTAGGAGGATTGGAAAGGGAGGGCTGACCACCCTCTACAGCAGCAGAGGATGGAGGAGGGGCAGACCCTTCTCTAGACTGACGAGACATGACCCTGGACGAGTCTTCTAGCAGCCCCTAAAGAAGGGAGTCCTCATGGGAATGGGAGAAGTCAAAGGATGACATGGTGGAATCAAATAAGGGATTGAAGTAAGAAATGGTTGAGGAATTGCCCCTAGGAGAAGATCCTATGGATTTGAAGCAACTCCACATGCAATGCTGCACCTAAAGATGGAGAGAACCAGAAGACTAATAAGCACTCAACACAAAAACTGATCAAAGAGATGCACACAACCAAGGTGAGAGAAAACAATCGAGGCCAACCAAGTTATGATGATGCACAAAGTTTTTATTTTAGTTTCCCCTTATAAGAACCTTAGTGATTTAATTAAACCAATGTTCACTCCAACAAATAGGTTCCTAATAAGGATGGATTATGACAACTTGGTTGACATTAGGCTTGAAATCTCTCACAAATGCAACCTAGACACGGGGTGGTAAAGATACAATCGGCCCGGCGTCCGTGTGGGAATCCACGGCTCACGGGGACTTACGGAGGTCCTAGGTAAGATCACCTAGCCGACCCCAAGGAATATGGAGGCGAAAGGATCACTTATCAAGGTAGGTATGTAACTATGATATGATATGAATGATCCTATGTGCACCGGAGTGCATGCAAATTCTAACCTAGGAACTAACAATCAATATGCAACCAATGATGTAAATTTGAACAGCACTCAGGGAGGAGACAAATAGCACCCAGAAACCAATGTGAAGTAGCAGGAAATGAATAGCAATAGTAATATCTCGGGCTACGTACCTGAGAGATAATAGCGGTTGCCGGATGACCGCAAAATGATGGAGATGGTCCACAGAGGACCGCTATCAACCAGGGGACAGAAAATAGCAGAAACAAAAAGGAAAATCCGAGAACACCACAGAAAACACTGAGGGAAGCAAATAGAAGCAGGTCAAACAATACTCAACACGATTGGCACTAAGTGTCTCACCGTGATCGCCAAAAAACTAGGGTGTCGATAGATGAATGGTGCCACTCTCAAGATGAGCAATGAAATGAACTCTAAAGCATGTGGGTATGTCACCTCAGCAATGAACATCAAAGTAGTAAAATAGCTAAACTAACACATGCTGTGGGCGTGGAGCAATGATGTAAATGATGTAAAGAAAACACATGCTGTCATCGTGGAGCAATCAAAAGGAAAGGCAATAAACAACTAATGGAGAGGTGATAAATACCCAAAAGCAGAGATCGTGATCGCCACCAAAGTCTGTAATGTAGATAAAACCGCAGTACGTACCTTGGAAAAGAGCCGAGTGAAGGCACACTCGTGATCGGGAGAGAAATCTAGGTGCAGAGGATAAGACGGTCCGGGAATGGCTGCTACCTGAATAAGATGGCCTCAGGATGGCCGCTACTGCGAGCAGAGAAGAAGCCCGGCGCAAGACTAGAAACGGTCTCCAGAAAGGCCGCTACTGTGATGAGACGGTCCCTTTATGGCTGCTAATTCAATAAACGGTCCCCGTATGACCGCTAAAAACACCCAGACAGTGAAACATGGGAACTTGATCCTCCCTCCCTCCTGGCCGGCCAGAGGGGAAGGGCGTCGTCTGGTGAGTACTGTGAACCTACAAAAGAGTGTAGAACACAAAGAAACAACCCAATTAGACCCAGGGACGTGCAATATCCATAAACAAACTATGATCTATATGCATAAAAGGAAGGGATAGTACTTGGGGGTTGGTGGTTTTTTAACCCCTGTGGGATATGGAAATAATAGGAGGATGTATATGAATGTGTTATGAATGATAAAGAACGTGGAGGAAGAAGAGAAATTGATGCTATGCAATGCTAAAAATGGACAAAAAAAATAGTGTGGAGGAGACACAAAATACTAATAGAACCGGCTACTCCCAGAACCGAATGACTTAAGGACACAGAAGACCGGCTCTCCCTGGTTGAGACTTGCTCTAGAATATGGCAGCACCTCGTCGCGAGCTCCAAAAATCTCCTCCTCTAGCCATGAAGTCAAGTGTTCTATTTATAGACCCCCAAAACCATAGCCCGAGTTGGAGGGATAATAGCGGGAAAAGAGCCATGAAACCTGATAAATCTCGTAGACAATACTCCCAGGAGTTCCCAGAACCGATCACAACCTCCTAAGGATCAAAATCTGGAGAGAAAACGCTACACCAAGGACTCTGTTCGACCATAGATAGAGAGAGAAAAGCCAGATTGGGCAGGACTCTTGAGCCAGAGAGGCAGTCTCGCGATAGACCGCCACCATCAATTAGCGGTCTATCGCGTGACTGCTATTCTGGTGGTCGTTTGAAAAAATAAAAAGATGATAAAGAGGCGTATTTATCCCAAAATCAAGCCATATCCAGGCCCATTAAGCCCAAATCACGACACATGCGAGAAAATGAGCCCAACCAGGGAGAGAAACTCATAAAAATAGGCCCAAAACCAATCCAAAATGACCCAATAAGTAGTGAATAACCTGGGACATCATAAATAAGGATAAGAGAATGACACAACTCGTAGGCATAAAACGGGTGTCAACAGTGACCTTTTTGCCCCTTGCTTATCTTCCGATTTCCCTGAGAGTTCTGCACACACACAATTTCACTTTAGACAATAAAAATTACCCCACTGTGCATATAAATTAAGACTGCTCATAATTATGAAATGTGGAGTTAATGCACAAGGCCCTTAACTCCCTTTTATTGATTGATGACACCAAATTAAGTTACATTATGTGAAAGGCCCAATTTATGTATGAAGTTGAGATTAACTATAAAATATGCATAATTGTCTAATTATATGCACTTGAAATGGTGTATGTGGCATGAATCATTGTAGAAGAATGGACACTTATCAGGCGATATCCTCTACTGTTAGCTAGGTGTTGGTTCGAGATGACAAGAAAACTCAGAGGCCTATGTACTACGTCAGTAAAGTGATCCTTGACGCCGAAAAGTGGTACCTCACAGCCAAAAAGCTCATGCTAGCATTGGTAACCTCGGCCAAGCAACTTCGGCCCTATTTCTAGGGACACTTTACTAAAAAGACTTGAATACACACGAAAACAACTCGAGTATTAAGTTGCTCGAACGTACGAACGACTCGAAGATGAGGACGACACGAAAACAACATGGACTGAAAATAACTCGAAGACGAAAACAGAAATCGACACGAAGTGTGGTTACAAAATAAGAAAGACACGAGGTCTAGGAAAAGCAACACGAAGACAGAAATAACAAAGAAACGACTCGAACTAAGGATGACATGGAGACAACACAGTCAGACTCGACTTGAGACACTTAAAGCTTGAATGCACGAAGTAAAATCAACACGAAGACAGAAGACTCAAACAGAAAAATAACACGAAGACATGAAAACAACACGAAGACACAAACACAGAAATAACATGAGGACACAACAATTGGTATCAGAGCGGGTCTCTGATCTATCAGATCTAACAATCTGCAGAGGATCCTGCTGATTTGTTTGGTGCATCTCAGAGTGTGCTTTCTGTGTTCGTTGTTTAGTTTCACCGACTTAGTGCCTTGTCTTGTTCATCTGGTCTCGGTGCTTCAGTTTGTTCTGAGCTTTCAGATTGTTTGCAATGGAGCCAATCGTGCTGAAGGCTAGCTCCAGCAAAGCAAACAGATCCAGCCACAGTGGATCATCAAGCGAGAAAAGCAACCTCTCGCGGTCTGAAATTGATGGAGACCACATTGCAATGGTAATCAGTGAATTCAGGACATTCCTGAGAAAAAGAGAAGGAAAGCATGGTGATGACAGAAAGCAAATAAGGTATAATTCTAATCCTGCCAAGATTATTGACTCTAACGTTTGCTACAAATGCAGGAAGGCTGGCCACACAAAGGCTGACTATCCAGAATTCTCAAAACTCAAAGGGAACACCATGGACAATGAAGAAGGAGAAAAGTCAATATGCTTAATGGCCAACCGGGAAGATGAGGAATCCTCATCCAAGGTAAGCTCCGAATCAGATGGATACACTTTTGATGAATTGATAGAGATGTATAAAAATTTGTTCAAAGTGTCCAAGAAATTAAAATCTGAAAATAAAAAATTGAGAAAAGACATGAATCTTGAAGTCACTCGTTTGAAGGCAGAAAATGAAAACTTGAAATCTGAAAATGAGAATCTCAGAAATAAGCACATTAGAGAAGATGATTCCTGCAATGCATGTGATATTTTAGAAGACATGATAAATGAGTTTGATCATGATGATAATGTGCAAAAGGAATCAATCAAATCCCTGAAAGAGGAAAACACATTATTGTTAGAAAAGAAAACTGAAGCTGAAGAAATTGAAAGTAAAATGCTTGAAGAAAATGCTCATCTGAAGGAACAAAATAAAAAGTTAATGGTTCTTAACACTGTTTTCTCTGAAAGATGGATGACGATTGAAAAAGAGAAATCAGTATTGAAAGAGTGTATCAATTGCAGTGATGAAGAAATTGCTAGTTTTTTAATACACACTGCTGATTTGGAAAATGAAATTGTGTTATTAAAAGAAAAACTGGCTAGTTGTGAAAAGGAGAAAGTTGATTCAGAGAATCTTATAATCTCCGTGGAAAGTAAAATTACTGAGATGAATGGTACTTCATCTAAGCTTGCTAAGGATAAAGGCAAAATGAAAATATCCTCGGAAGATGTAGTAAGTGATCAATGTGAGGAGATTGATAACATGTCTGAAATTAAGCATGCTAAGAAGAACCAGCTGTATACCACTTTTATTCGTAGCTCTGGTTTAGCTAGCACTTCAGCTTCTTCTTTAAATATGCATGCTGCTAAGGAAATTCAAAAACGAAATAAAAATCAGAAAACCCCAAAAACTCAAAGGAACAATCTGCATGCTAAAAACTTAAACTCATCTCATAAGTGCCATGTTTTAGATAAATCTAATGGTTCTTGTTCTTGTCATTAATGTGGTAAGCATGGACACTTTATGAGTGAGTGTTTTGTGATGAAACAAGATGACAGAAGGCATGCTAGAAAAGTTCTGTCTGATCAGAAAAAGGGTAATCTGAATGTTAACGAATTTCATGCTAGAAACCATGATTCTAGGAAAAAGAATCTAAATTGTTTCTATTGTGGGAAGTTTGGCCACATTGCTGTAGATTGTTGGCATGCTCAGGGAAAGAAAGTCCAATTAAAACCTGTAAATCTCCCTACAAATAAAACTGCTTCTGGTAGAAGAACTTCAGCATGCTTTAAGTGTGGGAAGTATGGCCATACAGTCAAGGACTGTTGGCATGTTCAGAAGAATCATGTTAACTCCCATATTTTTAAATTCCCTGCAAAACATTTTAAAAATCTTGCATGCTTTAACTGTGGGAATCCAGGTAATAGAGCGGCTGATTGCTGGCTAGATGATTCTGGTAAACAGAATTTTAATTCAGGTAATAAACATGTTCATGCATATGCACTTAGAACTCCTGCTCATAGGAATGTGCATAAAATAAACTTCAGAACTGCTGCATCATCCCACTACTGTGGTCAGCTTGGTCATTCCATAAATAAGTGCTATCTGATGGAATTTGATGATAAACATGCGAAAAATCTATTGAGAAAACCTGCTAGGAGTGTCAGGGTAAATGCAGGACCCAAGACTGCTTGGGTCCCTGCAGGATCAAATTGATTGACTTGCTGCAGGTGTGCCTTGGAGGGAGAAATAAAAGGGGTTAACCATGGCACTCAAAAAGAAAACCCCAGGACTCAATTCAGGTCAGTTCTGAAATCGGTTTTAAATTCCATTATCTTAAATTATGAGCATGAAAATTGTGAGTTTCATGTTGATTTGCTTAATTGATCGCTGATGATCTCTTCATGTACTGAGGTTTACTTTGCACATATCTGATGCTCTTCTCTCACTGATTATTGCACTGAATAAATGGACTGCATGTTTGTTGTTGAATGCATAACTTGCTGATTGTGAATAGTTCTTCAGTGTATAGAATCATTGCATGTGTCTAATGTCTGCACACGTTATTTGCATGACTGTTTGAAATTGTTCAATGCATATAGAACTAATTTGCATGACTATCATTTGCCTATTGTCATAGACTGCATGCTTTTCAATGCATAATAGGGTTGCTTTGCACTGCATCATATGCTGAAAAATCTGAAAAAGGATGAAAATGCTTATAACTTGGATGCATAAATCTGGATCGATTGCATACTTGTCTCATGTATCATTGGTACATAATCTGTATGTAGGACAGTATGTTGCATAGCATATCTCTTGCATCATGATGTCAGGGGGAGCTGATAGTTCTAATCAATTCATTGAATCCTATTCACTTCTCAGTGTTCTCATTCAAATGATTCATATTGCCAATTGCTATCCTTTCCCTATCATTTTCACTAAACAACAGCTTTGCATCTGATTTAGTACATTGAGTTGTGATTATTTCAATTGATCTTTTATAAGAATCACTCTCACAAATTGAAAAGAACTAAAGGTTTAACCTTTATAAATTGAAGAGTCAAATGTCTGCCTTTAGAATCTGAGATAAAAGAAAAATTTTTATAGCTCTTAATCTTTGTCTCAAGCTAAAATAGAAAAAGTTGTTGTAATGCCTAAATGTGTTGAACTGGATATGTCTAGAACACGCTAATAAGAGTGTGTACTGATCTTTTTTCAAACACTCTAAAAGAGATAAGGGCAGCAGTAAATAAGATCATAAATGCTATGAACTGAACATAGTGACAGAGCAATGGCTGAATTGCACAGAGAAATTGTGATCTCCTCCAATGAAGCAGGAGAACTCATAGTGATGAAGTGCTTCAGAATATCTCTGTTCAAAGGGTCAAATCTATAAGTGGAGTTCTCACCAAGTAACTGGGGGTACTGGCCTCTAATCAAGGTGTACCCTTAATGTCAAAAGTGAAGACTATTCCTTGTGGGTTTTGATCTGAAATAGGTCTAGTAGTTTATGCCCAATAACTGGGGGTACCTGCCTCTGATCAAGGTGTACACCTAATGTCAACAGCATAAATGCCACTGATCTATTTACTTAGTTCAGGTTCTGAAAAATTCAAAAGTGAAAATCAAACTGCTGTAACCTTTCGAAAAATCAAAAGTCAATGAGTGAAAATTGTTTTTATCAATACATGTTCAAGTTGCCTCTCTTGAATTTCCTTGTTTAAATCACAAAAGGGTATTATTTCTCACTTATCTATTAATACAATGTGCCCTAGATTCATTGCTATAAATGGAATCTATAAACTCTTGTTCAGGGGTCAAATGTTTTACTCTAGATTTATCACTGTTAAACCTGAATTTTTGTCAAAATTATATGCTGCTGATTCTCATACTTTAACAGTTGTTTATAATAATGCTTCCTTTCTGAACCTAAGATTCAGCTGTTGTCAAGTGACCCTCCTACCTTCTCTTCCTTGTTTATCTGTTCATATTCCTTCTCAAAGGGGGAGCTCTTATTTAGGGGGAGAAATAATTCAGGGGAGTCTTACACTCAGGGGGAGAATGTTCTAGAGGAATTTGCATGCATAATGCACTTTGCACTCTTGTTTTTACTATTTTTCTCTTTTTGATCATGTCAAAGGGGGAAAAAATCTTGTGTGTGACGCACTGTCACATAGTGTTGCCATCATAAAAAAGGGGGAGAATGTTGTGCCTCTTAGGCACAAGTATGTGCATTGTGTTTTGATGATAGCATGCTGATTTGTTTTGATGATTGCAACACAGTCAGTGCATTATGATATTGTGTTTTGAATATGGCTGCTGATATGATTGCATAGGACTGTGTCTGATATACAGCATTGAATGCATGAGTATTGCTGATGCGTTGACGCATGGGATCATTGCGTCAACTCACTGGTCTGTCCCAGAGCTGGTCTATAAAATGTGTCAACTGGTGCGTCGACGCAGTGGACTTAATGCGTTGACGCGTTGAAATTGTTTTGAAAGAGCTCTTGCTTTGCTTCATGCTTTAGTCTAAACACTGTCCATCTGAGTGTCTCATGTAGAGTCAATTCATATAGTCTATACACTCTGGTGCATGTTGTTCGTAAAGTCTATACATTGGACTCTCATTCAAGACCATACATTCATAGTACATTGCATTGGCTAAGTATATACAACGTCAGTTCATGCATTGTCTTAGGCTATGTCTGTACAGCCTACGTCTCTTGTAGCGTCAACGCTGTGAGCTTTCTCAAGTCTGCAGCGTCAACGCTGTGAGTATGCACATTGTTTCAGGTTCTTCAAGTCTATACATACTTTAGCGTCTCATTTAGCGTCTAAGGCAAAGTCTACACATTGGCTAAGTGTGTACATCGCTTACATTTCTTGAGAACAAGTCCATACAGTGGCAAAGTCTGGACATTGTGCTTTGAAGATCACCAAGTCCATACATCGTGAAAGTCTATACACTCCTCTTGGCCTTAGCATCTGTTTTGAAGTCCATACATTGGTCTTCAGTTCAAGTCTATACAGCGTTACGTTCTCTTTGGAAAGTCTGTACAGCATGAAGTCTGCACATTAGTCTTCGAATTCAAAGTCTGTACATTGGGTTTTTCACATGAAGTATGTACAGCCGTTCACTGTTGAAGTCCATACACTGGTCGGTGGAATTTGAAGTCTGTACACTGACTCGTTTCATTTCCTCAGATGTCTATACATTTGCCTCCATGATTCTAAGTCTATACATTTACTGCAGAGATCTCTGTCAAGTCTATACATCGACTGTCCTGCTTGAGCTTAAGTCTGTACCGAGTCAGCGTCTCGTTGACCGTCTCTTGTTGTGTCCTCATGTTATTTCTGCGTTTGTGTCTTCGTGTTGTTTTCATGTCTTCGTGTTATTTTTATGTTTGAGTCTTCTATCTTCGTGTTGATTTTACTTCGTGCATTCAAGCTTTAAGTGTCTCAAGTCGAGTCTGACTGTGTTGTCTCCATGTCATCCTTAGTTCGAGTCGTTTCTTTGTTATTTCTGTCTTCGTGTTGCTTTTCCTAGACCTCGTGTCTTTCTTATTTTGTAACCACACTTCGTGTCGGTTTCTGTTTTCGTCTTCGAGTTATTTTCAGTCCATGTTGTTTTCGTGTCGTCCTCGTCTTCGAGTCGTTCGTACGTTCGAGCAACTTAATACTCGAGTTGTTTTCGTGTGTATTCAAGTCTTTTTAGTAAAGTGTCGTTTCACCTCGTGCCGTTCTCTTTGCTGTTTGTTATGTCGTGTTGTTTTTGTATTCTTGTCTTCGTATTGCTTGTGTATCTCGTGTCGTTTTCTTCGTAGTGGTTGTTTTGTTACAGCGATACTTCGTGTCGTTCTCTTTGTAGTGTTAGCCTTATTAGTATGTATCTCGTGTCGTTCTCTTTTTACCTCATGTAGTTTTAGTTTTTGTGGCCCTGAGTTTTAATCGTTTTATTTCTTTGCAGGAGAAGAAGAAAAACAAAAAGAAGAAGGTGGTCCGAGGAAGAATATTCCTCAGTGAATGGGAGGCACGTGATCCGAGGCTGGAAGGGCAGACAGGATTGTGACACGTGTGCTGAAGCTGGCTGAGAGACTGACACGTGGCCACAAGTTCTGGGCGGGAAATGAGGAAGCCACACACGCCCAGTGCTGCCCTCCTGCTGGCTGCTGCTTATAAAAGGAAGCCTTCATCTAACAGATGAAGGGGATCGAAGAAGAAGCCTGGAGAGCAAAAAGTCCTTCGATCCAGAAAAAGAAAAGAGGAAGAAAAAGAGAAGAAGAGAGAATAGCAGAGAGCGTGAGCCGAAGAGAATAGAGAAAAAAAAAGAGATCGAGAGAGTGAAAGAGCAGAAGAAGAAGAAGAGAAGAGCAGAGAGTGAGAGATTAGCGAAAGAAGAAGAGAAGAGCAGAGAGTGAGAGATTAGAGAAAGAAGAAGAGAAGTGCAGAGAAGAAAGAGAAAGAGAGAGAGTGAAAAAAGAGAGTGAGATCGAGGGAAGAAGAGAGAGAGAGAAAGAGAAGGAGTTCTTTCCTCAGATCTTTGGTTCAAAACCAGATCTGAGGTTGCTCATTGTTAGAGCTATATTTCGTGCTTCATTGTTCAGCCTTTAGTTGCTGTGTTTCCATCTTTTCTGTTTTCTATTTTACACATTTATTCAAGCTGTTAGTCAGCGGATTGCAGAGGTGCTGCCTCTGGACGGCTAAGCTGTATTGCCCAGCGATTAGCAGTGGAGGATTCCACTGGACAGCAAGCTGTGTTGCTCAGCGGGGCGAGGAGGATTTCTCAGACGGTAAGCTGTGTTGCCCAGCGGTTGTTGGCAAGCTGTGATGTCCACTGGTTCAAGCTGTGAGTCAGCAGTAAGCCACACTCGGATTGAGTGTGGGGTGGATGTAGGTCTGGAGGACCGAACCACCTAAAACCCATTGTGTAGTGGTTTGATTTCGTGTGTGGTTGTCGCTAGATGAATGCTTAGGGGCACTTTAGTTTGATATTCTATAAGTGTTCATCTATTTGATGCGCGCACTATATGTTTGACTGTGGGTTGATCTCTTTTATCTGATTTCACTAGATGAATGTAAAGGGCGCCTCAATTGGGTTTACCGTCTGAATGCTGTAAGGCACAAGCTCCGTTGTATTGATTCAGTCTACTGGTTAGACTTGCTTAGGTTTTCTCTATATATCTGCAATAGTGTTTAATTCCGCATCTCTGATTGCTTTAGATTTTAATTGGGCGAAATTTTTATAGGCTATATTCATTCACCCCCCCTCTGAATACATGCACCGAACCCAACATCGTGGTGCTGACCGGTGAGCCCTTGAAGAAGATTCTGGCTCACCCTTAGGCTTCGAGGTGCCTTGTTAAGTGGGCGGTTATGCTCGGATGTTATGACATCTTCTTCCACCTCCGTATAGCCATCAAAGGCCAAGCGCTCGCAGACTTCATTACGGAGAATACTGCTCAGTCCGAGGAAGTCCGACCGCCAGCGACCGGCCCAACTTGGGAGCTTTTCATCAATGGGTCGTCAAGCTCTGCCGGCATCGGTGCAGGTGTCATCCTTAGCTCCCCTGAGGGAGTAGAAATACAATATGCTTTGAAATTCAAGTTCGTGACATCCAATAACGTTTTCGAGTATGAGGCTTTGATCTTCGGAGCTCGGATGGCAAAGCGCTTGGGAGCGAAACGGGTTAAGATTTACACTAATTCGCAACTAGTCGCCAGCCAAATCAATGGGACTATGAAGCTCGGGAGCCACAGATGATCAGGTACCCTCAATTGGTGAAGGAGGTGGCTCAACAGTTCGAGAGCTTCCAAGTCATCAGGATAGCTTGAGAGGAAACTTCTCGACCAGATGCGCTCTCCAGCCTAGTCTCCTCTATAAGCCCATCTGGGACCCGATCGGTTTTTCTAGAAGAGCTGGAGTGCCCCAGTATTGACCATGAGTTAGTAGGCACCATTCAAGTATCGTCGTACAATTGGAGGACACCGTACATCCTCTAGCTGAAAGATGGTCAAGAGCCTTCCGACACATGAGAAGCCAGGCACCTCAAATATCAAGCTCGATGTTTTATCTTACTCGACGAATCACTTTATCGACGACCCTCCTCATATGCCTCGAACCTTGTGAAGCTCGGCAAGCCATAGAAGAGGTTCACGAGAGGATCTGTGGCACGCATCAAGGAGGAAGGTCGGTTGCGAGAATTTTGCTACGTCAGGGATACTAGTGGCCCACTTTACAGTAGGACTCCTCGACCTACGTCCAAAAGTGCCATCATTGTTAGCGGTTCAACCACCTGATTCATCACCCGACTTCGATGCTTGTGTCACTCACCAAGCCTTATCCTTTCACTCGATGGGGAATTGATATCCTGGGCCCTTTCCCTGTGGCCCAGGTGCAGAAGAAATTCATCATTGTTGCCATCAATTACTTCACTAAGTGGATCGAGATAGAGGCTTCTGCGAAGATAACGGAAGGAGTGGTTTAAATTTTTGTGTGGTTGTCGATCATATGTCTCTTTGGCATCCCCCGGGTGATAGTAAGCAATAATGGTCGGCAGTTCAATTACGCTTATTTTAAGAATAAGTCTGCCGACCTACATATTCGCAATCATTTCATCTCGGTAGCCCACTCGCAAGCTAACGGTTTGGTCGAAAGTGCTAACAAGATCCTACTCAAGGGCATAAAGATCAGAATGGATAAAGCAAAGGGAAATTGGTTGGAGAATTGCCTAGCATACTATGGTCCTATAGCACTACTCCGAGGGCCTCTACAGCTGAAACCCTATTTCAACTGGTCTACGACACCGAGGTTGCATCCCGCTAGAGATCAGTAGCCCATCTCTTCGGGTTATCTATTTCCAGCCCGAGCTTAATGATAAGATGCTGCTGGAGAACCTTGAGCTAGCAGATGAAGTACATGAAGCTGCAAAAATCCGAGTGACGGAGTACTAGTGGTGCATGGCCTGTTATTACAATACTCAGGTTTGAGATTGATAGTTCCTCCCAGGGGACTTAGTCCTAAAAAATGCCGAGTCCTCTCGACCATTGGAGGCGATGGGGAAGCTGGCCCCGAATTGGGAAGGCCCCTACCGAGTGGTCGAGATGCTTGGGAAAGGGGCTTACAGGCTAGTAACCATGGAGGGTGAACTGGTCCCGCAGACGTGGAATGCTACTTCACTGCATAAATTTTATTTTTGAGCTTAAGTTTCACCTGTAATTTTGATATCATTCATGTACAAGAATAAATGCGTAAGACACAAATAGAAGGTTTATTGCATTTCTGTGATTGTTTGTACATTGAGGCAATCATGACCCATACAGTAAGAGATTGATTGCTCGGCATGAGCAGGGAGAGAAACCTTAAACCAAGCCACTGACTCCACTGAGTATGGAAATTGGCTCGGATAACGAGACTATGGACTCAGCCATGCCCATGCCTATCATCTGGAAGGACAGTGCCAGGAATAAAAAATAGGAAAATATAGAAAAGAAATGTCATGTCCATGCTTACCATCTAGAAAGATGGCACGGGAAAGAAGAAACAGGAAAAGGAAAAAAGGAGAAGAAAAGGAAAAGGTGGGGGAAGCCCACCCAGAGAAAGAAGTGGGAGGGGAGGCAAATGAGGTGGAGGCTTCTTCTATGCAACCCAGATCATTCTCCTTGAGGTGTCTTGCTCCCTCAGCAGAGGATGCAACAGATGGCACGTATCTGGCGTCCCCTTCCCTCTCCCTAGGTGGGCGGTAGAACATCTAGGGGGAAGGATCCATCATCTGTCCTCCCTTCTGTTATGCCATCCACCCTCTTGTCCTCTGTTCTATTATGCTGAGATGGCCCATCCACTCTGGTGAAGTCTTGGGCCTGCGTCTTCGTCGGCAGACTCTGTCAGAATAGAAGAAGATGAGGAAGAAAGAAGATGGGGGATGAAGAGGGTTGGTTGGCGTGACTAAGGGATGAGAAGGCCAAAGCCACTCTTCATAGCCTTTTATAGGCACAAGTCGCCCCTCCCCTACGTCGGCGCCCCTTGCCTTAACTACCTCATCCCCCGAAGAGATGTGAGCGGACTTTGAAAATTTGTGTGTAGATTCTTTGAGGAGCAGTTCCTCCTAGTTTCTTAAACCCACCATGGGGAACACGTGAAAGATGTGCTCTTTTAATCCTTGGAGATACGAATGGACACGAGCGTCGCGCCTGGGAATTCACACAGGAGAAACGAGTTTTATATGCGGAACCCCAATTTTTGGTAAGGGAATCGTACGAATATATTATTTGCTGACGTATGCAGATACGATGGACAACGTTCGGTCAAAGATTTTATGAGTCATTCATTTCCATTTTGCAGAATGTTTCCTTTTATAAAAAGTAAAAGAAGGATGTTACAAAGAGAACAACAAAAGAGAAAGAGAGAAAAAGAGAAAGGCCAAAAAGCCAAGTACACATCGATCTCAGTCTACTGAGATCGGAGAGGAGGATCTGGGAATCGACTGTCTCTCAGGGGGTTCGAAAGCTGGAGGGTCCTCGGTGTCCGACGCCACATCGATAATTGAAGGGTGCGCACGCTCGGTCCCCTCGAAACCACTGGCTCGGGCACTGATTCCACTTGTGTGGGAACTGCCTCGACCATGTAGTCTCCTGAAGCGACTAGGGTGGGCAGTTCTTCCTCAACGGCATCGGTGAGGCCCTCGATCTCTTCATCTGAGGCCCCAGGCTCGGGCGTGGACGGAGGGGTCAAGCTTTCTTCATCCGACTCATATCGTTGCCTGGGCTCAAAAATCAGTTCATCAGTGACTTGGTCCTGGGCTAGACACACCGCTCGTTTGAACCCTTGACCAAAGCCCTTCCTCAGTCCATGCCTGTAGCCGGGTTCATAGAAGATAAATGTGGTCTTCTTTGGGGCCTCCCGGTACTCCTCCGAGGCAAGTTACCACTCTACGACCTTCGCCTTGACCTCTGTTCCCCTTGCCTCGACCTCCACTACCTTTGCCTTGGCCTCTGCCATTTTTGTCTCAGCCTTCGCTCTCTCCCACTCCACTATCAGAAGGTGGCCCTGGAGCTCTTCCCATTCGGCCTCCCGTTGCCTTAAGCTCGCCTCATGAGCCCAACGCTCGTCATCTAAGAGCCCGCTCTTGAGGTTGGCCACGTAGCAGGCCTGGGACAGCTGATCGGTCAAAGAACGTGCCTCCTCCTGATCTGCTCGGGCCTAAGATAACACCTCCAGGCAGAGAGCCTCATGCTTGGAAGTAAGTTGTTCGAGCTTTTGATCCAACTCGGTGTAAGCCTTGGCCTGTGCCGACTCACCTTTCTTCGCCCGTGCCAGGCGATCCACAACCTCAACCCCCAACTGGGCCAGAAAGAGACCTCCCTTCATGACCTCTCAAGGAGTGTCTAGGAGGAGCAGCATTGGAACTTGTCCCAAACAGGGGGAGTCGCCAGCGACTGGTAACAGTCATAGATAGAAGCTCGAAGGGTGAACCACCCCCGCTAGGGGCCGGGACCACTTTCTATCTGCGGCAACGTCGGAGGGACCCATGCTAGACTTCTCGGGTCGGAGGCAACGACGTCTGACTCGATCGGAGGAGCCAGATCAACCTCCTCGTCATGCTTTCCACTTGGCTCCGTGATAGCCGTTGCAATCGAGACTTGATGTGCCGAAGGGTCGGTGACTGGGCCCTCGGAGGGGGCATGAGTGGCCGGGGCTCTATGCGTTGGTGCCTCGGGTGGAAGGATCGACGCACTAGAAGATAGGTAGAGTCGCTGGGAGGGGCCCCCATAGAACGAGGAACTTTTGCCTTCATAGAGGCCAACATCAACCTTTGCTCGGGGTCATTTTACTTGGACCCCCGTCGCACCAACTCTTCCCTAGTGAGGGCCCGCTTGCCCTTGTCTCGGGCAACCTAAGAGCCCTCGATCTCCTATACCTCGGGACGGGTTCCCCAAGTAACGTCAGTCGTTTCCTCCATGATCTCCTTCCCCTCAACGGTGGCTTTGGTCGGGTCAGTCGGCCAACCTTCTCCAACGCCATGGGGAATCTCTGTAGACCGAATGAAACCATCAGAGGAAAGCCAAAGAAGTAAGTGGGTGAAGCCGAGCTGCCTAAATTCTTACCTCAGAGATTCAGGGGGGCGCGAGCATAGCGCTGAAGGTTGGCCTCATATAGAAGCTCCGCGGTTGATCGCTTATTGTTTTGGAGGATTTTAGTGACGTCCCCGACCTCTTGGGAAACCATCGAAGGTTTTACGGCAAGCATAGGCTAGAAGTTTGGCAGGACCAGGAAAAGTCAGGGGGAACCCTTTGAGTAGCTTACCCAGAAATATTGGGCCTTCCACCCCTTGTAGGAGGAATCTCGAGGGGAGAGGGTAACCCAACTCATCCCTCTACTGGCCTAAAGGAAAAAGAAGTCATTCCCAGCTTGCGCGTGTTCTTTCAACTCATAGAAGGTGTGAAAGAGATCAAGAGATAGAGGGTCATGGCATTTTCGACAAAGGACAATAAATGAGAAAATGAAGGTGAACAAGTTAGAGACTAACTAGATGGGAGCCAGCTGAAAGAAATTCAGCAACTCAACAACAAAGGAATGGAGGGAAAGATGAAAGCCACATTTCTAGGCTAGCATATAACTATAGAAGGCACCTGAGCGGGTGCTCAGTGTAGATAATTTAATCTACCCCCCCTCAAACTAGCAAATATGCATGCAAGCGTGTAACATAAACAAGGGGAAAAGGGGCGATGATGATAAATAGATGAACCGTGATCACTACCAAGTATAACAGCGCTAAAAGGACCAAGAAAAGAGAGTAATGGCGCTGCAAACCTTGGAAAGAATAGAGGAAGAACGCGGCCAAAGATGACCGCTACAACGTGATCGTGCGTAATGAAACGGGTGCGGGGAACGACGTGGATTACACCTCCTTACCTTCCAGTCGGCTAGAAGACAAGGGCCTCACGTTCTTCTTACTTTCCTGTAAAACAAAGCTAAGACATAAGATAAAAACCCATAAGAAACATGCATGTAGCATCTATCCTGAATGCATAAAATAGCATGAAAGATTGAGGGAGAACGCACCGGAGAAGGGTTTTTAACCCCTGTAGAAGGGACAAACAAGTAGGTGTGTGTATTGTGATGGTGTATGAATGAAGAAAATGAATTAACACACAGTATAACTGCGGGAAAAGGAGATGCAAAATGTGCAATCGTACAGAAATAGCAGAAAACTACAGAACTGTGTGAAAATAGGAAAAGAGGGGAACGAGAACTAAGAAAAGGGACGAGGAAAGAAAGCCCTGAGTGACTAAAAATGAAGTCAAAACTCCCCTGAACAGCCTAGGGTCAAAGATGTGAGACGGCGGTGCGACATGGCTTCGCCCCAAGTGCAGAAAGAACCCTCTTTTGCACATTGCAAACATGGTGCTATTTATAGAAAACCCAAGACCCTAGGTCGAAACTAGGAGATAAACACCCAAAAAATGGGATATTGATGGATTAATCTCGAGTTAATATCAAGGATAATATCATAGGATGGATAATAGTCGAGGGGGCAGCCTATCTCCCTCAAAAATGGCTCCATTAAGGACTCCAAAGAGTCCTCGGCTGAAGAAAATGGAGCCCAGAATGATCTGGATTCTGTTCTGAGAAAACAGTCAATCGCACAACCGCAATTTGAATAAAATGGTCATGGGAGGACCGCAACTTGGTGGGATCATGAAAGAGTTCAAAAGACCAAGTCGGAGGCTCCCAGACTTATGGGAATCAACACCGGGCACTAACTCTTTAGTTTGTATTTGTGTCCTTTTATTTACATTTATATCCTTGGGAAAACATGTTTACAATTGTAAGGCTTTATAAGCCAATTTGTTATTCCCTAAGGATCTTTGGGTTTTTATGTAAAAGTCTAGTAGGACCAGCAAGGGGCCCCCATCTCCCTCCCCATTGGTCCACCTAATCCCTAGGTCCCATGTGGGGCTGGTCAAAGGTCCAAGGTGGGCTTCTAGATGACTTGGACCAAGGGGGGGACAAAGGGTTTCAAAAGTCCAATTTGGAAGCCCACATGGTCAAGGGGGCGCACCCCTCCACTATGTATTTTTTAATTTTTGTTTTTTTTGACCACATGGGATTAAATGTTATGTCCCTTGTATACCCCTCCCCTAACTTAGATCTGAAGATAGTTTAGGTCATTTTACATTTCTTATATAAACCTTGTATTTTAGGAATTACTTAACATTAATGAAGAGAAAATTCCATTATTTGCTACAAGGCCCAAGGGCGCCCCTATCTCCCCCTCTAGAGCTGTGAGAGCTCTGATTCAGAGGTGTGAAACCTCTCTACCACCACCTCTCTTAGTGCGATGCTCAGCCCCGCCGCCGCCGCCGCTGCCGTTCGTGCCGCCATCGCACCGCCACCGTCGCTTCGCCGGAGTTCTGTCCAAATCAGGACAGAGCCCCCTTGTCCGAATTTTAGCTCCCAATCCACGGATCTACTAGAGCCCAAATTTTGAGGGTAGGTTCCCCATGCAAATACCCTCTCCCAAAAAAAGTTTCCCAATTTCTGTCCATCGTTTGCCCTCTGTTCCACCTCCGTTTTACCCGGTCTTCACAGTCTGCCCCTGTGTAGATCTGTGTCACAACAACTCTGTGTTCCCATAGTTTGACCCCCTTTCTCTTGTTTGTTTGAGTTGAAAATTTAATTGGGAGTTCTGTCTACCTAAACCTCCTTCCACTAATTTTTTTGAGAATTTTAGATCTCGTTTACATTTTCTAAAAATCTTTGTCTTTTCCGAGAGCAGTTCTGTCCCTGCTGCCCAGATCCGACCACCCAGTGTTAGAAATTCCATTTTCCCAACCAAACCTCCACCATAAATTACAAAAAAATATATTCACGTCTTCCTTACTTCCCTCTCTCCAACTTTCATGCAGCACCCAACTCCCAGATCCGAAGTTTGAACCACGGTCAACCCGCGTTATCAGGAAAATCCATTTCTGTCCCGAGTTTCCTTAGTCTGTCAACTAGGGTGTTCAAAAATCCACCACGAAAAACCCATTCCTATAAAAATTCGTTCCACAGCCCTTGGTCGTAGAACTTTGAAAGAGATTTCCAATGGCGCCAATTTCGCGTCGATCCGACGTCGGGATTGATCGCAACAGCTGTTCTCGTCGGGTCGCGCATTGCAAAAATAGAAGTTCAGATCCGTGGACAGCAAGTTCACACTTGACGGTCGGAGCCGCCTAGCCTTCCACGAGGTGAACCAAGGTGTTTCCCTCCAAGGGAGCATCCCCCCAGGAGTCCTTTTCACAGTGGGACCCACTCCGCCCAATTCGGAGGTCCGAGCAGCACGTGGGCCCCACAACCCGCAGCAAGCGTCTTCCGGACGGCGCCGCCGACGCGGATCAAAGTGCTGCCCGTCAACCCAAGATCAGTCCTCCCAGGCCCACATTGTAGCCCTTTACCTCCCTACGTGCAGTGGGCAGCAAATTAACTTATGTAATTATTGTAATATTTTTACCGGGAGTTACCGTACTTGGCCAGGATCATCTCCCCACGCCCGTCGCGTGGAGGTTTCGTGTCTGCTCCCCATCTCGGTACTTTGCTTTACTCGTATGTTTCTTTATGCCGCTGCTAGAGAGCATGATAGGATAATTAGCTCGCCAACTATTGTTATTCACCGCTGCGAGCGAGAGAGCGAGACCCGTCCCGTGACCCGATCCGGGCACGAGAGAGAGCCGACCACCCTAGCTCATTGCCGGTTTCTCAACCGCGTGCGTCCGACGCTTCCCTCGCTAAGGGACGATCACGAGCTTGTCTAAAGTCCATGATGTGACACAGGAGTGGAGGGTCTTCTTCATTCTGCCCAGGGTCGCGCTATACCGTTTACGCGCGTTCCGAAGAACGCGCTATATCGTTCTAGCGCGTTCACAGACGTAGGCAGAACGACGAACCTTGACGTTGGGGCACCCGTGGATGTCTTCGGGGGAATGAATCACAAGGGGAGAACACATAGGAGGGTGGGTAATACACGAGGGGTCCTAAACAAACACATGGGGGACCCTAAATCGAGATTAAACTAACCTAATACTAGCTAGGATAACTTGGTGAAGGTGGATGTGGGGTGAGCGATGAGGGAAGGAAGGTGGATGTAGATGATGTTAGGGCCGTGAGGAAGCTTGGCTGGGGCCTCTCACCCGAACCCTTTGCGGGGACGGTGCAACCGAGCTCCATCCTGACCTTAGCAGCATCTTTGGCGGTGGTAGAGGGCGGCGAACGTCGGTGGAGGAAGAACGAAGCTCCGAATGGAGCCTCACACTCGACCCCGTCTCAAAGCTGGTGCATCCGGGGCTTCGATCATCCTTCATTGAAGGGGAAAGGGAGAGGATCAGGAGAAGAGAATTGGGCATCGCACCCGGAGAGGGGAGGAGGAAGGGGGGGTTTCCAAAGATTGGGGGAGATAGCCATTGCTATACTCATAAACTCTCATAGATTCATTGCCTCCTTTTTGATCAAACGAGATGGGATACATATATAGGGGAAGGGGAAGACAAAACGACGCTAGAACATTGATTACAACCACGGAAAATAGCAAACATTGAAGACTTTTGTGAGTTTCGGCGTCAGGAAGTTGGACCGTCTGCAGCAGAGTTTCTGTCTGATATCGCGCTAGGGGAACCTAGCGCCTTCATCCAGGTCGCGCTACCCAAAGGTAGCGCATTCATCTTCGGCTCGGCAGCTTCCACGATCCGCTTCGGCCAGGCAGCTTGTTTGATTCCCATCAAACCCCTCCACTTGGGAAGGTTCATCCTCGAACCTTGTAGCTCAAGATCCCAGTCTGTGAGAACAGCCTGGTTCCCTAAGCTCTAATACCATTTGATGTGACACAGGAGTGGAGGGTCTTCTTCATTCTGCCCAGGGTCGCGCTATACCATTTACGCCCGTTCTGAAGAACGTGCTATATCGTTCTAGCGCGTTCACAGACGTAGGCAGAACAATGAACCTTGACGTTGGGGCACCCGTAGATGTCTTCGGGGGAATGAATCACAAGGGGAGAACACATAGGAGGGTGGGTAATATACGAGGGGTCCTAAACAAACACATGGGGGACCCTAAACCAGGATTTAACTAACCTAATACTAGCTAGGATAACTTGGTGAAGGTGGATGTGGGGTGAGTGGTGAGGGAAGGAAGGTGGATGTAAATGATGTTAGGGCCGTGAGGAAGCTTGGGTGGGGCCTCTCACCCGAACCCTTTGCGGGGACGGTGCAACCGAGCTCCATCCTGACCTTAGCAGCATCTTTGGCGGTGGTGGAGGGCGGCAAACGTCGGTGGAGGAAGAACGAAGCTCCGAATGGAGCCTCACACTCGACCCCGTCTCAGAGCCGGTGCATCCGGGGCTTCGATCGTCCTCGATTGAATGGGAAAGGGAGAGGATCAGGAGAAGAGAATTGGGCATCGCACCCGGAGAGGGGAGGAGGAAGGGGGGGTTTCCAAAGATTGGGGGAGATAGCCATTGCTATACTCATAAACTCTCATAGATTCATTGCTTCCTTTTTGATCAAACGAGATGGGATACATATATAGGGGAAGGGGAAGACAAAACGACGCTAGAACATTGATTACAACCACGGAAAATAGCAAACATTGAAGACTTTTGTGAGTTTCGGCACCGGGAAGTTGGACCGTCTGCAGCGGAGTTTCTGTCTGAGATCGCGCTAGGGGAACCTAGTGCCTTCATCCAGGTCGCGCTACCCAAAGGTAGCGCGTTCATCTTCGGCTCGGTAGCTTCCACTATCCGCTTCGGCCAGGCAGCTTGTTTGATTCCCATCAGTCCAAGGTTGGCATATCAAATTGGAGTCGAGTCCGCTGTTCGTCCCGCATCAAATTGGTATCAGAGTGAGTCGAGTCTAGGGTTGTCATCATAGCACGGTCTAAGTCTAGGGTAGTGTTGTCCTAGGTGTGCATTTCATCCCAATAACCCGGTATGTCAAAAGGTGTTGTCCGAACGTTAGGCTACGGCTATCTGGAAGGCCGCACACTCGCATCGAGAGGATCTTCAGATCCCGTAACTCCGCCAAGTACCATCTATTGGGTAAGTCTAGGTGTGTAGTCGAGTCGGCATTTCAACTTGTATTGTCATTTTAGAGTCGTGTCTAGTGTCTTGTCCAAGTGTCTTCATGTCCATCATGTAGTTCCCCTCAATTTCCCATGGATTCCCCATCGCCCAGGCGATATGACCGTTGGCACACCCATGGGCTTGGAAATCAATCCATCCACTTCCATAGGCCCGAAGCCTCGGACTTTCATGGCTCCAAGGTCCCGAGTGACTACCTCAAGTGGGAAGCCGCCATGGACAAGTATTTCGAGTGTTACACTATGTCTGATGCCATGCAAGTCAGCTTTGCCCAAAAGAGGCTTGTCCATGAAGCCGCCTGGAAATGGGAGAGTATAGAACGCATGAGGGAGGTTAGGAGGCAATTGCCCATCGAGTCGTGGCAAGAGATGAAGGGCGAACTTAGGAAGGTCTACCTACCCAGCCCGGTCACCTCCGACCGACCCCACCTAATCACCTCCAACCAAGTGGGTCATAGTCGGAGGCAACGAGCCCCACACGTAGATGAGCCTAGACCCAAGCCTAGGCCAGTTGATTATGGGCGAGTCCACCATGATACCCCTACTCCAACCCGCACCGTTGCTGAACTTGTGCAAATGATTTCAGATCGGGTGGATAGGAGGTGTACTTATTTTGATTCGCTGGTCTCCCCTTGCCCACCTCCGAGACCAGACATAGCCACCACCAAAGCTAGGAAGGTCATAGCTGGTAGTCCCAACCCGGCCCCACCTACGGGGTCCCAAGGGCCTCTTCCCCTCCTAGAGAACAGTCCTCAGCCGGGGAACCCTTCCCCTAGTGCTCCTTTGCCACCCATTTTTGATCCTCATCCGGAGCCATCTCATTTGGAGCCACCTCAGCCCGAGCCACCCATGTTTCCAACAGGAACACTTTTCATCGCCGAGCCACTACTTAGCTGGCTCAAGAATGGCTTGGTCCCACCTTCCTATCCATCCATGGACCCTACACTCCCATTAGTGCCCGTCAACTCCTTCCATACCACATTCCGGTCTTTCCACCATGTTGCTATTTTTGAAGACCTTATCAGGGGGTTAGACAGGCAAATGAAGTTAACATGTATGTTGGCCCGAGGCTTCGACCAACCCCATAGTCATAGCTTCACACATCCAGCCTTAGGGTCCATTACCTCCGTGTGCACCGTGGGTCATGTCACCACGGAGGTTCTTTTAATCCTCCCCTTACCGACCGAGCCAAACTTCATTCCTTTTATCTCGAGGGAGGAACCATTCCTTCTACACATGACAGTCGTCCCACCAATCACAATGCATGAAGGTGATTATTTATACCTTCCGGGATTTCAAACTTGGGACCATGTCATGGGGGAATCCATATCGAGGGGTCAGACTTTCTTTGATCCCTTCGATCCCTTCCCTAGTGTGCCGTATGACCCACCTTGTTAGGGAAGTCCCCTACCACACCCCTTCCCCACGGGTCGATCCATATACACCCATCAAGCCCATTCATTGGCAAGGTGATTTTGGTTCTCTTAGCCCTCCCGCATCCAAATCCAATGTGCCAGACTGGTTCATACTTGGGTGTCTAGGAGTCCCCCATGACGTCAACCTCCGGTTACGTCAAATGCATGCATGGCACACATTCGGGTGTCCTGGTCTGCCATTGCATATGTATGGGTCAGACTAACCGTAGGTTTGTCTAGGGTCTTGTGTGAGTCCATGTTTTTTTCTTTTTTGTTGAGTGCATAGTGAGTCTGCATGCATCGAGTCGAGTCAATCTTTGTACGCTCGCATTGTCAATCCCTTTCGAGTGCGAGGCAAGTCGGATCTATTGCGTACATTGTAGACTTCTCAGAATTTTGGATCGGCTCGACCATTCTCTATCTCGGATCTAGTCACATATAGGGACCTAGCGGTGATTCCTAGTGACTCTTTGAGCCGTCGCCCCCCTTTGAGAGTGACCGCACCCTGGAGTGTCCATCTCTTGCCTCATTCCCCAGCAGCGAGTGCATATCGAATCTATACGGGATGAGCAGGTGTCGATTACTTAGAGTGGAGCGTACTCCGCGCTTCAGGTTCGGTGACGGATCCATAGGAGCTATTTGAGCAGTCACACCCCTTACTCGACGGGGTCGAGTTCTTCCCACCCGAGGACAATTGATGGCAATCAACACCGGACACTAACTCTTTAGTTTGTATTTGTGTCCCTTTATTTGTATTTATATCCTTGGGAAAATATGTTTGCAATTGTAAGGCTTTATAAGCCAATTTGTTTTTCCCTAAGGATCTTTGGATTTTTATGTAAAAGTCCAGTAGGACCAGCAAGGGGCCCCCATCTCTTTCCCCATTGGTCCACCTAATCCTTAGGTCCCATGTGGGGCTGGTCAAAGGTCCAAGGTGGGCTTCTAGATGACTTGGACCAAGGGGGGGGGGACAAAGGGTTTCAAAAGTCCAATTTGGAAGCCCTTATGGTCAAGGGGGCGCACCCCTCCACTATGTATTTTTTAATTTTTGTTTTTTTTTGACCACATGGGATTAAATGTGATGTCCCTTGTATACCCCCCCCTAACTTAGATCTGAGGATAGTTTAGGTCATTTTACATTTCTTATATAAACCTTGTATTTTAGGAATTACATAGCATTAATGAAGAGAAAATTCCATTATTTGCTCTAAGGCCCAAGGGCACCCCTCTCTCCCCCTCTAGAGCTGTGAGAGCTCTGATTCAGAGGTGTGAAGCCTCTCCACCACCACCTCTCTGAGTGCGACGCTCAGCCCCGCCGCCACCGCCGCCTTTCGTGTCGCCATCGCACCGCCACCGCCGCTTCGCCGGAGTTCTGTCCAAATCAGGACAGAGCCCCCTTGTCAGAATTTTAGCTCCCGATCCACGGATCTGCTGGAGCCCAAATTTTGAGGGTAGGTTCCCCACGCAAATACCCTCTCCCAAAAAATGTTTCCCAATTTCTATCCATCGTTTGCCCTCTATTCCACCTCCGTTTTACCCGGTCTTCACAGTCTGCCCCTGCGTAGATTTGTGTCATAGCAACTCTGTGTTTCCATAGTTCGACCCCCATCCCTTGTTTGTTTGAGTTGCCAATTTAACTGGGAGTTCTGTCCACCTAAACCTCTTTCCACTAATTTTTTTGAGAATTTTAGATCTCTTTGACATTTTCTAAAAATCTCTGTCTATTCCCAAATCAGTTCTGTCCATGCTGTCTAGATCCGACCACCCAGTGTTAGAAATTCCGTTTCCCCAACCAAATCTCCACCATAAAAAAAATATTACCGTCTTCCTTACTTCCCCCTCTCCAACTTTCATGAAGAGCGCAACTCCCAGATCCGAAGTTTGAACCACGGTCAACCCGCGTTATCAGGAAAATCCATTTCTATCTTGAGTTTCCTGAGTCTGTCAACCAGTGTGTTCAAAAATCCACCATGAAAAATCTATTCCTATAAAAATTCCTGCCATAGCCCTTGGTCGTAGAATTTTGAAAGAGCTTTCCAACAGTGCCAATTTCGCGTCGATCCGACGTCAGGATTGATCGTAGCAGCTTTTCTCGCCGGGTCGCGCATTGCAAAAATAGAAGTTTAGATCCGTGGACAGCAAGTTCACACTTGACGGTCGAAGCCGCCTAGCCTTCCACGAGGTGAACCAAGGCCTTCCCCTCCAAGGGAGAATCCCCCCAGGAGTCCTCTTCATAGCGGGACCCACCCCGCCCAATTCGGAGGTCCGAGTAGCACGTGGGCCCCATAACCCGCAGAAAGCGTCTTCCGGACGGCGTCGACGACGCGGATCAAAGTGCTGCCTTTCAACCCAAGATCGGTCCTCCCGGGCCCACATTGTAGCCCTTTACCTCCCTGCGTGGAGTGGACAGCAAATTAACTTCTGTAATTATTGTAATATTTTTACCGGGAGTTACCGTACTTAGCCGGGATTGTCTTCCCCACGCCCGACGCGCGGAGGTATCGTGTCCGCTCCCCATCTCGGCACTTTGCTTTACTCGTATGCATTTCTTTATGCCGCTGCTAGAGAGCATGATAGGATAATTAGCTCGCCAACTATTATTATTCACCGCTGCGAGCAAGAGAGCGGGCACGAGAGAGAGCCGACCGCCCTAGCTCACTGTCGGTTTCTCAACCGCGCACGTCCGACACTTCCCTCACTAAGGGACGATCGCGAACTTGTATAAAGTCCAAGGTTGGCATATCAAATTGGAGTCAAGTCCGCTGTCCGTCCCGCATCACAGACATTTCTAGAATAGAAATTGAGAAGGCGGTCTTGAGGAGACCGCCACTTGATAGTGGGGTCTTCCCAAGGTCGCCACTTGGCCTTTTATAAAAAAAAACATAATAGGAAGAACGCGGTCACCTTGAAGACCGCGATCGCATGGTCGCTGTCTCCTAGGGGTCTGTACAAGCTTGAGTCGGACGTCCGTTTGACCATCCAAATGGCACAAAAGAGACCCGAAAGTGGGGGAATCAAAGATAAAAGCTTCCAAAGCTCAATGGGCTCGAAAAATGGTCAAGAAATGGGCTCGAAATACATTCAAAGAAGACTCCAAAATATTGGATAATTTGAAGCATCATGGAAGGGTGAATAAGAGAATAAACTCGACTTGTAGGCTAAAAACGGGTGTCAACAGATGCCCCTCCTTGATGTCCGCTTTGTAGGGGAGCGAGCGAAAGCGGCACGAAGGCGGAATGGAAAAGAGATGGAGCAAAAGTGACAGCAACGTGAAAAGGATATGAAGCAAAGATGAAGTGGAGAGAACTGAAAACGGGCATCAAGGCAAAAGACACCTGTCATAACCAACAAGCGATAAGAATTCTCCCGAAAATGCCAAACTAACCACAAGGAATGGATGACACTAATGAGATATGTTTGGAGAACTAAACTAAGGGAGGAAAAGGAAACACGACCAACCTCATTAGGGGACACAATCAAGAGCCGATGAGGGGATCAGAAGAACAATAATTAAAAAGTTGGAAAGGAACTGAGATAAAAATCCAGACAAGAATCACGCTGGCCAACCAGACCGAACGGGAAGATTAGAGATGACGATCAAATTCAGAGTGGAATGAGAATAGCTTATCCATGAGAGTTGAAGTGCAATTAGCCATTGCTGAGGAGAAAACCTTGAGAGAATTACGAGGCATGAGTGCTCAAAAATGGCATGATGCATGCTGGGCTAAAATAAAGAAATCATCAAAACGAATGCAAAGAAAGGATAAAAATATAAAGTACTCAAGGATAATATTGCTAGACCAAGCAAGACGGGGTCAAGAGTCTTCTTGCAACCACAACGTGTGAGATAGAGTCCATCTTCCCCCACCCGACTCAAACTAACGGCATGTTCAACGATTAACCGTATGCTCCTAGATCATCATCGTTTTTGGTAAAGGGGAATATCAGATCCCAGAACACACGGAGAACCATCCGGTCCTTGAGAGGATATAATAACGTAGATATCATATAGTAATGCAACAGAGAGAAGGGATAGATAGCCATACCTAACTTACCTGCCAAGCGAAATGATATTTTTGGATTTTTGAAATATTCTGATTTTTATGGAATTTCATATGACAAGCATAACAAGTATGAATATGAACATAACACAATGAACGAAACATGGTGAAAATGAACTAAACATAACATAACAGGTATGAACAAAACATAACAACATAGGCAAAACATCACAAGAACAAATGACAAGCGTGCGTGGGATTGAAGACACTGTTAGACAAGACAACACAACGCGGTGGGACAGCACACGCATTGGTACAAGGACATGGTGGGACAAGACACGTGTGGGACGACCGATAAAACATGGCGGGACAAAGCCACGGGAGACGACAGCACGTGGGATAAAAGACAACATAGCGAGATGACAACATGCGGGATGAAGATAACATAGCAAGATGACAACACACGTGGGACGACATGGAGGGACACCTAAACTACACAATGGTACAAACACTCATGGGACAAAAGATACGACAAACATGCTTCAATCACAGCCCAAAAATCAAATGAAGCAGAACCGTCAGGTTCATAATTGTAAGGCAAGGCCCTCTCATGAAGATATGAAGCGAGGTAGGCAAAAAACTGAGAAGGACTAGGAGCTTCAGAACAGATCAAGGGATAAGATTGAAGAAAAGAGGATCAGATCAGAAAGATGTGAACATGAGGCAAAGCGAAAGATAAAGGGCAAGGAAGCTTGAGCACCTGCAACCTGCACACTTAGGGCCACTTTGGTAACGGGTTGGGTTAAGGGCGGATGGCCTACTCGGGGTGGCCCATCCGCCGTTAACCCAACCCGTTACTAAAGTGGTCCTAACCTGGGTGGAGTAACTCATTCCACCTATTTAAGTGGAATGAGTTAATCCACTTTAACCCTATCCGACCCGGGTTAAGGAAAAAAGTATCAAACAGAGAATAAATCACCCGACCCCGATTAACCCACCCTAATCCACCTTAACCCGTTACCAAAGTGGCCCTTAGCAACTAGATTATATATCTGTCCTCAAGATAAATAGATAGAAATGTGAACAAACGACTCATTTTTTTAGATTTTTTGTTATTTTTTTGATTTTTTTGGATTTTTTGAAAAAATTTGGTCTTTTTGGATTTTGACATATTTGATTTTTTTTGGATTTGACAATATTTAAAATTTTTTAGATTTTGACAATATCTAATTTTTTTAGAATTTTGACAAAGCAATCTGCAACACCCAAAGACGGGCTCAAACTACGGGCTAGGGGTCGTCATCCCTCCCCCTCTCATTAAAGATTTCCTTTGAGCAAGGCGTGCATCTGAGGGTGGCTCGCCACAATCAACCGCCTCTAAAGAATGGTGCCCCTACTAAGGCCATACCCGGAATACAACCCAGCCTAAGAGGGAGAAACAGAAGAAAAATTGGAGATAAACTTTATACATGATGAGAGATATCATGACTTGAATTCCTTCAGGACACTACCCCTAAAAGATACAGTCTGTTGCGCCGGGACTTTGTGTCTTTGATTTTGGACCCATTATCAGGCACGCATACGACTGGGCTCATGACGTCCCGCGGGAAACTGTACTGCCACTCTTGCCATGCCTTTGATTCATAATTTTGACATTCATTCATTTTAGAGCTTATTGGCTAGATTTCTCATAAAAGCTCATTTTTTTAGAGTCAAGACTGCCCCTATTTGAGACCTCTCTCGTATTAGGGAGCGCCTAGGTTAGGCATCTTATCCATCAATCTCTTACCCCTGCACTCGACCGAGCAGAGAAAAGAAAAGACCTTTGTGCATACCCAAAGGATCGCCAAAGCAGCAATGATGTACCTCAGAGGAATCGACTATAGCTCGTCGTGTAGTGTGTGAAAACCCATACTCAAGGATCACCCTCAATGATTGAGGAAAGAACTAGACTCCCAATGCGGAGCCATCACCAGCCTAAGGATGCTATAGAAGCGAACTGATTTTGACTAAACTAACCAACTAAATTTCCTAAACCACTCAAAACATGTTGATCGAGGAACCAGCGTTATAGCCATAACAATGCGCAGGAATAATAGAAATGACAAAGATAGCATGTTCTTGCACAAAATAAAGATACCTTGCAAATTCATAGCGTGAAAATAGCATCCTGAAGCGATCTTGATTAGCGAGCTTTGAGTAGCGCGAGCTTCGTATTCCTTGCTTGACAGGATAAAAATGGAAAGGATAGCAAAGGATCAAAAATTCCTCGACACGGTGGAGCGGCGGACACCAAACTGGATGAAGAAGGATAAAAGGAAGAGAGACGAGGGCTAGAACTCCCTCGCTAGGGCACAGAGACCTTGATAACAAGGAACCAGATACAGAATAAATGGAGATCAACTGAGATCAAGGCGGTCTAAAACCTCGAAAATAGCAAGAAAAAGGGTGAGAACCCCGAAAGGGTGAGGAAGAAAGAATAGAGAAACAACGAGAAGATTGTTGCAAAAACGAGGAAGAAGAGTAGTGATCACCCGACGGAGTCGGAGAAGAATCAAGAACATAATCTAGAAATTTCGGAGAAGAATTAGAAGACGCCCCGAAATTGGGGTGGAAGGATGGCCTAGACCGAGGCCTAGAATTATGAAAATAAGGAAAATCCGAAGGGTCCGGATGAGAAAGAGAGGAGTGAAGGTTCTAGGACCCAGGAAGGGAGGAGAAAATCACAGAAACAAGATTAGAAGAAGGGAAGTACACCACCCAAGGGTGGGAGCTGAGTAAAAGGAATGATGAATGGAAGGAAGGAGAAGGAGAAGTGATCCCCTAAGTGCACAATCGGCAGCCCTTGAACTTGCGCTGCCGCCTCTTCTTAGCAGAAACTTCCTTGTAATGGACCCGCCTGGCACGGACTCGGACCTTTGGGCCTCTTAATTTGCAATATCTTCTCAAATAACGAGCCCACTTGGCAGACAGCCTAGCCCGGTTATGAATATACAGCTTTAGAGGGGCGACTGCCCCTAACCAACCAGTGCTAACAACATCAAGACACTCTTGAATAGGTGACTCCCCAGAAGGATAAGCATCATGAAACCATGGAGTCTTGTCACTCGGCAAAAGGAGCATGAGGTTCGATAACTCCACTCGACGATCAGCCTTGAAGCATAACTCCCTTGCTAGAGGGGAAGGATGAAAGTGAGGGAGAGTGATACATGGCGTTGACGTGGCCGGCTTCATAAACTGAGGGAGATTGCATAGAATGTGTAGAATGTCCTTAGAAAATGCTGAGGATATAGCGAACTGCCACTTAAACATAGAATCCATAACATCTCTGGCAGCCGTATGAATTAGCATGAGACAGGTGGAGAACCCCTCTTGGCTAGTAATCTGAACAGCAACAGAGCGAGAGGTAACAAGAGCATCAACAGTAAGACCTCCGGTGAGCAAAGAGATTGCCACTGGCCTCGCTTGTGAGCGCATTGGCATCAGTGCACGGGAACTCTCCTTAGCAGCAATCTTTGGAAGTGCAGGCTCATCATCCCCAAAGTAACTAGAGACTAGGACACATATCGGCATGTGGCAGATATAATCATGAAGCTTAAAATGCAAAACCGGCATTGAATCATCCTGACTTGGCTCATCGTCTCCCTGGGGACCAGACCTAAGGGGCACCAAAGGTGGCACACACCCGCTCCGTGGGGTGGAAGTGGATAGGGAAGCAGAGGTAGTGGGTTTGGAAGGTGTGGAGACTTCAACGGGGATGGTGATGTCTAGTGACGGCAAAGGTGATGTAGCAATGATAGGCTCGGGTGTGGGTGAGGGAAAAGGTGAAGGCGTGGTTTGCTCAGGCTTGGGCGAAGGTGAAGGTGTAGGAAGATGCGAAGATGGTGGAGGAAATGATGAAGGCAGCAGAGGTAGTGGATTAGGTGATTTGGGGAGAGGAGGTGGCAAAAGTGATGGAGGGTTAGGCAATGGTGAGGATGGTGGAGATGGTGATGGAGAAGATGAAGAGGAGGAACGTGACGCCCACCGTCGACGTATCGACACAACATGTCGGGCGGCGTCGGGAGCAGAAGCGGGGGTGGTAACAGGAGTAGAAGAAGTGGAGGAACTAGCCTGAGCAGAGGCTTGGGTTTGTGGAGGTGATGAAGCCAGAGTAGGAGACGGCAAAGGTAATGAGGTAGGTGGAGGTGGAAATGGTGATGGGGTAGATGATGGCCTAGATGAGGGTACATGTGATGGAGTAGGTAACGGAGCGGGTGCAACACTAGATGAAGGATCACGGGGGTGCCCCTGGTCTTGTAGTGATGGAGACGACTGCCTGGGTGGCGCTTGCTGCTACTGCTGCTTGCTGCGGAGATAAAGAACAACCTTATGAATTGCAGGCCAATCAATCCGCTTCTTGTCTTCCAAGTTATAGACAAACTCCCGGAACTCGAGGCAATCCTCAACCAAATGCCCCTGTTGACGGTGAAAATCATAAAACTGAAGCATATTCCCAACCACAGGTCGGCAAGGCACAACCGGAGGGAGTGGCAACGCGTGAGTGGCCATCAAAGCCCTGAAAATATCAGTGAAAGACTCCGGCAATGGCGAGTGAGGAGCCCGATTCGGGAAAGGTGGGTGCCGAGGGTTATGACAAGGCAATGGAGAGAGTTGTGAAGAGGGAAGTGGAGGTTGTGTAGGTAAGGGTGCGTGGTGACTAGTGGAAGGATTAGGCAATGGCGTATGATGAGTGGGATGAGGGGGGATGTAGTGGACGGCATCCACTTGGTCGGGGTGTGGTATTCCCTTGACTGGGGGTGGAGACACATGGGGATATGAAGAAGCGGAAGGCTGACTATGGATGGCGGAAGGTTGACTAGTGAAGGATTGATGTAGCGGACTCATGGAGGGTTGATAGGTGGTGGAAGGCTGACTCGCGGAGGGTAGATGAGAGGTGGAGGGCTGGCTCATGGAGGGTTGATATGTGGAAGTGTAGGGCTAACTCATGGAGTGTTGATATATGGAAGCGGAAGGTTGATTCATGGAGGATTGGTAAGAGATGAAAGGTTGACTCATGGAGGATTGGTAAGAGGTGGAAGACTGACTCATGGGGGTTGCATAAGGGGTATATGTGGATGGCGAGGTGTACGTGGATGTGGAATGTGGAGGGGGCTTGAAGTCAAAGGAACTGTGGAGTTGTTGGCGGATGAAGCAGGCTCGGCTATACAGATGTTACCAGGAGGTGATGTCATTTAGGGCTAAGATGAAACGCTACTCGGGCGTTGCATTAGAAATAACGATCTTGATTTGCTCTTGCTCCGGAATGTGCCCCGAGACTTGCGCGGCCAGGCGACGCCAGCGATCAGCAAAAGTGGAGAACTCCTCGTCGAGCTTCATCTTCTCATTGGCCAAATCCACAACAGAGTACTTAGGCCCAACCTGGTCCTGATACTGCCGAATGAACTTGTCTTGTACAGCTTGAAAATTCACAACCTGATCTTGCGGTAAAGACAAGAACCAATCCTGAGCTGGGTCTTCTAATGACAGACCGAACAGATAAGCCATCAAGCGTTGGTCATGTCGAAACTGGGACGACTCATAAACAAACTCCTTCAAGTGCACAAAGGGGTCATTAGTTACACCATAATGGCGGTACGCGGGGATTTGCGAAGGGGGTGGAAGTCGGAGATTTTGGAATGCAGAAGGGACACTTAAAGAAGGTTTGGAATCAATTCGGCGTTGTAGTTCATCAAGCTGGCGTTGGGCTTGAGTAATCATCTCTGGGGTAGGGAGAGGTCGAGAAAAATGTGGGCCCTCCTGAGCAAGGGGTTGTGAATTTGAACCAAGATTATGGTAATGGGCCGGATAAGAGGATCCGGGCCGAGGAGAAGAAGAAAAGCCCATTCCAGGAGTGGAAGGGTGCATGGGCCTGGAAGGGAGATTAGCATAAGTACCCACTGGGCCAGCAATATGTGAAGCAAAGGAAGAGGGCCCATTCAGAAAAGAAGGCCCATTAAGGGAAGAAGACCCATTAAGATGGTTTGCCATTAATCTTTGGGCCTGTACCGGGTCCATTTGGCGAATAAGGTAGGAAAGATGGACCATAAGATTAGCCTATTCCTCGGATGGGTCAGAGGGACCACGGGAAGATGGGCCCGCGTAGGAAGAGAATTCCATGCGGGAGTAAGAAGATTGGGAAGGGTACATGGGATTAAAGCGACGCTCCATGAGAGAGGTGGAGACTTAATACAAGAATATCAAGGAAATACAGCCAGGGAAGGAAGGGCGAAGGATGAGGAGGGGGGCTGGAGAGAGGGCTGACTCACTAATGCACAGGACCAATGCAAAACTGTGATGAAGACAAGGGGGTCGGACTATAGACACAACAAGGGGTTAAGACTGAATGAAACTGACCACAAATAACTATATGAGGGGAAGGTGTAGCACACAACACCACAAACGGGCTTGGACAAGCGCAAACAGCACAAACAAAGTAGTGAGAGGGGTTTCACCCAAGATCAAACAAGTTGATATGATGCGAAAGTTTTTATTTTCCAAAGTTTTGGTGGACCCTTTTTAATTGTTTGAATTAAGGATAATTCCCTCAAGATATGAATCCTACGGGAATAAGGTCCAAACTTTGGGTCGAACTAGGTTAACTCCCTTACACGGATGCAAATGCAAATCCTAAAGGGTGGAAAGGTACAACCGGCTCGGCGTCCGTGTGAGAATCCACGGCTCGTGGAGGCTTACGGAGGTCCCGGATGAAATCACCTAGTGGACTCCAAGGAATATGGAGGCGAGAGGGTCACTTACCAAGGTAAGAATGAAACTACGATATGCAATGCATGGCCCTATGCGCATCGGAGTGCATGCAGAATTCTAGCATAAAAGTGAAAAATGAAGGCAACATTAAATTATGAAAAACACCACAATATGGATGCAAATGACGTGGGAAAACCAAGACAATATGAAGGACAGCAAGATAAGACCAGAAAAGGCACAATCAGACCCTGGAAGGTATATTAAATCAACAAAGAATAACGCACCTGTGAGCCTGCGTGCAGATTTCCAACATAAAACTTGAAAATCAAGACAATATTAAATTATGAAAACATGACGAAATAAATACAAATAATATAAGAAAATCAAGATAATATAAAGGTCTACAAGATAGGACCATAAAAGGCTCAATCAGACCCTGGAAGGCAGATTAAAACATCAACAAATGACGCTCCTGAGTGTCTGCCCCTGGGTCTGCGCATAGATTTCTTGCATAAAACTCGAAAATCAAGACACTATTAAATTACCAAAACATAACACAATGAATGCAAATGATATGGGAGGATGAAGATAATATAAAGGATAATAAGATGGGACCCTAAATAGAACGATCAGACCCCAGAAGGTGAATTAAATCGTCAATAAATGACACGCCTGAGAGCCTGCCCCTGGGCCTGCCAGAAATAGAAGGAGGTCTGCTGGAGACAAGTGGTCTCCTAGAGACCGCCTTTTGACCCCATAACCTCAAAGTTGACAGATTTGAATGGAAAACGCAGTCCAAACTAAGAACACACACACACAACAATCACAAGAGGGCAAGAACAACGTGATGGGCACTAGGCTTTCCACTGTGATCACCAAAAAAAGGTTGTAGATAATTTAATCCACACGCCCCAAACTAGCAAATATGCATGCAAGCGTGTAATATAAACAAGGGGAAAAAGGGCGATGATGATAAATAGATGAACCGTGATCGCCACCAAGTATAACAGCACTAAAAGGACCAAGAAAAGAAATGAATGGCGTTGCATACCTTGGAAATAATGAAGGAAGAACGCGGCCAAAGGTGACCACTACAACATGATCACGCGTGATGAAACGGGTGCGGGGAACGATGTGGATTACACCTCCTTACCTTCCAGCCGGCTAGAAGACAGGGGCCTCACGTTCTTCTTACTTTCCTACAAAACAAAGCTAAGGCAAGAGATAAAAACCCAAAAGAAACATGCATGTAGCATCTATCCCGAATGCATAAAATAGCATGAAAGATTGAGGGAGAATGCACCGGAGAAGGGTTTTTAACCCATGTAGAAGGGACAAACAAGTAGGTGTGTGTATTGTGATGGTGTATGAATGAAGACAATGAATTAACATGTAGTATAACTGCGAGAAAAGGAGATGCAAAACGTTCAATCAAGCAGAAATAGTAGAAAACTGCAGAACTGTGTGAAAACAGGATAAGAGGGGAACAAGAACTAAGAAAAGGGGCGAGGAAAGAAAGCCTTGAGCGACTGAAAATGAAGTCAATACTCCCCTGAACAGCCTGGGGTCGAAGATGTGAGACGGCAGTGCGGCATGGCTTCGCCCCAAGTCCAGAAAGTGCCCTCTTTTACGCACTATGAACCGGGTGCTATTTATAAAAAACCCAAAACCCTAGGTCAAAATTACGAGATAAACACCCAAAAAATAGGATATTGATGGATTAATCTCAAGTTAATATCAAGGATAATACCGTAGGATGGATAATAGTCGAGGTGGCAGCCTATCTCCCTCGAAAATGGCTTCATCAAGGACTCCAAAGAGTCCTTGGCCGAAGAAAATGGAGCCCAGAATGATCTGGATTCTGTTCTGAGAAAACGGTCAATCGCACGATCGTAATTTGAATAAAATGGTCATGGGAGGACCGCAACTTGGTGGGATCATGAAAGAGTTCAAAAGACCAAGCCAGAGGCTCCCAGACGTTTCTAGAAGAGAAATTGAAAAGGCGGTCTTGAGGATACCACCACTTGATAGTGGCGGTCTTCCCAAGGCCACCACCTGACCTTTTATTAAAAAAATATATATAATGGGAAGAACGCGGTCACCTTGAAGACTGTGACCTCATGGTCGCGGTCTCCTAGGAGACCATGACTAGGAGTCTGCGTAGGCTTGCGTCGGATGTCCGTTTGACTATCCAAATGCCATGAAAGAGACCCGAAAGTGGGGGAATCAAAGATAAAAGCCTCCAAAGCTCAATGGGCTCGAAAAATGGTCAAGAAATGGGCTCTAAATACGTTCAAAGAAGACTCCAAAGCATTGGATTTTTTGAAGCATCATGGAAGGGTGAATAAGAGAATAAACTCGACTTGTAGGCTGAAAACGGGTGTCAACACTCAGACTTGATTCATGGGGTTTGGGAAGAGAGAATGAGTACAACCAAGGCAGCTGGTACCAGAATTCAAGCTCTTTCACCTCCTCCACCATAAGCTCACTGCGGAGATGGCGACAAGACACCATGGCAAAACTTCTTACTCCCTGCTCGACCTCCTTGTTGCGGACGTCCTTGCTTCGCTCCACCATAGAGGATGAGGGAGACGGTGAAATTCTGGAATATGATGAACTAGCAGGATGAGGAAGCCTATGGATTGCCTCCGCGGTGGTCTCTGCAAGCTCCATAAAAGCTCTAGCAATTTCTTGCTCTCTTTGGTTCTCCTCCTGGGACATGAATCTCCCTAAGAACTTGCTTAAGTGGGGGGAGGCAAAAACCCTAACAATGAAGGCGGGGAGGATAAGTACGTACGAGGAGCACTTATAGCCCTGAACGACCTTGAGAGAATTGTCATGATGTCTCAAAGAACCTCGAAAAGCTACATGCCCCGAGACGGCACATTCGAACCGGCGCAAAAAGATGTGATTATTGCGCTCGAGTCCCCACGTGCCAAGGCAACCACATCAATGGACCCGAAGATCAAAGTGGGGACAGCTCATGATGGCCAACACCCGCCCTTGCCGAAGACCCCGATATATATATTCTACTCACCGAGCCCATTCTTGGCTCATGAGTAGGGGGCAAGTAGAGAGGGGAAGATTTGCAGCCCAATATTTCCATGGCCCAAATGGTCCACCAAAGTTTACGTGGACCAATGAGTGACAGCCCTAATAGGGCCCACTTACTGCAGGACCTTGGTTAAGTAGACCAGCATGGCCCACCGAGCCTTGGCTCGGTTGTCCGAACGAAGGCCTCCCCCAACGCTTGGGGAAAGTCGAGCATGCGACCAAATCAAGCCATTAGAAGGTGGATGGATGCTCCCTCAGGGGTTGCCCAAGCCTCTGACTCCCTGCGTAGACGGAAGATATCCCTTATCATTTATGGATCAGCCCATCTTCGAGACTCCTCAATGAGCCAGGGTGAATTTCTCACGGCTGGGCACTTATCCCTCATTATCTCAGCAGATGTTACGCTATCCCCAGAGAGCTGGAAGCTCAAGAGGATAAGGGAAGGGCAAGAGTCCCAGAATGGTGAGAGTTCTTACTGTAGACGTAACCCCCCCCAGACTCCCACGCTTCCCCTACTCAAGAGAGTGATGTGACACCACCTTGGGGGTGGAAGCCACAAAGCAAAAATGCTCCTTGAACCGATGACCAGACGCAAGCAACGCAACGGACTCGGTGAAATCGCACAAGCGGACTCACTCTCGTAGCGCACACTCGGGTCCGTAGACAGATCGGCGATAGTGGAGAGGGTCCGAAGGGGGACCTCGCTGTTCCGGGGCTCAGCTAGCTTGTGGTTGAACCCCTAAGGGTCCTGGGATGCCCACTCTCATGGGCGGCCAGCACATCGAGGGCATTGGATGTATTGTCTCTCTCACAACTCACCCGTGGTACTCACTCATATAATAGCAATTTGAGATTGGGCACTCAACTCGCCGGCCGACGGGCAACCAGAAATGATACTAATACAAGCAAAAGTAAAATCAGCAAAGGATGGGGGCCCGAAGCTCACCTGATCGACATGAAGATGCCGATCCCGGCCGAAGACGCGGGCGAGCGAGGAAGCATGGGCTTACCCGCACGCTGCGCTGATGAAGCTTCAACCTGAATAATCAAATTACAATCACTACCCCCCTTGCAAGGGGGTTGGACTCGGGGTGGGGGACTGTAGGATTACAAGCAAACACTACCTCCCGCAGGGAGGGGCTTTAAGTTGACCAAGAGGGGTGGGGGAACTTAAGATAAGCCGAATTGGTGAACGTTGATGGTTCTGCCTACTTCTGGAACAGCATGATAGGGAGTCAATGACAGTGCCGCCACGGACTCCACCGACCTCAGATGACGATGGGACCAGCACCAAAATGTCCTGGGTTGGCCCAGGAAGACGCTCAAATTTTTGGAGAATTTTCTGATGTCGACGGTGGTCGAGGCGGGGTCAGGATCAGAGTGGTCGGACCTGGCTCTGGCGGTCCCAGAACTATTGCTGCTGGAAGAAGTGGCAGCCACGAACACTCCCGGGGTCCGATGAGGACAGGACCAGAGCCATTGCGATCGTGGACGCGTCCTCTTCGATCAGAGACCAACGGGACCACCGAGGAGGTCGGGGTAGATTATGAGAACCAGAATGGTGGGAATGGTCAGATCTGACTCAGGGGAAGCTCACCTACGCACTCTGAGGTGAAAATTTGGAAATCTATGCTCCAAGATCCAAATGACTCCCTTCTTGTTGCTACTGACAGAGGGCTTGGAGGAAAATACCGCAGCCAAAAATCACATCCAAAGTCGTCCTGAAGCAGCCGTGGCCGCTTCTTCTCTTGGGCCCTGGTTCCTTGCCGGAGCAAGTTTGTGCAGTCGATGGAGAATGGCTGATGTGACACACCCTTGGACCAAAATGAACAAGCACAATTTGCAATTCAAACGGACCAATAATGGCGACCGCTCACCCGATGCTCACCCAAGACCCGGGGTAGCTTGGAAATGCCAAGGAGAGGTTGTGAGGGCTGGGCCCTTACTGGTAGAGGGCCAGCAAGGCCTAGGTTAATTCCCAAGGGTAATGGCAGCCCAATTCAAGGGAGCCGATGAGGTGCCAAGGCACGGGTTACACTCCTCACCCCACGGTGATCTCTTGAAGCAAGGAGCTCAAGGATCGGGCTCTCACTCTCACGGACAGCGGAGTTTATGAACTAATATTAGAAAGAACAAGCACTAAATGGAGCTAGGAGTGGAGCACTTACTCTACTGGTTTGAAGAAACCTCTCCCGCTCGGAGACGTGGGCAAGCGGGGAAGCGTGGGTTCCCCACACGCCGCGCCGGGGTAGCTTGACCTGCTCAAATTGTTACAACACTACACCCCATGCAAGGGGGGAGATCTAGGGGTGGGGGACAACTGATATTACATCCAAAACTACCTCCACACAGGGAGGGGCCTTCAGCAGGCCAAGCGGGGAGGGGTGACACCGAACTAGCGATCAACAAGGAAGCCGACGTCGGTTCTGTCCGCTGTCTGTGCTTTAGGACTGACTGATGGTTATCACGATGCTGTGGCCACTCTAGAATTTTGCCGATGACGATACCACTTGGAGATTATTCGTAGATGGATCGGGATGATGCTTGAATTTTTTTGATTTCTTTGGGCACCGCTGCTGGTCGGGGTAGGGGCTTGAACAGGGTGGCAGACCCTCAGTTCTGACAGCTTCAGGTTTCCAACAACAGGAAGAAGAGGATGCCACGACCGCTCCCTAACTCAGAATCAGGTGCCGCCAGAGCCGTTGGAACCGTTGACGGGTCCTCTTCGAACCAAAACTAGAGGGGAAGCCAAACATTGTCGGAGAAGACCAGTGGGCTCACAACTCTGATGAGAGGTCGGTGCAGACTGTGGGGAAGCAGAACCGCACACCCGGGGGAGAAAATTGATAACTCCTGGTTCCGGATGCCAAACTGAGCTCTGCTCTTTGGAGAAGAAAGAAGACTCGTAGTAGAAGCTTTTTGAAGAAGAACGCTCGCTCAGATTGCAAGCAGGACTGTCGCAGTTGGGCTTCCACTCCGGATCTTGTCTTATGCCAGGGAGGATTTGCGCAGTCGGGGAAGAATGACTCCCCTGGGTGATCACGAACTCAGAACAAGATGAGACCACCGCCGTTACGAAGAGGACGGGGAGACGCTTCCAACGATGGCTCCTGATCGTTCAGAAATGTCCAGAGGAAACCGTGGTTGCCTCTGCAAGCTACTACTCTTCTGTAGATCTGTAACTGGGAACTGTAGGTTGAAGATGACGGGGGAAAATGGGGTATATGGGAGGGGAAATGGGGTGGATGAGTGTGGGGAAAGCCCGGGCTGTGAGGGGGTCTAGGAGGGGGTGTTCCAAGGTGGGGGAAGGGAAGAATGGGGTCTGGAAGGGGGTCTAACAGGTGGTGGGAGGAGGAGCTACGAATTTGGGAAGGTGGGTGAGAGGGAAAGGGTATTTGAAAATGGGTTTAAGGGTGGGATTAAATTTTGGTCTTGGGGGATGGGAAGAGGTATGTGGGGAAGGTAAAAGGGGGCTTGGGGAGTGGGAATTCCCCCTTGGGAGATGAGAGGGTGCTTGGGGAAGGGGAGTGGGTGGTTGGTGGTTGGAGGGTGGAGTGGGGAGTGGTGGAATCTCCCTTGGGGCTGGGGTGGAGTTAAGGTGGGTTGGTGGGGAGTTGGGGATGAGTTATTGGAGGGGGGGAAGAGAGAGAAAGGTGGTTGGGAGGGGAGGAGAGAGAAAGGGGCGCCGGTTTTAGAGAGAGAAAGTGGAGGAGAGAGAAATGACTTATTAGAGAGAGAGAGGTAGAGAGGGAGAGGGGGGATAGGGGGAACCACTCTCAAGGGTTTCTCACCCAACTAATGGAATCTATCCAATAGGAAATTTGAACTCTCAAATGTAATTTTCATTCATTGATTCATTCGTTCAAAATGAAGGGAATGGGGCCTATATATAGGCAACCCACATTTTACAATAAGACCCTGACAATTGACTCAATGACAAATAACTGAGGGGGTAGGGGGATGCCCTTGGGCCAAGCCCAATGAATTGGGCCCAATAGCTAACTAAACAACCTAATGACACTCAAACTTAGGAAAATAAACACAAGACCTAGGGATATGACTCAAGTAAAATGAAAATTACATGAATTGACTCAGAAAAATGTGACGGACGTAATGGAACCATGCTGGCGGGCAACCGGGGTTTTGAAAATATAAGGGGCGAGAGATGCCCCCATCATACTCCCGGGGTGCGGAGAACTCGACTCCGTCGAGTAAGAGTCCTTCCCTCCTTGGAGGGTGTAGAAGTGATATCGCCCATAAGTCATCCAAAGGAGACCGATCCGTCCACCCGACGAGATAGCGCTCATACACCTTGCTCCTGATGGCAGTGACATGTTCATCCAATATTTGCTCAATTTGCTCACGCTGGGCTCTCTTGGCTGGTGGTCTCTCCTCACAGGTGGGTGCTCTCTCAAGGGAAGGAATATGCTCAATATCCTCACTGGGTACCACCGTGGGTCCCTTATATGGCACTAGGTCGGCGACATTGAATGTTGGACTTACCCCATATTCTTCGGGAAGATATAACTCAGCGCCAATGTACCTCATAACCTGGAAGGGACCAGCCCCATGAGGCCTCAATTTGGAGATGTCTCCTGGGGAGAGCTTCTCCGTCCTCACCATCACAAAGTTACCCACGTGGAAATTTTGGTGACGTCGATGAGAGTCGGCCAACCTTTTATAAGTCACATTCTTCTTGCTAATGTGCTTGCGGATCTCTTTATGCAATGTTGTGAATGCAGACATTCTAGGGGTGATGGGTGGACCTGGCCAACTAAAAGTAGACCTATCATGTAATGATGCAGTGTAGACTTTATTCAGCCTAGGTGGGCCAGGGCACCCGTAGGTGGCCCTATCATGCAAATTGGTGATAAATATCGGGGGACCCGGACATCCGTAGATGCCTTTGACATGCTTAAGACCCATGATGAATGAAGGTGGACCATGACATCCGAATATGGACCACTCATACTTTCGACTTGACATGTGGGTGATATGAATGCATAGACCCAACATAGTGTTCATGCCAAGGGGTGTGGTAAGCCTAGACACATGCATACTTTTCCCAAAGGTGACTTCAATGTGTATAGGTGTGGGACAACGTTTGAACTTCCATTGGAAAGGAGCGAATGGATCTAAGAAGGTGGTCGTCATGGGGTGGGGCACAACCTTATTACCTAGGGATATGTGGCCCAAGGTCATGGCTCCCAAGGTGTAACCCGGGTCTAGGATGGGGTGGATTGGGTCAAACATGGTGGGTTGGGATAGGGAAAGGTGGGTGGTGAATAAGGTGGTTGGGTCCCATGGGTTCTTTGACCCCCATTGGAAGGGATCAAAGGGATCATAAAAAGGGTCATCGAGGGGGAGGGTCCCTATGTCCTCAAGATCCTCAAGTGGTGGTGGGTCATCCTCCTCTAATGAGACAATTGGGCCGAAGTTCTTTGTGAGTGGGTCGGCCATGAGTGGAGGGCTCGACGTTCTACCCGAGATAAGCAACTCTAATTCGTGGATAGCATCGGGCTCATCTGGTATAGGGAGGAATAATAGGAGGTCACTAGTGTAGCAACCCATGGTGCACATTGAGGTGATGGACCCAATACATAGGTGTAGGAGGTCTAGGCTCGTAGGTTGTTGGGTCATGGGTGTCAACATGCCAGTCAACTCTAATTGCCATGCTAAGCCCTTAAGAAGGTCCTCTAAGGTTTCCACTTGGTAGGATGTTTGGATTATGGTGTGATAGGATGAGAATGGTATAATGGGAAGGTTTTGCTCTATGGGAGGGCAAACATAGGACATGATGGGGTGAATTGGTCTCTCCTTTAGCCATCTAGCTAGGGGCCCATCTATGATTATAGTGCCTTTTGTGATGGTTTATGGCTCTTGAAGATCAAGATTATTTGAAGTGGTGAAGGGTTGAGGCTCTTCCTCACCATTGGTGTGAACTCGGACTTCCTTATGGGCGGGGAGAGGGTTTGGGCTATCAACTATTCCTATGTGAGTGGGTGTGGCCTTCTTTCTCAAGGGAATGGGAAGGTCTTTTGGAGATGGGGTGATGATGGTTGGGGCATGGTGTATCCGAGGTGGTGAGTGAGGTCGAACTTGGGTTGGGAGTGGAAGTAGTGGTGGCCTAGGTTGGGGTAGGGTTGGGGTTGGAAGTGAAAGGTGGGTTGGTTCAGTTTGGGTTGATTGGGGGGGTGTACCCTTTTTAGGGGACGATGGAGGGATAGTGGTGGGGACCAAGGGGAATTGTGGAGAGGTGGATGCTTGGTATATTTGGGTCTTAAGGGAGAGGACTTTGTTGCGAAGTGTAGTTATGATGGTTGAGAGGTGATTTGTTGGGGTTGGTGGGGGTGGAGACCAAAGGTCGGTCTCAAGTTGGCCGGGTGGGGATGGAGGAGTGGTAGTGCTCCTCGGGTTAGGGGTGCTTGAGTAGGAGGGGTGGGAATGTTTGGAGATGTAGATCTTTCTAAGTTCTACTTTCATATCATCCCATGAGGAAATGGGCTCTTGCCTCCTAACCCTTCTTAATCCCTCTATGTGTTCTCACTTACTCTTGGCTTGACCCCGAAACCGTCCCTTGGCATGTCGGACTCTCGCGGATCCATATACCCAAGTCTTTTCAAAGCACTTTTCTATGGTAGCCTCCCACCTAAGATAGTCACTAGAACGTGATCCGTCAAAGGTAATATCCCTATCTAGGATGAAGTCCATGGGTGGTGAGTAGGCTAAGTAGGAGGTGGCCATGATGATCGGGGGGATCAATGCAAGGGTCGGATTGATGATGACTCCAATGCAAGCATGCCCTAGGACTTGACTTGTAGAGACAAGTCAATGACTTGCTCTGATACCAATTGATGTGACACACCCTTGGACCAAAATGAACAAGCACAATTTGCAATTCAAATGGACCGATAATGGCGACCGCTCACCCGATGCTCACCCAAGACCCGGGGTAGCTTGGAAATGCCAAGGAGAGGTTGTGAGGGCTGGACCCTTGCTGGTAGAGGGCCAGCAAGGCCTAGGTTAATTCCCAAGGGTAATGGCAGCCCAATTCAAGGGAGCCGACGAGGTGCCAAGGCACGGGTTACACTCCTCACCCCACGATGATCTCTTGAAGCAAGGAGCTCAAGGATTGGGCTCTCACTCTCACGGCCAGCGGAGTTTATGAACTAATATTAGAAAGAACAAGCACTAAATGGAGCTAGGAGTGGAGCACTTACTCGACCGGTTTGAAGAAACCGGTCCCGCTCGGAGACTTGGGCGAGCGGGGAAGCATGGGTTCCCCACACGCCGCGCCGGGGTAGCTTGACCTGCTCAAATTGTTACAACACTACACCCCATGCAAGGGGGGGGGGGATCTAGGGGTGGGGGTCAACTGATATTACATCCAAAACTACCTCCACACAGGGAGGGGCCTTCAGCCGGCCAAGCGGGGAGGGGTGACACCGAACTAGTGATCAACAAGGAAGCCGACGTCGGTTCTATCCCCTGTCTTTGCTTCAGGACTGACTGATGGTTATCACGATGCTGTGGCCACTCCAGAATTTTGCCGATGATGATACCACTTGGAGATTTTTTGTAGCTGGATCGGGATGATGCTTGAATTTTTTTGATTTCTTTGGGCACTGCTGCTGGTCGAGGTAGGGGCTTGAACAGGGTGGCAGACCCTCGGTTTTGACAGCTTCAGGTTTCCAACAGCAGGAAGAAGAGGATGCCACGAATGCTCCCGAACTCAGAATCAGGTGATTCTATAGCTTTTGGAACCGTTGATGGGTCCTCTTTGAATAAAAACTTGCGGCGAAGCCAAACGTTGTCAGACAAGACCAGGGGCCTCTAAACTCTGATGAGAGGTCGGTGTAGACTGTGGGGAAGCAGAACCGCGCACCCGGGGGAGAAAATTGATAACTCCTGGTTCCAGATGCCAAACTGAGCTCTGCTTTTTGGAGAAGAAAGAAGACTCGTAGTAGAAGCTTTTTGAAGAATAACTCTCGATCGGATTCCAAGCAGGACCATCCCAGTTGGGCTTCCACTTCGGATCTGGTCTCCTGCTAGGGAGGATTTGCGCAGTCGGGGAAGAATGACTCCCCTGGGCGATCACGAACTCAGAACGGGATGGGACCACCGCCGTTGCGAAGAGAACTGGGAGACGCTTGCAACGATGGCTCTTGATCCTTCAGAAACGTCCGGAGGAAACCGTGGTCGTCTCTGCAAGCTGCTACTCTTCTGCAGATCTGCAACTGGGAACTATAGGTTGAAGATGACGGGGGGAAATGGGGTATATGGGAGGGGAAATGGGGGTGGATGAGTGTGGGGAAAGCCCGGGCTGTGAGCGGGTCTAGGAGGGGGTGTTCCAAGGTGGGGGAAGGGAAGAATGGGGTCTGGAAGGGGGTCTAACAGGTGGTGGGAGGAGGAGCTACGAATTTGGGAAGGTGGGTGAGAGGGAAAGGGTATTGGAAAATGGGTTTAAGGGTGGGATTAAATTTTGGTCTTGGGGGATGGGAAGAGGTATGTGGGGAAGGTAAAAGGGGGCTTGGGGAGTGGGAATTCTCCCTTGGGAGATGAGAGGGTGCTAGGGTAAGGGGAGTGGGTGGTTGGTGGTTGGAGGGTGGAGTGGGGAGTGGTGGAATCTCCCTTGGGGCTGGGGTGGAGTTAAGGTGGGTTGGTGGGGAGTTGGGGATGAGTTATTGGAGGGGGGAAGAGAGAGAAAGGTGGTTGGGAGGGAAGGAGAGAGAAAGGGGCGTAGATTTTAGAGAGAGAAAGTGGAGGAGAGAGAAAATGACTTATTAGAGAGAGAGAGGTAGAGAGAGGGGGGATAGGGGGAATCACTCCCAAGGGTTTCTCACCCAACTAATGGAATCTCTCCATTAGGAAATTTGAACTCTCAAATGGCAATTTTCATTCATTGATTGATTCGTTCAAAATGAAGGGAATGGGGCCTATATATAGGCAACCCACATTTTACAATAAGACCCTGACAATTGACTCAATGACAAATAACCGAGGGGGTAGAGGGATGCCCTTGGGCCAAGCCCAATGAATTGGGCCCAATAGCTAACTAAACAACCTAATGACACTCAAACTTAGGAAAATAAACACAAGACCTAGGGACATGACTCAAGTAAAATGAAAATTACATTAATTGACTCAGAAAAATGTGACTGACGTAATGGAACCATGCTGGCGGGCAACCGGGGTTTTGAAAATATAAGAGGCGAGAGATGCCCCCATCATACTCCCGGGGTGCGAAGAACTCAACTCCATCGAGTAAGAGTCCTTCCCTCCTTGGAGGGTGTAGAAGTGATATCGCCCATAAGTCATCCGAAGGAGACCGATCTGTCCACCCGACGAGATAGCGCTCATACACCTTGCTCCTGATGGCAGTGACATGTTCATCCAATATTTGCTCAATTTGCTCACGCTGGGCTCTCTTGGCTGGTGGTCTCTCCTCACAGGTGGGTGCTCTCTCAAGGGAAGGAATAGGCTCAATATCCTCACTGGGTACCACCGTGGGTCCCTTATATGGCATTAGGTCGGCGACATTGAATGTGGGACTTACCCCATATTCCTCAGGAAGATATAACTCAGCGCCAATGTACCTCATAACCTGGAAGGGACCAGCCCCACGAGGCCTCAATTTGGAGATGTCTCCTGGGGAGAGCTTCTCCGTACTCACCATCACAAAGTTACCCACGTGGAAATTTTGGTGACGTCGATGAGAGTCAGCCAACCTTTTATAAGTCACATTCTTCTTGCTAATGTGCTTGCGGATCTCTTTATGCAATGTTGTGAATGCAGACATTCTAGGGGTGATGGGTGGACCTGGGCAACCAAAAGTAGACCTATCATGTAATGATGCAGTGTAGACTTTGGTCAGCCTAGGTGGGCCGGGGCACCCGTAGGTGGCCCTATCATGCAAATTGGTGATAAATATCGGGGGACCCGGACATCCGTAGATGCCTTTGACATGCTTAAGACCCATGATGAATGAAGGTGGACCATGACATCCGAATATGGACCACTCATACTTTCTACTTGACATGTGGGTGATATGAATGAATGGACCCAACATAGTGTTCATGCCAAGGGGTGTGGTAATCCTAGACACATGCATGCTTTTCCCAAGGGTGACTTCAATGTGTATAGGTGTGGGACAACCTTTGAACTCCCACTGGAAAGGATCGAATGGATCTAAGAAGGTGGTCGTCATGGGGTGGGGCACAACCTTATTACCTAGGGATATGTGGCCCAAGGTCATGGCTCCCAAGGTGTAACCTGGGTCTAGGATGGGGTGGATTGGGTCAAACATGGTGGGTTGGGATAGGGAAAGGTGGGCGATGGATATGGTGGTTGGGTCCCATGGGTTCTTTGACCCCCATTGGAAGGGATCAAAGGGATCAGAAAAAGGGCTATCAAGGGGGAGGGTCCCTATGTCCTCAAGATCCTCAAGTGGTGGTGGGTCATCCTCCTCTAATGAGACAATTGGGCCGAAGTTCTTTGTGAGTGGGTCGGCCATGAGTGGAGGGCTCGACGTTCTACCCGAGATAAGCAACTCTAATTCGTGGATAGCATCGGGCTCATCTGGTATAGGGAGGAATATAGGAGGTCACTAGTGTAGCAACCCATGGTGCACATTGAGGTGATGGGCCCAATACATAGGTGTAGGAGGTCTAGGCTCGTAGGTTGTTGGGTCATGGGAGTCAACATGCCAGTCAACTATAATTGTCATGCTAAGCCCTTAAGAAGGTCCTCTAACGTTTCCACTTGGTAGGATATTTGGATTATGGTGTGATAAGATGAGAAGGGTATAATGGGAAGGTTTTACTCTATGGGAGGGCAAACATAGGACATGATGGGGTGAATTGGTCTCTCCTTTAGCCATCTTGCTAGGGGCCCATCTATGATTATAGTGCCTTTTGTGATGGTTTGTGGCTCTTGAAGATCAAGATTATTTGAAGTGGTGAAAGGTTGAGGCTCTTCCTCACCATTGGTGTGAACTCGGACTTCCTTATGGGCGGGGAGAGGGTTTGGGCTATCAACTATTCCTATGTGAGTAGGTGTGGCCTTCTTTCTCAAGGGAATGGGAAGGTCTTTTGGAGATGGGGTGATGATGGTTGGGGCATGGTGTACCCGAGGTGGTGAGTGAGGTCGAACTTGGGTTGGGAGTGGAAGTAGTGGTGGCCTAGGTTGGGGTAGGGTTGGGGTTGGAAGTGAAAGGTGGGTTGGTTCAGTTTGGGTTGATTGGGGGGGTGTACCCTTTTTAGGGGACGATGGAGGGATAGTGGTGGGGACCAAGGGGAATTGTGGAGAGGTGGATGCTTGGTTTATTTGGGTCTTAAGGGAGAGGACTTGGTTGCGACGTGTAGTTATGATGGTTGAGAGGTGATTTTTTGGGTTGGTGGGGGTGGAGACCAAAGGTCGGTCTCAAGTTGGCCGGGTGGGGATGGAGGAGTGGTAGTGCTCCTCGGGTTAGGGGTGCTTGAGTAGGAGGGGTGGGAATGTTTGGGGATGTAGATCTTTCTAAGTTCTACTTTTATATCATCCCATGAGGAAATGGGCTCTTGCCTCCTAACCTTTCTTAATCCCTCTATGTGTTCCCACTTACTCTTGGCTTGACCCCGAAACCGTCCCTTGGCCTGTCGGACTCTCGCGGATCCATATACCCAAGTCTTTTCAAAGTACTTTTCTATGGTAGCCTCCCACCTAAGATAGTCACTAGAACGTGATCCGTCAAAGGTAATATCCCTATCTAGGATGAAGTCCATGGGTAGTGAGTAGGCTAAGTAGGAGGTGGCCATGATGATCGGGGGGATCAATGCAAGGGTCGGATTGATGATGACTCCAATGCAAGCATGCCCTAGGACTTGACTTGTAGAGACAAGTCAATGACTTGCTCTGATACCAATTGATGTGACACACCCTTGGACCAAAATGAACAAGAACAATTTACAATTCAAATGGACCGATAATGGCGACCGCTCGCCCGATGCTCACCCAAGACCCGGGGTAGCTTGGAAATGCCAAGGAGAGGTTGTGAGGGCTGGACCCTTGCTGGTAGAGGGTCAGCAAGGCCTAGGTCAATTCCTAAGGGTAATGGCAGCCCAATTCAAGGGAGCCGACGAGGTGCCAAGGCACGGGTTACACTCCTCACCCCACGGTGATCTCTTGATGCAAGGAGCTCAAGGATCGGGCTCTCACTCTCACGGCCAGCGGAGTTTATGAACTAATATTAGAAAGAATAAGCACTAAATGGAGCTATGAGTGGAGCACTTACTCGACCGGTTTGAAGAAATCGGTCCCGCTCGGAGACGTGGGCGAGCGGGGAAGCCTGGGTTCCCCACACGCCGCGCCGGGGTAGCTTGACCTGCTCAAATTGTTACAACACTACACCCATGCAAGGGGGGGGGGATCTAGGGGTGGGGGTCAACTGATATTACATCCAAAACTACCTTCACACAGGGAGGGGCCTTCAGCCGGCCAAGCGGGGAGGGTTGACACCGAACTAGCGATCAACAAGGAAGCCGACGTCGGTTCTGTCCGCTGTCTGTGCTTCAGGATTGACTGATGGTTATCACGATGCTGTGGCCACTCCAGAATTTTTCCGATGACAATACCACTTTAAGATTCTTTGTAGCTGGATCGGGATGATGCTTGAATTTTGTTGATTTCTTTGGGCACCGCTGCTGGTCAGGGTAGGGGCTTGAACAGGGTGGCAGACCCTCGGTTCTGACAGCTTCAAGTTTCCAACAGCAGGAAGAAGAGGATGCCACGACTGCTCCCGAACTCAGAATCAGGTGCCTTGAGAGCCGTTGGAACCGTTGACAGGTCCTCTTCGATGAAAAGCTAGCGGGGAAGCCAAACATTATCGGAGAAGACTAGTGGGCTCTGAACTCTGATGAGAGGTCGATGCAGACTGTGGGGAAGCAGAACGGCGCACCCGGAGGAGAAAATTGATAACTCCTGGTTCCGGATGCCAAACTGAGCTCTGCTTTTTGGAGAAGAAAGAAGACTCGTAGTAGAAGCTTTTTTAAGAAGAACTCTCGATCAGATTCCAAGCAGGACCGTCACAGTCGGGCTTCCACTCCAGATCTAGTCTCCTGCCAGGGAGGATTTTCACAGTCGGGGAAGAATGACTACCCTGGGCGATCACGAACTCAGAACGGGATGGGACCACCGCCGTTGCGAAGAGGACTGGGAGACGCTTCCAACGATGGCCCTTGATCCTTCAGAAATGTCCAGAGGAAACTGTGGTCGCCTCTGCAAGCTGCTACTCTTCTACAGATCTGCAACTGGGAACTGTAGGTTGAAGATGATAGGGGGAAATGGGGTATATGGGAGGGGAAATGGGGGTGGATGAGTGTGGGGAAAACCCGGGCTGTGAGGGGGTCTAGGAGGGGGTGTTCCAAGGTGGGGGAAGGGAAGAATGGGGTCTGTAAGGGGGTCTAACAGGTGGTGGGAGGAGGAGCTACGAATTTGGGAAGGTGGGTGAGAGGGAAAGGGTATTTGAAAATGGGTTTAAGGGTGGGATTAAATTTTGGTCTTGGGGGATGGGAAGAGGTATGTGGGGAAGGTAAAAGGGGGCTTGGGGAGTGGGAATTCTCCCTTGGGAGATGAGAGGGTGCTTGGGGAAGGGGAGTGGGTGGTTGGTGGTTGGAGGGTGGAGTGGGGAGTGGTGGAATCTCCCTTGGGGTTGGGGTGGAGTTAAGGTGGGTTGGTGGGGAGTTGGGGATGAGTTATTGGAGGGGGGAAAGAGAGAGAAAGGTGGTTGGGAGGGGAGGAGAGAGAAAGGGGCGCAGATTTTAGAGAGAGAAATCAGAGGAGAGAGAAAATGACTTATTAGAGAGAGAGAGGTAGAGAGAGAGAGGGGGGGATAGGGGGAATCACTCCCAAGGGTTTCTCACCCAACTAATGGAATCTCTCCAATAGGAAATTTGAACTCTTAAATGGCAATTTTCATTCATTGATTCATTCGTTCAAAATGAAGGGAATGGGGCCTATATATAGGCAACCCACATTTTACAATAAGACCCTGACAATTGACTCAATGACAAATAACCGAGGGGGTAGGGGGATGCCCTTGGGCCAAGCCCAATGAATTGGGCCCAATAGCTAACTAAACAACCTAATTACACTCAAACTTAGGAAAATAAACAGAAGACCTAGGGACATGACTCAAGTAAAATGAAAATTACATGAATTGACTCACAAAAATGTGACGGACGTAATGGAACCATGCTGGCGGGCAACCGGGGTTTTGAAAATATAAGGGGCGAGAGATGCCCCCATCAATGGCTCTCCCGGGCAGCACGGACGTCGGATGGATGCGAGACGATCTTGCCTGTGAAGCTGCTTCGAAGAGCTTTCAAAAAATATAGGATACTCCACCAGAAGATGCTCGGTGTAGACGTGGCAGCGTCTGAAACTCAGACCCTTACTGTTGTCTACGAATTGGCATGAACAGGGTGGTGATAGGTGATGGGGAATGGGGTAGATGGGAGGGGAAATGGGGTGGATGAGTATAGGGGCAACCCCTGGTTGTGAGGGGGTCTGGGAGGCGGCGATCCAAGGTGAGGGAGGGGAAAAATAGGGGCTGGAAGGGGGTATAGCAGGTGGAGGGAGGGGGAGCTGCGAGTTTGGGGCTGGGAGGGAGAGGGAGATCTCTCTCCCTTGGTTTGAATGGGTGGTTAATGGGGGATTAATGTTTGTCTTGGAGAAGTGAATGGGTGTGTGGGGGAGTGGAAGGGTGCTTGGGGAGATGGGATTCTCCCTTGGGAGAAGGAGGTGACTCTTGGGGATTGTGGGTAATTAATGGGGAAGTAATGAGAGTGGGAGGGATTTGAGGAGTCAATGGTGAGGTGGCATATGATGTGGCAAGGAGTGGTGATGTGGCAAGAGAAGGGTGGCTAAGGTGGAGGAGAGAGGAGAGAGAGGGGGGGCCGGCCTAGAGAGAGAGGGGGAGGAGAGAGAAGGTGGCACCCCTTTGAGAGAGAGAGAGGGGGGAAGCTTCTCACTCCAAGGATTCACTATAATTTCTGGAAAATACTCAAATATTTCACTCTTTCATTAGCATAAAATGGAGGAAATGGGGTCCTATTTATGGGCATCCCACATTTTACAATAAGTCCCTAACTTTAGGACTAATGACAAGAAACCAAGGGGGAAGGGGGCGCCCCTGGGCCTAGCCCATTTAATTGGGCCCATTAACCAACCTAATGACAATCAACTTAGGTAAATGTCTGCCTAACCTAAGTACTAGACTCAAATAAAAGGAAAATTAAATAATTATGAATCAAAGAAAATATGAAAATTACTTGACTCGACTCAGAAAAATGTAACGGACACAATGAAGCCATGCCGGCGAGCAATCAAAGTTTTGAAAAAAATATGAAGGGCAAGGGATGTCCCCATCATACCCTCGGGGTGCGAAGAACCCGACTCCGTCGAGTATGGGTCAACCGGGGATGAGGTCCTCCAATGCAACTATGGGAGAGCCACGACCTCCAAACTCAACCTCGCGTCCTCAGCCGGGGGACGGCTCTTCAGCCTCTCAAGGTGGCTCAGGCACACCCTCTTGCTGACGATGGTACCCTGCTTGCCTATTATTGCCTCCGTGTCCACACGTCAGACTCTCAGGCTGATATGTGGAGGCTCTCCGAGGGTGTCACTCTCAAAGGAAGGTATAGGCTCGAGGTGCTCACTAGGATCCACCGCAGTGCCCTTAGAGGGTGCCGAATCCGTCGCGTGGAAAGTGGGGTATATCCCAAAACCCGTCGAGAAGTCCAACCCATAAGCTGGTTTGCCAAAGCTACTCAGAACTTGGGAAAGTCCAAGCCCTCGTGCCCTCGACTTGGAGGTGACCCTAAGGTAGAGCCACTCCAATGTCACCATCGCATGGTTTCCTACTTGGAATCCCAAGTGGCACTCGTGAGTTTCTACTCGCTCATTATGAACCTCATCGCCCTTTGCTAGATGCTTGCCTGAATGCATATGCCATGAGCTACGGTGTGGTGCGGGTTGGAAGTGTGTGGTATGCAAAGGTGGACCGGGGTAACCATAAGTGGACCTATCATGCAATGCGGCTATGTAAACCTTGATGAACCTAGGACACTCAAATGCCGACCTACCATGCATGAGATGTGATGCGGGACAGATGACACGACAGGGCAAAGACGTACGACCGACTAAAAGTGTGGCCAGCACTAGCACACTAAGGGAATCCAAGCCGCTGACTACCGTGGCGTTCTCCGGGTGGAGATGTCTCTCAACAGCAACTCACTCTGGCCCGACGATCGTCCCTTGTGAGGGAAACGCGGGATCGCAGCGGTTAAGAAACCACTATCACCTAGGGTAATGCAGTCCGAGCTCGGTGCTCGACTAGAGTTAAGGAACGGTCCTCACTCTCACAATCGTGTTATATTTGTAGATAGCTAACGGCCTTATCTCACAAACACAGCATGATAGAAAATATACTAAATCAACAATGTGAGTGTGGAACGAGGCGCGTACCTCCACGACTAGCGCGTGGGGAAGAAATCTCGGCCGAATCTGAACAACCCCAATACAACGAATAACCGTACAATTTCAGAACCAAATGCCCAATCCACGTAGGGAGGTAAAGGGCTACAAATGCAAATTTGAGGTTTCTGGAATCCGGGTTGACGGGCCGCACTCTCAAGAGGCGAGGGAAGTGAGTCGGGGCTGATCGGGTGAGCCGATTGGAAGCCGACTTGATTCTGCCCGTGCAGGTCACTCGGCGCAGCAAACTTGCGGAGGCAGGTACGCCAAGATCCGACGTCCGATTGGAGTGCCATTTTTTTTAGAACGTCAGAGACAGGACGAAGATTCCCTGCTGTGAAGGGCATGATCAGATCTTACCAGATCTGGGCACATCAGCAAATGTTCTCAGCCTCAGGTTCTGCGCACATAGAACTGCACTGGAAGGCTAAAAATTATGGTAAAAATCAATCCGACGTCAGAATGGGATGCGTCTTGTTGGAGATCGTTGGCGACGTCCTGAGGAAGACGCAGACCAAAGGGCATGCATAGATCTAGAAGGAAGGAGATGGTGCAGCTGCTGTAAGTTGCCTCTGCTTATGGGTCGGATCTGCACAGCGGGATCGGCACAGTCCCACGAAAACCTTTGCCAAGATCAGCACAGATCTCGGATCGACACGAGCTCGGTGGCAACGCGAAGAGGACTAATAATCCTACGATCACTCAGAAGATCAGATCCAGAGAGCTTGGGAGTAGATCTGGAAAAAATTGGAATCAGGAAACTGAGGATCAGGACAGCAAGCTCGGGGAGATTTGCGCGACTTCACGAGGAGAATTGTTGCAGGTGATCCAGAGCTCTGATCGACATGAAACCAGCGCCAACTTCTTCCTGACTTGTAGAAGCTTCGCTGAGAATTTTCTTGAAACCAGATGCGAAGAGGATTGGGAGGATAAGGGGGGCGAGTCACACGCCAGAACAATCCCGTCACAGGATTTTGATCAAGGGCATCACACCCAAGAGGGGAAGAGAATCTCTCTCTTAACTCAATCTTTTCTCACAAATTCTTCATTAACTCTTCAAATGACACTATACACTTCATTATATAGAGGATGGCAAGGGGTATGGGGGCTGGGAATTACGTGGGAGAGAGGGGAGGGAGAGGGGGTGCGCCCCCTTGACTTAGGTGGATGAGGGAGACAAAAGGGGAGGGGGAGGAAGCTTCCTTCCTTTGAAAATGGGAGGGAGGGAGTCAAGGGAGGGTAGGTGGCAGCCTACCTCTTGGACCAAGAAGGGGGGTGCCCCCTTCCACTAGCCACCAAGACCACCTTCCATTAACCCCTTTCATACCTAGCACACCTAGCCCTTGGACTTGTTCATATTGAACCCCTTTTGGCCCAATTAAGGCCCAAAACCCATTAACTCTAGCCCATTAGTCTAGTGTAGCTCATATGCCATACAAGAGCACAATTGTGCAACATGGACTAAAATAGGGCCCAACATGGCCAAAAAATGTGAAATAAGGATGATGGCTTGGCCGATGCGTCCACGTCCACCGCGAGCTAACCGGGCCACGGCGTGTATTGCGGCGTGTGTCTGCACCAATTCTCCCCGGGTGGGAGGAACTCGACCCCGTCAAGTAAGGGTCCTGAGGCTTGAGCTCTCCGCGTGTGATCAAGGCATCATCTGGCATGGGCATCCTCTCCAATGCACAAAGAAGTGTTGGTAGGCTCTGTTCCTGGTGGTGATCACCTGCTCATCCAGTATACAATCTATATGCTTGCGTTGAGGCTGGAAGAGGTGAACTCTCGGGTGATGTGTCACTCACAACAGGAGGAGAAAGCCCAAAAACTCGCTAGGGATCACCGCGTGGTTCCAATATGCTACCAGACCTGAAACATTGAACGTCGAACTGACACCATAGTCGTCTGGTAGTTCAATAACGTACACATTCGAACCCACGTGTTTCATGACTCGGAAAGGGCGGGTATCGCGGGCCTGGAGTTTCTTTACGGTCCCCAAGGGGAAACCATTCAGGTATGACCCTGATCATGACATACACTCCCTTTTTGAACTCACGGGCATGTCGGCATGCATTAGCTAACCCCTTATACGTGTATGGCTGGCCTTTTATTGGGACACGACTTTATGCAAACTCCAAATGCACGACAAACAAACTGTATAAGCAAAAACTGACTCATACATGACCTTAGACAAACCTAGACAACCATAAGTAACACTCGCAAACAAACGATGCAACCCAAAGTTGGGGACTCCTAGACATCCTATCCTAAACCTACTGACTTCTAAATGGGGTTCAGAGCTTTGGGAGGATCACACCCAAGTGCACATTGTTCTGGGGCTGAGTACCCGGGACGGCAGCCTGCTCTTATAAAAGCTCGTCAAAGAACTCCTCCGTGAGTTCTGGATCCGGCTCATAGCTGACCGGCACTAGCTCCGATGTGGGGTCGCGGGCTGGAGTGTCTGAAATAGTCAGTGATTCCCGGGTCGGACACTTAGCCGCATAATGGCCAACTCCACCACACCTATAGCACTGGTCACGCGGCCCTGTGCTAGAAGATGCTCCACCGGTCATCGGCCCCTTTCCCTCGTCTTCTCGACGGGCTGGGGGTGGTGGGAGCTGGGGTCGGGCAGGCAATGCGGGTTGCTGGGGGTGTGGGGTGGGGAATGGTGCCTGTTGGCGAGGGGGAGGGTCCCTTGGAGGGAGAGGGCGAGGCTTGAGAGCAGTGGGGTCCTGGCGAGGGGGTTCTGGAGGACGAACCACCGGAAATTGACTATAGGAATTGGGCGTGGTACAAGAGTCGGACCCACGCTGATGGATGGTCCCCGGTCGCTGGACGGGAGCGAACTCCGACTCAAACTGCTCTAACTTGAGAGCAACCTGATATGTGGCCTCCAGGGTGGTCACATTGCGGTGAAAGAGTTCATACTGAAAGTGGGGCCGCAGACCACGACGGAAGCGGGAAGCATGCATCGTGCTCTCTTCTGAGACGCCACATCATAAAAAATATTCATCAAACTCTGCGATGTACTCAGACACGGACCGATCCCCTTCGTTGAGATTCTGCCACCTATCAATGAGCCTCTGATGATATGTGGCAGGAAGATACTTGGTTCTAAGTCTTTCCTTCATCTCATCCCAAGACTCAACCTGGGGCTCCCGACGCTGATATAGCAAGCTCTCTACATTGCACCAATAAGTTTGTGCTTGTCCTAACCACTTCATTTTAGCGAACTTAACTCTCCGATGATCCTTCATCTCGAACCACTCGAAGTACCGGTCCATGCCGGCCTCCCAATCAAGATAGACTTTTGGGTCCAAGGACCCGTAAAAAGTGGGAGGGTCGGCTCGAACGGTCCTAAGGACTCTATCATCCTCTTCATCCCTCGGCTGTTGAAAGCCACGACGGCGTCGACCATACCCCTCGTAAGCATTATCAGACCCATAGTCTTCGAGACCAAGGTCACGATCTTGTGGTTCGATGGCTCGGTGAGGGGTGGGATGAGGAGTATGTGTGGGCTGCTCCTGTGCCGCGGGAGCGGGTTGGACCTGGGCCTTGGGAGCGATTTGGACATGGGCCACCTCGGGAGCATGTACGGGTGGGCCTTGGGCCGCTCCTGGAGGGTCCCCGTGTGACATCCTATCCAACCGTCCGACCAGACCTTGGATAGATTTGTCGGATGACTCCAGGCGTTCTTCCATGGCTCTAAGGCAACCATCCATATTGTCGGAGAAGCTCCGAAAGGTAGCCTCGGACTGGTCCAACAAGGCCATGATGGCCATCATCGCCTCATGCAAGGAGTGAAAGTCTCCCGAGGCGGCATCCCATGGGTTTGCCAAGGACGCGGGGTGATGGTATTGGGTACCTCGCCTGGTGGGCATGCAACGACACAAAGATTGGAATGCACTAACTAATGCAAATTGAGGAATCTAGACTTAACCAATATCTGGTACAGGGCGGAGGTATGATCCGAAGACCGAACTCACGCAAGTGTGCAACCATCCCAATAGGTGTAACCTATCGTTCCGGGAACACCTTTTGATATACCGGGTATTGGGATGAAATGCAACCTAGGATAAGATGACCTAGACAAAGATCACCCTAAACTTAAACTTCGCTCTGATACCAATTTGATGTGGGACAGATGACACGGCCGGGCTAAGATGTACGACCGACTAAAAGTGTGGCCAGCACTAGCACACTAAGGGAAGCCGAACGGCTGATTTCCGTGGCATTCTCCGAGTGGAGACGTCTCTCAATAGCAACTCACTCTAGCCCGACGATCATCCCTTGCTAGGGAAATGTGGGATCGCAGCGGTTAAGAAACCACTGTCACCTAGGGTAATGTAGTCCGAGCTCGGTGCTCGATTGGAGCTAAGGAACGGTCCTCACTCTCACAATCGCGGTAAATTTGTATCTAGATAACGGCCCTAATCTCACAAACGCAGCATGATAGAAAATATAGTAAATCAGCAATGTGAGTGTGGAACGAGGCGTGTACCTTCACGACTAGCACGTGGGGAAGAAATCCCGGCCGAATCCGAACAACCCCAATACAACGAATAACCGTACAATTTCAGAACCTAATGCCCACTCCACGCAGGGAGGTAAAGGGCTACAAATACAAATTTGAGGTTGCTGGAATCTGTGTTGATGGGCCACACTCGCAGGAGGTGAGGGAAGCGAGTCGGGGCCGATTGGGTGAGCCGATTGGAAGCCGACTTGATTCTGCCCGCACAGGTCACTCGGCGCAGCAAACTTACGGAGGCCGGTATGCCAAGATCCGACGTCCGATCGGAGTGCCGTTTGTTGGAGAACGTCGGTAATAGGACGAAGATTCTCTGCCCTGAAGGGTGCTATCAGATCTTACCAGATCTGGGCGCAACAGCAACTGTTCTCAGCCTCAGGTTATGCGCACACAGAACTGCATAGGAAGGCTAAAAATTATGGTAAAAATCAATCCGACGTCGGAATGGGATGCTTTTTGTTGGAGATCGTTGGCGACGTCCCGAGGAAGATGCATACCAAAGGGATTGCCCAGATATGGAAGGAAGGACATGGGGCAGCTGCTGTAGGTTGCCTCTGCTTCTAGGTCGGATCTGCACAGAGGGGTCGGCGCAGTCCCACGAAAACCTTCGCCAAGATCAGCACAGATCTCGGATCGACACGAGCTCAGTGACAACGTGAAGAGGACTAAAAATATTACGGTCACTCAGAAGATCAGATCCAGAGGGCTTGGGAGTAGATCTAGAAAAAATTGGAATCAGGAAACTAAGGATCTGGACAGCAGGCTCGGGCAGATTTGTGCGACTTCACGAGGGGAATTGTTTCCGGCGATCCAGAGCTCTGATCGACGCAAAACCAGCGCCAACTTCTTCCTGACTTGCAGAAGCTTCACTGATAATTTTCTTGGAACCAGATGTGAAGAGGATTGGGAGGATAAGGGGGGTGAGTCACAAGCTAGAACAATCCCGTCACAGGATTTTGATCAAGGGCATCACACCCAAGAGGGGAAGAGAATCTCTCCCTTAACTCAATCTTTTCTCACAAATTCTTCATTAACTCTTCAAATGACACTATACACCTCATTATATAGAGGATGGCAAAGGGTAGGGGGGCTGGGAATTGCGTGGGAGAGAGGGGAGGGAGAGGGGGTGCGCCCCCTTGACTTAGGTGGAGGAGGGAGACAAAAGGGGAGGGGGAGGAAGCTTCCTTCCTTTGAAAATGGGAGGGAGGGAGTCAAGGGAGGGTAGGTGGCAGCCTACCTCTTGGACCAAGAAGGGGGGTGCCCCCTTCCACTAGCCACCAAGCCCACCTTCCATTAACCCCTTTCATACCTAGCACACCTAGCCCTTGGACTTGTTCACATTGAACCCCTTTTGGCCCAATTAAGGCCCAAAACCCATTAACTCTAGCCCATTAGTCTAGTGTAGCCCATATGCCATACAAGAGTATAATTGTCCAACATGGACTAAAATAGGGCCCAACATGGCCAAAAAATGTGAAATAAGGATGATGGCTTGGCTGATGCATCCACGTCCTCTGCGAGCTAACCGGGCCCCGACGTGTCCTCATCCACCGGCGTGTATTGCGGCGTGTGTCCGCACCAAGCTGTTTATCGGGCTTGTGAAATGTGGGAGGTCCTGGGCATCCAAAAGTGGATCTAGCTTGCTCATGCTTCCTATCAAGGTAGGTGAAGACTGGGGGACCGGGGCATCCAAACTTGGCCCTATCATGCATAAGTTCTCCACTCAATGTTGGAGGACCGGGGCACCCAAATATGATCCTATCATGCGTAAGACCAATGACGAATGGGGGAGGGCCGTTACACCCGAATATGGACCACTAATGCTTCTGACTTGACATGTGGGTGTCATGAATGAAAGGATATGACTTACTATTCATGCCAAGTGGTGTGAGCTGCCAAGACATATGCATTCCCACTCCAAAGATGACTTCCATGTGTGGGGTTGCGGGATTTCCTTTGAACTTCCATTTGAAAGGATCAAAGTGATCTAGGAAGGTGGACATCATGGAGAGAGGCACTTTCTTAATCTCTATGTGTATATTGCCCAAAGTCATGGCTCTCATGGTGTAACCCGAGTCTAGGAAGGGGTGGGTTTGATCCATCATGGTGGGTTGGGATAGGGAAAGGTGGGTGGTAAGTGATGTGGGTGGGCCACATGGGTTCCCGAGCTCCCATTGGGAGGGGTCAAAAGGATCATGATATGACTCACCTAGAGAGAGGCATTCCACGTCCTCAAGGTCCTCACAATATGATGGTGGATCATCCTCCTTTAAGGAAATAATTGCACCAAAGTCTTTGGTGGGTGGGTCGGCCATGAGGGGATGGCTTGGCTTTCTACCCGATATTAGGAACTCTAATTTGAGGATAAGGTCGGGCTCATCGGATGCGGGGAGGAATAGAAGGAGGTTGCTAGTGTAGCAACTAATGGTGCAAATCGAGGTGATAGACCCAACACATAGGTGTAGGAGGTCAAGACTCCTAGGTTGGTTGGCCGTTGTGGTCAACATGCCGGTCAACTTCATTTGCCATGCTAAGCTCATAAGAAGATCCCCTAATGTCTCCACTTGGTAAGATGATTGGATGGTGCTGTGATAGGAGAGGGGAACTATAGGGAGGTGTCGCTCCATGGGTAGAGGGTATGAGTGCAAGCTATGGAGGACAGGGTTTACCTTGAGCCATTTGAGTAGGGGCCCATCTATGGTTATGGTGCAATGAGTGAAGGCAAGTGGCTCTTGAAGGTCCGAGCTATGTGAAGGGAAGATTTGAGGCTCTTCCTCACCATTGGTGTGCACTTGGGTTTCCTTGAGGGTGGGGAGGGGTTCTGGACTAGCATCTACTCCCGTGTGGATGGGTGTGGTCTTCTTTTCCAAGGGAATGGGAAGGTCTTTTGGGGGTGGGGTGATGATGGTTGATGCATGGTGTACCCGGGGTGGTGGGTAATGGGAAACTTGGGTTAGGATAGGGAGGGGAAGTAGTGGAGACCTAGGACATGGTAGAGTTTGGGTCGGGAGTGGGAGATGGGTTGGGTGAGGAGGATTGGGTTGGTTGGTCTTGGGAGGTGTGTCCCTTATGGGGGAATATGGTGGGGCGGAGGCGGGGGCCAAAGGGGCTTGAGTAGTGTAGATTGGAGAAGGGGGTTTAGGTTGGGGTGTGGTGGCCGTCATGGGCCTAGGTGGAGGGGTGGACACGGGGTCCACTTGGGTTTGAATGGTGAGGGTTGGGTGAGTGACTTTGGGTTGCAGGTTGGTGGCCCTCATAGGGGAAACCGGGTCGATTAGGGGTCACTTGCCCTTGGGATCGGCCGGTTGTGGAGGGATAGAACTGGGTTGCCCTTGGATTTGGGGAGAGTTGGTGGTGGTGATCGGGGTTGGAATTATTGGGAGTGGTGGAATTTGGGCCCTAAGGGAGGTCTTGGGTTGGCCAGGAGAGAAAGGCGGAGTGGGAGTGCTCCTCAGACTATGGTTCTCCGAGTAGGAGGGGAAAGGTGGGGGAGCGTAGATCTTCTTAAGCTCTATCTTCATCTCTTCCCATGAGCTTATGGGTTCTTGCCTCCTTACCCTCCTTAAGCCCACTATGTGTTCCCACTTAATCTTGACTTGACCCCGAAGTCGTCCCTTGGTTTTGCGGACTCTCGCGTGTCCATAGACCATAGTCCACTCAAAGTCTTTTTCCATGGTAGCCTCCCACTTTAGGTAGGCACTAGGGCATGATCCATCAAAGAAGAGATCCTCAAGTAGGATTATGTCAAAGCGCCGGTCGATCGGACCTATGTGGAGGGCCGAGTGGGATGGATATGACCAAAGAGAGGTAGCCATGCTAATGGGCACGGTTGATGCACCGGGTGACTCAAAATGCAAATGCGCCCTAGGACCAACTTGATAGAGACAAGTTGTGAACTTGCTCTGATACCAATTTGATGTGACACCACCTTGGGGGTGGAAGCCACAAGGCAAAAATGCTCCTTGAACCGATGACCAGACGCAAGCAACGCAACGGACTCGGTAAAATCGCACAAGCGGACTCACTCGCGTAGCGCACACTCGGGTCCGTAGACGGGCCGGCGATAGTGGACAGAGTCTGAAGGGGGACCTCGCTGTTTCGGGGCTCAGCTAGCTTGTGGTTGAACCCCTAAGGATCCTGGAATGCCCACTCTCACGGGTGGACAGCACGTCGAGGGCGTGGGATGTATTGTCTCTCTTACAACTCACCCGCGGTAGTCACTCATATAATAGCAATTTGAGATCGGGCACTCAACTCGCCAGCCGACGGGAAACCAGAAATGATACTAATACATAAAAAAGTAAAATCAGCAGAGGATGGGGGCCCGAAGCTCACCTGATCGGCATGAAGACGCCGATCTCGGCCGGAGACGAGGGCGAGCGAGGAAGCGTGGGCTTACCCGCACGCTACGCTGATGAAGCTTCAACCTGAATAATCAAATTACAATCACTACGCCCCTTGCAAGGGGGTTGGACTTAGGGTGGGGGACTGTAGGATTACAAGCAAACACTACCTCCCGTAGGGAGGGGCTTTAAGCCGACCGGGCGGGGTGGGGGAACTTAAGATAAGCCGAATTGGCGAACGTTGATGGTTCTGCCTACTACTGGAACAGCATGATAGGGAGTCAATGACAGTGCCGCCACGGACTCCACCGACCTCAGATGATGATGGGACCAGCACCAAAATGTCCTGAGTTGGCCCAGGAAGACGCTCAAATTTCTAGAGAATTTTCTGATGCCGACGGTGGTTGAGGCGGGGTTAGGATCAGAGTGGTCGGACCTGGCTCTAGCGGTCACAGAACTGCTGCTGTTGGAAGAAGTGGCATCCACGAACACTCTCGGGGTCTGATGAGGGCGGAACCAGAGCCGTTGTGATCGTGGATGAGTACTATTCGATCAGAGACCAACGGGACCACCAGAGGAGGTCGGGGTAGATCGTGAGAACCAGAATGGTGGAAAGGGTCGGATCTGACTCAGGGGAAGCTCACATGCGCACTCTTAGGAGAAAAATCTGGAAATCTATGCTCCAAGATCCAAATGACTCCCTTCTTGTTGGTGCTGACAGAGGGCTTGGAGGAGAAGACCGCAGCCAAAAATCACATCCAAAGTCATCCTGGAGCAGCTGTGGCCGCTTCTTCTCTTGGGCTCTGGTTCCCTGCCGAAGCAACATTGCGCAGTCGATGGAGAATGGCTCTCCCGGGCAGCACGGACGTCGGATGGATGCGAGACGACCTTGCCTATGAAGCTGCTTCGAATTGCTTTCCAACAATATAGGATACTCCACTAGAAGATGCTCGGTGAAGACGTGGCAGCGTCTGAAACTCGGACCCTTACTGCTGTCTGCGAACTGGCATGAATAGGGTGGTGATAGGTGATGGGGAATGGGGTAGATGGGAGGGGAAATGGGGTGGATAAGTGTGGGGGCAACCCCTGGCTGTGAGGGGGTCTGGGAGGGGGTGATCCAAGGTGAGGGAGGGGCAAAATGGGGGATGGAAGGGTGTCTAGCAGGTGGAGGGAGGGGGAGCTGCGAGTTTGGGGCTGGGAGGGAGAGGGAGATCTCTCTCCCTTGGTTTGAATGGGTCGTTAATGGGGGATTAATGTTGGTCTTGGGGAAGTGAATGGGTGTGTGGGGGAGTGGAAGGGTGCTTGAGGAGATGGGATTCTCCCTTGGGAGAAGGAGGTGACTCTTGGGGATTGTGGGTGATTAATGGGGAAGTAATGAGAGAGGGAGGGATTTGAGGAGTCAATGGTGAGGTGGCATATGATGTGGCAAGGAGTGGTGATGTGGCAAGAGAAGGGTGGCTAAGGAGGAGATGAGGTGGAGGAGAGAGGAGAGAGAGAGGGAGCCGGCCTAGAGAGAGAGGGGGAGGAGAGAGAAGGTGGCACCCCTTTTAGAGAGAGAGGGGGGAGAGAGAGAGGGGGGAGCTTCTCACTCTAAGGATTCACTATAATTTCTGGAAAATACTCAAATATTTCACTCTTTCATTAGCATAAAATGAAGGAATGTGGTCCTATTTATAGGCATCCCACATTTTACAATAAGTCCCTAACTTTAGGACTAATGACAAGAAACCAAGGGGGAAGGGGGCGCCCCTGGGCCTAGCCCATTTAATTGGGCCCATTAACCAACCTAATGACAATCAACTTAGGTAAATGACTGCCTAACCTAGGTACTAGACTCAAATAAAAGGAAAATTAAATAATTATGACTCAAAGAAAATATGAAAATTACATGACTCGACTCAGAAAAATGTAACGGACACAATGGAGCCATGCCGACGAGCAATCATAGTTTTGAAAAAAATATGAAGGGCAAGGGATGTCCCCATCATACCCTCGGGGTGCGATGAACTCGACTCCGTCGAGTATGGGTCCGCCGAGGAAGAGGTCCTCCAATGCAACTCTGGGTGAGCCACGACCTCCAAACTCAACCTCGCGTCCTCAACCGGGGGACGACTCTTCAGCCTCTCAAGGTGGCTCAGGCACACCCTCTTGCTGACGATGGTACCCTGCTTGCCTAGTATTGCCTCCGTGTGCACACGTCGGACTCTCAGGCTGATATGTGGAGGCTCTCTAAGGGTGTCACTCTCAAAGGAGGGTATAGGCTCGAGGTGCTCACTAGGATCCACCGTAGTGCCCTTAGAGGGTGCCGGATCCGTTGCGTGGAAAGTGGGGTATATCCCAAAACCCATTGGGAAGTCCAACCCGTAAGCTGGTTTGCCAAAGCTACTCAAAACTTGGGAAGGTCCAAGCCCTCGTGCCCTCGACTTGGAGGTGACCCTAAGGTAGAGCCACTCCAATGTCACCATCGCATGGTTTCCTACTTGGAATCCCAAGTGGCACTCGCGAGCTTCTACCTGCTCATTATGAACCTCACCGCCCGTTGCTAGATGCTTGCTTGAATGCTTATGCCATGAGCTACGGTGTGGTGCGGGTGGGAAGTGTGTGGTATGCAAAGGTGGATCGGGGCAACCAGAAGTGGACCTATCATGCAATGCGGCTATGTAAACCTTGATGGACCTCGGACACTGAAATGCGGACCTACCATGCATGAGATGTGATGCGGGACAGATGACACGACCGGGCAAAGACGTATGATCAACTAAAGGTGCGGCTAGCACTAGCACACTAATAGAAGCCGAGCGGCTGACTACCGTGGCGTTCTCCGGGTGGAGACGTCTCTCAACAGCAACTCACTCTAGCCCGACGATCATCCCTTGCGAGAGAAACGTGTGATCATAGCGGTTAAGGAACCACTGTCGCCTAGGGTAATGCAGTCCGAGCTCGGTGCTCGACTGGAGCTAAGGAATGGTCCTCACTCTCACAATCGTTGTAAATTTTTAGCTAGCTAATGGCCCTAATCTCACAAACGCAGCATGATAGAAAATATACTAAATCAGCAATGTGAGTGTCGAACGAGGCGCGTACCTCCACGACTAGCGCGTGGGGAAGAAATCCTGGCCGAATCTGAACAAACCCAATACAACGAATAACCGTACAATTTCAGAACCTAATGCCCACTCCACGCAGGGAGGTAAAGAGCTACAAACGCAAATTTGACGTTGCTGGAATCTGGGGTGACGGGCCGCACTCACAGGAGGCGAGGGAAGCGAGTCGGGGCCGATCACGTGAGCCGATTGGAAGCTGACTTGATTCTGCCCGTGCAGGTCACTCGGCGCAGCAAACTTGCGGAGGTCGGTACGCCAAGATCTGACATCTGATCGGAGTGCCGTTTGTTGGAGAACGTCAGAGACAGGATGAAGATTCTCTACTCCAAAGGCCGCGATCAGATCTTACCAGATCTGGGCACAGCAGCAACTATTCTCAGCCTCAGGTTCTACGCACACAGAACTACACAGGAAGGCTAAAAATTATGGTAAAAATCAATCCGGCGTCGGAATGAGATGCTTCTTGTTGGAGATCGTTGGCGACGTGCCGAGGAAGACGCAGACCAAAGGGCATGCACAGATCTGGAAGGAAGGAGACGAGGTAGCTGCTGTAAGTTGCCTCTGCTTCTGGGTCGGATCTGCACAGAGGGGTTGGCGCAGTCCCACGAAAACCTTCGCCAAGATCAGCACAGAATCTCTCTCATAACTCAATATTTTCTCATAAATTCTTCATTAACTCTTCAAATGACACTATACACCTCATTATATAGAGGATGGTAAGGTGTAGGGGGGCTGGGAATTGCGTGGGAGAGAGGAGAGGGAGAGGGGGTGCGCCCCCTTGACTTAGGTGGAGGAGGGAGACAAAAGGGGAGGGGGAGGAAGCTTCCTTCCTTTGAAAATGGGAGGGAGGGAGTCTGGTGCGGACACCAGAGCACGCGAGAGGCACGAGCCGGCGAGTCATCAGTACCGTACACGGAGCACCACTCGAGCTACAGCAGCATCTCTTTGGCTAGGCGATAGCCTGGAGTCCCCACTTTGATTTTTAGTCACATTTAGCATTTACTTGCATTGTTTTAGCAATTGTTTGCTTTGCCATTGGGTTGTAATGAGTGTTTTATGTGGGTTTTTCATATTGGGTTCAATGTAAGGCTCTTAATAAGCCAAATGGGTGCCAAATGGGTGAGTCCTTTAGGGTCCATTTAGGGTTAATTGCCATATTGGGTAATAAGGCCTCATTAGGCTTCATATTGGGTTCTTAAGCCACTTAAGGCCCAATTAAGCCTCCCCTCCACATGGGCCTCCTAGATTGGAGTAATATGGACTTGTGGAAGGCCTTATGAGACTTGAAGCAATTTGGCCCAAGAAGGGCCCAAGCTTGGGGCGCCCCCTCTTTTGGCCTTATTAGGCTAGGTTAGTTTTTTTTCTTTTCTTTCCTCTCCTTCTTTGACCACATGGGATAAAATTATGAATTGGTTTCTTTTAAATATTTCTTTTTGTGGTTGGTCACATCCAATCCAAGCCATCCATTCCCCCATACCTAGATCTAAGGGTGGATATTGGATTTGGCATGTAACCTATAAAGAGTTGTATTTTTTCATTTTAGTGGAATTAATGCCATTTGAATCAAACTTAATGTTGGAGCAAGGCCTAGGCCGCCCCCTTCCTCTATCCCTCTCCCCCTTGCAGCTGCGAAGGCTGCCTCTTGGTGGTGTGACTCCACCCTATCAGTTCCGGTCGCCGCCGCCGCCGCCACGAGCCGCCATCGCCACCGCCGGAGTTCTGTCCGTGCAGTACCACAGCAGCTTCTACGAAATTTCAGTCTCAGCCACGGCCTCAGATCGAGCTGGGAATTTTACTGGATGTTCCAGAGGTGTCCAGCACGTCCTCAGAATTTTGGTGGGTCATAAAGAGCTCATTTGGTATTTTTTTATTTTCATCCAATCCCAGTTTCCAGATCTGTCTCCTATCTGTTTCCATTTCCACCCGCCCTACGTTTTAAGTCTTAGGTCCACTTTTTGATTTTTGTTAGTTCGCCCAATTTTACTGGGCATTCTGTCCACTATCCCCTCTGTCCCCAAATTTTATTGAATTTTTGTTAGTCCATCTTATATTTTAAACAAATCGAGTTCTTCCCTAGCTACAGTACTTTCTGCCAGTTCCCAGATCTGACCACCAGACACTCTAAAAATCCTATAAAATCACCACCACCTCGGAATCCAATTCCAAACATTGTTCCAGCTTTGTGGTTTAAATATCTATCACTTCGAAGAAGAGCTTGATGTCTGAATCCCACTGTACGTAGGCGGTCAATGGCCGTTTATAGGGAACTAAGGTGCTGATCTAAGAGTTCTGGAACTGTGTAACAGAGAATTGAAAATTAGTTAAGGTCCAGGTCCGCAGAGGTTCAGAAGATTCCACTGGCCCTAGGTTGGAGGATTTTGAGTTCTCTTTCCAACGGCGCTGGTCTCGTCGCATTCCGGCGACGGGGCCGACCGCAGCGGCTGTTTTCGCCGGAGCGCGCACAGGGAAAACAGAACTGAAATCCGTGGGCAGCCATTCCACAACTTGAAGATCGGACCCGACCGGCCACCAATCGGTGTCTCCGACCGACCGCCGTCCGTGGAGGCGCGCCACCAGGGGTCTCCATCATAGTGGGACCCACCTCCGTAGATCCGGAGGACAGCGCCATCCGTGGGCCCCACGGGCCCGCAGAACCCGCCGTTCGGGAAGCACGAAAACGCGGAGTTCGGCGCGTCGAGTCGACATCAAGATGCTGCCTGTCAACCTGATTTGCGTGATCCCCGGGGCCCACATGTGACCTTTTACCTCCCTGCGTGGAGTGGGTCGAATCCTTTTGTACCGCTGTGAATTATGTTAACCGGGGGTCCGTAAGTCAGCCGGGGTGTCTTCGCCACGCCGGGTGCGTGGAGGTAAAGGTCTTAACTTCTTGGCGTTACATTGCTTAGCTAGTATACGGTCTTAGGCCGCTGCCGAGAGTGTAGGTTCCTAGCCCGTGTGTCCATGTCACCGCTGTGAGCGTGAGAGTGACCCGTCCGCGACTCGATCCGAGTCCGGAAGTGAGTCTAACTACCTTGAACTCTGCCGGTTCCTTAACCGCGCACGATCCACGCTTTCCCTCGCATGGGACGCCGAGTGAGCTTGTACTTCTGTTAGCGACGTTTTGCCACTAGGAGCTCGTAGTGTCGGGCTTAGTGTCTCCCGGGTGTGTATCGTTGGTCGCGTCTTCATCTAGAGTCCGAGGGTGGCACTGTATAGTGTCGTCTCCCGTGTCCGTCCCGCATCAGAGTCAAGGGAGGGTAGGTGGCAGCCTACCTCTTGGACCAAGAAGGGTGGCGCCCCCTTCCCCTAGCCACCAAGCCCACCTTCCATTAACCCCTTTCATACCTAGCACACATAGCCCTTGGACTTGTTCACATTGAACCCCTTTTGGCCCAATTAAGGCCCAAAACCCATTAACTCTAGCCCATTAGTCTAGTGTAGCTCATATGCCATACAAGAGTACAACTGTCCAACATGGACTAAAATAGGGCCCAACATGGCCAAAAAATGTGAAACAAGGATGATGGCTTGGCCGATGCGTCCACGTCCTCCGCGAGCTAACCGGGCCCAAGCGTGTCCTCATCCACCGGCGTGTATTGCGACGTGTGTCCGGACCAATTCTCCCGGGGTGGGAGGAACTCGACCCCGTCGAGTAAGGGTCTCGAGGCTTGAACTCTCCGCATGTGATCAAGGCATCGTCTGGCATGGGCATCCTCTCCAATGCATAAAGAAGTGTTGGTAGGCTCCGTTCCTGATGGTGATCACCTACTCATCCAGTATACAATCTATATGCTTGCGTTGAGGCTGGAAGAGGTGGACTCTCGGGTGGTGTGTCACTCACAACAGGAGGAGAAAGCCCAAAAACTCACTAGGGGTCACCCCGGGGTTTCGATATGCTACCAGATCTGAAACATTGAACGTCGAACTGACACCATAGTCGTCTGGTAGTTCAATAACGTATGCATTCGAACCCACTTGTTTCATGACTCGGAAAGGGCGGGTATCGTGGGCCTGGAGTTTCTTTACGGTCCCCAAGGGGAAACCATTCAGGTATGACCCTGATCATGACGTACTCTCCCTTTTTGAACTCACGGGCATGTCGACGTGCATTATCTAACCCCTTATACGTGTATGGCTGGCCTTTTAATTGGACACGACTTTATGCAAACTCCAAATGCACGACAAACAAACTGTATAAGCAAAAACTGACTCATACATGACCTTAGACAAACCTAGACAACCATAAGTAACACTCGCAATCAAACGACGCAACCCAAAGTTGGGGACTCCTAGACATCCTATCCTGAACCTACTGACTTCTAAATGGGGTTCAGAGGTTTGGGAGGATCACACCCAAGTGCACATTGTCCTGGGGCTGAGTACCCGGGACGGCATCATGCTCTTCTAAAAGCTCATCAAAGAACTCCTCCGTGAGTTCTAGATCCGGCTCATAGCTGACTGGCACTAGCTCTGGTGTGGGGTCGCGGGCTAGAGTGTCTGAAATAGTCAGTGATTCCCGGGTCGGACACTTAGCCGCATAATGGCCAACTCCACCACACCTATAGCACTGGTCACGCGGCCCTGTGCTAGAAGATGCTCCACTGGTCATCGGCCCCTTTCCCTTATCTTCTCGACGGGCTGGGTGGCGAGGGGGAGGGTCCCTTGGAGGGAGAGGGCGAGGCATGAGAGCAGTGGGGTCCTAGCGAGGGAGTTTTAGCGGACGAACCACCAAAAATTGACTATAGGAACTGGGCGTGGTACAAGAGTCGGACCCACGCTGATGGATGGTCCCCGTCGCTGGACGGGTGCGAACTCCGACTCAAACTGCTCTAACTCGAGAGCAACCTGATATGCGGCCTCCAGGGTGGTCACATTGCGGCAAAAGGGTTCATACTGAAAGTGGGGCCGCTGACCACGACGCAACATGCTCTCTTCTGAGACGCCACAATGCAAAAAATATTCATCAAACTCTGCAATGTACTCGGACACGGACCGATCCCCTAGGTTGAGATTCTGCCACCTATCAATGAGCAAGGGCAAATTTCTCATGGATGGGCACTTATCCCTCATTATCTCAGCAAATGTTATGCTATCCCTAGAGAGCTGGAAGCTCAAGAGGATAAGTGAAGGGCAAGAGTCCCAGAATGGTGAGAGTTCTTACTGTAGATGTAACCCCCCAGACTCCCGCGCTACCCCTACTCCAGAGAGTGATGTGACACCACCTTGGGGGTGGAAGCCACAAGGCAAAAATGATCCTTGAACCGATGACCAGACGCAAGCAACGCAACGGACTCGGTGAAATCGCACAAGCGGACTCACTCCCATAGCGCGCACTCGGGTCCGTAGACGGACCGACGATAGTTGAGAGGGTCCGAAGGGGTGATAAGTCCAAGATGTGATCTAGAGGGGGGTGAATAGATCAGTCACCCAATTAAAATTTCTAGCTACATCAAAGACTAGTGTGGAATAAAATCGAACTGATGTAGGACGGTTGAAAAACACTCAGTCGCAACCAGACAGAAACAGATCTTGATGATTGGTACTCGAGCGGTCCTAAGCATTCATTTACTGAACGATGAAATGAAACAAAGACAGGCACAACCCACAGATCAATCACACAGTAGACGATGGAATTTTCGGTGGTTCAACCTCAACCCAGAGGTCTACGTCCACCCCACACTCAAATTTGAGTGTGGCTTCACTGCTGACTCACAACTTGTCGTTGATCCACAGCGTCGGGGAGATCCTTCCCTACAATCCGCTGAGCAACACAGCTTGCTATCTAGAGGAATCCTCCTCTGCTCCGCTGAGGCTTACAGCTTGACCTGACCAGAGGATACCACCTCTGCAACCGCTAACGCACAGCTTGAAGGAACACGAGTTTCAAAGAAACCAAAGAGACAAACGAAGAATCAGAAAACCCACAATGGGAATGTAGCTCAACAACGAGCGAACTCAGCTCTGATTTTGAACCAGGAAGTTGATTACAAATCTCTCACAAATTTCTCACAGACTCTCCTCTCAAAACTTTCTCTCTTCTTCTTTCAGATTTGCTCTCTCTCTTCTTCTTTCTGGATCGTGCTAGCTCTCGCTCTCTCTGCTTCAGTTCTCAATATCATGATCAATCTTCTCTTTAAAGAGAATCTTCTTATTTATAGGCAGCAGCAGTGAGATAGGGCATGTGCTCACCACAATTCCCGCCCAAAAGCCTTATCCAGATCTGGAGTTGTTAGGCCACATGGCAGCATCCCAGCTTGACTACTTTCCACGTGTCATCATCTTGGCACCTCCTTCATTCTTGGATCACGAGCCATTCTTAAACTCCTCGAGCAGATATCCTGTCAAAGTCAGACTTAATGTTAGCTTGAAATAATCTGACAAATAGTAAAGAAATGTACATAGTTGATAGAGCTTTGAACTAAATGTGCACAGACTCGATATAGCATGTAGACACATATGCACGGAGTCAAGTGTTCACACATAAGCATGTGCACTGACTTGATATTACTCTAAGACCAGAAGTGCACAGACTTGATGTGTGCACAATGCAGATGCTGCACTGACTAACTTGTGCCATTACCAATGTTGCACAACGTAGTTCGTGCAATATAAATGAGAGTTGCACAGACTTAGGATGCATCGTGCCTGAGCTTGCACGGACTTATTTATACAACATGCTTGACTTGCACAGACATAATGTGCAAATACTGAATGCATGAACTTTTATGCACCGAGTTGCCTAAGACGTGTTGCACAGACTTTATGTGCCTGGTGCATGATTGCACCGACTTGATGGCATGCAACGAGATGGATTGCACCAACTTGTTGCACCTGGACTAGAGCATGCACAAACTTGGTCACGTGCAGCAACAAGACCTACACAAACTCTAGGTCGTGTGCGGCAACAAGGCTTGCACCGACTTGGTGAACGCATGCGCGGACTCTACACGGACTTAGTCGCGTGCTACAACTAAGTTGCACCTACTCAATGTAGACTCGACTAAGTGTTGCGCCGACGTTAATCTTATGCACTGACTAAGTGTAAGTATGTAGGCGACATTTATTTGAACATCTGACATATGAAAGGTCATCAAAATACACACAACATCATATCAATATAACATAGACAAAGTTGACAATTCAGTCAACAAAGTCAGCGTCCATCGTTGCCATCAGTCAAAACAAATCAGCATGTGAACATTCTCCCTTATCATTCAAAGCCATAGGAGACCCAACATTCTCCCCCTTTTTGATGATGGCAACCCCAAAAGTAAATGCATTAAGAATGATGTATTTTGATGAATCATGAATCACAGTCAGATGACATGCATGCAAATGCGGACACTATGCACAGACTTTCTCCCTGAATGAATCCTTTAAGATGCTCCCCCTGAATTTTTGACACACTCTTCCTTAATCAAAATAATCATAGACTCTTTCTCTTCCCTTCTCTCAAACACCATTACAAACTCTCCCCCTAAACACATAGACTATCCCCTTTATACTCACTCCCCCTTTGCCATAAGGAAGGAAGAGAAGAAGACAATAAACTCTCCCCCTTTGCCATCAGCAAATAAGGAGGAAGGGAGATAGTGGAAGGGTAGAAGAGATAGACTAGATAACATTCTATGCATTGGTTCAGAATATAAGCAATTCATGAACAACGTTTAGTCATAAGAATCACTCAGTGTGCATTCTTGAGTAAGTTCAGGTTTAATAGTTATAGAAGGTATAGTTAAATCACTGAGTTTCTGAAATATGGTTATAGTGTCCGTTTATAGCAATTAACCTAAGTCACATGACTATACTAGACTTGGTCAAGACTATATCTTACTTATTTCAGAAACAATGAATATCAAGGAGAGTGACCTGAATTTGTATTGAGGTTAAGTAATTGATACTTCATAACATTTTGCATTAGAAGGGTTACAGCATTTCTTTTTCACTTCTAATCTAAACTTAGTGAACAGACAAGTGTCATTTATGCTGTTGACATTAGGTGTACACATGGATTAGACGCAAGTATCTCCAATTACTAGGCATAAACTACTATATCTACCTCTAATCAAGAACTACCAAGATGATTTACACCTTTGACATTAAGGGTACACATTTATCGGACGCCAGTACCCCCAGTTACTCAGTGAAATCAACCCTATAGATTTGACCATATGAACAGAGATAACATGAAACACCTCATGACATAAGGTCCTCTCCACTTCCTTGATGGAGGGTTCAGTTTCTCAGTGCAATTCAGTCATTGCTCTACCACTTTGTTCAATTCTTTTTCATTAAAGATTTTATTGATGCTACCCTTATAACTTTTCAGAGTTACTTGTTCAAAAATAATACACGTTCTTGTTTTCCCAGCCTAGACTTCACTAAGTCTGAAAAGTTCAGATACTGTAAAGACCTTTTCAATGAAATCATGAGACAAAGGTTAAGAGCTATAAATGTTTTCTATCACCTTATTTTCTGAAGAACAGTCTTTTGACTCTACAGTCTATTAAAATTAAAACTTTAGTTCATTCAAGAAACACATGTGATTCTTAAAAGAATTGAAGTGCCTGATGCTCAAAGTAATGAACCAGTTACAAGACTGTTACCCAATCAGAGTGATAGAAGTAGACAATGAAGCATAGGAGCAGCTCAAAAGGTTTTCAAGAAGAGACTAAATGTGAATGATGTCATGAGATAGAAATTTTTAAGAAGGAGGAGAGAATAAGAAAAGTTGAACTAAGATCAGACTCAACTGCACTCCCCCTGACATCATGATGCATCGACTTAAGATGCACCGACTATGTATGTAGATGGTATCAAGATGCACTGACTCTGACATATAAACGCATGAGGTGCACGGACCTAGTTGTAGCTTAGACACAGAATGCACTGACTTACATGCTGTCTGAGCACACAATGCACCGACTTATACGCTAAGTGCTCAGACTATGCATTGACTATATGCAGACCATGCAACAACCTTTACTCGGTGCACCACATGTATTGACTAAGATGGTCACCGATGTATCGACTTAGACTCGGCGCAATGTAAGTATGGGAAACAAGTGCTGGCTCAATGCATCGACTATATGCACAACCATGCATCGACTTCAGAGATTATCTGTGCAAGACGTTGTTGCAACTTATATACTCAGTGCAAAAGTAATTATTCAAACATCAAACATCCTTTATTCAAAGTTCCAAGATAGGCAGACACTATTATTTCAAGCATTTCAGGAGACAGTTCAAGAATGAAATTAGTCATTTTCATGCTAAAATTTACAAAGCCCCAATTCTCTTCTTAGATATTTAAATCTTTCATTTCCAAGGGATTTAGTAAAAATATCAGCAACTTATTTTTCAGTTTCAACAAAGACTAATTCAATTTCACTCTTGCTCACTGCATCTCTAAGAAAATGGTGTTTAATCTCAATATGCTTAGTCCTAGAGTGGTGAACAGGATTCTTAGTTAGGCAGATAGCACTGGTGTTATCACATAAAATTAGAATATATCCCAAGTTTATCTGATAATCTGAAAGTTGGTGCTTAATCCATAGTACCTGAGCTGCATAGTTTCCTGCAGCGACATATTCTGCATCTGCAGTGGATAAAGCAACAGTGTGTTGCTTCTTTGAAGCCCAAGATACTAGGCAACCACCTAGGAATTGGCAATAGCCACTAGTGCTTTTCCTATCTACCTGACACCCAGCATAGTCAGCATCAGTGTATGCTAGAAGCTCTAGCTCACACTTAGCAGGGTACCAAAGACCAAGCTCTTGGGTGCCTGACAGATACCTAAAGATCATTTTCACTGCACTAAAATGAGACTCCTTAGGACTAGCCTAAAATCTAGCACATAAATACACTGCAAATTATATATCAGGCCTAGATGCAGTAAGTTACAAAAGGGATCCGATCATACCTCGATGCAGCTTGTTATCCACTATTTTACCTTTGGGGTCTTCATCAAGACTTGTTGAAGTACCCATTGGTGCTGCAATGTCCTTGAGGTTTTCAAATATGAACTTCTTCAGCAGGTCCCTTATGTACTTAGACTGGGTGATGAATGTTCCATCTTTGGTCTGTGTCACCTACAGTCCAAGAAACAATTTTCGCTCACCCATTGAGCTCATCTCAAATTCTTGTGTCATTAAATCAGAAAATTTCTTACACATCCTCGGGTTAGTTGAACCAAAAATACTATCATCCACATATATTTGAACTATGAGAATGTCTGGATGACATACCTTGGTAAACAACGTTTGGTCAATCTCATCTCTTGAGAATTTCTTTTCAGTAAGGAATTTGCTAAGCCTGTCATACCAAGCTCTAGGAGTTTGTTTCAAACCGTAGAGAGCTTTATTCAATTTATAAACATGACTAGGGAAATCTAAGCATTCAAAACCAGGAGGTTGTCTTATGAAGACATCCTCCTTTATTTTTCCATTTAAGAAAGCAGATTTCACGTCCATCTGCGGGAGAGTTATTCCTAATGAGCATGCATAAGCAAGTAAAATCATAATAGCCTCCAACCTAGCTACATGGGCAAATGACTCCTCAAAGTCAATTCCAAATTCTTGATTGTACCCCTGAGCTACAAGTCTGGCTTTATTTTTAACTACATTTCCCTACTCATCAGTTTTATTTCTAAAGACCCATTTAGTCCCAATGACAGTCCCATGATCAGGAGGTGGGACTAGGTGCCACACCTTATTCCTGTCAAATTGATTCAGCTCCTCGTGCATGGCATTGATCCAATGCACATCATTTAGGGCACTGTCAATGGTCTTGGGTTATACATGAGAAACTAATGCAAAGGTATTCAATTCATTTTAAGCTTGAAAAAAACCTCTGGTCCTAGGGGGTTCATGCAAGTTACCAATGACATTATCTACAGGATGGTCTCTAAGAAATCTCACATTGATAACTTGGTTACCTTGACCTTCATTTACCTCCCCCTGAACAGTAGGCTCCTCTACATTATTTTCTTCAAGTTCATCTTCCTGATCTGATTGGTCTGCAGATTGTCCTCCCTTCAGAATTTCTCCATCATCTTCTTTCCTGCACGGACCATTTTCAGATTTAGTCAGGGTTTCATCGAAGACTATATGTGGAGACTCTTCAACAGTTTCTGAATTCAGATTGTACACCTGATATGCTCGGGTGGTTTCAGAATATCCTAAGAAAATTTCTGGATCACTTTTAGGTTCAAACTTATCAAGGTCTCTTTTATCATTGACATGAATAAAACACTTACAGCCAAAGACCTTGAAATGAGCAAGTGAAGGTTTCTTACCCTTTAGGATTTCATAGGGTGTTTCCTAGGTAGACGGCCTTACCATGGCTCTGTTAATTACATAGCATGCAGTGTTAACTGCCTCTGCCCAAAACTTCCTTGGTAGACCACCTTCAACTAGTAGTGTACGAGCCATCTCCACAATAGTCCGGTTCCTCCTCTCCACTACTCCGTTCTACTCTGGTGTTCTAGGTGAGGAGAACCGATGAGTTATGCCATTAGCCCTACAAAAATTATCAAATTGTGAGTTTTCAAACTCACCACCATGATCAGATAAAATATTTTCAATTGAATTTTTATTTTTCTGTTTGATTTTCAAATAGAACTCCTGAAATTCTATGAATGCATCATTTTTATGAGTCAAGAAAAATACCCAAGTAAACCTAGAGAAGTCATCAACTAATACATATCCATATCTCCTACTTGATAAGCTGACTGACCTTGTAGGTCCAAAGAGATCCATATGAACCAGCTTATAAGGTTTAGAAGACATGTTTTCAGTTCTAGATTTGAATGACTTCCTAGTCTGCTTGGACTATGTGCATGCATCACATATTTTATTTTCCTTTTTGAATGAAAATTCAGGGAGTCCTCTAACCATGCCATGTTTATTCAGTTTATGCAAAACAATATAGCTAGCATGGCCTAATCTACGATGCCACAAAAATGTTAAATCATCTTTATTTGCAGTGAGGCAAAGATTAGAATGAGCTAAATCATCTAAATCTACCAAATAAATGTTATTCACTCCTTTTCCTAAAAATTTAACTACATCTGAGTCAGGTTCAAAGATTTTGCAATTATGAGCATCAAATACTACCTTATGTCCTTTATCACAGAGCTGGCTGATACTAAGTAAGTTATATGCAAGGCCATCAACCGGTAGGACTTCTTCAATGCAGCAGGTAGTACACTTACCTACCTTACCTGACCCGATGATTTTACCCTTTGTGTTTCCTCCGAAGGTGACAAGGCCTCCATTCTTCTCAGTCAGCATGCAAAACTTAGCCTTGTCTCCTGTCATATGCCTGGAGCAGCCACTATCCAGGTACCACATGTTGTGCTTGGCTGCCAGGCATACCTGCAATCACAATCATGGAGAAAAGTTTGGAACCCAAAAATGTTTGGGCTCCAGAGCAGATGCAGAGCTATTCAAACAAGACAACAAATTCTTTGGAATCCACATCTGTTGAAACCTTATTTGTTTGGTGTATTTTTTAACACTCTTTTTGTTGTTTCCCTTCTTTTCAACATTGACAAATTGAGTCTTTCCTTTCTTCGTTTGTGTCCTGGCACCATGGTTATTAGCAGTGTAAGTTTGTTTGTGCCAGTGCCTAGGCCAATGAGCATTCAGAAAATTGTGGCCAATGTTGGTCCTAGGCTGACTGAAAGAAGTTTGTCTATTAGGAGCCCATGTCCTAGACTTCCTAACCCAGTTCATGGTTTGAGATCTATACCTCTGAGTCGGATATTGATGAAATTCAGATCTCCCTTGAATTCTATTCCTTCCAGACCTATAGACTTGTTGTGGCTGTACATAATGGAAAGTCTGAACTTTGGGCTGGTGGATCTTGCTAGGTTGACCTCTAACAGAATTCTGTCTCCCTTGCACCCTAGACCCACCTGACTTGTGCATGGGTGAAGATTGGGTCTTTTTCTGAGCAGGTGGAGACTTGTTGACTCTACTCTGGAGTTTGTATGTGCATGAAGGTTGACTCCTATCCTGAACTCTACCCTGAGGAGTAGGGCAGTGTGTACCATCATGGCTAGACTCACCCATCTTCTACTTGCCCTTGTCCTTAGCACTGGGCATTTTGGAATTAACATTTTTAACAGCAGAATTTACATTGCTCATCTTGATGAGGGGTCCCTTTTTCTTCTCAGCTACAAATGAAGTTGTTTTCAATGCTAAACTCTTTTTAGCTGTGGGGTTACACCCGAGACCCTCTTTTTTGAAATTCACTTTAAACCCCAACAAAGCATTCAAATTATCAGATCCTTGGGTCATCTTCTCAATGATTTTCTTTTTATCCTCATTTTCTTTCTCTAGGTGTTCAATTGATTTTTTCAATTCATTATTAACACCTAGCACAACTTCATACTTTTCATTAACAATTTTCATCTCATTTTCATAATTTTGCATTTTTAGTTTCAATTCATTGATGACATTTTGCAGCATTTCATTTTCATTTCTAGAATCAATTAAAGCATGTTTCAAATCACCAAATTCAGCACATGTGTTTTTCAACATGTCATTTTCAGATTGTAAGCAGGCAATTTTATCAGACATGGTTTTATCATTCATCAGTGAATTCACTTTCTTCTTTAAGTGCATGTTTTCTTTCCTAATATCATCTACCTTATCAAGCAAATCACCGTAGGCAACCTCCCAATCAGAGATAGTGTAATGCTCAAAGAGAGAGGATACCTCATCGGAGTCTTCTTCTTCATTGTCACCATCTTTAGCTATCAGGCAGATTGGCTTTTCTTCGTCTTCACTCTCCGAGGTACAGCTCAAGGTATCCTCGTCCTCATCACTCCAGGTACTCACCATGGCTTTCCTATTAGGATTCTTCTTCTTAGCTTTCTCCCTAAGCTTCTGGAGCTCGGGACAGTCTGCCTTCATGTGGCCAGCCTTCCTGCAGTGATAGCACACATTAGTGTCAATTTTCTTGGCAGGGTTAGACTTATACCTCGTTTGTCTCCTCCCACCATACTGTCTTCTGGTGAAATTTCTTCCTTCGTTTCTCAGGAACCTTCTGAACTTTCTAATCAGCATTGCTAATTGATCTCCTTCGAAATCTGATCCAGAGAGACTTTGATCACTTGACGATCCATTGTGATTGGATCGACTTGATCGACTGGAGCTTCCCTTCAGTGCGATTGGCTTCTTCTTCTTTTCCAGTTCCTCAGTCTTCGGAAGGGTCATCTCATAAGTCATTAATGAGCCAATCAACTCATCAACCTTCGTGTTCTGCAGATCCCAGGACTCCTCGATAACAGTTGCTTTAGTGTGCCAAACCGGAGTTAGAGATCGCAAAATTTTCCTTACAATTTCATAATCAGAATAAGTCTTCTGCAGACTTCTGAGACAGTTAGTGATGATAGTGAGGCATGCATACATTTCTGTAATCGTCTCACCAGGCCTCATTCTGAATGCTTCATACTCCGAGACCAGTAAGTTAGCCTTGGTCTCTCTCACTTGCGAGGTTCCCTCGTATATGACCTCCAGTTTATCCCACATCTCCTTTGCTGTAGCACATGATGAAACTCGGGAGAACTCCGTGGGATGTAGAGCACACTGAATAGCATTGATGGCACTCAAGTTGAGAGTGAATTTTTGGATTTCCTCTCTGGTCCATACATCCTCGTTCGGGTGCAGCTACATCCCACGGACCTTTGCTGACCACCTTCCATAATTCATAATCCTTCGCCCTTAAAAATACTTGCATATGGTTTTTCCAATATGCATAGTTGGATCCGTCTAAGTACGGGGGCTTGGTGGTGGAGTGTCCCTCAGCCGTCATCCCTTTAGCATCCATGACCATTGACTCTTCAGGATGTTGATCCCTGCAGAAGAGTTAGGCTCTGATACCAACTGATAAGTCCAAGACGTGATCTAGAGGGGGGTGAATAGATCAGTCACCCAATTAAAATTTCTAGCTACAGTAGAGACTAGTGCAGAATAAAATCGAACTGCTGTAGGACGGTTGAAAAACACTTAGTCGCAACCAGACATAAATAGATCTAGATGATTGGTACTCGAGCGGTCTTAAGCATTCATCTACTGAATGATGAAATGAAACAAAAATAGGCACAACCCACAGATCAATCATACAGTAGACGAAGGAATTTTAGATGGTTCAACCTCAACCCAAAGGTCTACGTCCACCCCACACTCAAATCTGAGTGTGGCTTCACTGCTGACTCACAGCTTGCCACTGATCCACAGCTTCGGGGAGATCCTTCCCTACAATCCGCTGAGCAACACAGCTTGCTATCCAGAGGAATCCTCCTCTGCTCCGCTGAGGCTTACAGCTTGACCTGACCAGAGGATACCACCTCTACAACCACTGACGCACAGATTGAAGGAACACAAGTTTCAATGAAACAAAAGAGACAAACGAAGAATCAGAAAACCCACAATGGGAATGTAGCTCAACAATGAGTGAACTCAGCTCCGATTTTGAACCAGGAAGCTGATTACAAATCTCTCACAAATTTTTCACAGACTCTCCTCTCAAAACTTTCTATCTTCTTCTTTCAGATTTGCTCTCTCTCTTCTTCTTTCTGGATCGTGCTAGCTCTCGCTCTCTCTGCTTCAGTTCTCAATATCATGATCAGTCTTCTCTTTAAAGAGAATCTTCTTATTTATAGGCAGCAGCAGTGAGATAGGGCGTGTGCTCACCACAATTCCCGCCCAAAAGCCTTATCCAGATCTGGAGTTGTTAGGCCACGTGGCAGCATCCCAGCTTGACTACTTTCCACGTGTCATCATCTTGGCACCTCCTCCATTCTTGGATCACGTGCCATTCTTAAACTCCTCGAGTAGATATCCTGTCAAAGTCAGACTTAATGTCAGCTTGAAATAATCTGACAAATAGTAAAGAAATGTACATAGTTGATAGAGCTTGGAACTAAATGTGCACAAACTCGATATAGCATGTAGACACATATGCACGGAGTCAAGTGTTCACACATAAGCATGTGCACTAACTTGATATTACTCTAAGACCAGAAGTGTACAGACTTGATGTGTGCATAATGCAGACACTGCACTGACTAACTTGTGCCATTACCAATGTTGCACAATGTAGTTCGTGCAATAGATGAGAGTTGCACAGACTTAGGATGCATCGTGCCTGAGCTTGCACGGACTTATTTATACAACATGCTTGAATTGCACAGACATAATGTGCAAATACTGAATGCATGAACTCTTATGCACCGAGTTGCCTAAGACGTTTTGCACAGACTTTATGTGCCCGGTGCATGATTGCACCGACTTGATGGCGTGCAACGAGAAGTATTGCACCGACTTGTTGCACCTGGACTAGAGCATGCATGGACTTGGTCGCGTGTAGCAACAAGACCTGCACAGACTCTAGGTCGTGTGCGGCAACAAGGCTTGCACGGACTTGGTGAATGCATGCACGGACTTAGTCGCGTGCTACAACTAAGTTGTACCGACTCAATGCAGACTGGACTAAGTGTTGCACCGACGTTAATCTTATACACAGATAAAGTGTAAGTATGTAGGCAGCATTTATTTGAACATTTGGCATATGAAAGGTCATCAAAATACACACAACATCATATCAATATAACATAGACAAAGTTGACTATTTAGTCAACGAAGTCAACCTCCATCGTTGCCATCAGTCAAAACAAATCAGCATGTGAACATTCTCCCTTATCATTCAAAGCCAGAGGTGTCACACCCCGAGCCTTTATTACAGCGAAAGACTAGCTCGAGGAACGTGAACAGTCAGCATGGTAAGCCTCTTGCAAGCAAGATCGATCAGAGCGCAAGACAATCACACACATAAATGTAATTGCACAATATTTACTCAATTTCAACTTTCATTAATAATCAAATCAAATATTCAAATACAATCACCATTTCAACTTTCTTCATCATACTAGACTCAAGAAATAAGAAAATTACATAGACTCAATCTAAACATGTAGACTTCTTAAGTCTTCACTCATTCTTCATTCACTCTCGGACCCGCTATTTGAACATTCCGAATCCAATCCTGACTCACCTCCATCTCCTGAAAAGATTGGAAATAGGTAATGAGCACACTTTCCCAGTAGGTATCTTCACATAAACATGAAGGCACTATTAAAGTAATTAACATTTTAGCTCTAGAGGAATAAGGTAAAATCATGCAAATGCGATAAATCACAAGTAACCAAAGTAACAAGATGACCATGTAAGATAGAATGAACAAGTATGAACTAGCAAGAATGTAACAAGAATGGCCTTTCATGAACAAGAATGTACTAGCAAGTTCACATACTCATCACCCAAACATCTTTTATTTATGAGCAAGTATTTGGTGAATTTCTGTGGAATATCATGTAACAAGCAAGAAACTCATGTACGTGTATCTTCATGATGCCCGTGGATTTTCACTTATTTATAGAGAAAGTACTCCCAGCGCAATGCAACGCTAATAGCATCATACCCCATGGTTTACAGTATGTTTCCGATAATCAGCCGAGGTGACTAGCATAGAGCCCTTGAACACAATCAATGCTCGATCGCATCTTCAAGTATAAATCAAGTTATTTCCACGTTTCAAGCAATAAAATATGGCTAGTAATATAACAAGTTCAATAAGTTCATGATAACAATAATTCAATGAATGAACGCTTCAATTTAGGACATGAGATATCAAGGATGATTTAAGACGATGTCATGCTCATGGAAATAATTCGGCAGCATAACGGTACATTTATTATCTTTCATAATTTAAATTAAGTATCTTGAACAATATGACTAGTCCTAGACCATCAATAATCCATCTAGGAACTTAGAATATCAACCCTTTGGTCAAACCTCAGGTTAAAGGATTTAGAACTGTGATAGTCTAATACTGGGCCGTTACATGAACATAACGGTCGAGTGTTGGGCCGTTAGAAAGGTTGAATTCAGAAGAAAATAGATATGGACTCAAACAGTGTGACGGTCATATATTGGACCGTTATATGTTCTTGACGGTCGAATATAGATCCGTTACATATCCAAAACCCGAAAACATCGATAGTGCTTTCTAACACTTGGGCTTTCACGGTACAACCAACTCGGCGTCCTAGTGGGAATCCCAGACTCGCAGAGAATTACGGAGGCCTTGAAACAAGATTTCCGAGTCTATTGGAAGGAATATCCAATAGAGAGGTCCTCATGTTCAAGAATATGTTCCTATAGTGTAAAGTGTGAACTAATGGCCATATACCAGAATATATGCCATGTACTTAAAGAAATGACTCTATAGATAAAAAAAAGACTGTGTAGTGATGTAAAACCACGATAAAAACTCCCTCGTTACATCATTTAAAATCATAGTGTAAATACAAAACTATAGAGTTTAGCTAATGAAATTAACATACGCTTGAAATAACTAGAGATGCTTTTAACATGCAATTTCAATCATAAATTGATCAATAAACTCAAAGTCATGAAAATAGTTCAAAACTTAGATAACTAAGCTTATTTATAAGTAAACTTGATTGTTCTTCAATTCTGTCTTGAATTGCTTGAACAAAGTACTCTGGCGGTCTAAGATGGGGGCGTCACAATGCTGTGACGGCTTATCGTGGGGCCATCAGAGTGATGTAATGCACTGCTTCTGGGCTGTCAGAGATAACAGAGAAATTTAAATACAACAGAGGGTGTGACGGCTTATCGTAAGGCCGTTATATCATGTGACGGTCCTATTTTAATCTGTCAGAGCTTCTGCTGATAGTAAATAGAATAGAAAACTATGAAAATATGTCATACTTGGAAATCAAAATTCTTAAACTATTCCAGTCATGAAAAATGAAGTATAGGCCAGCTACATGCATAGGTTGAAATGAATTAACAACAAAATATCTTTTGTCTTTGATTAAGGCTAAGGATATTCATGTATACACAACCCTACTAAAATATGAAATTCATGATCTATAATGAATATAATCAAGCAAAACCAGAGGGCTTTTATCCCTAACATGATGTTCTTGCCGTTCATGAGATAACCTACCTCTTAACTGACTTTAAACTTCTAATTTGAGCCTTCAAGAGTTGCCCTAGTTCTTCTCTTCCTGAGATTTTTCAGCAACTTCACGTCGCTCTAACTCCTCAGTCTCTTGCCCTAAGGACGTGAAATTTAGAGGTTAGGAAGATGAAACTAAGAGGAACAAAAAGTTCTAAAGCATCTAACTCTAATTACCTCGTTTAGCTTCTCTAATTTCCTGATCTTCAGCACCCTGTCGCACAGTTTCTTGGGTTGGCGTGATGAAACCAGCAACTTTGGAAGATCCTAACTCCTTGGATACTCGTCCTCCTAACATGAAATTTTGAGAGTAGTTAGTCTAACGTATTAGGAACAAAAGACTCTAAAGAACTGACCCAAGATTCTATCTCCTTACCTTGATTCTTCACGAGCCAAAAGTAAGGGTCGCTCAGTTCAGAGCTGGGCTCTATTTATAGGGTTTTGGCTAGGGTTTGAGAATCAGATCGATTTTAGAGTCCTTAGTTGGCCAGAACCTGATCCCTAAGAGTCCCTAGTAACCTTACATATTCTTCTAATTTGGTCTCTTGTAGATAGGATCCCAAAGATCCAATCTTTTTGTTCTTTCTTCCATTCACGGAACTGATAGAGTGTAACGGTCCAAGCTGCGCATGTTACATTATTGTGGCGGTCGCACGATAGGCCGCTACATCCACTGTGCATAGAATTCAATTTTATTCAAACTCTTTTTGTTAATTATCCACCTAATTATCTATATAAGTGGTATTTATCCTCATAATTCGTGAATAAGCTAAATAACCTTCTAGAATATGGGTCAAACTTAATGGGCTTGGTCCTTGAACCAATTGGGCTTTATTTATTAAGGCTGGATTAATTGTTTAACATAATTGGGCCCAATATTCATTAATTTATTCATTTATACCCTTAATAATTCTAGAAAATTCTTAATTATATCAGAAATATTTTATAAAAATTCTAGGGCACTACACCCTCCCCCACTTAGAAGAATTTGGTCCCCAAATTCAATTCATGGATTTATGGAGAGTGTACTTACAGTTGAATAATTCTGAGAATCTTCTACGCATAGATTCTTCCGTCTCCCATGTTGCTTCGTGTGGCCATTGCTTCATCCATTGGACTTGGACCATAAGAATAGTTTTATTCCTTAGTTGACGCACTTCTCGTTCCCGAATCCTGACCGGTTTCTGCTCGTATGTCAGGTCCTTTTGGATCTCCAGATTATCATAAGTAATGACATGATGAGGATCATATACATATTTCTTCAACATAGAGACGTGAAATACGTCGTGAACTTCTACTAATTATGGAGGTAAAGCCAGTCTATAAGCCACTTCATCGACCCTTTCGAGAATTTCAAATGGGCCAATGAATCTTGGAGTTAGTTTTCCTTTAATACCAAATCTTTGAATACAACGGCCTGGAGAAACTTTCAGATACACATGATCTCCCACCTGAAACTCCAAGTCGCGTCTTCGATTGTCAGCATAAGATTTCTACCTATCTTGCGCCATCTTCATTCTTTCTTGAATGAGCTTGATCTTCTCTGTCGAATCCCTTATAAGGTCGGGGCCTAAGAATTGCTTTTCCCCTATTTCGTTCCAACATATTAGTGATCTACATCTTTTTCCATATAAAGCTTCAAAGGGCGCCATCTATATGCTGGACTGATAATTGTTGTTGTATGCAAATTCTACCAGAGACAAGTGATCATGTCAACTTCCTCCAAAATCAATAGCACAAGCCCTGAGCATATCTTCTACTACCTGATTTGTTCTCTCAGTCTGACCATCAGTTTATGGGTGAAATGATGTACTAAAATTCAATCTAGTCCCTAGTGAATGTTGTAGGCCTTCCAGACGTGTGATGTGAATCGAGGATCTCTATCAGATATGATAGTGACAGGGACACCATGTAATTTGACAATTTCTTTTATGTATAATGCTGCTAAAATATCTACTAACCATCGACCTTTGATTGGTATGAAATGTGCAGATTTAGTCAATCGGTCTATGATCACCCATATACCATCGTGTCCTCCTCTGGTCTTAGGTAAACCTATGATGAAATCCATCCCTATACTTTCCCATTTCCATTTGGGAATATTCAAGGGATGTAATTTACCTGCGGGTCTAAAATGTTCTACTTTTACTTGTTGGCAGGTGAGACAATGGGACACGAAATTAACTATTTCTATCTTCATATTGGGCCACCATAAGTTTCTTTTGAGATCTTGATACATCTTCGTGCCTCCTGGATGAATGGTGTACTTGGAATTATGTGCTTCGTCTAAGATCAATTTCTTCGTATCCTCATGATCTGGTACACACACTCGGCCCTTAAATAGCAGTCTTCTATCATTGGAAAAAGAGAAATCCGGCCTTTGTTTAATGTTGGCTTTAATTTCCAATAACATGGGATCATCATTTTATAACTTGACCAGATCCTGTATCAATGTCGGTTGAGCTCGAATATTAGCCATGAAACAATCATCTTCCTTTATGTCAATATCTAAGTTCATCTGAGCAAATTGAGGAATAAGATTAGTCATACTAATCATAAGACTTGATAGCATACCCATTGGTTTTCTGCTGAGTGCATCTACTACCGCATTAGCCTTGTCAGGATGATATTGAATAGCAAAATCAAAATCCTTGAGATATTCTAACCATCTCCTCTGCCTCATATTAAGCTCTTTTTGAGAGAATAAGTATTTCAAGCTTTTGTGGTCCGAGTAGACCGTGAACTTTTCTCCATAGAGATAATGACGCCAAATTTTTAAGGCGAAAATAACTGTTGCCAATTCTAAATCATGCATGGGATAATTTTCCTCATGACATTTCAATTGTCTTGAAGAATAACATATTATCTTTCCATCTTGCATGAGAACGCATCCCAAGCCAATGCCAGATGCATCCGTATATACTTCGAATCTACCACCTTCCACCGGTAGTGCTAAAATAGGGGATGTAGTAAGGTGATTCTTAAGAGTTTGGAAACTCTTCTCACATTCCTTTGACCAGGCAAAAGGATTTTCTTTTCTTGTGAGTTTAGTTAAAGGAACAGTAATCTTTGAGAAGTCTTTAATGAACCTCTTATAATAACCAGTTAGACCCAGAAAGCTTCTTACTTCTGGTACAGTCGTTGGCCGTCTTCAATTTCTGACAGCTTCGACTTTTGAAGGATCTACAACGATACCTTCCTTTGAAATAATGTGGCCTAGGAATGAAACTTCCTTGAGCCAGAATTCACATTTGTTAAGCTTGACATAAAGTTTATGTTCTCTAAGTGTTTGCAAGGCTATCCTCAAATGTTCTTCATGTTCTTCTTTTGTCTTATCAATATATCATCAATGAAGACAACGATGAATTGGTTTAGATATGGTTGAAAAACACTGTTCATAAGTTGCATAAATGCTACTGGGGCATTTGTTAACCCAAACGGCATTATCACAAATTCATAGTGGCCATAACGACTTCAAAAAGCCATTTTATAAATATCTTCTTCCTTAATTCTAAGTTGATGATAATCTGATCTGAGGTCTATTTTAGAAAAATACTCTGCTCCTGAAAGCTGATTGAAGAGCTCATCAATACGCGGCAACAGATACTTATTTTTTATTGTAAGTTGATTTAGTCACCGGTAGTCTATGCATAGCCTGAGAGAGCCATCCTTATTTTTGACAAATAGAACTGGCGCTCCCCAGGGGGATGTGCTAGGTCTGATGAAACCTTTGTCTAGTAGTTCCTACAACTGCCTCTTTAGTTCCTTAAGTTCCGTGGGGGACATCCTGTAAGGGGCTATAGAAACTGGTGCTGCTCCTGGAATGAGTTCAATAGTGAAGTTCACTTCCCTCTCGGGTGGTAAACTGGGTAATTCGGACAGGAATACATCTGAAAACTCATTTACAATAGGAATGTTTGCTAGGACGATTTCCTTGGATTCAGTAACAATGACAGAAGCAAGAAAAGCTTCACATCCTTGCGAGATGAGTTTGCAAGCGTGAAGAGAAGATATGATAGTGGGATGTTTTCTATACTTGATGCCAAGGAAAGAGAATCTTGGAAGACCTGATTTTCGGAAGGATATAAACCTATTTTGGTAGTTAATATCAACATCGTGATCTACAAGCCAATCTACCCCTAAAATGGCATCATAACCTTTCATGTCAAGGCATACTAGGTTTGCGGGGAGATTGTGACCTTCTACTACCACCTTACTATCAGGATAATATCTAGTAAGTTTTGCTCCAGAACCTAGGGGTGTGGTTATAGCAAGATCTGAAGGTAGAGGAACTGATGCACTTGGTAATGTTTTGGCAAACGTAGTGGAGACAAAAGAATGAGAGGCACCAGTATCAAATAGCACAAATGCAGGATGGGAACAAATTTGAAGAGTACTTTCCATAAGCCCACCATCCATGGGCGCTTCCTCTTCTTCTAGAATGGCATTGACGCGAGCCTGCCTCCTGCGTCCACCACCAGATGGCTGGTCCTTCATAAGGGGGTAATCCGGCATGCGATGCTCCCTGCTTCCACAGCGTAAACAAGCACCAAGGCGCTTCCAGCACTCATCAGTCGAGTGGCCGAACTTTTCACAAAAAGTGCAAGTCATGGCGACTTGCTCCTCTTCCTTAATCTTATTTTTCTTATGGGAACTTCCACCGTTCCCGCTCCTGGACCATTTCTTACTATCACGGCTTTTGTGAGGTGTTATGCCCCTTAGGCACAAGCTTATGATATTTTATTTTGATGATAGGAACACAGTGAGAGTATCACAGTGAGCCAGTCAGTGTGTTGTGTATACATTTCCCTGCTGCATTGCATGCGTTCAGAGTCTGTACAGGGTATTTCATGCATGCTATCAAGCCAGCACAAGTCCATACATCCGCATGCTATCAAGTCCCACAGTCTATACATCCCCGTCGGTTCATGCATCAATTAGCAAGGTCTGTACAACCTTCTTGGCACAGGCACGCGATCAAGTCTATACATTGCATGAGCATAGTCAGAGCACTCAAGTCTGTACATTCGCCACCATGCATTAAGTCTCAAAGTCTGTACGTCCTTTTGCATTGGACTTAAACTCTATTCATTGGCAAGTCTGTACATTGGCCTGTTCATGCATTCAGCAAGTCTGTACATTGGGCTATCACTTGAAGTCTGTACATCGTCCGTCTTACTTAACGTCCCATGATTCAAAGTCCATACATTCAGACTCCATCGTCTCATGCATCGTCTTACGCATTATCTTCAAGTATGTACAGCGTCTAGCGTCTCACTTAGCGTCTCAGGCTAAGTCTGTACAGCATCCAGCGTCTCACTTAGCATCTCGTGGCTAAGTCTATGCATCGTCCAGGCAAGTCTGTACATCGCACGTCTCATGCATCATCTCAATCAAAGTCTAGACATTGTCTGCCCTGCAGTACACTAAGTCCATACATTAGCACTGTAGCATGCACGAACTCTAAGTCTGTACATTCGTTGCGTCTTGTGCAGACATCACTCAAAGTCTGTAAAGCCTGTGTTCACAACACAAAGTCTGTACATCGTTCTGCTTGCACAAACGCCAAGTCTATACATTGGCTTTGCTTGCATGAGCTGAAGTCTATACACTGTCCACTTGCAGCATTAGCACAAGTCTGTACAGCCTGTGTGCTTCATTCACAGAGTCTGTACATTGCTTCATGCATTGCACGAAGTCTGCACACTATGTGTTGCCATGCTTTAGCTTTGCATTCACGAAGTCTGTACATTGTTCATACATTGCACGCAGAGTCTACACACTCGTTTGGCATGCCTGAACATTCATCGTCAATGTACATACTTCACCATATGCATACTGCAGCATAGTCTATACACTCATAACTCTAGCCAGTGGATTCTGTGATTCAAGCATTTCCAAGTCTGTACACGCTTTGTCTTCGCATTGCAAAGTCCATACATTACAAAGTCTGCATAGTGAACATGAAGTCTGTACACGCTTCAAGTGGTAAGTATGTACATTGTTCAGAACGCAAAGTCCATACAGCCATTGTGCATTCGTTCTTGATGTACATACTTTGTTTACTCCAACTGATAATTCTCTGTCTGACAGGTACTGTTCGTGAAGCTTAATGAAGGGCACGTGATCCGAGACTGGAAGGGCTGACAGGATGATGACACGTGGCCAAAACAATTGGGCGGGAACTGTGGAAGACACGCACCCAGTGCTGCTCCTACTGGAACTGCTATATAAGGAAGACTCCTTTGTCTGAAGAAGACTGATCGAATATGCAGAAGTCCTGAAGGAAAAGTAGAAGAGAAGAGAGCCCTTTCGATCCAGTAGAAGAGAAAAGAAAGAGAGAAAAGAAAGAGAGTTGAGAGAGAGAAGAGTTGAGAGTGATTTGTTCCTCAGATCGTTGGTTCAAAACCAGATTTGAGTTTGCTCACTTGTTTGAGCTACATTCCCTGCAGGGATTCTTTTTATCTTTCGTTTGCTTTTTTTTTATTTTTTGAATCTTTTCATCAAGCTGTGTGTCAGCGGTTGCAGTGGTGGACTTCACTGGACAGCAAGCTGTGTTGCTCAGCGGGCAGAGGTGGATTCCTCTGGACGGGTTAAGCTGTAGTCCCCAGCGGTTGTAGGCAAGCTGTGGTGCCCAGCAGTTCAAGCTGTGAGTCAGCAGTAATCCACACTCGGATTGAGTGTGGGGTGGATGTAGGTCTGGAGGACCGAACCACCTAAAAACCTCTGTCTACTGTGTGATTGCTTTGTGGTTTGCATCGCCTCTTTATTCTAGTACTCTGCGCAGTAGATGTTTGTTTAAGTTCTTCAGCAGTTCTGGTTGGTCTTTGATTTGTGCATTCTATTTGTTTAGCAGAATTTCTCATTCCGCATTTGATTCTGCTACAGTGGTTTTTATCGGGTGTTTGATCTATTCACCCCCCTCTAGATCACCCTAAGCGTCCCAACAATTGGTATCAGAGCCTAACTCTTTGTACAGGACTAACATCCTAAAGAGGAACGGCCATGGATGCTAGAGGGTTAACAGCAGAGGGACAGTCTACTACGAAGCCATCATTCTTCGATGAATCCAACTTCCCATATTGGAAGAACCGGATGCAGGTCCTCCTCAGAGCCAAAGACTACGAGATCTGGAAGATCATAAGCAAAGGTCCCTATGAGCTACATGAGAATGAGGAATTGTGGACCAGAGAAGAAATCAAGAAATCTACTCTGAATTGGAGCGCCATCAACACCATTCAGTGTGCACTCCATCCCACTGAATTTGATAGAGTGTCATCCTGCAAGACGGCGAAGGAGATGTGGGATACTCTTGAGGTCATTTATGAGGGAACGTCTCAAGTGGGAGAGACACGGGCTAATATGCAAGTGACAAAGTATGAAGCATTTCGGATGAAGCCCGATGAGACAGTGACCGAAATGTATGCTCGTCTAACCATTATAACAAATGGTCTAAGAAATCTGGGAAAAGGCTATACCGATCATGATGTTGTGAGGAAGATCCTTCGATCGTTGACTCCGATATGACATACCAAAGCAACTGTGGTTGAGGAGTCAAAAGATCTTCAAAAGATGAAACCTAATGAGCTGATAGGCTCTTTGATGGTGTACGAGATGAATCTTCTACAAGCTGAAGAGCTCGAATACAAGAAGCCTATTGCTCTGAAGGCCAATCATGGCTGTTCAAAACAGTCCAGATGCAGTGGATCATCCAGTGATCGGAGCCTATCTGGATCGGAGTTTGAAAAGGATGAACTAGCTATGATTACAAGAGAGTTCAGAAGATTTCTTAGAACAAAAGGGAAACATGTCTACAGAAAACACCACAGCAGGAAGCATAACAGGTATAAATTTAACCCTGCTGAAAAATCTGATGTTAATGCTTGTTATCATTCTAGGAAGACAGGCCATATGAAGGCTGATTGTCCAGAGTTACAGAAAATGAAAGTAAGACCATGGAAGAAAGCTCCAAAGGGAAAGGCCATGGTCAGTACATGGAGTGATGAGGAAGAAGGCACGCTGAGCACTTCCTCAGATAGTGAGAAACAAGAAAAGGACATATGCTTGATGGCCAGAAATGGAGAAGAAGAAGATGAGTCTGATCAGGTATCATCCCCTTTCGAACATTATACTATTTATGATTGGGAAGATGCTTATGGAGAACTGTTAGATAAAGCTAATGATATTAAGAAGGAAAACAGACTCTTGAAGAAGAAAATGAATTCTCTGGTTAATGATAAAACACTTTCTGATAAAGTTGCATGTTTATAATCAGATAATGATAGATTGAAAAGTGCATGTTCTGAGTTTGATGAATTAAAGCATGTTGTGATTGATTGTAGGAAAGAAAAAGAATTGCTGAAAAATGTTGTTGATGAGTTGAAATTGAAAATTTAGAAGTCTGAAAATGAAATAAAGATTTCAACTGAAAAATATGAAGCTGTCTTGTCTGTGAATGATGAACTAAAGAAAAATGTTGAAAATTTAGAAAATGAAAATTCTGACCAAAGGAAAATCATTGAAAGCATGACCCAAGGAACAGAAAATCTTAATGCTTTGCTAGGGTCAAAAGTCAATTTCAAAAAAAAGGGTCTTGGTTTTAATCCCTCAGCTAAAAAGAGCTTTGAATTGAAAACTATTTCATTCGTGGGAGAAAAGAATAAAGGACCACTCATAAAAATGGTCAATGAAAAATCTGTTTTCAATAATGAAAAATCAAAAGTGTCCAGTGCTAAGGACAGGGGAAAGCAGAAAGTTGTAGAGCCTAGAGCTGCATGCTCTTCTCCCAAGGGTAAGTCCAAGGCTAGGGGTCAGCCAGCTAGCACATCAAAACCCCAGTCCAAGGCTGCTAAGTCTCCACCACCATCAATTGCTCAGAAAAAGACCCAATATAAGTCAATGCAGAAACCTAGAGGGTCAAAGGTGGCAGGGAGACCAAGTGTAGCTAGGAACCAATTTGCACATCCCTATTTCCCTCGAGCCCAAGTCTATCATCACATTCACTCACAACCACTTAATAGGTTTGGGTGGAATCCTGTGTATATGAGGTCTAGGTATCAGAATTTCCCCACTCAGCCCTATAGATCTCAGCCAGCTAGGAGATGGGATAGTCACTTTAGGACATGGAGTCCTAGTCAACAGGTGTTCTATGGTCAGCCTAGGACCAATGTGGGCCACAGCTTCCAGTACACTCATTGGCCAAGGTACTGGCAGAAAAACAACAATGCTTTTAATAAAATGAATGCCAGGACTATACAAAAACCATCACAGCACCAGAAAAAGAAAGCTAAACCTGTTGGTGCTGAGAAAAAGAAAAATAACAAAAAGAATTCTCAAGCTGTAGAATCCACCAAACCTTCCACTTTCACACAAATGTGGATCCCTAAACAGCTTTTGTCATGTTTTCACTCTCATATGTCTGTTTCTGTCTTGGGGCCCAAACTATCTTGGGTTCCAAAATCTGCTCCCTAAGTGTGTTTGCAGGTATGCCTGGTAGCCGGGAACAAAATGATAAAATAGAAATAGCTACTCCAGGCATATGACAAGAGGCAGGGCCAAAAGTTCTAAAAGCTGAAAGAGATTGGAAGCCTTGTCAACAATCTGATGCAACACTAAGGGTAAAAATAAATCAGTCAGGTAAAGCAGGTAAGTGATTTACCTTCAGAATTGAATTGAGATAGTCATGTTGATTCGGTTGCTTAATTTATGATTTTCTCTTCTTGTCTAGCTGATCAGTCTGCATTCCAGACTCAGCTACTGATTTAATTCTGCATAAATTTGATGCTCTTCTTCTGCCATCTATTGCACTGAGTTTGAATGGTTCATTTAATGCATATAGTTGATGCATGTGTCTAATGTCTGCATTTATCATTTGCATCAAGAAAATTGTTCAATGCATATAGGACTGCTTTGCACTGCATATATCATTTGCATAACCTTGGTATATTAAATGGTAAGCTACTAAAAGGCAGGGAAATCTGCCTGGAGGTTCTTACTATGTTTGAGATGGTCCTTGAGACCAGGTTCTTCGCCAAGTACCAAGGGTCAAGTCCTCATGTAGAACAGTGTACTGCATCATATTTGAAAAATCTGAAAAGAAATGATCATTGCATAGCATATTTCTTGCATCATGGTGTCAGGGGGAGCTGAGAGTTCTGTTCTCGACATTGAATCTTTTTCACTCCTTATAGTCCCCACTCAATTCCTTCATAGTCTTTGACATCAGATGCTCTTGGATCTTATTGCTTATTACTATCACTATTTAACAATTGCCATCATTTCCCTAACCTTCCTTGAACAACAGCATTGCTTCTGGTTTAGTACATTGAGCTGTGGTTATTGCAATTGTTCATTTATAAGAATTACACTTGCAAATTGGAAAGAACTAAAGGTTTAACCTTTATAAATTGAAGAGTTAAGTGTCTGTACTTCAGAACTTGAGATAAAAGAAAACGTTTATAGCTCTTAATCTATGTCTCATGGTTAGAGTAGAAAAAGTTTTTTTTATACTTGAATGTGTTAATCTAGAAATGTCTAGAAAAGGTAAATAGAGTGTGTACTATTTTTTTAAACAATCACTCTAAAAGAAATAAAGGCAGCAGTAAATAAGATCATCAATGTAATGAGCTGAATATAGTGACAGAGCAATGGCTGAATTGCACTAAGAAACTGTGATCTCCTCCAAAGAAGTAGGAGAATTTATAAGTCATGAAGTGCTTCAGACTACCTCTGTTAATAGGGTCAAATCTATAAGGGGAGTTGTCACCAAGTAACTGGGGGTACTAGTCTCTGATCAAGGTGTACTCTTAATGTCAAAGGTGAAAATTGTTCCTTGTGGGTCTTGATCTGAAATAGATCTAGTAGTTTATGCCTAGTAACTAGGGGTACCTGCCTCTGATCAAGGTGTACATCTAATGTCAACAGCATAAATGCCACTGGTCTATTCACTTAGCTCAGTTTCTGAAAATTAAAAAAAAATGAAAAACAAACTGCTGTAACCCTTTGAAATCAAAAGTCATTGAGTGAAAATTGTTTTTCTCAATACATACTTAAGTTGCCTTTCTTGATCTTCCATGTTTAATCACAAAGGGTATTATTTCTGACTTTTCTATTAAAACCATGTGCCTTAGATTTATTGCTATAAATGGAGTCTATAAACTCTTTTCTAGTGGTCAGCTAGTTTACTCTATCTTTATCACTGTTAAACCTGAATTTTTTTCAAGACTGTATATTGCCGATTCTTATGCTTTAACAGTTGTTTATAATCATGCTCACCTTCTGAACCATTGCTTCAGCTGTTGTGTAGTGACCCCTTCTTTATTCATGTTCTTTCCCTCCTATCTTCATATTCCTTTCTCAAAGGGGGAGAATCAATTCAGGGGGAGTTATTAATTCAGGGGGAGTTTGAGCTGTTCTAAGGGAAATCTGCATGTTGCACTCATATTTTTCTTTCTTTTTGATCATGTCAAAGGGGGAGAAATTTTGGTTGGTGACTCACTGTCACTTTGTTGCCATCATCAAAAAGGGGGAGAATGTTGTGCCCCTTAGGCACAAGCTTATGATATTTTGTTTTGATGATAGCAACACAGTGAGAGTATCACAGTGAGCCAGTCAGTGTGTTATGTATACATTTCCCTGCTGCATTGCATGCATTCAGAGTCTGTACAGGGTATTTCATGCATGCTATCAAGCCAGCACAAGTCCATACATCCGCATGCTATCAAGTCCCATAGTCTATACATCCCCGTCGTTCATGCATCAATTAGCAAGGTCTGTACAACCTTCTTGGCACAGGCACGCGATCAAGTCTATACATTGCATGAGCATAGTCAGAGCACTCAAGTCTGTACATTCGCCACCATGCATTAAGTCTCAAAGTCTGTACAGCCTTTTGCATTGGACTTAAAGTCTATTCATTGGCAAGTCTGTACATCAGCCTGTTCATGCATTCAGCAAGTCTGTACATTGGGCTATCACTTGAAGTCTGTACATCGTCCGTCTTACTTAACGTCTCATGATTCAAAGTCCATACATTCAGAGTCCATCGTCTCAGGCATCGTCTTATGCATTGTCTTCAAGTATGTACAGCATCCAGCGTCTCACTTAGCGTCTCAGGCTAAGTCTGTACAGCGTCCAGCGTCTCACTTAGCGTCTCGTGGCTAAGTCTATGCATCGGCCAGGCAAGTCTGTACATCGCACGTCTCATGCATCGTCTCAATCAAAGTCTAGACATTATATGCCCTACAGTACACTAAGTCCATACATTAGCACTGTAGCATGCATGAACTCTAAGTCTGTACATTCGTTGCGTCTTGTGCAGGCATCACTCAAAGTCTGTATAGCCTGTGTTCACAACACAAAGTCTGTACATCATTCTACTTGCACAAACGCCAAGTCTATACATTGGCTTTGCTTACACGAGATGAAGTCTATACACTGTCCACTTGCAGCATTAGCACAAGTCTGTACAGCCTGTGTGCTTCATTCACAGAGTCTGTACATTGCTTCATGCATTGCACGAAGTCTGCACACTATGTGTTGCCATGCTTTAGCTTTGCATTCACGAAGTCTGTACATTGTTCATACATTGCACGCAGAGTCTACACACTCGTTTGGCATGCCTGAACATTCATCGTCAATGTACATACTTCACCATATGCATACTGCAGCATAGTCTATACACTCATAACTCTAGCCAGTGGATTCTGTGATTCAAGCATTTCCAAGTCTGTACACGCTTTGTCTTCGCATTGCAAAGTCCATACATTACAAAGTCTGCATAGTGAACATGAAGTCTGTACACGCTTCAAGTGGTAAGTATGTACATTGTTCAGAACGCAAAGTCCATACAGCCATTGTGCATTCGTTCTTGATGTACATACTTTGTTTACTCCAACTGATAATTCTCTGTCTGACAGGTACTGTTCATGAAGCTTAATGAAGGGCACGTGATCCGAGGCTGGAAGGGCTGACAGGATGATGACACGTTGCCAAAACAATTGGGCGGGAACTGTGGAAGACACGCGCCCAGTGCTGCTCCTGCTGGAACTGCTATATAAGGAAGACTCCTTTGTCTGAAGAAGACTGATCGAATATGCAGAAGTCCTGAAGGAAAAGCAAAAGAGCAGGGAGCCCTTTCGATCCAGTAGAAGAGAAAAGAAAGAGAGAAAAGAAAGAGAGTTGAGAGAGAGAAGATTTGAGAGTGATTTGTTCCTCAGATCGTTGGTTCAAAACACGATCTGAGTTTGCTCACTTGTTTGAGCTACATTCCCTGCAGGGATTCTTTTTATCTTTCGTTTGCTTTTGTTTTGTTTTCCGAATCTTTTCATCAAGCTGTGTGTCAGCGATTGAAGTGGTGGACTCCACTGGATAGCAAGCTGTGTTGCTCAGCGGGCAGAGGAGGATTCCTCTGGACGGGTTAAGCTGTAGTCCCCAGCGGTTGTAGGCAAGCTGTGGTGCTCAACGGTTCAAGCTGTGAGTCAGCAGTAATCCACACTCAGGTTGAGTGTGGGGTGGATGTAGGTCTGGAGGACCGAACCACCTAAAAATCTCTGTCTACTGTGTGATTGCTTTGTGGTTTGCATCGCCTCTTTATTCTAGTACTCTGCGCAGTAGATGTTTGGTTAAGTTCTTCAGCAGTTCTGGTTGGTCTTTGATTTGTGCATTCTATCTGTTTAGCAGAATTTCTCATTCTGCATTTGATTCTGCTACAGTAGTTTTTATCGGGTGTTTGATCTATTCACCCCCCTCTAGATAACCCTAAGCGTCCCAACATGAGGCTCCGTGATGCTGAATTTTTCTTTCTTATAACGCCGATCAGATCGTCGGCTAGACGCTTCTCCTTTTCATTTCAATTTCTCGACCTTTTCTAAGGTCCTTTCACATAAGTATGCCCGATGTACCATCTCCACATAAGTATGAATGTTTTGGATCCCGAGCTGCTGAATGAAACCGGGTCGTAACCCGTCCATAAACCGATTAGCCTTAAATAGATCAGTACTGATTAAATGCGGTGCATAAGGTGCTAGTCTGAAAAATTGAAGTTCATAGTCCGCAACTGTCATCATTCCTTGTTGAAGAGAGGCGAACTCCATAGCCTTTCTTTCTTTCACATGCTCAGAAAAGTATTTAGCACGGAACAAAGTGAGAAAACCATCCCATGTATGAGGTGCATCGGACGAAGGTGCCGGAACCGACTTCCACCATGTACGGGCATCCTTGTTGAGTTGGAAAGTTGCAAGATGCACCTTCTCTTGATCAGTGCATTGGATGACGTCAAATATACGGTTCATCTCGTCTATCCAGTTCTCTGCTTCGTCCGGATTAGAAGAACCATAGAAACGCGGAGGGTTTAAACTCCGAAAATTGCAATGTAAGTCACCAACCCTTGCCCCTGCGCCTGCCTGGGCCATAGTTTGTAATGCCTGAGTAAGGCCGGCAACTGTTTGTTGCATTCCATTCCAATCTACGTGATGAGTCATTTGTAAAATAAGGTACCTGAGAGAAATATAACAACTTGTTATTTCTCGTGGAATTGGAAGGAAAATTAATCCTAAAGCTAATTAACTATCTTATCCCGATCTCTACCCAATTCTCACATGGGTATGGAAATTTCTTCCTTAGTTCATAGGTAGGGGTCCTTAAACCTTGGACTTATCATATGACATGATTCTTCTCCTTAAGTCCTGAGACTTAGGCTCTGATACCAACTTAACTGTCACGCCCCGAGCCTTTATTACAGCGGAAGACTAGCTCGAGGAACGTGAACAGTCGGCATGGTAAGCCTCTTGCAAGCAAGAACGATCAGAGCGCAAGATAATCACACACATAAATGCAATTGCACAATATTTACTCAATTTCAACTTTCATTAATAATCAAATCAAATATTCAAATACAATCACCATTTCAACTTTCTTCATCATACTAGACTCAAGAAATAAGAAAATTACATAGACTCAATCTAAACATGTAGACTTCCTAAGTCTTCACTCATTCTTCATTCACTCTCGGACCCGCTATTTGAACATTCCGAATCCGATCCTGACTCACTTCCATCTCCTGAAAAGATTGGAAATAGGTAATGAGCACACTTGCCTAGTAGGTATCTTCACATCAACATGAAGGCACTATTAAAGTAATTAACATTTTAGCTCTAGAGAAATAAGTTAAAATCATGCAAATGCGATAAATCACAAGTAACCAAAGTAACAAGATGACCATGTAAGATAGAATGAACAAGTATGAACTAGCAAGAATGTAATAAGAATGGCCTTTCATGAACAAGAATGTACTAGCAAGTTCTTTAATTTCCGCTCACCACCTGTTCGACGGCGGTCCGTGTCTCCCCTGCACCCAACTGCTGCCTGTTGAGGTGCAAGGCACGGATTCAGAGGGGGGGTGATTGAATCTCCGATTAAAAACTTTTGTGAAATAAAACTTTTCCCTCGAATCAGGACTCTAGTGGTGATAAGATCAGATAGATCAATCAAGCTAGACATGCACATGATCACAAAGAACCAGCAATCACCATAATAGACTCAAGAAGAACTCAGTGAGTCTATATAAGAAATCCTATTAGTCAACAAAGAGATCATCGCAAGACACAAATCACAGAAATTTGCTCAGAGAACTCTTCCCATGAGAAGCAGTAAGAAGCACAAGGTTCTAGTAAGCACTCTGACAAACACTTACCCTCATCAACAAGTCCAAGCTGAAAACACACAAGGAGTCTTCCAGTTATGAACGCACAAGAGACCTTAGAAGGGGGGTAGAAGATATGGAGGAGCACACCACAATCAAACCACTGCATGGTAGATTTTTAGGTGGTTCGGTCCTTAAGACCTACATCCACCCCACACTCAAACCTGAGTGTGGATTCCGCTGCCAGACAGCTTGAAACCGCTGGGCCTCACAGCTTACCTACAAACGCTGCCTAACAGCTTGAACAGAGGAGCACTTTCCTCTCTTCCTCCACCCCGGAGGGTAACCACTAGTGACACACAGTCACTAGCAAACCGGAGAACAAATCTCCCTTCCTCTGAAACCCAGAGGGAACCACTAGTGACATACAGTCACTAGCAAACCAGAGAACTAATCTCCCTTCTCCTGAGACCACAGGAGGAACCCCGATCCCAAACAAGGGAAATAGAAAAACACTGAGAATATGAAAAGAACAAACAAAAAATAAAACAAGAGAAACAAAAACATATGTAGCTCTGAGGAGCACAATGACAGTGGATTTGATCCACGAGTCAATTCATGTTCAAATCTTCAGGATGCACTGGCTGCACACTCTTTCTCCTTCCCACGATTTTCTTCTCTCTCACTCTGGCTCTCAGCTTCTTCTTCACTCACTAACTATCTTTCTTCTTCTTCTTCTTCTTATCAGACTTCGGCTCACTCTTCTTTTTCTCAGCTACTCAGATTCTACCGTCTTTTTCCTCTTCTTTCTCTTTCTCACAAACTCACTTCTCTTAGCTCTGCTCTCTCTTTCTTTCTTTCTCTCAGAATTCTTCTGATGCCTTTGTCTGTTTTTCTCATCCTCTCTATCCCCCTTTTTCTTTGATCGCAGGAGGGGCCTTCTTATGGAGCTTTAGACTTGGGTCCCACAAGCTCTCGCTTCAGGCGTGTAGAGAGCTTGTTCCCGCCATTCCTAGAGAAGCAACGCGTCAGGTGCAGATGGAGCGATGATCCACGTGATAGCTTCTTCCAATAATGATCTGCCTTGGATCACATGTCGATAATTTTCTCTACTGTCCTCACGAGCTCTTGTTCTTCTGCTCCTCGTGAGTTAAGTGCTCAGGTGCACATAAGATGCTCGAACCTTGGCTGTCCTTGCTTGATCGTTCCGTGCATAAGTTCCTACAATGAAGAACACTTTGTTAATGCTATATGGTCAGAGACATAGTTAATATGCTCAGAAAGTTGTATGCAGATAGCCAAGTCATTGTTGATCAAAGATCGTTGAATGCACAGGTCTTATTTGACCTGGTTGAATACATGAAAGGGCTTGGACCATGTGTAATGCACGTTATGCACCGACTCTGAGCATGCAACAACAGTTGTTGCACCGACTAGAAACGAGTGCAATGCGGAGCTCAAGAATGCACAGAACGGAAGATGCACCGACCTTGTGTAGTCAAGCTACGGGGAGGTGCACTGACAATATGCAAGCATAGTCGCAAGGAGGTGCACAAGTGTTACTAGCATTTTCATGATGTGCACCGACTCATTTGAGTATACATCAATTTATGCACCGACTTAGTGAACACATATGCAAACATTGCACAGACTCTATATGCGTGCATGTAAAACATGCACCGACTATGTGTATGTGTGATGAAACAATGCACAGAACATGTGAATGCATGAAATGTAGGTAGAGACTAAAAAATGCACCAACCTTAAGTGTGTGCGGGCAAAGAATGCATCGACTTGGTGCATGCAGAATATAATCCGCACCGACCTTATGTACCCAGGCAACGTATGCACGACATGGGATATACATGCTTCAGTGAAGTGCATCGACCTTTACAAGCTAGGTGCAAAGATTGCACCTACCGGGATTATGCATAAGATGAAAGACTACACCGACCGTGTTTTATGCATGAGCGATAGCTGTACCGACCTCAAACGTGCATGCTCAAACCTTAGAAGCAACATGCACCGAGCTAAGTAAGTAGAGCAGTCAATATGCGCCGACCTTCTACGAGTGAATAGAATGTGCAAGATGCAAGGAATGCACCGAACCAATATCCCTTAAGCCTAGCATGTACATTCTAAGTCCAAGCAAGTGTGCACGGACTTTGGCTCGAGATGACTAATGCATGTAACAATGCATGCACTGACCTATATGCAATGAGTAAAGGCATGACCAAATACACAAGAAGAATGTAGTAAAACACATATTGAATCATGCAACAAATGGCAAACGCATATTAACTCATGGTGTTTGCTATCATCAAAATACAGAGACACAATAATCTCCCCCTTTTTGATGATGGCAACACTATGGGTCATATGCTATACTAAACAATATAAGTGAGCAGGCAACACTAATAATGAACAGGACAGGAAACAATGACTCATAAATTTTCTCCCCCGTTGACTACATCAAAAGGAATGGATCAAATGTAAGAGCTGTGTGGAATGAATTTCACAAATTCTCCCCCAAAGCTCATTTCAGAATGGAGGGTCCTACATTGAAGACAATGTGAAAACTGAGACAGTCAGTAGAGAAATACACACACATGAGATGAATTGTTCTCCCCCTTAAGATGTGATGATGGGGGACTGACAGAAGGCAGCCTAGACGAAATTTCAAACTAAGCAAGGGGAAATCAGATTAATCTCCCCCTTAATACCAGAAAGATGCTGATGATTCAAGCTTCCTCATTTGAGAAAAGTAGAGGAATTTGGGTGGAAAGAAGTCATCAGTGAGTGCAATTCATTTTGAATTTAGCAGTGAGTGGAAACTAAGCATAGGAATTCTAACAGGATTTCCAATGGATTAAGAAGGGTTTTCAATGGGATATCAATCTCATAAATCTGGAGATGAGAAAGTTTAAGAGTCTTCCATTATAAGGGCTTATGAATGAATCTTTAGAGACCAACCTGGTTTAAATATGATGTATACGCAGTTTTTCAATAAAATTCTATACTCATATCTGAAATCAAGTTTTAATAAAAATGAACCAAGCCCTCACATTAACATCTAGTCTAACCTTCCTTCATCTTACTCACTTTACCTCAAGAATTCCTTTCAGAGTTACAATCAATAGTATTGAGAGTAGATAGATAAGAAAACATTTGATTTTCGTCAATGGTACTTTTAGAATTTCACTTGCAAACAATTTTTAGATATATCTTTTGATCAACAAGAAACTTCATGCAAGAATTTTAAGAGCAATCTAGTTCAGTACATACCTTGTAGTTAGAGGATATACGTTGTTTAGATGCCAATATCCCTAAGCACTTGGAATGACTGACAGTCATGCTTCACCATGAACAGAGTTAAACATTGACACCTCATGACATACCTCAACTCATTTTTTTTTTATGAGTGAAGTGTGTTTCTCAATGTGCAAGCCATTGCTCTACCAAATTTTCAAAAAAGGAATTTTAAGCAGAGTTAATTATGGCACTTCATGACACAGTCCTCTTAGACTTCATGGTCAATGGACATGGTTTCTCGGTGGCCACAATTATTGCTCTGACTAAATTGGCCCTTAGATATTTTTCAGACTCTCATATGTTTACAAACAATACTTATTTCATGCAACTCATCCAAGGAAAGTCGTGAAAAGATTTTAGATTTCAGAAAAGTCAAAAAGACACAATGTGAAAGTGTTGGTTAAGGTTTATTAAAGCTGGCTCAGGTATTTTCAAGTTATTCAAATCCAAACTCATGGAATACATTAAGCTTAAACCAACACAGTCTTTTAGACATTCATAATCATGTATAATGGAAGATTCCTTATTGAGAAATTTTTCAGATTTATGATCATGATATGTAGATTGAAATCTTCTCAAATTAGGTAGATCAAAAGAATGTTTTCAAAAATAGCTAGAATTATCAAGGAAGTCAGTAGCAAGAATAATCACCAGGAGTAAGTGAAGTTTTTCATAAGTGCACCAGAGATGGCCAGAGGTGTTTTAGACAGATAGGAATTCAAGGAGTACAGAGATGGCAGTTTATTCAGATAGCAACTAGATCTCAAATTAGAGCACTCTTCCCTTCAGCAAATATAGGAGGAGCAGAGAACATTAGAAATGTAAACAAGCATGTGTAGATTATGATGAGTTCAAAACTCATGCTTGCTATGCACAGTTATTCAAGTGAGTTGACTTATATTTCATGAAGAGCAGGAAATCTGAAGATGAGTCAGATCAGAAATTCAGAAGCTAATAGGAAAGTCTGGAATTGATCTCAATCTGACCAAATGAAGCTCTCATTTAGCAAAGTAAGAAGTATCAGACAGAGTTTCAAAAATCAGAATTTAGATGAGAATCAGTCATCCAACAAGAATTATTTGATGATGTGAGTCACTGACATGTGGATATGGCAAGATGAATCAAGTGAATAGACAATGAGAATTCAACCAGTGACAGAACTAAAGAATTTCAATGCTCCCCCTGTCTATATACATAAAATCACTTCTTTTGGAGTTTTCAAAATGAATCAAATGAAATCAACACATGTATGCAAATGCACTGACTCCTTTTAACAGAATGCCATATATGACATTCTGACAATTGACAGATATGCAGAGAGTTTGATGATTTATGCTCATGGACACTTGGACTGATCTATGTACAACATGACCCATGGTACCAGGCAGAGGACTTGGTCTTAAGGACCACCTCACACATAGTAAGAACCTCCAGATAGATTTTATCTGCCCTTTAGTTGCTTACCATTTGATATACCATAATGATCATACATGACAATGAACTATATGCATCAGTTTTTTAATGAACTATGCAACAAATGTTTGTGTAAGATATATAATGTAATTAAGACAAATTTCAAACAGTATTCATATGCATTTGATGTGTTAAAGTCAATTTCAGATATGAGAATGTATGCATGAAATTCAGAATACAGATCAAACATGATATGCATCTAACAGGAGAACTCAAGTAATCAACCTGACGAGTACAAGGATGTTACCTGAATTTTGCAGACACGGGGTTTTACCTAGTTCGGTGCCTTGGTTTATTACCCCTTTTATTTCTCCGCTCCAAGGCACACCTGCAAGTTAGCACACTATTTGGCATGGGAAGGTACCCAAACAATCTTGGGTCCTGCATGGTTAATAGCACCTTTGATGGGTGCTTTCCACAGTCCTTGGGCTTTTGAGTCATCAAATATCATTAAACGACAGTCATTCATAGAGTGCCCAAATTGCCTGTAGTAATAACATGAAACAGCAGGTTTTGGATTTCTTTTCTGCATATTAGCATTATCATGGAAAATTTTATTTTTATTTCTACCATGCACATTCTCCCTAGCAGGGTATCTAGCATATTTGAAATTCTCATTTCTACCCTGGACATGCCAACAGTCCTTGACTGTATGGCCATGCTTTCCACGTTGAGAGCAGCTAATTAGATTTCTTCTGAAGGAGCCTGACCAGCATTCGGTGGCCTTGTGACCAGATTTGTTACAGTTATAGCAAGTGATGTGCTGGTTTACAGGAACCGATTTGTTCTTATTAAAACCATGTTGGTTTGTAGAGAATTTTGTATGATATGAACGTGAGCTTTTCTTACCATTTGCAAACCAGCATTGTGCACCTACATGTCCTACCATACCACAATTAAAGCAAGTGATATTCTTTTTATTAGTGGCAGGAAATTTCTTGACAGAGGAACCCCGAGCATGCATTTTTCTAGCGTTCAGATCATCTTTATCTTTCAATTTACACTCATGCATTAAGTGACCAATTCTATGACAGTATTGGCATGACATTTTCTTTATGTGTGCATGTGTATGTGTGTGTGTGGATGATTTTTGAACATCATGCAGTGAAGTGGCAGGAACCTTTTTGTTCTTAAGTGGATCAGTTTGTTGTATAGATTTCTGAGCCGAAAATTGAAAAACAGGTGGGTTCTGAGAAATGTGAGAAGTAGAGCTAGAAACAAAAGATGTTTGAATTTTATTTTCAAAATTCTTTTTATTTATAAGGTTATAGCCCAACCCTTCCTTCTGAAAGTTGACCTTTGTTCCCAATAGCTTGTTCAGATTATCTTGCCCACTAACAAATTTAGACAGGGAAGCTTTCAAATCATGAATCTCAATTTTTAGTGATGCAGTGTTTATTTCATAACTAGCAATCTCTTGTTCACTGCAATTAACAGCTTCATTCAGTACTTTGTTAGTAGTTTTGTATTTCTCAATTTCTTGTTCCAGATTGCTCAATTTTTCAGAATCTTCAATACAGATAGGTTTTCCTCTTTCTAAGGCTAGAAGTCTTTCAGACATAGCAGAGTTCAGCTATTTTAACTTTTCATTTTCCTTAACCAGAGTGTCATTTTGAATTAACTCATCAAGAAGAATCTGATCCTTTGGATTAACTTCATGTTTTCTTCCCGCTTCAAACTCGTGCAAATCTTTTTGCTATTTTTCAACATTTTTCTGCAGCTCTATGTTTACAAATTTGATGGCTTCAAATTTTTCACCAAACAAGTTTTTCTCATGTTTAAGTTTCTCAAATTTTTCTTCATTTTCTTTAACAGTTTTCCTGAGAGATTCGTTTTCAGATTTCAGTTTGTTTAGATCTGAATTGACACGTTCAAGATCTTCCCGCAATTTCCCATATTGCACATGATTGCTAACGAGAATCTGATCATCATTAGTTGAGCTGAGTTTTTCTTCAAGTTCAGATATCTCATTCGCTAGTTCTTTATTTTCAATTTTTAGCAATCCAATTTATTTTTTAAGCTTTTGATTATCAAACAAACAAGCATCATGAGATTGTTTCGATTCCATGCATTTTTCATAAGAAGACGAATTTGAGCTATTCAATCCAGTACCCTTTTTCAATTTTTTATATTGTTTTATCAACTTGTCATGAGACTCTAATAAGTCAACATATGCATTATCCTAGTCATCTATAGTATAGTTCTCAAAAGGGTTTACCTCATCATCGTCCTCTTCTTCATCTTGGCTGCCATTTTGATTACTACCGTTAGCCATCATGCAGCTGTCCTCATTTCTCCCGTGAACTAGCTTCAGCTTATCTAGAATGTCCTTAGCGGACCTGCAGTCATGAAAGCAAGAATGTAGGGCCTTGTCAGTAGCGGCTTTCATTAAATTAAAAACTTTCTGATTTTCTTCAAGCTTTGATCTGTGACTGTTAGTCCATTTGGACTCTTCCTTTGGTAATCTGTGAGGACCGTGTGAAATTAATTTCCACATATCAATATCAACATATATAACAAAGCTATGCAGACTGCTAAGCCACGAATTAAAATCTGACCCATTGAAAATCAGTGGATGAGCCATTAACACAAATCAGCGAACAATTCAGTGTACTGAAATAGATATGTTCAGAAATGCACCAAAGAGGCTGCAGGATCTACTGTGGATCGTTGGATCCGATAAGACAGCAACTCGCTCTGATACCAATTATTGAGGTGCAAGGCACGGATTCAGAGGGGGGGTGAATGAATTTTCGATTAAAAACTTTTATGGAATAAAACTTTTCCCTCGAATCAGGACTCTAGCGGTGATAAGATCAGATAGATCAATCTAGCTAGACATGCACATGATCATAAAGAAGCAGCAATCACCATAATAGACTCAAGAGGAACTCAGTGAGTCTATATAAGAAATCCTATTAGTCAATAAAGAGATCATCGCAAGACACAAATCACAGAAATTTGCTCAGAGAACTCTTCCCATGAGAAGCAGTAAGAAGCACAAGATTCTAGTAAGCACTCTGACAAACACTTAACCTCATCAACAACTCCAAGCTGAAAACACACAAGGTGGCATCCAGTTATGAACGCACAAGAGACCTAAGAACGGGGGTAGAAGATATGAAGGAGCACACCACAATCAAACCACGGCCGCGGGTCAAGGCCGGTGTCCTAAAGCGGATTGCAGAGCCTCCCCCAACCTCTCTACTGAGAACCAGGGCACGTCCCCAGCACGAGAGCGTACTACTCCGAGCCCTCATCGAAGTGAGCATACTTTCGAGGGGTTCAGCTTTAGGGAGCTGCCCGGAAAATCCAATCTCCCGCACTTGCACAACTCTGTCACCTCTACAGACCTGCAACCAGTCCTGACTCGGCACCATCTCAGCCAGCACCAACGACCCTGTCGGCTCGTCCCTCTCGCTGTCGACACTGTCGCTCTGCTTGGGGTTGCCCCTGTACCTGGCAGGCCGCTCCGCCTGCCACCTGTTTGACGGCGGTCCGTGTCTCCCCTGCACCCGGCTGCAGCCAGCATCGCCGCTCTGCCCAGGGTCACCCCTGTCCCAGGCAAGCCGCTCTGCCCGCCACCTATTTGACGGCAGTCCGTGTCTACCTTGCACCCATATCGGTTCGTGGCATGTTGTGCCTGCATCGCGCCTTCCCCGACATGGACGACTCGAATCTGCACCATCATCCCAAACTGGCTGGTCTGAGCAGACCTGCACACGCCTTAGCACGTCGCTGCACCGTTCCAGCCAGCAGCCGCTTCGCCATCCTAGGTTCTCCCGAGTGTTGCTCATCAACCCATCCCCCCAGTCCCACAGTGCGTTTGTAGCCTATTACCTCCCTACGTGGAGTGGGTGCCGGTCTAAAAGCTATAACGTTATGTTATTCTCTGTTATACCGAGACTGTAGTAGAGTCGTATTATCCCTCCCGTGTCATCCCGCATCAGATAACATGGGCTCAGCTAGGCATCCATGACAGTTTAGGTACTAAACTATTTTGTCTCCGTATCTCTTGATTATTTCTTGTAAGGCTTTTCAAATCACTTCTCTTCCAGGCAACAACCTAAGTTGATATCTATTTGTTTAGGCATCTAAAATATCCATTGGCAGACATTTGTTATATTAATCTTTTGGTTTATGTATCATAGTGATAGCATGGGTCCAGTGAGCTTCTTTTATGGTTGTAGAGAAGCTATAGACGTTCACATCACATGGGCTTTAACGAAAGAGAGATCAATGCCGGTTGACATAATGACATTGTACATTAATCTTTTGGTTTATGTGATCTTCTGCTTGAACATTAATCTATGAAAAATCTACCTCTTGATAAATCTGCTTCTATCTGTGCTTGAAACAGATTTGATTGAAGGCAACCATTTTCTTTTCCATTTCTTCTAGATGATATATTTTTATGAACAATATGGACAATTGCAACAGTAAGGTCTGCTCTTACATTTTTCACTTTTTCTTTTGATTTATGTAAGAAAATAGGAAAATGGTTGCCTTATCTGTATCCTTGGGGTTGAAGGTGCTGAAGATGTTGATCACTAATGCTTAATTTTGCTCGACTTATGAACATTAATATCGTGTCTCTATTGTGCAGCGGCAATGCAATGGTAAAGCCATTTGGAGCATAATGGAGTCCGTCTTGCTGCAGGCAGGTCCCTGCATGAAGCTCTTGATTTTGCATAGATTAATTTTGAAAATGAGATGAAAAGGAATCATGTTACAAAGGTTATCTATGATTTTGTGGAGATTGAATGCCAGGTAGAAGAGTCCATTGGGAAGGTTTTTTTTTTTCGATCCAAATGCAATGAGTTGTATAGTTAAATTTACAATTTACAATGTAGTCAAAGCTGGTACAATAGAAACTGTTAGGGGATAATCTCCAAGTCTGACTTATGAGAAGTTCTTTAACACAATATCAACACCTATCACAATCTGCTCCAGCGACTATCACATGCTGTGATATGCGATATGCAACTAACCAGCGACTAACTTGGAAAATGATAGGAACAAATGGAGAAAATTCTGAAAACCATGAATCTGCAGTTGAAGCAGGAGTGTCAACGTACTCCTTGTGTGCCATTATAGTTGGGGCCTGCCGGTCATGACGGCCGTTCTGGCTGAAGTTTGGAGTTCTCTTTGCAAGTATCATATTCTTGTTGGAAGCAAGGTTGCTTTCATTCTTCAGTGTTTATTAAACTGCATTCCTATTGAAAATGTGCCAAATAGATAATGGAGGGGAAATGAAATTCAGAACCAACATATAATCTGGGGCCAGACATATTGAACTGACATCCCTACTCAATGCTTGTTATTACTCTATATTGCACCAAAATGCATCTCATACCAAATAAAAGCTCATCATGTCAACATAAGGCAAAACATCAAGAATGGTATTTATATTACACCAAAATGCACCTCACATCAAAATGCCCAAAATGTGCATTAAATGCCTTTAAGCCTTGATTTACATTGCACTAGGTGGATCATGCAAAATACATTATCATAGAAGATAGGAATCATAAACTGCCCACAGTCACATATGCACTTCAGCATCTGCCAAGGTCAATGTAGAAATTGCAGTGCTAAGGGAGAATGCAACTTTGTTCTTCTTCATCAATTGCTTCTCCAAGCGTTCAATCCTCGATTTCAAGAATTCAATTTATTCATCCCTTCTCCTAATGGCTGCATCAGTCCAACAGGTGCAATCCTGTGTTGATTTCGCATGCATGAATATCATGGAATCGGTGCACAACCTAATGAATCCACATGTCTGTCCATACATATGTTACGAAAATGTTGGAACACATATTTGATTATTTAAATGACTTTGTGAGAATGGATTGTACCTTGCATTTGTAATAACGTCAACCGAGGTTTCATGAAGATTGACTGGCCTGTGATTATATCACAGAACCCAGCACCACAGGCGCACCGTAATTGAGGCACATCCATGTTTTCTGAGAGACCTGAAGGTCAATAATTTATTCAGAGACGTGCATTTTCAAGTTCAAAGATGATCACATATTTTGTACGATATAGGTAAACTCATAATTGACACACTTACGTCATATGACCACTGAGCAAATAGGAACTTTTATTCTTTTTCTATTAGATGATGACTGCGAGGAGCCTTACAGATGCAGGCGGTCATGTGAGAATATGCTCAAATAAAAGTATATAATAAAAGAAGCAAGTTATCTATGTTAACTGGAGAAAGGTCAGTCGAAGTCCTTACCTACAAAGAGATAACCTGTAAAACCCCAAATTATGGAGATGGGAGAGAGGCGGAGCAGTATCGCAGTAGTAGGAGCAGCAGCAACGGTCGGCACGCCGTGGACCCCCAACTCACACATCGGACCCCTGGAGCCCTCGCTGTGAGATCCTCCCACGCAAATGCCCCGTGTAGCCCTACCCTCATGCTGACTCAGGTTATGTATGTTAACTGGAGAAAGGTCGATCGACCACCTCACCTACAAAGAGATAACCTGCAAAACCCCAAAATGTGGAGTTGAGAAAGAGGCAGAGAAACACCGCCATAGTAGGAGCAGCAGCAGCGGTCGGCACGCCGGGGACCCCCAACTCATGCATCGGACCCCTGGAGCCCTCACTGTGAGCTCCTCTCACACAGACGCCCCGCATAGCCCTACCCTCATGCCGGCTCAGGTTATGTGTCACGCCCCGAGCCTTTATTACAGCTGAAGACTCGCTCGAGGAACGCGAACAACCGGCATGGTAAGTCTCTTGCAAGCAAGAACGATCAGAGCGCAAGGCAATCACACATAAGAATGCAATCGCACAATATTTACTCAACTTCAACTTTCATTAATAATCAAATCCAACATTCGAATATAACCACTAATTCAACTTCCATCATGCTAGACTCAAGAAATAAGAAATTACATAGACTCGATCTAAACAATGTAAACTTCCTAAGTCTTCACTCATTCTTTATTCACGCTCGGATCCGCTACTTGAACATTCCGAATCCGAACCCGACTCACTTCCATTTCTGAAAAAGAATGGAAATAGGTAATGAGCACACTTGCCCAGTAGGTATCTTCGCATCAACATGAAGGCATTATTAAAGTAATTAATATTTTAGCTCTAGAGAAATAAGGTAAAATCATACGAATGCGATCAATCATGCGATTAAACCAAAGTATGTAAGATAGAATGAGAGCAAGTATGAACTAGAAAGAATGTTATAAGATCATGATATGGCCTTTCATGAACAAGAATGTACTAGCAAGCCACATAATCATTATTCCAGTATCTTTTGCTTATGAGCAAGAACTTCGTGAATTTCTTTGAAATATCAAGAAAGTCTGTTGGGACGCTAAAGGGTGATCTAGAGGGGGGGTGAATAGACCAAACACCCGATAAAAACTACTGCAGCAGAATCAAATGCGGAATGAGTAATTCTGCTAAACAGATAGAATGCACTAATCAACGACCAACCAGAATTGCTGAAGAACCCACTTAAACAAACATCTACTGCGCAAAGTACAGAAGTAAAAGAGTGATGCAAACCATAAGGCAATCACACAGTAGACAAGAGTTTTTAGGTGGTTCGGTCCTCCAGACCTACATCCACCCCACACTCAACCCGAGTGTGGATTACTGCTGACTCACAGCTTGAACCGCTGGGCCTCACAGCTTACCTACAATCCGCTGAGCCTCACAACTTGCTGTCCAGTGGAATCATCCACTGCAATCGCTGGGGATTACAGCTTGACCCGTCCAGAGGCAGCACCTCTGCAAACGCTGACTAACAGCTTGAAGAAATGAGTTCAAAAAACAAAATAGAAAAAAAATGAAAAGGAAATGTATCCCTGCAGGAAATATAGCTCAAATAGGTGAGCAAACTCAGATCGGGTTTTGAACCAAAGATCTGAGAAACAAATCACTCTCAACTCTTCTCTCTCTCAACTCTCTTTCTTTTCTCTCTTTCTTTTTCTCTTCTGCTGGATCGAAGGGCTCTCTACTCTCTACTTTTCCTTCAAGTCTTCTGCATTCGATCTGTCTTCTTCTGTGGAAGAAGGCTTCCTTATATAAGCAGTCACAGCAGGAGCAGCCCTGGGCGCGTGTCTTCCACATTTCCTGCCCAGAAGTTTTGGCCACATGTCATCTTCCTGTCAGCCCTTCCAGCCTCAGATCACGTGCCCTTCATAAGCTTCATGAACAGTACCTGTTAGACAGAGAGAAACTTATCAGTTTAATGTCGACACCTTGTACAGACTTCGTTCGAAGCAATGTATAGACTCTGCAATGCGAAGACAATGTATAGACTTTGCAGTGTGTTATGCAGAATGCATCAAGCGAAGTATGAACATCAAGAATGAATGCAGAATGTATAGACTTTGCAATGCGAAGACAAAGTATAGACTTTGCAGTGCGAAGACAAAGCGTGTACAGACTTGGAAATGCTTGAATCACAGAATCCACTGGCTAGAGTTATGAGTGTATAGACTATGCTGCAGTATGCATATGGTGAAGTATGTACATTGACGATGAATGTTCAGGCATGCCAAACGAGTGTGTAGACTCTGCAATGCGAAGACAAAGCATGTACAGACTTCACGTTGTGAATGCAAAGCAAAGTATGTACATCAAGAACGAATGCACAATGGCTATATGGACTTGCGTTCTGAACAATGTACATACTTACCACTTGAAGCGTGTACAGACTTCATGTTCACTATGCAGACTTTATAATGCGAAGACAAAGCATGTACAGACTATGCGTTATGCAACCATACGATGTCTAGACTTGCTCATGACTGTCTAGACTCTGCATGCGTGCTATAGCAATGTGCAGACTTGCTGACAAAGCGTTGTGCAGACTCTGCGTGCCACAATGTGTAGACTTGCCAGTGTATGGATTTGGTGAGCATGCAGCACACAGTGTGCAGACTTGATGCAATGCAAGGCAACGAATGTATAGACTTCACAATGTGTGGACTTAGCCTATGCATAAGACGCTAATTGAGACGGACGATGTGTAGACTTAGCCTATGCATAAGACGATGGACTCTGTACAGACTTGACGACAATGCATAAGATGATGCACGAGACGATGGACGCTGTACAGACTTGAGTGCTCTGACTATGCTCATGCAATGTATAGACTTGTCTTAAGCAAGGGCTGTACAGACTTGCTGCCTAGCCGATGTACAGACTTCCTATATGTTCAAGTCCAATGTATAGACTTGCTGAGATATGCACCTGAAGAATGTACATACATTATGCAGACTGACTTCGATGGATGTATAGACTTAACCGATGCAGACTTGTCCGATGTACAGACCTGCTCGTCTGTTATATTGAATGCATGCTGGTCTGTTATACTGAATACACTTAAACAAGGTATGCACATAGCAGATATTGAACTGAAGCAATGGATGTATAGACTTGATATCTGACAGAATGCGATGCATCGACCAAGTGTTTGCATATGCAGTAACTAGCAGTAATGCATGTATACTAAACACAATGAATGGCTCACTGTGAAACTTTCACTGTGTTGCTATCATCAAAACAAAATATCATAAGCTTGTGCCTAAGGGGCACAACATTCTCCCCCTTTTTGATGATGGCAACAAAGTGACAGTGAGTCACCAACCAAAATTTCTCCCCCTTTGACATGATCAAAAAGAAAGAAAAACATTAGTGCAACATGCAGATTTCCCTTAGAACATCTCAAACTCCCCCTGAATGAATAACTCCCCCTGAATTGATTCTCCCCCTTTGAGAAAGGAATATGAAGATAGGAGGGAAAGAACATGAATGAGGAAGGGGTCACTACACAATAGCTGAAGCAATGGTTCAGAAGGTGAGCATGATTATATACAACTCTTAAAGCATAAGAATCGGCAATATACAGTCTTGAAAAAATTCAGGTTTAACAGTGATAAAGATAGAGTAAAGCAGCTGACCACTGAAAAAGAGTTATAGACTCCATTTATAGCAATGAATCTAAGGCACATGGTTTTAATAGAAAAGTCAGAAGTAATACCCTTTGTGATTAAACATGGAAGATCAAGAAAGGTAACTTGAATATGTATTGAGAAAAATAATTTTCACTCAATGACTTTTGATTTCAAAGGGTTACAGCAATTCATTTTTCATGTTTTTTTAATTTTCAAAAACTGAGCTAAGTGAATAGGCCAGTGGCATTTATGCTGTTGACATTAGGTGTACACCTTGATTAGAGGCAGGTATCCCCAGTTACTAGGCATAAACTACTAGATCTATTTCAGATCAAGACCCACAAGGAACAGTTTTCACCTTTGACATTAAGAGTACACCTTGATCAGAGGCCAGTATCCCCAGTTACTTGGTGACAACTCCCCCTATAGAGTTGACCCTATGAACAGAGGTAGTCTGAAGCACTTCATGACTTATGAATTCTCCTGCTTCTTTGGAGGAGATCACAGTTTCTCAGTGTAATTCAACCATTGCTCTGTCACTATGTTCAGCTCATTACATTGATGATCTTATTTATTGCTGCCCTTATTTCTTTTAGAGTGATTGTTTAAAAAATAGTACACACTCTATTTACCTTTTCTAGACATTTCCAGATTAACACATTCAGGTAAAAAAAACTTTTTCTACTCTAACCATGAGACAGAGATTAAGAACTATAAAAGTTTTCTTTTATCTCAAGTTCTGAAGTACAGACACTTAACTCTTCAATTTATAAAGGTTAAACCTTTAGTTCCTTCCAATTTGCAAGTGTAATTCTTATAAATGAACAATTGCAATAACCACAGCTCAATGTACTAAACCAGAAGCAATGCTGTTGTTCAGTGAAGGTTAGGGAAATGATGGCAATTGTTAAACAGTGATAGCAATAAGCAATAAGATCCAAGAGCATCTGATGTCAAAGACTATGAAGGAATTGAGTGGGGACTATAAGGAGTGAAAAAGATTCAATGTCGAGAACAGAACTCTCAGCTCCCCCTGACACCATGATGCAAGAAATATGCTATGCAATGATCATTTCTTTTCAATTTTTTTTTTCAAATATGATGCAGTACACTGTTCTACATGAGGACTTGACCCTTGGTACTTGGCGAAGAACCTGGTCTCAAGGACAATCTCACACATAGTAAGAACCTCCAGGCAGATTTCCCTGCCTTTTAGTAGCTTACCATTTAATATACCAAGGTTATGCAAATGATATATGCAGTGCAAAGCAGTCCTATATGCATTGAACAATTTTCTTGATGCAAATGATAAATGCAGACATTAGACACATGCATCAACTATATGCATTAAATGAACCATTCAAACTCAGTGCAATAGATGGCAGAAGAAGAGCATCAAATTTCTGCAGAATTAAATCAGTAGCTGAGTCTGGAATGCAGACTGATCAGCTAGACAAGAAGAGAAAATCATAAATTAAGCAACCGAATCAACATGACTTTCTTAATTCAATTCTGAAGGTAAATCACTTACCTGCTTTACCTGACTGATTTATTTTTTTTTACCCTTAGTGTTGCATCAGATTGTTGACAAGGCTTCCAATCTCTTTCAGCTTTTAGAACTTTTGGCCCTGCCTCTTGTCATATGCCTGGAGTAGCTATTCATGTTTCAACATTTTGTTCCCGGCTACCAGGCATACCTGCAAACACACTTTGGGAGCAGATTTTGGAACCCAAGATAGTTTGGGCCCCAAGACAGAAACAGACATATGAGAGTGAAAACATGACAAAAGCTGTTTAGGGATCCACATTTATGTGAAAGTGGAAGGTTTGGTGGATTTTACAGCTTGAGAGTTCTTTTTGTTATTTTTCTTTTTCTCAGCACCAACAGGTTTAGTTTTCTTTTTCTGGTGCTTTGATGGTTATTGTGTAGTCCTGGCATTCATTTTATTAAAAGCATTGTTGTTTTTCTGCCAGTGCCTCGGCCAATGAGTATACTGGAAATTGTGGCCCAAATTGGTCCTAGGCTGACCATAGCACACCTGTTGACTAGGACTCCATGTCCTAAAGTGACTATCCCATCTCCTAGCTGGCTGAGATCTATAGGGCTGAGTGGGGAAATTCTGATACCTAGACCTCATGTACACAGGATTCCACCCAAACCTATTAAGTGGTTGTGAGTGAATGTGATGATAGACTTGGGCTCGAGGGAAATAGGGATGAGCAAACTGGTTCCTGACTACACTTGGTCTCCCTGCCACCTTTGACCCTCTAGGTTTCTAAACAAACTTATATTGGGTCTTTTTCTGAGCAGTTGATGGTGGTGGAGACTTAGCAGCCTTGGACTGGGGTTTTGATGTGCTAGCTGGCTGACCCCTAGCCTTGGACTTACCCTTGGAAGAAGAGCATGCAGCTCTAGGCTCTACAACTTTCTGCTTTACCTTGTCCTTAGCACTGGACACTTTTGATTTTACATTATTGAAAGAAAATTTTTCATTGACCATTTGTATGAGCGGTCTTGTATTCTTTTCTCCCACAAATGAAATGGTTTTCAGTTCAAAACTCTTTTTAGCTGAGGGATTAAAATCGAGACCCTCTTTTCTGAAATTAGCTTTTGACCCTAGCAAGGCATTAAGATTTTCTGTTCCTTGGGTCATGCTTTCAATGATTTTCTGTTTGTCAGAATTTTCATTTTCTAATTTTCAACAGTTTTCTTCAGTTCATCATTCACTGAAAAAATAGCTTCATATTTTTCAGTTGAAATCTTTACTTGATTTTCAAATTTCTGAATTGACAATTTCAGCTCATCAATGACATTTTTAAGCAACTCATTTTATTTCCTACAATCAATCACAACATGCTTTAATTCATCAAACTCAGAACATGCACTTTTCAATTTTTCATTCTCTGATTGTAAACATGCAACTTTATCAGTAAGTGTTTTATCATTAACCAGAGAATTCATTATCTTCTTCAAGTGTCTGTTTTCTTTCTTAATATCATTCGCTTTATCTAACAGATCTCCATAAGCATCTTCCCAATCAGAAATAGTATAATGTTCGAAAGGGGATGATACATGATCAGACTCTTCTTCTTCTTCTCTTCCATTCCTGGCCATCAAGCAGATGTCCTTTTCTGATTTCTCACTATCTGAGGAAGTGCTCGGCGTGCCTTCTTCCTCATCACTCCATGTACTGACCATGGCCTTTCCCTTTGGCGCTTTCTTCCATGGTCTTCCTTTGATTTTCTGTAACTCTAGACAATCAGCCTTCATGTGGCCAGTCTTCCTGCAATGATAACAAGTATTATCGTCAGATTTTTCAGCAGGGTTAAATTTATACCTATTTTGCTTCTTGCTGTGGTATTTTCTATAGACATTTTTTCCTTCAGTTCTGAGAAATCTTCTGAACTCTCTTGTAATCATAGCTAGTTCATCTTTTTCAAAATATGATCCAGATTGGCTCCGATCACTGGATGATCCATTGCATCTGGACTGTTTTGAACAGCTATGCTTGGCCTTCAGAGCAATAGGCTTCTTGTATTCGAGCTCTTCAGCTTGTAGAAGATTCATCTCGTATGCCATCAAAGAGCCTATCAGCTCATTGGATTTCATCGTTTGTAGATCTTTTGACTCCTCAACCACAGTTGCTTTGGTATGCCATATCAGAGTCAACGATCGAAGGATCTTCCTCACAACTTCATGATCAGTATAACTTTTTCCCAGATTTCTTAGACCATTTGTTATGATGGTCAGACGAGCATACATTTCTGTCATTGTTTCACCAGGCTTCATCCGAAATGCTTCATACTTTGATACTAGCATATTAGCCCTCGTCTCTCTCACTTGAGATGTTCCCTCATAGATAACTTCAAGGGTATCCCACATCTCCTTCGCTGTCTTGCAGGATGACACTCTGTCAAATTCAGTGGGATGGAGTGCACACTGAATGGCGTTGATAGCACTCCAATTCAGAGTAGACTTCCTGATTTCTTCTCTAGTCCACAATTCCTCATTCTCATGTAGTTCATAAGGACCTTTACTCACAATTTTCCAGACCTCGTAATCTTTGGCTCTGAGGAAGACCTACATCCGGTTCTTCCAATATGAGTAGTTGGAACCATCGAAGAATGGTGGCTTCGTAGTGGACTGTCCCTCTGCTGTTAACCCTCTAGCATCCATGGCCGTTCCTCTTTAGGATGTTAGTCCTGCACAAAGAGTTAGGCTCTGATACCAATTGTTGGGACGCTAAAGGGTGATCTAGAGGGGGGTGAATAGATCAAACACCCGATAAAAACTACTGCAGCAGAATCAAATGCGGAATGAGTAATTCTGCTAAACAGATAGAATGCACTAATCAACGACCAACCAGAATTGCTGAAGAACCCACTTAAACAAACATCTACTGCGCAAAGTATAGAAGTAAAGGAGCGATGCAAACCATAAGGCAATCACACAATAGACAAGAGTTTTTAGGTGGTTCGGTCCTCCAGACCTACATCCACCCCACACTCAACCCGAGTGTGGATTACTGCTGACTCACAGCTTGAACCCTGGGCCTCACAGCTTGCCTACAATCTGCTGAGCCTCACAGCTTACTATCCAGTGGAATCCTCCACTGCAACCACTGGGGATTATAGCTTGACCCGTCCAGAGGCAGCACCTCTGCAAACGCTAACTAACAGCTTGAAGAAATGAGTTCGAAAAATAAAACAGAAAACAAACGAAAAGGAAATGTATCCCTGCAGGGAATATAGATCAAACAGGTGAGCAAACTCAGATCGGGTTTTGAACCAAAGATCTGAGGAACAAATCACTCTCAACTCTTCTCTCTCTCAACTCTCTTTCTTTTCTCTCTTTCTTTTTCTCTTCTGCTGGATCGAAGGGCTCTCTGCTCTCTACTTTTCCTTCAAGGCTTCTGCATTCGATCTGTCTTCTTCTGTGGAAGAAGGCTTCCTTATATAAGTAGTCACAGCAGGAGCAGCCTTGGGCGCGTGTCTTCCACATTTCCCGCCCAGAAGTTTTGGCCACGTGTCATCTTCCTGTCAGCCCTTCCAGCCTCGGATCACGTGCCCTTCATAAGCTTCACGAACAGTACCTGTCAGACAGAGAGAAACTTATCAGTTTAATGTCGACACCTTGTACAGACTTTGTTCAAAGCAATGTATAGACTCTGCAATGCGAAGACAATGTATAGACTTTACAGTGTGTTATGCAGAATGCATCAAGTGAAGTATGAACATCAAGAATGAATGCAGAATGTATAGACTTTGCAATGCGAAGACAAAGTATAGACTTTGCAGTGCGAAGACAAAGCGTGTACAGACTTGGAAATGCTTGAATCACAGAATCCACTGGCTAGAGTTATGAGTGTATAGACTATGCTGCAGTATGCATATGGTGAAGTATGTACATTGACGATGAATGTTCAGGCATGCCAAACGAGTGTGTAGACTCTGCAATGCGAAGACAAAGCATGTACAGACTTCACGTTGTGAATGCAAAGCAAAGTATGTACATCAAGAACGAATGCACAATGGCTGTATGGACTTGCGTTCTGAATAATGTACACACTTACCACTTGAAGCGTGTACAGACTTCATGTTCACTATGCAGACTTTATAATACGAAGACAAAGCATGTACAGACTATGCGTTATGTAACCAGACGATGTCTAGACTTGCTCATGACTGTCTAGACTCTGCATGCGTGCTATAGCAATGTGTAGACTTGCTGACAAAGCGTTGTGTAGACACTGCGTGCCACGATGTGTAGACTTGCCAGTGTATGGATTTGGTGAGCATGCAGTACACAGTGTGCAGACTTGATGCAATGCAAGGCAACGAATGTATAGACTTCACAATGTGTGGACTTAGCCTATGCATAAGACGCTAATTGAGACGGACGATGTGTAGACTTAGCCTATGCATAAGACGATGGACTCTGTACAGACTTGACGACAATGCATAAGATGATGCATGAGACGATGGATGCTGTACAAACTTGAGTGCTCTGACTATGCTCATGCAATGTATAGACTTGCCTTAAGCAAGGGCTGTACAGACTTGCTACCTAGCCGATGTACAGACTTCCTATATGTTCAAGTCCAATGTATAGACTTGCTGAGATATGCACCTGAAGAATGTACAGACTTTATGTAGACTAACTTCGATGGATGTATAGACTTAATCGATGCAGACTTGTCCGATGTACAGACCTGCTCGTCTGTTATACTGAATGCATGCTGGTCTGTTATACTGAATGCACTTAAACAAGGTATGCACATAGCAGATATTGAACTGAAGCAATGGATGTATATACTTGATATCTGACAGAGTGCAATGCATCGACCAAGTGTTTGCTTATGCAGTAACTAGCAGTAATGCATGTATACTAAACATAATGAATGGCTCACTGTGAAACTTTCACTGTGTTGCTATCATCAAAACAAAATATCATAAGCTTGTGCCTAAGGGGAACAACAAAGTCAAGTATCAATCATGTTGTATTGTGTTGTGAATTTTTACTTATTTATAAAGAAAGTACTCCCAGCGTAATGCGACGCCAGTAGCATCACACCCCATGGTTTCTAATAGTATGTTTCCGACAATCAGCCAAGGGGACTAGCATAGAGCCATTGAACACAATCAGTGCTCGATCGCATCTTCAAGTATAAATCAAACTTTTTCCATGCATGTAACAATAAAGTATGGCCAAGAATGTACAATTCCAACAAGCTCTTGATAACAATAACTCAATGAATGAATGCTTCAATCAGAATCATGAGAAATCAAGAATGACTTATACTATGTTATGCTTATGAAAATAAATTGGCAGCATAACAGTACATTCTTTATCTTTTATTCATTATATTAGGTTTCTTGATCAATATGATAAGTTCTAGATCATCAAGAGTCCATCTAGAAACCTTGGAATATCAACCCTTAGTCAAATCTCAAGTTAAAATACTCAAGCATTGTGACGGTCATGTACTGGGCCGTTACATGATGTGACGCTCCAGTATTGGACCGTTACATTAGTCTGAATCCCAAATCAAGAAATCGGACTTAGTTGAATGTGTCGGTCGTATATTGGACCGTTACATGTACCTGACGATCCAATATAGATCCGTTACACTTCTGATAACCAGAAACATCGAGTGTAATCTAATCACTTGGGTTTTAATGGTACAACCAACTCGGCGTCCTAGTGGGAATCCCAAGCTCGCGGAGAATTACGGAGGCCTTGAAACAAGGTTTCCTAGTCCATTGGAAGGAATATCCAATAGAGAGGTCCTCATGTCCAAGAATAATGTTCCTATAGTGCAAAGTGAACTAATAGACAACATACCGGAATATGTGCCATGTACTTAGAGAAATGACTCTATTGGTAGAGAGAGGATGTGTAACAATAGGAAATCATGATAAAACTCCGTCAATACATCTTTGGAAAATCATGATTTAGATACAAAACTATAGAATTTTGGCATATGAAATTAACATGACTTAAATTAACTTAAGATACCTTAATTATGCAATTTCTATCATGAATCAGTAGATAATCTTAAAGACATGAAATTAGGTCAAAACTTAGATAACTAGGCTTATTTATGAGTTAACTTGACTGATTTTCAATTCTGTCTACGATTACCCTGACGGTCTAGAATGGGTGCGTCACAGTGATTGTGACGGTCTATCGAGGGGCCGTTACAGTAATGTAACGCTCCATCTATGGTGCGTCGGAGACAACAGAGTAATCTAAATACAACAGAGAGTGTGACAACTTATCGTAAGGCCGTTACAGTCTGTGACGGTCTAAGTATGGTGCGTCAGAGTCTCTGCTAACAATATAATGAAATAAAAAGTCTATGATTTGAAACCATGTCATGTTTTGAAAAGATTTAACTACCCCAATCATGACAAAACGAAGTAAAGGTCATCTAGATTCATAGGTTGCAGTGAATTGATAAGATAATATCTTTGATCTTTGATTAGGGCTAAGAATATGTATGTATGCATGAACCCACTAAAACAAGGAATTCATAGTCTATAATGCATGAAATCAAGTACAATCAGAGGGCTTTTATCCCTAACAAGTTGTTTTTGCCAATCATGAGATAACCTACTTCTTAACTAGGCTTTAAGCTTCTAATTTGAGTCTAAAATTCGAGCCCTAGCTCTCCTTTTCTAGCGATTTTCTAGCAACTTCATGCTGCTCTATCTCTCCAACCTCTTGTCCTAAAGATGTGAAATTTTGAGGGTACGAAGATGAAACTAAGGTGAACAAAAAGTTCTAAAGGATTGAATTCTAATTACCTCGTTTTGACGTCCTAATCTCTTGATCTTCAGGGGTCTTTTGCTCTGAATCCTGAGTTACTATGGTCGAACCAGCAACTTTGGAAACTTCAATCTCCTTGGTTGCTTGATCTCCTAACATGAAATTTGGAGAACTATTAGTCTGAAGTATACTAAACAAAATCTTCTAAAGAACTTACTCGAAATTATATCTCCTTATCATGATTCTTCACGAGCCAAAAGTAAGGGTCGCTCAGTTCAGAACTAGGTCCTATTTATAAGGTTTTAAAGATTAGATTGATTCTAGAGTCCTTAATTTGCCAGAACCTAATCCCTAAGAGTCCTTAGTAATATTATAAACTCTCCCAAGTCGATCTCTTGTAGATAAGATCTCAAAGTTCTAATCTTTTTGCTCGTTCTTTCTTTCACGGAACTGACAGGATGTAACGCATCAAGACTGGTGCGTTACATGGCTGTGGCGGTCGCACGATAGACCGCTACATCCAACGTGCACAGAGTTCAACATCTATCAAACTCTTTTGTTAATTATCCATATTATTATCCATAAAAATGGTATTTATCCTTAAAATACGTAAAATAGGCTAAATAACCTTCTAGAATATGGGCCAAACTTAATGGGCTTGGTCCTTAAACCTTTTGGATTTTATTTAAATAGGCTAGGTTAATTATTTAACATAATTGGGCCTTATAATAACTTATTAATCCAATAATCCTTTTTTTAGTCTATTTAGCCCTTATAAATTCCAGAAAGTTCTATAAATAACTCAGAAATTATTACATAATTTTTTGGGGCACTACACTCTCCCCTACTTAGAATAATTTGGTCCCCAAATTCAATACATGGAGAGTGTACTTACAGTTGAATAATTCTGGAAATCTTTTCCGCATGGCTTCTTCGGTTTTCCATGTTGCTTCATATGGCCATGCTTTCTTCCATTGAATCTTGACCATAGGAATAACTTTATTTCTTAGTTGACGCACTTCTCGTTCCAGAATCTTTATTGGCATTTGCTCGTACGTCATATCCTTCAAAATCTCCAAATTGTCATAAGTGATAATATGGTCAAGGTCATATACATATTTCTTTAGCATAGAGACGTGAAAAACGTCATGAACTCCTGCTAATTGTGGAGGTAAAGCCAGTCTATAAGCCACTTCACCGACCCTTTTGAGAATTTCAAACAGACCAATGAACCTTGGAGTTAGTTTGCCCTTAATGTCAAATCTTCGAATACCACGACCTGAAGAAATCTTGAGATACACATGGTCTTCTACTAGAAATTCCAAGTCGCGTCTTCGATTATCAGCATAAGACTTTTGCCTATCTTGTGCCATCTTTATTCTCTCTTGAATAAGCTTGACCTTCTCTGTAGAATCTCTGATAATATCGGTGCCTAGGAATTGTCTTTCCCCTATTTCACTCCAACATATTGGTGATTGACAACTTTTTCCATATAGAGCTTCAAAAGGTGCCATTTGTATGCTGGCCTGGTAACTGTTGTTATATGTAAATTCTACCAGAGGCAAGTGATCATGTCAACTACCTCCAAAATCAATAACACAAGCCCTGAGCATGTCTTCTACCACCTGATTCGTTCTTTCTGTCTGACCATCAGTTTGTGGATGAAAGGTTGTGCTGAAATTCAATCTAGTCCCTAGTGACTGTTGTAGACCCTTCCAAAACTGTGATGTTAATCGAGGATCTCTATCAGATATAATAGTGACTGGGACACCATGTAATTTAACAATTTCCCTTATGTATAATGCTGCCAGGATATCCACAGACCATCGACTTTTGATTGGTATGAAATGTGCAGATTTAGTTAATCGGTCTATGATTACCCATATACTATCGTGTCCACCTCTTGTCTTAGGTAACCCCATAATGAAATCCATCCCTATACTCTCCCACTTCCATTCGGGAATATTCAAGGGATACAATTTACCTGCATGTCTAAAATGCTCTGCCTTTACTTGTTGACAAGTGAGACAGCGAGACACGAAATCAGCTATTTCTCTCTTCATGTTGGGCCACCAGAAATTTCTTTTGAGATCCTGATACATTTTTGTACTACCTGGGTGAATGGTACACCTGGATTTATGTGCTTCTTCTAGAATCAATTTCTTCGTATCCTCATGATCCGATACACACACGCGGCCCTTGAATAGCAATCTTCCATCCTCCGTAATAGAGAAATCCGGCCGTTGTTCAATATTAGCCTTAATTTCTAGTAACACGACATCATCATTTTGCAACTTGACTAGATCCTCTATTAAGGTAGGTTGAGCTCGGATATTAGCCATGAAGCAATCTTCTTCCTTCCTGCCAATATCTAAGTTCAACTGAGCAAATTGAGGAATAAGATTAGTCATATTAATCATAAGACTTGATAGCATACCCATTGGTTTTCTACTGAGTGCATCCGCAACAGCATTAGCCTTGCCAGGATGATATTGAATAGAAAAATCAAAATCCTTGAGATATTCCAACCATCTTCTCTACCTCATATTTAGCTCTTTTTGAGAAAATAAGTATTTCAAGCTTTTGTGGTCTGTGTAGACCGTAAACTTTTCTCCATAGAGATAATGACGCCAAATTTTCAAGGCGAAAATGACAGCTGCTAATTCCAAATCATGTACAGGATAATTTTCTTCGTGACGTTTCAATTGTCTTGAAGAATAACAGATTACTCTTCCATTTTGCATGAGGACACACCCTAAGCCAATACCTGATGCATCAGTGTATACTTCTAATCCACCACCTTCTATCGGTAGTGTTAGAATAGGAGCTGTAGTAAGATGATTTTTAAGAGTTTGGAAACTCTCCTCACATTCCTCTGACCAGACAAAAGGATTTTCTTTTCTCGTCAGTCTAGTTAAAGGAACTGCAATCTTTGAAAAATCTTTAATGAATCTTCTATAATAACCAGCTAGACCCAGAAAACTTCGTACTTCCGATACGGTCGTTGGCCGGCTCCAATTCTTGACAACTTCTACTTTAGAAGGATCCACAACGATACCTTCTTTTGAAATAATGTGGCCTAGGAATGAAACATCCTTGAGCCAGAATTCGCATTTATTTAGCTTGGCATAGAGTTTATGTTCTTTAAGTGTTTGCAAAGCTATTTTCAAATGTTCTTCATGTTCCTCCTTTATCTTGAAGTATATCAAGATATCATCAATGAAGACGATGATAAACTGGTCCAGATATGGCTGGAAGACACTGTTCATAAGTTGCATGAATGCTGCCGGGACATTAGTTAATCCGAATGGCATTATCACGAATTCATAGTGGCCATAACGACTTCGAAAAGTTGTTTTATAAATGTCTTCTTCTTTAATTCTAAGTTGATGATAACCTGATCTGAGGTCTATCTTAGAGAAATATTCTACTCCTGAAAGCTGATCGAAGAGTTCATCAATACGCGGCAACGGATACTTATTTTTAATTGTGAGTTGATTCAATCGCCGGTAATCGATGCATAGCCTGAGAGAACCATCCTTCTTCTTGACAAATAGAACCGGCGCACCCTGTAGATTCTAAGAAATCCACTTAGAACAATTAAAAATAAAAGAATTAAGCATGCACGAGGTGCTAATAAGGAGAGTGATCGCCAAAGACCGAGGGCCTCAAAGGATATAACCAATAATCAATGGAGGGATCGCGAATATAAATACCTCAAAGCGTGGGAGATTGTGAGTGCACCTTTCTCTTCCGATCGGCCGGCCGATGAAGAGAGTTCTTATTGTTGATTACCCTTGCAAAGATCAAAGACAACAACCAATAAAAAGATTGGATTAGAACCAAGGTGAGTGTAGCATCAAATTCATAATAAAGATGAGCATGAAAATCATGTATAAGAACACACCTTGTTGGGTGTTGCCCTTAAAACCCCATGCAATGGGAAGGATATAATATGATGAATGATATGAAAGAAACAAAAAATATGTGCAAGTGTTACACTGTTAGAGGGAGGTTCTCAAACGTGGTTGAGAAGGATATATGGAAACAAAAGGAGAATATGATGCATGTAGAGATGTTATACGCAGTAAAGAAACGAAAAAAAAAATAGAAGAAACTGAGAAATAAAAAAGGCATGGGCTTTCTGTTGGCGGCTGTGGCTTTTGAAGCAGCGTTCGGGAGAGAGTCTCCGTGGAGATGAAGCTTTAAACGCGAAGAAACTCCTCCTTGAGCCAACGGCCGAGCAGCGTCTCCACCTGTAATGAAAATAGAAGAAATCCCCCTTTCGACAGAGTCGCAGGGGCTCTATTTATAGAGAAAATTAGAGTTTTAATCCGATAAAGATTAGGAAAATTGATTTTAGCATGAGACAAATATTGGAAGGGTCCTCCCAATCATAGAAAGCCATTAGGGTCCTTTCTGAAGTGAAAAGGGGCTCAAAACGAGGAAATAAAGAGGTTCTGGGAAAGTTCAAAATTCAATAAGAATTGACGACCGTATGACAGCCACTTTTTAAAATGACGTCCGAGGAGGCGTCGTTTTTTAAAGAATTGACGACTTGCAGAAGGGCGTTATTTAGTGATTAACACGAATTTCGGTCGGATTCAAAATCTCAAAACATGGCAATGAAAATGACGACCTGACTAGGGTCGTCAATTGAATGACGTCTTGCTGAATAAAAAGCCAAAAGGAATGGACGGCCGGGAATTCGGGCGTCAATTAAATTGACGTCCGATTTAGGGTCGTTATTTCAAAATATGTAAAACAGGGCCAATTTTCATTTCTCAATATTATTTTCTCATTTTTTAGGTGAACGTGCATCCAACTGTGTTGATTCTAATTACTATTTTTTCGTATTTTTCTGACACCTGGAAGGCCACCAAATCACCTCTAAAAGTGGACCAAAAATAATATTAAAAAATTTTCAATTTGAAATTGACGCCTGCACAATGTCGTGATTTCCATTTTTTTCATTTTTTATTTAATTTAAATCAAAACAACATCCTTTGCTAAGTCGTCAGTTCTAGAAAAATTCGAAAAATTCTTAGAAAAATGGGAAAGTGAGAGAAATTGATGCCTATGCAAAGTGGCATCATTTTTTTTTTAATTTTCTTAAAAACAAATGACGCCCCCTCTCACGCTGTTAACTTTGGAAAATTCATAAAAATAGAGAAAAATGCCCAGAAAATTCAGAAAAATAGGAAAAAATAAGAAAAGGGAGGAAAAACGGGAGAAATCCAAGAAAAGCGAGAAAAATCACTCAAACAAAGTTAATTTGAGGGTCAAATTGGGGTATTACAAGGCAATATGAGATGCACTCACAGTAACATCAATTTTGGCGTGTCTACAGCTGCCCCCGCCTTGGCGTCTGCTTTGCAAGGGAGCAGAGCGAACTGAAAAGTAGATGCCAATGTGTGATGAGACACGCAATCAACATCACTTGATGAGAATTAAATCAAAAGCTCGAGATGAAGCAATCTCGGGAAATTCAATGAAATCAATGATGTTTGGATAAAAGAAGGAGTGTGCACGCGGGCACGAAGGAGATAAAAGAAGATGATCAACTTCCAGCGCGGTGGAAGTACCCCAGGTCACAAACCTGTAGGTTTCACCATTGGAGAGCGGTTATCAGCTAATGTGGACGTGCTGCAGCCAAGGTGGATCAAGGGAAAGATTTAAAATAAGAGGATAGAAATCCAAACAAGGAGCTTTCGAGAAAATGACACAAAATAGCGACAAAACGAACTGAGGATTCCATTCAGCAATGAATATCTCATATCTAGAAAGATTAAGATCAATTTGACTCTCCAAATCAGCTTATCAGAATGATTTTCCAATGTTGATTCAAAGTCCTATATGAATGCATGCTGGGTTTAAAAAGAAAAATTAAAATAAATAAAAATATAAGATAATCAAGGATAATATTGTTAAACTGCCAAGACTGGGTCAAGAAACCGATTTCACGAGCTGATACTAAGCCGAAACCCGTTTATCCGCACACCAACTCGTAAAAGGGAACCATCGTCCCCAGTCCTGGACGACTCAACGGCCTATCCGTGTGACTAAGACTCCTATGGAATCATCATTGTTTTTGATGAAGGGGAACTCAAATTCCAGATTTACCAAAGCCACAAGGCCCTTGATATAATCTAGTAGCGTATGTAACATATAGTAAAAATGCATACAGGAAGATGGTGGAGCAATGAGCATATGGGAAACTGAGAAAATGCAGCACATAATACAGTCACCGTGGGACTTGAATGTTGATGCCCAGACGGTGGGACCAAGGGCTTCTTCCTGCGCTCAAAAGTTCATTAGCCAAGATATAAGGAAGATAACAAGCAATGAATAAGGCATTTACGCATAGCAAGGATGGAATTCAAGCATGAAAGCATGAATAGCATTGAATAACATAGCATGTATCAACAGTATGAGTTGAAAACATTGCATCATTGTTTGTTGTTTGTGATGAGGATGACAATCTTGGCAAATTAGAAGATTGATGCATAAAAGATCAGGATGATGTCATAATGGTTGAGCAAAGCTAGCAGGAATAGTCAGAGAAGCTGGCTCTTGAATGATCAGATTAACGTGAATAACCAGAGTGATACCCCAAGTGACAGGGATGATCAGATTGACATGAATTGCTCAGAATGATGGAGAGATGATAATTGAAGTGCCCAGGGCGACATATCATGAGAATATTAGGAAAAATAAAAAGATTGATAATAATGAATGAAGAGTACTCATCCCGTGTTCTTAGTCTTTGCAAAAGAATTGTCCCTGCAAAAAAAAATACCATTACAAAAATATAATACATTTTTTTGGATTTTTGGAGTATGCAACTTTTTAGGAGTTTGAAAAGCATTTCAAAGTTTTAATTTTTTTTTTGGAATTTTGAGAATATTTGAATTTTTATGGATTTATTTGAGAAAAAAATTTGGATTTATTTGAGATTTTTTGAATTTTTTTTGGATTTATTTGAGATTTTTTGAAAAAAAAATTTTTTTTTGGTGACAACCGTGGGATGGTCGACTTGGAAATGAATGCACAGATGTTGTACTAGAATGCACTAATGTTGCAATGAATGCACAAGCCTTGGAGTGTGTATGGACTTTAGATGAAGCATGCTTGGACTTAGAACGTATAGACTTGTGATGTATAGACTTGGGATGTATAGACTTGGGGAATGTATGGACTTAGGATGTGTAGACTTGTGGAATGTGTAGACTTAGGATGTATAGACTTAGGGAATGTGTAGACTTGAAATGTGTAGACTTGGGGAATGTGTAGACTTAGGATGTATAGACATGGGGAATGTATAGACTTGGAATGTGTAGACTTAGGGAATGTGTAGACTTAGAGAATGTATGGACTTGGATGTATAGACTTGGGGAATGTATGGACTTAGGATGTATAGACTTGGGGAATGTATGGACTTGTGGAATGTGTGGACTTGGGAATGTATAGACTTGGGATGTGTAGACTTGGAAGGAATGGACTTGTGAAGGAATGGGTAGACTTAGGATGTATAGACTTTGGGAGTGTATGGACTTTGGAATGTATGGACTTTGGGAGTGTATGGACTTTGTGAAATGTACCTACGATGCTTAAACTTATGCAAATATGTATCGAAATGCGTGTGAGCCAACAATGAAGACATGCGAATGGGCGGGCATTATTTGAAAAATAGTTTTTTTTTTAAATGAACCATGTGAATTTTTATGAGTTTTTGGAAAGTTTTCAATTTTTATGAACTTTGGAATATATGATTTTTTTGTTTGAATTTTAACTTAGACTTTGTTAATACAGTATCGGAGGGATGTTTAAACCACTGGCTAGGGGTCCTCATTCCTTCCCCTTTCGCTAAAAAACTACCCAAAGTCGGGCGTGCATTTAAAGGTGGCGCCCTACAGCCGACTGTCCATGGTTAACGGTGCCCCTACCAAGGCCATACCTGAGAAACATTCGGTCTTAGAGGGAGAAGAGAAGAACAATTGGAGATAAGCTTTATGCAGGATGAAGATATCGAGACTTAAATTCCTTCCAGGGTATTACCCCTCAAAGAGGTGGTCTGTTGCGCCGGGGCTTTGTGCCTTTGATTTTTAGACCCTTGACATGCATACGACCAGGGTTTTCCCTACGGGGACTTTGCCTCTCTTGACATGCCATAATTCATAATTTTGCATTTATCGAAATCTTGACTTGATTTTCATAATAGCCCTTTTGGCGAGATGTATCATGAAATTTGATTTTACTTTGGGTCAAGACTGCCCCTATTTGAGACTTCTCTCGTATTGGGGATTACCTAGGTTGCTCATCTCATCCGTCAACCTCTTGCCCCTGCATTCGACCGAGCAAAGAAGAGAAAAGACTTTCAGATATACTCATGGCATGGCCAAAGTAGCAACGGTGTTTAACCAAAGGAGCCAGATAAGGACGCCGTGAAGTGTGTGCGGTGCCCAGCTAAGGGTTGCTCTTAACAAACGGGGAGAGAATGTTGAATTCCCAGCGCGGGGTTCTTATAACCAAAGTGCTGCATAGCAAGCCTAAAGACTCTTTTCAGTTTTTTTTTTAAAGATGAAATTTAATAAAGATAAATTCCTAGGATAAAGGCTTAAAATATCACTCTTAATCATGTTAAGAAGCACTTCACTTTGAAAATCATGCGTGAAGCAGTGAGATAATGATATCATAAAAATGCTTACTTACGTCAACATATTATCTTGCGATCTTTGTTGAAGCAGCTGTCGCGAGAGGCGGGGTTGATCATCGTGGGATAGTCCTCTTAGGCAGATAAAAGGATTGGAAGCAAAGGATTTGGAAGTGGCTTAACAAGAAGGAGTGGTGCTCAGACCAGACTCAGATGAATAAGGAGAAAAGGAAGAGAGGCGAGGGCTAGAACTCCCTCACTAAGGCGCGGAGACCCTGATCACATGGAACAGTCTACAAAAGGAGAGGAGAATTAGAAGGAGGAGTGAGGACTAAAGCCTCGGAAGCAATGGGAGAAAGGGAAGATGCCCAAGGCAGTGGACGTGGAAGAAGTTGGGTCGGACCCAAGATCAGGAGGAATTAGAAGAAGAAATTGATAAATGGAAAGAGGCGGATCCGGAGGGTCTGGAGGTAGAGGAGGAGAATCATGAGGGGAAAAAGAGTCCGGAGGCTCTGGAGGGATAAAACATCGAGGGACGCGGTGCCCTTGGAAGAAATAGGGAAAAAGATGATGGAAGAGGAGGAAAAGAATGAAGGATGCGATGTCCTGGAAGAGTAAAAAGATAAATTGGAAGAAAGATGGAGGGTCCGGAGGTTCCGGAGGAGGAAAATGCCGGGGGATGCGGTGCCTGGGGAAGAGTGGATGAAAAGGGTCAGAAGGGACTGGAGGTTCCGGAGGGAAATATCGAGGGACGCGGTGCCCTCGGAATAGATATGGAAAAAGATGATAGAAAAGGAAGAAAAGAATGAAGGACGTGATATCCTGGAGAAGCGGGAGGATGAATTGGAGGAAAGATGGAGGGTCCGGAAGTTTCGGGGGTAGAAAATGGAAAGGGGCATCATGCCCAAGGGATAGAGAGAGGGATGAAGGATCCGGAGGTTCCGGAGGATTGAGATGGGAAGGGACGCGATGCCCTAAGAAGAAGGAAAGAGAATCCGGAGGTTCCGGAGGAAGAAGGTAGAAAAGGGTGCAACGCCCAAGAAAAACCAGTGAGATGCCCAGAGGATCCGGACGTGATGGTGCAGAGGGGCGCGATGCCCAATGAGCAAGATCCAGAGGTTCAGGGGGGGGAAGATACCATGGGACGCGATGCCCAGGGAGGACGGGAGAGAAATCTGGAAGATCCGGATATGGAGGTGTAGAGGGGCGCGATGCCCTAAAAGGGAGGTCCGGAGGTTCCGGAGGGATAAGATACCGAGGGACGCGATGCCCAGGGAGAATTAGTAAGAAGCCCAGAAGATCCGGACTTGAGGGTGTGCAGGGGCGCGATGTCCAAAGAGAAAGATCCGGAGGTTCCGGAGGGAGAAGATACCATGGGACGCGATGCCCGGGGAGAAGAGAAAGATCCGGAGGTTCCGGAAGAGTGGAATCAGAAAGGGCGTGATGCCCTAAAAGGAGGGATAAACACCTTGAGGTTCCAGGGAAATAGCAGGAAAGGGGATGTGATGCCCCGGGAGAATTAGGGAGGAAAAACTTGGAAGGACGCGATGCCCTAGGGGGAGTGGTTTAGAAGAGGATGAAGGATCCGGAGGTTCCAGAGGAATGAGACACCATGGGGCGTGATGCCCCAAGAGGACAAGAGAGAAATTCGGGGAGTGCGGATGCAATAGTCGGAAAGGGGCGCGGTGCCCTAAGGGAAGATCGGAGGGTGTGCAATGCCTAGGAAGTGTAAGGAGACCCGAAGATCCCAAGGATGAAGATGAACAAGATGGGGAATGCGAAAGATCCGGATGTTCCAAAAGATGGGGAAAATATGGGTCTGGAAACCCCGGAAAAAAGGAATGCAAATGCATGTGAATGCAACAAAATGGATGCGATGAAGACATGGATGCAACAGAATGCATGAGATGCAAAGAATATGAAGGGTGAGAAGATGAGATCCTCCTTCTTAGCTCCGGAGTGGCCCATGAAGAAAATATGATAGACAAGAATGTGGATGGCGTTGAATAGAAGGTGGATAAAATAGTGGAAGGCCCCTTAGCACCAAGATAACTGCCCCTCCATGGCAGTGAAAGTGTATAGCCAATTGGCCCTATGGATAAAGTAAGAGCCCATGATGAAGCTTCAATGGTAAATGACAACTCCCTTGGAGAGTGAAAAGTAATAGTGTAAGAGAGTTGGAAAGTTGGGATAGGAAGCATTGTGTTGCCCAGGGGTTGTGGCGTATAGGGAGTGTTGAACAAAATGGTCATTTGCCCCTTGTATGGAAGAATGGGTTCAAGATTTGAAAGTTGGAACAAAGGGTGCCCGGCCCGGCCCTTGGGCACAAACTTACACGGCATCAAAGTTTGACATTCTCTCTTAGTGAGCAGTGGCGGGGACTTGGCCTCTTCGACCATGCTTGGCACAACAACCCGGATTGGCATCCGACAAATAAACTCTTGCATCTTGAACAGCAAGGCCGTGGCCAAATCTTTCTTTCCCGGCTCTTGATCATCTTCGGCAAAAGTACTTACAGAAGGTCGCCCGTTCCGAGTATTAAAGGGGGGTGAAGCGGAGGCGGAAGGTTCCATGGATGGTGGAGGTATAATGGAAGGTGTTGGAGAAAGGGTGAGTGGAAGCGAAGGTTCAAACACGTCGAGCTTCCTCCTTTGCTCGGAAGCAGTCGGAGTTAGCTCGAGTGCAAAAAGGGGTGGACCTTGCTCAGGATTAGCCACGGGTAAGGGTGATAGGTTAAGTGGTGGAATAGGGGAAGGGACTGGCAAAGCTGGTTTTGGCGTTACAGGCATAGTGGACGGCTGAGGTGGCGAACAAAGAGGAGGGGTAATAGAAGGCTCGACAGAGACCGGCGTAGTGGAGGGTGATGGAGGCTCAACGGAGGCCGATGGAATGGAGGCTACTGGTGTGGTTACGGGAGGTGAGGGTTTAGTGCATTGAAAATGCCGGATGGGGCGAGAGGTGTTAGGGATAGGATGAGACTCATGGTGTGGCGGTATGGGTGATTGGAGTATCGACCCATCATTGTAACACCAAGAGGTCTCATAAATGGGGGTTGGATCGGTGACTGTGGTATCGTCCTGAGCATAGGGGTCTTCTGGCAGTGGAGGAAGAGGACGTCGAAGGAAACTCAAAAGGGGTGCATCCCGAGGAGCTTCAAATTCTTGTACCATCTCCAAATCTTCATCATTAAATAAATCCAACGGACGCCGTGGTGGAGGTGAAATGATAAGTGGTGGAGTATGGTGTTGTGGGGGATTTTGAGGAGGCGAATACGTATATGGAGGCGGAGAGCCATGTAAATGCGTAGTGCGGATGAGTGGAGGGCGGACGGCATCCACAGAACTTGTAACATCTTCTCGCTTACATATATCGTTGATGCCATCGTCCCTCCTCTCCTTCCAATCTTTTTCCAACTTAGCGATGTTATTCATGAAATCATGAAGAGGATTGTCTTGAGATGGAGGAGGAGCGGGCTGTGGGCTGGTGAGCCTCTTAAGTTGTTCCTCCATGGAAGCAAGTCTATCAAAGAGGCTTTGCTGGAAGGGTGTAACATGAGCAACAGAAGGTTGGCATGATTGCCTTAGAGGGGTGGCTTGATATGACGGCCGTGGAGGGGGATTAATGGGCCGACCCATAGAAGGACCCAGATGCGCCGGGTTGCAAGGAATAAATGGGCCTTGGGGCCGTGAAGGATGAGAAATAGAAGGAGGCGGGTGATGGGCCACCCGAATAGGAGTAGGTGTGGATGAAGGAGGCGGGTGATGGGCCACCCGAATAGGAATAGGTGTGGATGAAGGAGGTGGGTGATGGGCCACCCGAATAAGAGTATGCGTGGACGAAGGAGGCGGGTGATGGGCCACCCGAATAGGGGTATGTGTGGATGAAGGAGGCGGGTGATGGGCCACCCGAATAGGGGTAGGTGTGGACGAAGGAGGTGTACCCTCAGCAACGGCCTTAAGGGCTCGGATTTGTTGAGGGGTGAAATGATCTAGTCCACGGATGATTTGAGAGACCTTCTCGTCGTTGGGAGGAGGCGGTCCCGAAGGAATAGTGGCTTACGATTGAGGCGAGGGACCATGAGATTGGATATTGCCCATGGGTCGGGCAACACCATAAGAATGAGGGCGTGGTCCCTTGAAAATATGGTGAGAATTATGATGAACATGTTGAGATTGAGGAGTATAGGATGTGCTAGGTTGTGCATCCTCATGAACATAATTAAGATTAAACATGTTATCTTGTCTATCAAGGTAAGCTGTTATGCAATCAAAGTTCAAGCAAAATAATTTGCAAAGAAGCACCCAAGTTGGAATGGTTACCGTTGACTTTTATTTATTTGAACCTTGGTGAATTAATGACTTTATGCAAATTGATGTGATCACTCAAGGGAGGAACCTAGTTTCAAATGTGGTTTTCTCCGGTGCCAACTAGGAACACTCTCTCACCATGCATAGGCCAACTAAACCCGGGACTTCAAAGGTACAACCTACCCGGCGACCGTGAGGGAATCCACGGGTGCGGGGACTTACAGAGGCTTGGTTTAGGAATTTCTGGTCCAATGAGACGAAGTGCTCAATGGAGGGTCCTTCCTTCACCAAGAGGGGATAAGATCTCCTAAAAGTGTGGGGAGAGGAGGTCTCCCAAACCAAATGCAAAGATGAGTGCAAGCAGGTAATATCAAGCAGACAGTATCAGCATGAACATCACAGAATAAAAATGACGACTTGGGAAAGGTCGCTATATCAAGAAACAGCGCCTGAGTGTCAGTCGCTAATCACTGTGAATAGTGGAAGCAGAGTAAAATAGCGCCTTAAGGTGAGGCGCTGCCTATAGAATGGACGCTTGTGCACAGGGGCGTCAAATAGTAGTAATCGACATGAATAAACAATGATAATCAAAATGACACCTTCCAGTAAGGCGCTGTACGAGTGAAAGACGCCTCTGACAGGGGCGTCCAAAGAAAATGACGCCTCTATGAGGGGCGTTAATTCCTCTCCAAGGGCCAGAAAGCTCAGACAGTGACGAAAATACCAACAGGAAGGAAAACACTCACAATCACAGTATGGCAATCAATAAAAACATGAAAGGGGATATAGCATGCTCATCAATTTTTTTTTAAGAGATGGATAAATATAATTTCTAAAAATCTATCAAACTAACAAATCACATAGGGAGAGTGCTACGTGGAGCACAAAAGGAGGTGCACCGTGGGTGCAAAAGGGGAGATGGCACACGTGGGTGCCCAAGGGGAAGGGTAATCAAAAGAAAAACAAAAGGAGTCCCACCGTGATCGCCAATTTGTAGATTCTAAGAAATCCACTTATAACAATTAAAAATAAAAGAATTAAGCATGCACGAGGTGCTAATAAGGAGAGTGATCGCCAGAGACCGAGGGCCTCAAAGGATATAACCAATAATCAATGGAGGGATCGGGAATATAAATATCTCAAAGCGTGGGAGATTGTGAGTGCACCTTTCTCTTCCGATCGGCCGGCCGTTGAAGAGAGTTCTTCTTGTTGATTACCCTTGCAAAGATCAAAGACAACAACCAATAAAAAGATTGGATTAGAACCAAGGTGAGTGTAGCATCAAATTCATAATAAAGATGAGCATGAAAATCATGTATAAGAACACACCTTGTTGGGTGTTGCCCTTAAAACCCCATGCAATGGGAAGGATATAATATGATGAATGATATGAAAGAAACAAAAAATATGTGCAAGTGTTACACTGTTAGAGGGAGGTTCTCAAACGTGGTTGAGAAGGATATATGGAAACAAAAGGAGAATATGATGCATGTAGAGATGTTATACGCAGTAAAGAAACGAAAAAAAATAGAAGAAACTGAGAAATAAAAAAGGCATGGGCTTTCTGTTGGCGGCTGTGGCTTTTGAAGCAACGTTCGGGAGAGAGTCTCCGTGGAGATGAAGCTTTAAACGCGAAGAAACTCCTCCTTGAGCCAACGGCCGAGCAGCATCTCCACCTGTAATGAAAATAGAAGAAATCCCCCTTTCGACAGAGTCGCAGGGGCTCTATTTATAGAGAAAATTAGAGTTTTAATCCGATAAAGATTAGGAAAATTGATTTTAGCATGAGACAAATATTGGAAGGGTCCTCCCAATCATAGAAAGCCATTAGGGTCCTTTCCGAAGTGAAAAGGGGCTCAAAACGAGGAAATAAAGGGGTTCTGGGAAAGTTCGAAATTCAATAAGAATTGACGACCGTATGACAGCCGCTTTTTAAAATGACGTCCGAGGAGGCGTCGTTTTTTAAAGAATTGACGACTTGCAGAAGGGCGTTATTTAGTGATTAACATGAATTTCGGTCGGATTCAAAATCTCAAAACATGGCAATGAAAATGACGACCTGACTAGGGTCGTCAATTGAATGACGTCTTGCTGAATAAAAAGCCAAAAGGAATGGACGGCCGGGAATTCGGGCGTCAATTAAATTGACGTCCGATTTAGGGTCGTTATTTCAAAATATGCAAAACAGGGCCAATTTTCATTTCTCAATATTATTTTCTCATTTTTTAGGTGAACGTGCATCCAACTGTGTTGATTCTAATTACTATTTTTTCGTATTTTTCTGACACCTGGAAGGCCACCAAATCACCTCTGAAAGTGGACCAAAAATAATATTAAAAAATTTTCAATTTGAAATTGACGCCTGCACAATGTCGTGATTTCCATTTTTTTCATTTTTTATTTGATTTAAATCAAAACAACATTCTTTGCTAAGTCGTCAGTTCTAGAAAAATTTCGAAAAATTTCTAGAAAAATGGGAAAGTGAGAGAAATTGACGCCTGTGCAAAGTGGCATCATTTTTCTTTTTTTTTTTAATTTTCTTAAAAACAAATGACGCCCCCTCTCACGCCGTTAATTTTGGAAAATTCATAAAAATAGAGAAAAATGCCTAGAAAATTCAAAAAAATAGGAAAAAACAAGAAAAGGGAGGAAAAAGGGAGAAATCCAAGAAAAGAGAGAAAAATCACTCAAACAAAGTTAATTTGAGGGTCAAATTGGGGTATTACAAGGTAATATGAGATGCACTCACAGTAACGTCAATTTTGGCGTGTCTACACACCCCAAGGGGATGTGCTAGGTCTGATGAAGCCTTTGTCTAGTAATTCCTACAACTACCTTTTTAATTCCTTGAGTTCTGTGGGGGACATCCTGTAAGGAGCTATAGAAACAGGTGCTGCTCCTGGAATGAGTTCAATAGTGAAGTTCACTTCCCTCTCGGGTGGTAAACTGGGTAATTCGGACGGGAACACATCGGGGAACTCACTTACAATAGGAATGTCTGCTAAGATAATCTCCTTGGATTCGGAAATAATGACAGAAGCAAGAAAAGCTTCACATCCTTGTGAGATAAGTTTGAAAGCGTGAAGAGAAGATATAATAGTAGGATGCTTCTTGTACTTGATGCCAAGAAAAGATAATCTCGGAAGACCGGGCTTTCGAAAGAATATAATCCTATTTCGGCAATTGATATAAGCATCATGATCTACAAGCCAATCTACCCCTAAAATGGCATCATAACCTTCCATGTCAAGGCATACTAAGTTTGCAGGGAGATTGTGACCTTCTACTATCACTTTGCTATTAGGATAATAGTCGGTAAGCTTTGTTCAAGAACCTAAGGGTGTGGAAATAGCGAGATCTGAAGGTAAGGGGACCGATGCAATTGATAATATTTTTTGCAAAAGTAGTGGAGATAAAATAATGAGAGGCACCCGTGTCAAATAGCACAAATGCAGGACGAGAACAAATTTGAAGAGTACCTTCCATAAGCCCACCATCCCTAGGCGCTTCCTCTTCTTCTAAGACGACATTGAGGCGAACCCACCTCCTATGTCCTCCACCAGACGATTGGTCTTTCATAAGGGGGCAATCTGGCATGCGATACTCCCTGCTTCCATAACGTAAACAAGCGCCAAGGTGCTTCCAACACTCCTCAGCCGAATGGCCAAATTTTTCGTAAAACGTGCAAGCTGTAGCAACTTGCTCCTCCTCCTTGATTTTCTTTTGCTTATGGGAACTTCCACCATTCCCATTCTTGGATCTCTTCTTACTATCACGGCTCTTGTAGGACTCCGTGATGCTGAACTTTTCCTTCTTATAACGCCGATTTGAGCGTCGGCTAGACTCTTCTCCTTTCCCTTTTAATTTCTCGACCTTCTCTAAGGTCCTTTCACACAAATACGCTCGTTGAACCATTTCCGCATAAGTACAGATGTTTTGGGTTCCGAGCTGCTGAATGAAACCGATCCGTAACCCGCCCATGAACCGATTAGCCTTCAATAAATCGGTGCTGATAAGATGCGGTGTGTAAGGTGCAAGCCTTGAGAATTGTAGTTCATATTCGACCATCGTCATCATTCCTTGCCAAGGAGCGGCGAACTCCATAGCCTTTCGTTCCTTTATGTGCTCAGAAAAGTACTTGGCACGGAATAGGGTAAGAAAACCACCCCATGTATGAGGTGCATCAGCCAGAGGTGCCGGGACCAACTTCCACCATGTACGGGCATCTTTGTTGAGTTGGAAGGTTGCGAGACGCACCTTCTCTTGATCGGTGCATTAGATAACATCAAAGATACGATTCATTTCATCTATCTAGTTCTTTGCTTCGTAAGGATTAGAAGAACCATCGAAACGCGGAGGGTTTAAGCTCTGAAAGTTGCGATGCAAATCACCAGCCCTTGCTCCTGCGCCAGCTTGCGCCATGGTTTGTAATGCCTGAGTGAGGCCAGCAACAGTTTGTTGCATGCCATCCCAATTTACGCGATGAGCCATGATAATAATAGGGTACCTGAGAGAAAAATAACAACTTGTTATTTCTCGTGGAATTGGAAGGAAAATTAATCCTAAAGCTAATTAACTATCTTATCCCAGGTTCTACCCAATTCTCACATGGGTGTGAAAATTTCTTCCTTAGTTCATAGGTAGGGGTCCTTAAACCTTGGACTTATCCTATGACATGACTCTTCTTCCTAAAACCTGAGACTTAGGCTCTAATACCAACTTAACTGTCACGCCCCGAGCCTTTATTACAGCGGAAGACTCACTCGAGGAACGTGAACAGTCGGCATGGTAAGCCTCTTGCAAGCAAGAACGATCAGAGCGCAAGGCAATCACACATAAGAATGCAATCGCACAATATTTACTCAACTTTAACTTTCATTAATAATTAAATCTAATATTTGAATATAACCACTAATTCAACTTCTATCATGCTAGACTCAAGAAATAAGAAATTACATAGACTCGATCTAAACAATGTAAACTTCCTAAGTCTTCGCTCAATCTTTATTCACTCTCGGATCCGCTACTTGAACATTCCGAATCCGAACCCGACTCACTTCCATTTCCTGAAAAAGAATGGAAATAGGTAATGAGCACACTTGCCCAGTAGGTATCTTCGCATCAACATGAAGGCATCATTAAAGTAATTAACATTTTAGCTCTAGAGAAATAAGGTAAAATCATACGAATGCGATCAATCATGCGATTAAACCAAAGTATGTAAGATAGAATGAGAGCAAGTATGAACTAGCAAGAATGTTATAAGAACATGATATGGCCTTTCATGAACAAGAATGTACTAGCAAGCCACATAATCATTACTCCAGTATCTTTTGCTTATGAGCAAGAACTTCGTGAATTTCTGTGAAATATCAAGAAAGTCAAGTATCAATCATGATGTATTGTGTTATGGATTTTCACTTATTTATAAAGAAAGTACTCCCAGCGCAATACGACGCCAGTAGCATCACACCCCATGGTTTATAATAGCATGTTTCCGACAATCAGCCGAGAGGACTAGCATAGAGCCCTTGAACACAATCAGTGCTCGATCGCATCTTCAAGTATAAATCAAGCTTTTTCCACGCATGTAACAATAAAGTATGGCCAAGAATGTACAATTCCAACAAGCTCTTGATAACAATAACTCAATGAATAAATACTTCAATCAGAATCATGAGAAATCAAGAATGACTTATACTATGTTATGCTTATGGAAATAAATCGGCAGCATAACGGTACACTCTTTATCTTTCATTCATTATATTAGGTTTCTTGATCAATATGATAAGTTCTAGATCATCAAGAGTCCATCTAGAAACCTTGGAATATCAACCCTTGGTCAAACCGCAAGTTAAAATGCTCAAGCATTGTGATGGTCGTGTACTAGGCCGTTACATGATGTGACGTCCAGTATTGGGCCGTTACATTAGTCTGAATCCCAAACCAAGAAATCGGACTTAGTTGAATGTGACGGTTGTATATTGGGCCGTTACATGTACCTGACGGTCCAATATAGATTTGTTACACTACTGATAACCAGAAATATCGAGTGTAATCTAATCACTTTGGTTTTAATGGTACAACCAACTCGGCGTCCTAGTAGGAATCCCAGGCTCGCGGAGAATTACGGAGGCCTTGAAACAAGATTTCCTAGTCCATTGGAATGAATATCCAATAGAGAGGTCCTCATGTCCAAGATTAATGTTCCTATAGTGCAAAGTGAACTAATGGATAACATACCAGAATATATGCCATGTACTTAGAGAAATGACTCTATTGGTAGAGAGAGGATGTGTAACAATAGGAAATCATGATAAAACTCCGTCAATATATCTTTGGAAAATCATGATTTAGATATAAAACTATAGAATTTTGGCATATGAAATTAACATAACTTAAATTAACTTAAGATACCTTAATTATGCAATTTCTATCATGAATCAGTAGATAATCTTAAAGACATGAAATTAGGTCAAAACTTAGATAACTAGGCTTATTTATAAGTTAACTTGACTGATTTTCAATTCTATCTACGATTACCCTAACGGTCTAGAATGGGTGCGTCACAGTGATTGTGACGGTCTATCGAGGGGCCGTTACAGTAATGTAACACTCCATCTATGGTGCGTCAGAGACAACAGAGTAATCTAAATACAACAAAGAGTGTGACGGCTTATCGTAAGGCCGTTACAGTCTGTGACGGTCTAAGTATGGTGCGTCAGAGTCTCTGCTAACAGTATAATGAAATAAAAAGACTATGATTTGAAACCATGTCATGTTTTGAAAAGATTTAAGTACCCCAATCATGACAAAACGAAGTAAAGGTCATCTAGATGCATAGGTTGCAGTGAATTGACAAGATAATACCTTTGATCTTTGATTAGGGTTAAGAATATGTATGTATGCATGAACTCACTAAAACATGGAATTCATAGTCTATAATGCATGAAATCAAGTACAATCAGAGGGCTTTTATCCCTAACAAGATGTTTTTTCCAATCATGAGATAACCTACTTCTTAACTAGGCTTTAAGCTTCTAATTTGAGTCTGAAATTCGAGCCCTAGCTCTCCTTTTCCAGCGATTTTCCAACAACTTCATGCTGCTCTATCTCTCCAACCTCTTGTTTTAAATATGTGAAATTTTGAGGGTACGAAGATGAAACTAAGGTGAACAAAAAATTCTAAAGGATTGAATTCTAATTACCTCGTTTAGATGTTCTAATCTCTTGATCTTTAGGGGTCTTTTGCTCTGAATCCTGAGTTACTATGGTCGAACCAGCAACTTTGGAAACTTCAATCTCCTTGGTTGCTTGGTCCCTAACATGAAATTTGGAGAACTATTAGTCTAAAGTATACTAAATAAAATCTTCTAAAGAACTTACCCGAAATTATATCTCCTTACCTTGATTCTTCATGATCCAAAAGTAAGGGTCGCTCAGTTCAGAACTGGGTCCTATTTATAAGGTTTTGAAGATTAGATTGATTCTAGAGTCCTTAATTTACAAGAACCTAATCCCTAAGAGTCTTTAGTAATATTATAAACTCTCCCAAGTCGATCTCTTGTAGATAAGATCTCAAAGTTCTAATCTTTTTGCTCGTTCTTTCTTTCACGGAACTGACAGGATGTAACGCATCAAGACTAGTGCGTTACATGGCTGTGGCGGTCGCACGATAGACCGCTACATCCAACGTGCACAGAGTTCAACATCAATCAAACTCTTTTGTTAATTATCCATATTATTATCCATAAAAAAATGGTATTTATCTTTAAAATATGTAAAATAGGCTAAATAACCTTCTAGAATATGGGCCAAACTTAATGGGCTTGGTCCTTAAACCTTTTGGATTTTATTTAAATAGGCTAGGTTAATTATTTAACATAATTGGGCCTTATAATGACTTATTAATCCAATAATCCTTTTATTAGTCTATTTAGCCCTTATAAATTCCAGAAAGTTCAATAAATAACTCAGAAATTATTACATAAATTTTTGGGGCACTACATTATGCATCTTAACTAGAGAAAGGTCGGTCGAACTCCTCATCTACAAAGAGATAACCTGCAAAACCCCAAATTGTGGAGATGGGAGAGAGGTGGAGCATCGTCGCGGTTGGCACGCCGTGGACCCCCAACTCATACACTGGACCCCTGGAGCCCTCGTTGCGTGCTCCTCTCACACAGACGCAGTCGGCATAGTAGCGGTCGACACGCCGGCTCCAGGAGGGATCGGAGGAGGGACCTTCAATAGTTGTTATGATTCAAGACACTCTAGGGATGCAGTGGGACAGACCGGATGATCCTCGGACCTAGCTTTGCAAGCAAACTAGAAAGAGCACGCACTCAATTTTGGCAGGCAGATTTCGTGCTACCCTTCCCGGGGTGACTAAGAGGTGATAGGTTGGGCATGTGGGCCAGGCCCTCTATTGGTCAGGGAGCCAGAAAAGCCCAGGTTGTCCCTCCCTTAGGTTTGGAGCACCCGCCACAGCGGGGCGGACCACGTGCCTTAGAGGGCACGGAAGTCTCATACTCTCTCTATCCGCGGTGGCCACTAGTAGATTGTGGATTCACGGGGCCAGGCGCTTGTGTTCCTCACCGACGAAGCAAAAGAAGATATTAATTAAATAGAAAATGTAGGAGAGGGGACAACGCTCACCTAGTCGGCTTGAAGAAACTGACCCTGACTGGAGACGAAGGTGAGTGGGGAAGCGTGGGTCAATCCTGCACGCCGCACCGATGAAGCTTGACCTGCGGCATCTGTTACAAACAAACTCCTCACACAGGAGGGTTGGCTCCGGAGTAGGGATATGAGATTCCTTACGAACTTATATCTCCACACAGGGAGGGGCTTTCAGCCGGCCAGGCACGGGGAGGGGACAAGCAAAATGAAGACCGAGCGTCGGCGGGAATTTGTTGGCTATAGGTTCGCCGGCGGGTTCGTACAGATCCTCGGGTGCTATCGGGGTGGTCGGGCATCAGAGAAGCCTTCAGGGGTCAAGTCACAAGCCTCTGGAATGTTGGAGTAGCTTCATGGGAGCCGTTTCGCCAGCTACTGGCCAGTGGACGCCAAGTTGACCAGTTCTGCCCAGACCGGGTTCTACCAGATAGAGAGGTACTTCTAGGTTCACCGCCAGCTCCTCTGGGTGTTACTGGGGTGGGGCCTATGCCGAAACGTCCGAAGAAGTGTCGGGAGTGAGATGTAGAAAGGCCGGGCTCCACAGAGGTCGGATGGGGCGGCTCCTGGTCATCCGTTGGTAGTTCGGTGCAGGGTGCACTGACCGTCCTTGGGGTGTGGATAGTGTGCCGTAGGTGACGAGCGGGAGGTCCGTGGAAGGGTGAATGGCGAGGTAGGATCCTCTGATGGTGGGAGGGGTCATGCAGGGGGTCCGGAAGATACCCAGACTTGGTATTTGCAACTGGAGACCGAGCGGACGGGGGAGTGGAGTGACGAGGTGGATTGGTTCTGTCGATGAGCAGACTGACCTGATAGGCAGTTCTCTCTTCACAACGGTGGTGTACCGGAGGGAGGGAGGTCTGCCACAGAGCTCCTACGAGGTGAGGGAGGACGTCCTTCGGGTTCAGAAGTGAGGGAAGCCAATGCTGAAGCCACCTGGAGAGCCTCTTGCTATCCCTAGTGCGCAAATGGGCAGGCAGGCAGACCAGCAAGGGATTTTGAGAGTGGGAGGTGGGGATTATGGGAGAAATGGCTGCGGGTAGGGGAAGGGGAAGTAGCTGGGAAGGAGAAGAACTGACTGAGGAGAGGAGAGGTGGCTGTGGGAGGGGAAATTATGCTGTGGGGAGAAGAGTGGAGGAAGGAGAGAGAGGAGCTGCGCCCTGGTCTGGAGAGGGGAGGAGTGGGGGTGCGAACTGGGTATGGGTGGGCTGAGGGCTAGAGTTTCTACCAAGGGGAAGATCTTGGAACTCCAAAGGTTGTCTTGGGAAAATCAAGGGGTGTCTTGGGGAGGTGGAGGGATGCCTAGGGTGGTGAAGGGATGGCTTGGGAAGTGGAGAAGGTGTGTTGGCACTGGAGAGGAGTCTAGGGGGCTGTGGGGTTTAATGGGTGAATTGAATAGGAGTTGGTGGATTTGAGGAGTCACGATGACGTGGTAGGCTAGACTGAGGTGCAAGGTGATGTGGATGAGGGATAGAGAGAGGGGCGCAGGTTTTTGGAGATAGGGAGAGAGAGAGAGGGGCGATGGGGGGTATGGGGAGCCTCTCACTCCCAAGGGCCTCTCACCCAAGCTTGGTCTCTCACCAAAGGAAACACACTCAAGGAGGGAATTCAAATGCTCAATTTCTCATTAGCTTCTTCAAGGGGGGAATTGGGTCCTATTTATAGGAGCTCAACATTTTACATGACACAATTGCCCTTGGCTTTGCAGAAAATATCCCTTGCTGTCCAAGGGAGCAACTATGGGCCCAATTGAAGGACTAAAGGCCCAATTGTCTCAAAACATATAAAAATGACCCATTATCCTAGGCAGATGACTCAAATAAAGGGAAAATTACATCAATATGACCCTATAAAAAGTAAAAAAAAATATAACATGACTCAAGATAAGATGACGAACAAGACTACACGTCGTCGATGTGCATCGGGGTCCCGAGCCAAAGGGAATGGTGAGAGATGTCCCCATCAAATCTCCCGGGGTGCGAAGAGCTCGACCCCGTCGAGTAAGGGTCCACCACTGATAGCGCTCCATCAGGTCCAGGTCGAGCCATAGTAGGTCTTCTCAACTCACCCACGTGTCCTCCGACGGGGTCCGGTCCTTCCACCTCACAGGGTAGCGTTGGTACGCCCTGTTCCTGGTAGTGGTGATCTGTTCATCCAGTATCTTCTCTATTTGCTCACGTCGGGGTCTTCGGGCCAAAAGTGGACTCTCGGGGGTGGGCTCACTCACAAAGGTAGGAATCGGCTCGAGGATGTCACTAGGTTCCACTGCCGGGCCCTTGCAAGGCACAAGGTCCGCCACATTGAAGCTAGGGTTGACTCCGTATTCCGTCGGGAGGTCCAACTCGTAGGCGTTAGTGCCAAAGCGTCTCAAGACCTTGAAGGGCCCAGTTCCTCGGGCTCTCAACTTAGAGGCGGCTACAAGGAAGAGCCTCTCAGTCCTAACTATCACATAGTCACCCTCATGGAACTCTTGGTGGTGCCTGCAAATATCTGCTTGCCGTTTATAGATTTCGTTACTCTTGCCAATGTGTTTGCAAATTTGCTCATGCAATCCTTGATGTGTTGGGCAAAGGACCCAGTGGAGATGGACACTCTAGCATGCTAGCGAAGGGGAATGAGGTCAGAAGGTTTCCTTGGCTTATATCCATGCACAACCTCAAAGGGACTCATCCCTTTTGACCTATTGATAGAATTTTTATATGCAAACTCAGCTTGTGATAGAATGAGATCCCAATTTCCCCGAATGATCCCCAACTAGACACCATAGTAGGTTCCTGCGGCTCCGATTGACCACCTCAGTTTGGCCTTCAGTCTAAGGGTGATAGGCAGTGGAAAATTTGAGAAGGGTACCCATTAAATGCCAAAGTGTCTTCCAAATATAGCTAGTGAACTTCACATCCCTATCGGAGACAATGGTTTTGGGCAACTCATGAAGATAGACTATCTCATCAAAGAACAGGCTGGCAACTCAGGAGGCATCCAAGGTTTTGGAGCAAGGGATGAAGTGGGCCATTTTGGAAAACCTATTGACCACCACAAAGATAGAATCATGTTTTCGTTGGGTCTTGGGTAGATCGAGGATGAAGTCCATGCTCAAGTCTTGCCATGGACGGTCAGGGATAGGAAGTGGAGTGTACAGGCCGGTGTTTTGTTTGACTTGTTTAGCAGAAGCGCATGTGTGACATTGGCCTACAATCTTAGCAACATCCCTCTTTATACTCGGCCAGTAGAATTGACTCTCGACCATCTCTATGGTCTTATGAACCCCAAAGTGGCCAGCTAGGCCTCCCGCGTGTAATTCCCATACTAGAAAATCCTGAAGTGAGGTCCAGGGTATGTACAATCTAGACCCCTTGAAGAGGTACCCCTTTTGGAGGATAAACCCCTCGTGTTCCCTAATGGAGTGGGTGGACAGGGTGGTGTAGATGCTCCCAAAGTTGGGGCACTCAGAGTACTCTTCCTTGACCCTTTCAAACCCCGTGACCTCCACTTGGATAGTGGAGAGCAACGTCACTCTTCGACTCAGCACATTGGCGGTGCGATCCTCACTTCCCGCCTTGTGTTTGAGGACAAAGGTGAACGATTGGATGTACTCAATCCATCGGGCATGGCGGGCATTTAGCTTTTGTTGGGAATTGAGGTACTTCAAGGCTTCATGGTCCGAAAAGATCACAAATTCCTTAGGCAACAAGTAGTGCCGCCAGAGGCGAAGGGATTGGACCATGGTGTAGAACTCTTTATCATAAGTAGAGTACCTCATCTTGGCCTCACAAAGTTTCTCACTAAAGTAAGCCACAGGGTGTCCCTCTTTGCTAAGGATGTCGCCAATTCCCACTCCGGAGGCATCACATGTGAGCTCAAAGACTTTGGAGAAGTCGGGGAGGCAAAGGACTGGGGCTTGGGTCATATGCTCTTTGAGTTCGTGGAATGCCTTGGAGGCAGCTCTAGTCCAGACAAAGGTCCCCTTTTTGAGACAGTCAGTGATAGGGGCGGTGATGGTGCTAAACCCACGGATGAACCTCCTATAGAATGTGGTTAGCCCATGGAAGCTACAGGCGTCGTGGAGGGTTTTGAGCTCCAGCCAATCAAGGATGGATTTGACCTTCTCGGGGTCCATAGATACTCCTTGTGTGGAGACTATAAATCCTAGGAGGGTAACGGTGTCTGTCATGAAGTGGCATTTCCCTAGGTTGGCATATAGGCTCTCTTGCCTAAGTGTGGTGCAAACTTGCCTTAGGTGGTCTAAATGGGTCTCTCTAGATTGACTATAGATGAGAATATCATCAAAGTTGACCACTAAGAAGACCCCTATGTAGAGACGAAGGACCGGTGTCATGAGACGCATGAAGATGCTTGGGGCATTAGATAGCCCGAAAGGCATGACTAACCACTCATATAGGCCATCCTTGGTCTTAAAAGTTATTTTCCACTCATCCCCGGGCCTAATTCAAACTTGGTGGTGGCCACTCTTGAGATCAATTTTGGAAAATATTGTGGCTCCAGCAAGCATGTCTAACATATCATCAAGTCGGGGCATGGGAAACCTATATTTGACAGTAATCTTGTTAATGGCCCGACTATCCACATAAATGCGCCAAGTTCCATCTTTCTTAGGGATGAGGAGGGCCGGAACCGCGCATGGACTTTTGCTAATTCGGATAAATCCTTTCTTGATGAGTTCTTCTATTTGCCTCCTAAGCTCGACATGCTCGGCGGGATTGAGGCGGTAGTGGGGAAGATTTGGGAGGGTGGCCACTAGAACTAGATTGATGGCATGTTGTACATCGCGCATGAGTGGGAGTCTATCCGGGAGCTCTCGGGGAACACATCATGGAACTCCTCAAGTAGATGTTGGATTTCAGCAGGGTGCTGGTCGAATGAGGTTGATTCTCCTAGACAAATGACCATGGCACACACATAGGCTCCTTGGGCTATCTCTTATTCAAGTTCTTGCTTGGTAATAAGATGAAGGCTCTTGACTACTCCCGAGCTCTTGGCCGGGCTAGGACACGAGGGATTGGGATTGGTTGAAGGAGTGGGATTCTTTGAGGTTTCGGAAGGGGCGGTGTCTCCTTCTAGGGAGGGTGGGCCCCTCTTGGGATGGAGCCTAGGTGGGGAGGGGTTGAGTTGGATCTTCTTTCTCTCATGCTTAAAGATACATGTGTTTGGCCTACCTAGGAAGGTGGCATCTACATCATAAATCCATTGTCTCCCTAGCAGGATGCTACCCACTTCCATAGGGACAATGTCACACCATACTTGGTCTTGATAAGATGAAAAGGTGATGGGTACTAGGCAACGAGTAGTGACAGGGATGGAGGTGGTGTCTATCCATGAGACCCGGTATGGGCTAGGATGGGAAGTGACGGTTAGCCCTAGGAGCTTGACGGTTTCAAGAGACACGGCATTTACACAACTCCCATTATCAAAGATCACCTTTCTCACATGGTTTCCCACTTTGATAAAGGTGTGAAAAATGGTAGTCCTATGCCAATGTTCTTCTTTGGCTTGGGTGAGGGTGCATCTAATCACACCTAGTTGGGGGTCGATGGGTTGGAAGGAATTTTCTTGACCCAACTCAAGGTATTGCGCCTCATACTCTTCCTCCTAATCAAGGGAGGCCTCATGAACCTGGGTTACACTCTCAATTCCCCCTTGGGGAGGGGAATTTTCCTCCTCCATGAGTAAGTTGGACAGCCCTCTAGAGGGACATTGTCCCGTAAAGTGTCCAACCTTGACATCCATAGTATTGTTGTTTGTTACCACTATCCGAGGTTGCCCCACTCATACTTGGCCCTTCTGAACTCTCTTCTCTCCAAGGAGTGGGATTACTAGGAGTGACCCTTACTGGAGGGGTAGTGGAAAGGGGGTTGTTAGGCCGCAATGGGGCACTCCCACTAGGACTAGGCGATGGGGCTTTTATGGGAGGGGTCGGGTTGGTTTGAGGACCCATGGCTTTTGGATCGGTCGGTCGTGGGGGAGCAATTTTGGGGAATCTAAAGAACCTTTCAGCATCCTGACCTATTTGATAGGCATGCTCTGATGCGGGACGAGACACGGACACGACAAGCTCGCGATCGTCCCTTAACGAGGGAAGCGTCGGACGTGCACGGTTGAGAAACCGGCTAGAGCTAGGGTGGTCAATTCACACTTTCGTGCCCGGATCGGGTCACGGGACGGTAACGCTCTCTCTCGCAGCAGCGGTGATATAAATATAAAGTGAGCTACGATCCTAGAACATGCTCTCTAGCAGCGGCATAAATAAATATATATGAAAATAAGCAAATGCCGAGTGTAGGGAGCGAGAACGATACCTCCACGCGCTCGGCGTGGGGAAGACGGGCCCGGCCGAAACTCATACTCCCGGAACAATAATACACAGTATTACAGCAATACAACTCGCTGCCCACTCCACGCAGGGAGGTAAAGGGCTACATAATGGGGCCCGGGAGGACCGAATTCGGGTTGACGGGCGGCTTCTCGCGTTGATTCGGCAACACCCGAACACGTGACGGTGGGGCCCACATGCTGTCCGGAAGGACCGTGCGGGACCCAGTGTCACCACTGTGGTGGGGACACTTGTGGAAGTGTTCCCTGGGCTGGCTGCACACTGGTTCACCGGCCGGAAGCCAGGCGGCTCCGTTCGGCACCTATCGAAATGACCGGCCACGGATCTGCCAGTTCTATTTTCCGACGCGCGCTCTGGCAAGAACGGACGCTGCGATCAGCCCCGACGTCAGAATGCGACGAAACTTGCGCTGTTGGAAAGCTGCTTCGAAGGGCTTCAACTATCTATGATTATAGAAAAATAGCAAAGCCTGCACTTCCAATTGGCGAATTTTGAAGGTTGCTGTTGTACAGTGGCTTAACTCTCAGATCTGTAGGGCTATCCTCTGAGAACTGTCATTGACCGCAGGGTATATGTCCGATTCAGCTCTTGAGGGGTGTAGAAAATTGAGCTAGGAAGACGGAAAAACTAGCTTGGACAAGGTTGGATGTGGCTACGAATTGATAGGATTTTTTCACTAACAGTGGGTCGGATCTAGAATCTGACTAAAGGCACTGTAGCAAAGATAGAACACGAATTTTGAAAAATGGATAGATGGCAGATCAAAAATCAGGAAAAATGGTGGAGGTAGGGGATGATGGATAGAACTCCCACTAAAATTGGGAGGGTTTGGAAAATTCAAAAAGGTGGTCGGAGATGGGAAACTCAGAGCTGTTGTCACTGTAGACAGAGACAAAACAGATCTGGGAATACAAAATGAACGAAAATAGAAAATTACTAAATGGAAGAGTTTGGACGTGAAAATTCAGGTGGAGCTTGGGATACAAGGGAAGAATACACCATAAAAATTGCAGACCACGAAAAGGTCGTGGCTGAAAGCAGGAATTTCGGGAAGAGACCTCTGTCCAGCAGGACAGAACACCGAGAACGGTTTCACGGCGGCTCGAAGGCGGCACGAACGGCGGCTGCGGCGGCACAGACGATCACCGGAGATAGAGGGGAGGGGATAGGAGGTAGAAACACTCTAGAACTTGAGGTTGGAGGAGAGGAACCAGAGGGGAGAGGGCTGGGGGCGCACCAAGCTCTTGGCCATTCAACAAAAATTTGGATTTTTCATTGCTTTTCTCATAAAAATACAAGCTTATATATGTTTCCAATCAAATCAATTGTGCACCCTTGGATCTAGGGGTGGGGATTGAAGGGCTGGGATGAGGTGTGAATATCACACAAAAACTAATAAAAAATTCAAGGGGAAGGGGGCGCACCATTGACCATGTGTAAGTTGAATGGGGTAGGTGGCCAACCCATTAGAATGTTGACCCATTTACACACATGTGTCCATATGACCAGCCCACTATTCTAGATGTCCACCTAGGAAGGTTGTAGCAACCCTGGTAAAAATAAAAGGAAATAAAAACCCCAACTGATCAAAATAAGACAAAAAGATTTAAAGAAGTGAATAATAAACCAAAATGTAAATAACGCCTTGATTCAAGGCGCTACTTCAAAAGAAAATGCCCTTATACAAGGCGCGAATTCCAGAAAGGACGCCCACAGCAGATGTCATCAATTATCAAACGGCCAAAATAATAAAAAAAAGGGAAGTAAATGTAACGCCCTCTACCTGGGCGCGTTTTTTACAAGAAACGACATAGGCAAAGGCGTCAATTTAAATTCAACGCCCTCACTTAAGACGTCAATTCAGTTCGAGTTTCGTTCGACTCAGGAGACTATCCAGAGCAAGTTCTGGATAACTACGTCAAGGATAGAATATAGTAAGGACTCTATCAAGAGAATACTACCCTTAATCAAATTCTAACTCTATTAGGATTCCCAAAACCCTATAAATAACCCTTCCTGTCGAACCCTAATAGGCTATTTGACTGAAGGAAGCTCTGCTGCTGCATACGTAAAGAACAGGTAATGTTCTTCTTCCCTGCCTTCGGTCATAATCATGAAGAATATTAATGATTCTTCATCGTCTTTGCTGCAGGAAGTCTGTCGTAAGTAGTAACTCTCCTGCCTAGTTGAAGAACGTGGAGTTCTTCATCATCTTCTTCTTCCGGTGATCAGAACACTCTGTTTAGAATAGAGTATCGTTCTCTTCTCAACTCTCTTCACGTTCCTTCACCAGAACATTCATCAGGTAGGTTTTCTCAAGAACGTAGCCCAAACTAGTATAAATTATGAAATAAACTCATCCATGATCTCATGCATATAGTTTTACTGCGTTTCCAAATGTTTTCTGAGTGATTTTAAAGAAGCGACCCAGACAAGGGCGCTAATTCTTATTTTGACGCCCTACCCAGGAGTCGTCAATTTCATAGAATTGATAATTATCCATGTTTAAAATTCTATAACTATGAAATCATGAATCTAAATTAATGCATGATCATACCTATCGAATCCTGCTATTTTTCTTGTCCTGAACATGAAATTGTTCCCTAAAATTTTATTATCTGAAATCTAGTAAAATCTTGAAATAATGACCTGATGCAAGACGTCTCTTGTAAAAGTCACGCCCCAGAACATGGCGCTAATTGAAAAGTAACGCCCCTGTCCAGGGCGCGTTTTTATTAAATTCCATATTATCTAAATACTGCAAAAATAGAAACACAGAGTGGACGACTGTTTAACAAGCCGTCAATTTGTAAATAAACGCCCCTGTGTAAGGCGTTAATTCCATGATTAATGACTTAGATTAAGTCGCTAGTTTCCTGTGATACTATTTTACACTGTTGCTGTTAACCGAGGGTTTCATATGTATATTATATATATATATCGGCACTATATTCCAGTCCGTGAATATAGTCCCATGTTTTATGATGTCTTATCGCATTACCCTCAATTCTCGGTGACATACAAGCTCTCCATTGGATATTTCGTTCCTTTGGACTAGCGAGTTAGTCATAGGGACCTCCGTAAGACTCCTCGAGCCTTAGATTCCCTCAAGGCCGACTGAGCTAGTTGTACCATAAAAACCCATTACACAATCCTTGCCATGTCACTCTATAGAAACATGGTAAACCGGCCCTCATGTCATGCCATGGGTATGATGTGAGAATTATCTTCATAAACGGGGAAAACATGCCATTGATGTGCTGTTCTTGTAGACCCCAATTCTATATCAAACATGATGTTCTTGTAGACCCCAATTCTATATCAAGCATGATGTTCTTGTAGACCCCAATTCTATATCAAACATGATGTTCTTGTGGACCTCAATTCTATATTAAAAGAAGTGACCATCTACTTGTGGGCACTTACTTGTCATGGTACCCAAGTTAGGGAACCAATTCCACCTAGTTTTATCGATAATCGTGATTGTACCGTTATTATCGCCTATCTATGTCAAGTGTCCTATTTTTGGACTCTATTCTATCAAAGTCTATCCTACATGACTAATTTCTTGAAATTTCATATTGGCTATACACAAGAGTGGATGTTAAAATACATGATTAATGCCTGTGTGTATAGGGCCCGATCTGGTCCTAGGAGGAGCACCCGAAAGTACTTGTGCCCATGGGAGTTGATTGATCACGGTATTGGCATTATACCGAAGTGCATGACTAGCTTGATTGAACATTCCACAAATCTTGTACTTGACTTGATATTACATGACTTGCGTGGCCCGAGAAAGGGTAATTGTATACTCGCTTGCTTGAAACATGATAGCCAAATTCCAACATGACATGATGAGTCTACTTGCTTAAATATCTTGATATCTTTTGATATAAGTTCTTGAAAGTTCATGACTAGTTCTTCTTGCCATCTTATTGTTATATTCTCTTGCTATCTTGTCGTTTTGCGGGCATGCATAGCTATAGGGCATTCATGGAAAAATGTAATTACTTAAACCCCTTGCTAGTCCTTGAGATAAAATTTCCTACTGAGCGTTCGCTCACTCAGTGTTTCCCTACTTTTCAGGTAAGTCCGACGATGATGGAATTCGATCCGATAGGGAAAGCCAAGAGTGAAAGAGTTAGAGCTACTCAAGCATCAATTAGTCCTGTCTTTTCTCTATTTTCCTTGATGTCAAGCGTTGTATTTTTCTTTTACTGAGTCTAGTATTTGCAAGGGTTTGTAATAGACATATTCTTATTAAAGGAATTAATGGATTGGGTAATCTTTATATTTGCGCACTCTGTCTTTGTGTCGAATACACTGCTACTCTGATTGACATGATTGATATAAACTCGTCGCGCATCTCCGGGTACCTTCCGCGCTCGGGGCGTGACAGTTTTTTTGGTATCAGAGCCTAGGGTATTCAATTCCTAGGAAACCCAAGTCCAAGGATAGGTTTAAACCATTAACCAGTGAGATTGGGTAGAACCAAGGGTGGAGCTAACATGGAAAATTTAAGAGTTCTTAACGAAATTGCACACTGATATAGCTATTGTAATTGTAGGATAATGGCTGCCGAACGTGCTCAATGGCGCAACATGTAGCGTACACTCCAAGGAATGACCCAGGTGCTGCAACACGTAGCACAGGGAGGTGCACAGCGAGCCGGGAGTCTCCACCAGAACTTTAAAAACATGAACCCTCCCAAATTCATGGTATCTACTGATCCAGACGACGCAGAGCACTGGATCAGGGAGGAGCGTATATTCCGTGTCACGCAATGCACGGATCAAGAGAAAGTCTTATTAGCTACTTTTCAGTTAGAGAGAGATGCCAGATGCTGGTGGGAGGCAGTCGAAGCCACTATAAATCCGGACCAAATTACTTGGGAAGAATTTGTTGAACATTTAACCAAAAAATATTTTTCAGACCGAGTCCAAGAAAAGAAAGATACCGAATTTGCCGCACTCAAGCAATGGTCATTATCGGTGGCGGAGTACGAGGCACAATTCTCTAGATTGTCTTGGTATGCTAAGCACTTAGTTAGCACCGAGAAGATGAAAGCTAGGAGGTTCCTTAATGGGCTCAGGCCCCAATATATCACCCAGCTGGCGCCAATGGATATTCAGGTCTACTCAGAGTTAGTACGCCGAGCTCAATTGTTAGAAGATGCCACGGAGCTATCAGATAGAATCCGTGGTAAGGATAAGAAAGAACAAGTTACAAGTTCGGGTTCCTTTAAACCCAACTTCAAGAAGAGGCCTAGCACTGGAGGTACTTCTTCTCAAGACCAAAAATTTAAGAAGACCAAGCCCTTCTCTATCACTACTACACCTTCGAATATAATATGCAAGCATTGTGACAAGGCTGGTCATAAAGCCGAAGAGTGCTGGAGGAAACTTGGAGCATGTCTCCATTGCGGGAGCCGTGAGCATCGGATTCCCAATTGCCTATTACTTAATGATCAAGCCGGTGACGGAAAGCGCCCGGTAACCAAGAACGCTCGTCTTCACGCAATTAAGGAGACCGAAGAAGAAGAAGGCGGACTAGTAGAAGGTACATTGAAAGTTTGTTCCAAGTCTGCATATGTCTTATTTGATACGGGTGCTTCACATTCAATTATTTCCAAAAAGTTTGCTGATCCGTTACCCTTAGAACCAGAATGGATAAAATTAGTTTTGACTACTCCTCTTGGTAACGAAACTGATATCACTCACCATTACCAAAACTGTGAAGTATTGGTTCAGGGTAGGAATCTCCCTATTGATCTTATATGTTTAGATCTAAAGGAGTATGATGTCATACTAGGAGCGGATTGGTTATCCAAATACCAGGCAATTGTCGATTGCCGCAATAGCAAGGTTACTTTCAAAGAGTTTCCGGAATTAATCTTTACTAGCCTCAAGAGTCGAAGCAAATCGCCACTTATTTCAGCTCTCCGAGCAAGCAAGTTAATCAGGAAAGGATGTGTATCTTTCCTTGCATTTGTCACCCTTAAGGAGAATAAGGAGACTAAGATAGAAGATATCCCAGTTGTGCAAGAATTTCCGGACGTGTTTCCGGAGGAATTGCCTGGATTACCTCCACAAAGAGAAGTGGCCTTCACCATCGATTTAATTCCTGGTGCTGGACCAGTTACTAAGGCACCATATAGAATGTCACCTGCCGAACTCAAGGAGTTAAAGGAGCAATTGATGGAACTTCTCAAGAAGAGATTTATTAGACCAAGCACTTCCCCGTGGGGAGCACCTGTGCTATTTGTAAAGAAGAAAGATGGATCCATGAGGTTATGCATCGACTATCGACAGTTGAATCATCTCACTATCAAGAACAAGTATCCACTGCCGAGAATCGATGAGTTATTTGATCAAATATCTGGATCCAAGTATTTTTCAAAGATTGATCTCAGGTCAGGTTATCACCAACTAAGAATCAAGGATGAGGACATTCATAAAACCGCATTCAGAAGCAGGTATGGCCATTATGAGTTTGTTGTTATGCCTTTCAGACTAACAAATGCCCCTGCTGCCTTTATGCAGTTGATGAATAGTATATTCAGATCTTATCTAGATCAATTCGTGGTGGTTTTCATTGATGATATATTGATTTACTCCAAGACCAAGGGAGAGCATGAGGAACATTTAAGGATTGCATTACAGATATTGAGGACAAACCAATTGTATGCAAAGCTCAGTAAGTGTGAGTTCTGGCTCGAAGAAGTGACTTTTCTCGGACATGTTATATCAAAAGATGGCTTGTCTGTAGATCCATCAAAAGTGGAAGCTGTAAGAAATTGGGAAAGACCGACCAATGTTAGCGAGATCCGAAGTTTCTTAGGTCTTGCGGGCTATTACCGACGGTTCATCAAAGATTTCTCTAAGATCGCCGTGCCACTTACGAGGTTGACTCGCAAAGAGATCCGCTATGAATGGAGTGAGGAATGTGAAAGAAGCTTCCAAACTCTCAAAGATCATCTGACCACAGCCCCGGTCTTAGCTTTACCAGTGGAAGGAGAGTAATTCGAGGTATACTCTGATGCTTCTGGCATTGGCCTCGGATGTGTCCTAATGCAACAAGGAAAGGTTATAACTTATTCTTCTCGTCAATTGAAGAAGCACGAGGAGAACTACCCAGTTCATGATCTAGAATTGGCCGCGGTCGTATTTGCACTAAAAATATGGAGACATTATCTTTATGGAGTGCAGTTTCTTGTATACTCTGACCATAAAAGTCTTAAGTATCTCTTCTCTCAGAAGGAATTGAATATGAGGCAAAGACGTTGGCTAGAATATCTTAAGGACTTCGACTTTACTATACAATATCATCCTGGAAAGGGTAATCCGGTAGCTGATGCCCTTAGTCGAAAGCCGAGAGTATTATTAGCCAATTGTATGATTCAGGAGTGGAAGTTGCTAGAATAATTTACTAGACTTAATATAAGCATGGACAAGGACAGTACGTGTGTCACCTTATCCCATACGAGCATACAGTCAGATTTGTTATCTGAAATACAAGGACTTCAAGGTAGTGACCCGGTATTAGTGGAAATCAAGGACAAACTAGAAGGACAATCTGTGTTCCAACTAGCTTCAGATGGAAGGTTGTTATTCCAAAATAGAACTTGTATACCGGATTGTCCAGAATTAAAGAAGAAGATCTTAGATGAAGCTCACAGATCAAGGTACACAATCCATCCAGGATCTACTAAGATGTACCAAGATTTAAAAAGGATCTTTTGGTGGCCCAATATGAAAAGAGAAATAGCGGATTTTGTGTCTCGCTGTCTCACATGTCAACAAGTTAAGGCTGAACACCAGAAGCCCGCCGGAAAGCTACATCCTCTGGATATTCCCAAATGGAAGTGGGAGGATATTGGTATGGATTTCATCATGGGTCTAACTAAATCAAAAGGAGGATATGATGGAATATGGGTTATCATTGATCGATTGACCAAATCAGCGCACTTCTTGCCGATCAAGAGTCGATGGTCAGTTGATGTTCTGGCTGCATTATACATAAAAGAGATAGTCAAATTACATGGTATCCCTGTCTCGATTGTGTCTGATAGAGATCCCCGTTTTACTTCGCATTTTTGGAAAGGACTACAATATTCGTTGGGATCGAGACTTAACTTTAGCACAGCTTTTCATCCCCAAATGGATGGTCAGACCGAGAGAACTAATCAGGTAGTGGAAGATATGCTCAGAGCTTGCATCATTGATTTTGGAGGAAGCTGGCATGATCACTTGCCTCTAGTTGAATTTGCATACAATAATAGCTACCAAGCAAGTATACAAATGGCACCTTTCGAAGCCTTATACGGAAGGAGTTGCCGATCACCCTTATGCTGGGATGAAGTTGGAGAGAAACAACTATTAGGTCCAGATATGGTAAGGGATACCACCGAGAAAATACAAGTGATCCGAGAAAGACTGCAAGTGGCTCAGTCTAGGCAAAAGGCTTATGCTGACACAAGAAGGAGAGATCTTGAATTCCAAGTCGGAGATCATATATTTCTCAAGATATCGCCTGGACGTGGAATACGGAGATTTGGTGTTAAGGGCAAGTTTACACCAAGATTCATCGGACCTTTCGAGATACTGGAAAGAGTAGGCGAGGTTGCTTATCGCATCGCGTTGCCTCCTCAATTGTCCGAAGTACATAATGTGTTCCACATATCTATGTTGAAGAAGTATGTACACGATCCATCACATATTATTGAACATGGAGACTTAGTTATCCAGAAGGATCTCACGTATGAACAGAAGCCCATAAAGATACTAGATCGTGAAGTACGTACCCTAAGGAATAAGGTTATTCCCATGCTAAAGGTACAATGGAATAAGAGTTCCGAGCATGAAGCCACATGGGAGACCGAGGAATCCATGAGGAAGCGATTTCCAGAATTATTTTAAGGTATATACTCTACACTCTCCATATATATATATACTATTGAATTTGGGGACCAAATTCTTTTAAGTGGGGGAGGGTGTAGCAACCCTGGTAAAAATAAAAGGAAATAAAAACCCCAATTGATCAAAATAAGACTAAAAGATTTAAAGAAGTGAATAATAAACCAAAATGTAAATAACGCCTTGATTCAAGGCGCTACTTCAAAAGGAAACGCCCTTATACAAGGCGCGAATTCCAGAAAGGACACCCACAGTAGATGTCGTCAATTATCAAATGGTCAAAATAATAAAAAAAAGGGAAGTAAATGTAACGCCCTCTACCTGGGCGCGTTTTTCACAAGAAACGACATAGGCAAATGCGTCAATTTAAATTCAACGCCCTCACTTAAGACGTCAATTCAGTTCGAGTTTCGTTCGACCCAGGAGACTATCCAGAGCAAGTTCTGGATAACTACGTCGAGGATAGAATATAGTAAGGACTCTATCAAGGGAATACTACCCTTAATCAAATTTTAACTCTATTAGGATTCCCAAAACCCTATAAATAACCCTTCCTGTCGAACCCTAATAGGCTATTTGACTGAAGGAAGCTCTGCTGCTGCATACGTAAAGAATAGGTAATGTTCTTCTTCCCTGCCTTCGGTCATAATCATGAAGAATATTAATGATTCTTCATCGTCTTTGCTGCAGGAAGTCTGCCGTAAGTAGTAACTCTTCTGCCTAGTTGAAGAACGTGGAGTTCTTCATCATCTTCTTCTTCCGGTGATCAGAACACTCTGTTTAGAACAGAGTATCGTTCTCTCTTCAACTCTCTTCACGTTCCTTCACCAGAACATTCATCAGGTAGGTTTTCTCAAGAACGTAGCCCAAACTAGTATAAATTATGAAATAAACTCATCCATGATCTCATGCATATAGTTTTACTGCGTTTCCAAATGTTTTCTGAGTGATTTTAAAGAAGCGACCCAGACAAGGGCGCTAATTCTTATTTTGACGCCCTACCCAGGAGTCGTCAATTTCATAGAATTGATAATTATCCATGTTTAAAATTCTATAACTATGAAATCATGAATCTAAATTAATGCATGATCATACCTATCGAATCCTGCTATTTTTCTTGTCCTGAACATGAAATTGTTCCCTGACTCTTTATTATCTGAAATCTGGTAAAATCTTGAAATAACGACCTGATGCAAGACGTCTCTTGTAAAAGTGACGCCCTAGAACAGGGCGCTAATTGAAAAGTAACGCCCCTGTCCAGGGCGCGTTTTTATTAAATTCCATATTATCTAAATTTTGCAAAAATAGAAATACAGAGTGGACGACTGTTTAACAAGCCGTCAATTTGTAAATAAACGCCCCTGTGTAAGGCGTTAATTCCATGATTAATGACTTAGATTAAGTCGCTAGTTTCCTGTGATACTATTTTACACTGTTGCTGTTAACCGAGGGTTTCATATGTATATTATATATATATATCGGCACTATATTCCAGTCCGTGAATATAGTCCCATATTTTATGATGTCTTATCGCATTACCCTCAATTCTCGGTGAAATACAAGCTCTCCATTGAACATTCCGTTCCTTTGGACTAGCGAGTTAGTCATAGAGACCTTCGTAAGACTCCTCGAGCCTTAGATTCCCTCAAGGCCGACTGAGCTGGTTGTACCATAAAAACCCATTACACAATCTTTGCCATGTCACTCTATAGAAACATGGTAAACCGGCCCTCATGTCATGCCATGGGTATGATGTGAGAATTATCTTCATAAACGGGGAAAACATGCCATTGATGTGCTGTTCTTGTAGACCATAATTCTATATCAAACATGATGTTCTTGTAGACCCCAATTCTATATCAAGCATGATGTTCTTGTAGACCCCAATTCTATATCAAACATGATGTTCTTGTGGACCTCAATTCTATATTAAAAGAAGTGACCATCTACTTGTGGGCACTTACTTGTCATGGTACCCAAGTTAGGGAACCAATTCCACCTAGTTTTATCGATAATCGTGATTGTACCGTTATTATCGCCTATCTATGTCAAGTGTCCTATTTTTGGACTCTATTCTATCAAAGTCTATCCTACATGACTAATTTCTTGAAATTTCATATTGGCTATACACAAGAGTGGATGTTAAAATACATGATTAATGCATGTGCATATAGGGCCCGATCTGGTCCTGGGAGGAGCACCCGAAAGTACTTGTGCCCATGGGAGTTGATTGATCACGGTATTGGTATTATACCGAAGTGCATGACTAGCTTGATTGAACATTCCACAAATCTTGTACTTGACTTGATATTACATGACTTGCGTGGCCCGAGAAAGGGTAATTGTATACTCGCTTGCTTGAAACATGATAGCCAAATTCCAACATGACATGATGAGTCTACTTGCTTAAATATCTTGATATCTTTTGATATAAGTTCTTGAAAGTTCATGACTAGTCCTTCTTGCCATCTTATTGTTATATTCTCTTGCTATCTTTTCGTTTTGCGAGCATGCATAGCTATAGGGCATTCATGGAAAAATGTAATTACTTAAACCCCTTGCTAGTCCTTGAGATAAAATTTCCTACTGAGCGTTCGCTCACTCAGTGTTTCCCTACTTTTTAGGTAAGTCCGACGATGAGGGAATTCGATTCGATAGGGAAAGCCAAGAGTGAAAGAGTTAGAGCTACTCAAGCATCAATTAGTCCTGTCTTTTCTCTATTTTCCTTGATGTCAAGCGTTGTATTTTTCTTTTATTGAGTCTAGTATTTGCAAGGGTTTGTAATAGACATATTCTTATTAAAGGAATTAATGGATTGGGTTATCTTTATATTTGCGCACTCTGTCTTTGTGTCGAATACACTACTACTCTGATTGACATGATTGATATAAACTCGTCGCGCATCTCCGGGTACCTTCCGCGCTCGGGGCGTGACAAAGGTTGACCAGGCCCACATGGTGACATGGACCAATGGGAAAGAGCTGAGGGCCCCCTTGCTGGTCCTACTGCATAATTGCATAAAAACCCACACAATCCATGGGAATGACTCCTTGGCTTATAAAGCCTTACATTTGCGTACATACTTTCCCAAGGATATAAACACAAACTAAAAGGTCATATATGTAATAAAAAAGGTACAGGCTCGGTGTTGATTCCCATCAACTCTCCCCGGGTGGGAGGAACTCGACCCCGTCGAGTAGGGGTAGGGATGCTCGAGTACTCCGGCGGATCCGTCACCGTGCCAAGTAGCGCGGGTATGCTCCGCTCCAAGTGATCGTCACCTGCTCATTCCATATATACTCGATATGCAAACTGCTATGGGCTAAAGGTGGTCACTCCGAAGGGGCACTCTCAAAAGGGAAGAAAACAGCTCGAAGACTCACTAGGAATCACCGCTGAGTCCCTATAGGTGACTGATCCGGGTATAGATGTGGAACCGATCTCATACTCATCAAGTGAGTCCACTCGCCTCTTACTCATAAGAGAACGACAACGAGCTTGCATAAGACGCATGCAGACAAATAAACGACACACAAACCATACAAACAAACCACACAAAACAAACCACACAAGGAAAACACACGGACTTATCTATGACCCTAGACACACCTAATGTTAGTCCGACCCGTACATGGGTGACGGCGGACCAGGACACCCGAATATGTGCCATGCATACATGTTGGGCAACTGGGAATGGATGGCATGAGGAACACCTATACGTCGGGTGTGGTTATGCGTGGATGGTCTTTTGAATGTGGGCGACTCGGGTGGTTTAGAAGGGCCGGGTGTCGGTGGGTCGGGATTGGTGGATGTAGATGGCCCATCCCGAGGGGAAGGGGCATAAAAGTGGGCTTCCTTGAAGAAGGGGAGTACAGGTGGTAACTCGGGAAGCCTAATAGTAAAGGGGTCAAAAGGGTCAAAGAAGGTATGACCCCTTGTGGTGGGTTCCCACAAGTCACGGTCCCACATGTAGAAATTTTGAAGGTGTGGGTAGTCACCTTCTTGAATTGTAACGGGTGGGACGGGGATCGTAGGCAAGAAGTATGATTCCTCCCTCGGACAAAAGGGTTTGAATTCGGGTTCGTCCGGTAAGGGGAGGAGTAAGAGGACCTCCGTGGTGACACAACCCACGGTGCACTCGGAGGTAATGGACCCTAAGGCCGGATGGGTGAAGCTACGACTCGTGGGGTGGTCGAAGCCTCGGGCCAACATATGTGTCAACTTCCATTGCGTGTTTAGTCCCATAACAATTAAGATCGTCCCACGTGTCAACATGGTGACTAGATCGAAATGTGGTATGGAAGGAGTTGACCGGCACTAAAGGTAGGATGGGGTCCATGGAGGGGAAGAGATGTGGGACCAAGCCATCCTTGAGCCAACTAAGAAGCGGCTCGGCTATGAAAAGTATACCCGTTAGAAACACGGGTGGCTCGGGCTTTGGTAGTTCCAAATGGGATGGTTCCGAATCAAGTTCAGAAATGGAGAGTGATGACATTGGATCTCTCATGGGTGTGGAAGGAATGTCCTTCTCGTGGTGAAGGGGTCCTTGGGGTGGCTCCGGGAACAACCAATCTATCCCGATAGACCGATCTAGGCTAGTACTAAACCGATCTAGGCTTGTACTAAACCTTTGCATTTGTCCCATCATGGCTTGGAACATTGCGCCCACTTCATTGGGACTATAGGCGCGGGATGCGGCCATGGTTGCAAAGATGGGGTTGGGCCCCCTAAGAATGGAGATGCAAGACCATTTTTTTTCAAGTTAAGTAAAATGTGATGCTAACTAATGCACCTAGACATAACCAAAACTCGGTACGCGGCAGAGATAACCGATCCGAAGATCACTCGCACAAGTGTGCGGCCTTCCCGATAGGCGTAGCCTAATGTTCGGACAACACTTTTTTATATACCGGGTTAATGGTATGCAAATGCAACTCATAAGATCGACTTAGACACTTAAACTTAAATGACACTCTTTTTTTTTTGTTTTGGACACCCTAGACTCAACCTCGCTCTGATACCAAATTGATGCGGGACGAGACACGGACACGACAAGCTCGCGATCGTCCCTTAACGAGGGAAGCGTTGGACGTGCACGGTTGAGAAACCGGCTAGAGCTAGGGTGGTCAATTCACACTTTCGTGCCCGGATCGGGTAACGGGACGGTAACGCTCTCTCTCGCAGCAGCGGTGATATAAATATAAAGCGAGCTACGATCCTAGAACATGCTCTCTAGCAGCGGCATAAACAAATATATATGAAAATAAGCAAATACCGAGTGTAGGGAGCGAGAACGATACCTCCACGCGCTCGGCGTGGGGAAGACGGGCCCGGCCGAAACTCGTACTCCCGGAACAATAATACACAGTATTACAGCAATACAACTCACTGCCCACTCCACGCAGGGACGTAAAGGGCTACACAATGGGGCCCGGGAGGACCGAATTCGAGTTGACGGGCGGCTTCTCGCGTTGATTCGGCAACACCCGAACACGTGACGGTGGCCCACGTGCTGTCCGGAAGGACCGTGCGGGACCCAGTGTCACCACTGTGGTGGGGACACTTGTGGAAGTGTTCCCTGGGCTGGCGGCACGCTGGTTCGTCGGTCGGAGGCCAGGCGGCTCCGTTCGGCACCTGTCGGAATGACCGGCCACGGATCTGCCGGTTCTATTTTTCGGCGCACGCTCCGGCGAGAACGGACGCTGCGATCATCCCCGACGTCAGAATGCGACGAAACTTGCGCCGTTGGAAAGCTGCTTCGAAGGGCTTCAATTCTCTATGATTACAGAAAAATAGCAAAGCCTGCACTTCCGATTGGCGAATTTTGAAGGTTGCTATTCTACAGTGGCTTAACTCTCAGATCTGCAGGGCTGTCCTCTAAGAACTGTCATTGAGCGCATGGTAGATGTCCGATTCAGCTCTTGAGGTCTTCATCAAAGGTGTAGGAAATTGAGCTAGGAAGACGGAAAAACTAGCTTGGACAAGTTTGGATGTGGCTACGAATTGATAGAATGTTTTCACTAACAGTGGGTCAGATCTGGAATCTGACTAAAGGCACTGTAGTAGAGATAGAACACGAATTTTGAAAAATGGATAGAGGGCAGATCAAAAATCAGGAAAAATGGTGGATGTAGGGGATGATGGACAGAACTCTCAGTAAAATTGGGAGGGTTTGGAAAATTCAAAAAGGTGGTCGGAGATGGGAAACTCAGAGCTGTTGTCACTGTAGACAGAGACAAAACAGATCTGGGAATGCAAAATGAATGAAAATGGAAAATTACTAAATGGAGGAGTTTGGATGTGAAAATTTAGGTGGAGCTTGGGATACAAGGGAAGAATACACCATAAAAAGTGCAGACCACGAAGAGGCCGTGGCTGAAAGCAGGAATTTCTGGAAGAGACCTATAGCAACCCTGGGAAAAAAATAAAAGGAAATAAAAACTCCAAATTAATCAAATTTGATAAAGTATTAAATAAATGAATAAATAGAACGACAGAATGGAAATAACGCCTTTGGTCAAGGCGCTACTTCATTAAGAAACGCCTCTAGATAAGGCGCTAATTAAAAAGGGATGCCCAAACAACAAGGCGTCAATTATCAAACGGCCAAAATAATAAAAAAGGGGAAATAAATGTAACGCCCTCCACCTGGGCGCATTTTTCACAAGAAACGACATAGGCAAAGGCGTCAATTTAAATTCAACGCCCTCACTTAAGACGTCAATTCAGTTCGAGTTTCGTTCGACCCAGGAGACTATCTAGAGCAAGTTCTAGATAACTACGTCGAGGATAGAATATAGTAAGGACTCTATCAAGGGAATACTACCCTTAATCAAATTCTAACTCTATTAGGATTCCCAAAACCCTATAAATAACCCTTCCTGTCGAACCCTAATAGGCTATTTGGCTGAAGGAAGCTCTGCTGCTGCATACGTAAAGAACAGGTAATGTTCTTCTTCCCTACCTTCGGTCATAATCATGAAGAATATTAATGATTCTTCATCGTCTTTGCTGCAGGAAGTCTGCCGTAAGTAGTAACTCTTCTGCCTAGTTGAAGGACGTGGAGTTCTTCATCATCATCTTCTTCTTCCGGTGGTCAGAACACTCTGTTTAGAACAGAGTATCGTTCTCTCTTCAACTCTCTTCACGTTCCTTCACCAGAACATTCATCAGGTAGGTTTTCTCAAGAACGTAGCCCAAACTAGTATAAATTATGAAATAAACTCATCCATGATCTCATGCATATAGTTTTACTGCGTTTCCAAATGTTTTCTGAGTGATTTTAAAGAAGCGACCCAGACAAGGGTGCTAATTCTTGTTTTGACGCCCTACCCAGGAGTCGTCAATTTCATATAATTGATAATTATCCATGTTTAAAATTCTATAACTATGAAATCATGAATCTAAATTAATGCATGATCATACCTATCGAATCCTGCTATTTTTCTTGTCTTGACCATGAAATTGTTCCCTGAAATTTTATTATCTGAAATCTGGTAAAATCTTGAAATAACGACCTGATGCAAGACGTCTCTTGTAAAAGTGACGCCCCAGAACAGGGCGCTAATTGAAAAGTAACGCCCCTGTCCAGGGCGCGTTTTTATTAAATTCCATATTATCTAAATTCTGCAAAATAGAAATACAGAGTGGACGACTGCTTAACAAGCCGTCAATTTGTAAATAAACGCCCCTGTGTAAGGCGTTAATTCCATGATTAATGACTTAGATTAAGTCGCTAGTTTCCTGTGATACTATTTTACACTGTTACTGTTAACCGAGAGTTTCATATGTATATTATATATATATATCGGCACTATATTCCAGTCCGTGAATATAGTCCCATGTTTTATGATGTCTTATCGCATTACCCTCAATTCTCGGTGACATACAAACTCTCCATTGGACATTCCGTTCCTTTGGACTAACGAGTTAGTCATAGAGACCTCCGTAAGACTCCTCGAGCCTTGGATTCCCTCAAGGCCGACTGAGCTGGTTGTACCATAAAAACCCATTACACAATCTTTGCCATGTCACTCTATAGAAACATGGTAAACCGGCCCTCATGTCATGCCATGGGTATGATGTGAGAATTATCTTAATAAACGGGGAAAACATGCCGTTGATGTGCTGTTCTTGTAGACCCCAATTCTATATCAAGCATGATGTTCTTGTAGACCCCAATTCTATATCAAACATGATGTTCTTGTGGACCTTAATTCTATATTAAAAGAAGTGACCATCTACTTGTGGGCACTTACTTGTCATGGTACCCAAGTTAGGGAACCAATTTCACCTAGTTTTATCGATAATCGTGATTATACCGTTATTATCGCCTATCTATGTCAAGTGTCATATTTTTGGACTCTATTCTATCAAAGTCTATCCTACATGTCTACAAGCTTTATTCTTGAAATTTCATATTGGCTATACACAAGAGTGGATGTTAAAATACATGATTAATGCCTGTGCATATAGGGCCCGATCTGGTCCTGGGAGGAGCACCCGAAAGTACTTGTGCCCATGGGAGTTGATTGATCACGGTATTGGCATTATACCGAAGTGCATGACTAGCTTGATTGAACATTCCACAAATCTTGTACTTGACTTGATATTACATGACTTGCGTGGCCCAAGAAAGGGTAATTGTATACTCGCTTGCTTGAAACATGATAGCCAAATTCCAACATGACATGATGAGTCTACTTGCTTAAATATCTTGATATCTTTTGATATAAGTTCTTGAAAGTTCATGACTAGTTCTTCTTGCCATCTTATTATATTCTCTTGCTATCTTGTCGTTTTGCGAGCATGCATAGCTATAGGGCATTCATGGAAAAATGTAATTACTTAAACCCTTGCTAGTCCTTGAGATATAATTTCCTACTGAGCGTTCGCTCACTCAGTGTTTCCCTACTTTTCAGGTAAGTCCGACGATGAGGGAATTCAATCTGATAGGGAAAGCCAAGAGTGAAAGAGTTAGAGCTACTCAAGCATCAATTAGTCTTGTCTTTTCTCTATTTTCCTTGAGTCAAGCGTTGTATTTTTCTTTTATTGAGTCTAGTATTTGCAAGGGTTTGTAATAGACATATTCTTATTAAAGGAATTAATGGATTGGGTTATCTTTATATTTGCGCACTCTGTCTTTGTGTCAAATACACTACTACTCTGATTGACATGATTGATATAAACTCGTCGCGCATCTCCGGGTACCTTCCGCGCTCGGGGCGTTTCAGTTTTTATGGTATCAGAGCCTAGGTTGTTCATTTCCTAGGAAACCCAAGTCCAAGTATAGGTTTAAACCATTAACCAGTGAGATTGGGTAGAACCAAGGGTGGAGATAACATGGAAAATTTAGGAGCTCTTAACGAAATTGCACACTGATATAGCTATTGTAATTGTAGGATAATGGATGCCGAACGTGCTCAATGGCGCAACATGCAGCGTACACTCCAAGGAATGACCCAGGTGCTGCAACACGTAGCACAGGGAGGTGCACAGCGAGCCGGGAGTCTCCACCAGAACTTTAAAAACATGAACCCTCCAAATTCATGGGATCTACTGATCCAGACGACCCAGAGCACTGGATCAGGGAGACGGAGCGTATATTCCGTGTCATGCAATGCATGGATCAAGAGAAAGTCTTATTAGCTACTTTTTAGTTAGAGAGAGATGCCAGATGCTGGTGGGAGGCAGTCGAAGCCACTATAAATCCGGACCAAATTACTTGGGAAGAATTTGTTGAACATTTAAACAATAAATATTTTTCAGACCGAGTCCAAGAAAAGAAAGCTACCGAATTTGCCGCACTCAAGCAACGGTCATTATCGGTGGCGGAGTACGAGGCACAATTCTCTAGATTATCTCGGTATGCTAAGCACTTAGTTAGCACCGAGAAGATGAAAGCTAGGAGGTTCCTTAATGGGCTCAGGCCCCAATATATTACCCAACTGGCGCCAATAGATATTCAGGTCTACTCAGAGTTAGTACGCCGAGCTCAATTGTTAGAAGATGCCACAGAGCTATCAGATAGAATCCGTGGGAAGGATAAGAAAGAACAAGTTACAAGTTCGGGTTCCTTTAAACCCAACTTCAAGAAGAGGCCTAGCACTGGAGGTACTTCTTCTCAAGACCAAAAATTTAAGAAGACCAAGCCCTTCTCTATCACTACTACACCTTCGAATATAATATGCAAGCATTGTGACAAGGCTGGTCATAAAGTCGAAGAGTGCTGGAGGAAACTTGGAGCATGTCTCCATTGCGGGAGCCGTGAGCATCGGATTCCCAATTGCCCATTACTTAATGATCAAGCCGGTGACGGAAAGCGCCCGGTAACCAAGAACGCTCGTCTTCACGCAATTAAGGAGACCGAAGAAGAAGAAGGCGGACTAGTAGAAGGTACATTGAAAGTTTGCTCCAAGTCTGCATATGTCTTATTTGATACGGGTGCTTCACATTCAATTATTTCCAAAAAGTTTGCTGATCCGTTACCCTTAGAACCGGAATGGATAAAATTAGTTTTGTCTACGCCTCTTGGTAACGAAACTGATATCACTCACCATTACCAAAACTGTGAAGTATTGGTTCAGGGTAGGAATCTCCCTATTGATCTTATATGTTTAGATCTAAAGGAGTATGATGTCATACTAGGAGCGGATTGGTTATCCAAATACCAGGCAACTGTCGATTGCCACAATAGCAAGGTTACTTTCAAAGAGTTTCCGGAATTAGTCTTTATAAGCCTCAAGAGTCGAAGCAAATCGCCACTTATTTTAGCTCTCCGAGCTAGCAAGCTAATCAGGAAAGGATGTGTATCTTTCCTTGCATTTGTCACCCTTAAGGAGAATAAGGAGACTAAGATAGAAGATATCCCAGTTGTGCAAGAATTTTCGGACGTGTTTCCGGAGGAATTGCCTGGATTACCTCCACAAAGAGAAGTGGCCTTCACCATCGATTTAATTCCTGGTGCTGGACTAGTTACTAAGGCACCATATAGAATGTCACCTGCCGAACTCAAGGAGTTAAAGGAGCAATTGATGGAACTTCTCAAGAAGGGATTTATTAGACCAAGCACTTCCCCGTGGGGAGCACCTGTGCTATTTGTAAAGAAGAAAGATGGATCCATGAGGTTATGTATCGACTATCGAAAGTTGAATCATCTCACTATCAAGAACAAGTATCCACAGCCGAGAATCGATGAGTTATTTGATCAAATATCTGGATCCAAGTATTTTTCAAAGATTGTTCTCAGGTCAGGTTATCACCAACTAAGGATCAAGGATGAGGACATTCATAAAACCGCATTCAGAAGCAGGTATGGCCATTATGAGTTTGTTGTTATGCCTTTCCGACTAACAAATGCCCCTGCTACCTTTATGCAGTTGATGAATAGTATATTCAGATCTTATCTAGATCAATTCGTGGTGGTTTTCATTGATGATATATTGATTTACTCCAAGACCAAGGGAGAGCATGAGGAACATTTAAGGATTGCATTACAGATATTGAGGACAAACCAATTATATGCAAAGCTCAGTAAGTGTGAGTTCTGGCTCGAAGAAGTGACTTTTCTCATACATGTTATATCAAAGGATGGCTTGTCTGTAGACCCATCAAAAGTGGAAACTGTAAGAAATTGGGAAAGACCGACCAATGTTAGCGAGATCCGAAGTTTCTTAGGTCTTGCGGGCTAATACCGGCGGTTCATCAAAGATTTCTCTAAGATCGCCGTGCCACTTACGAGGTTGACTCGCAAAGAGATCCACTATGAATGGAGTGAGGATTGTGAACGAAGCTTCCAAGCTCTCAAAGATAATCTGACCACAACCCCGGTCTTAGCTTTACCAGTGGAAGGAGAGCAATTCGAGGTATACTCTGATGCTTCTGGCATTGGCCTCGGATGTGTCCTAATGCAACAAGGAAAGGTTATAGCTTATTCTTCTCGTCAATTGAAGAAGCATGAAGAGAACTACCCAGTTCATGATCTAGAATTGGCTGCGGTCGTATTTGCACTAAAAATATGGAGACACTATCTTTATGGAGTGCAGTTTCTTGTATACTCTGACCATAAAAGTCTTAAGTATCTCTTCTCTCAGAAGGAATTGAATATGAGGCAAAGACGTTGGCTAGAATATCTTAAGGACTTCAACTTTACTATACAATATCATCCTGGAAAGGGTAATCCGGTAGCTGATGCCCTTAGTCGAAAGCCGAGAGCATTATTAGCCAATTGTATGATTCAGGAGTGGAAGTTGCTAGAACAATTTACTAGACTTAATATAAGTATGGACAAGGACAGTAGGTGTGTCACCTTATCCCATTTGAGCATACAGCAAGATTTGCTACCTGAAATACAAGGACTTCAAGGTAGTGACCCGGTATTAGTGGAAATTAAGGGCAAACTAGAAGGACAATCTGTGTTCCAACTAGCTTCAGATGGAAGGTTATTATTCCAAAATAGAACTTGTATACCGGATTGTCCAGAATTAAAGAAGAAGATCTTAGATGAAGCTCACAGATCAAGGTACACAATTCATCCAGGATCTACTAAGATGTACCAAGATTTAAAAAGGACCTTCTGGTGGCCTAATATGAAGAAAGAAGTCGCGGACTTTGTGTCTCGCTGTCTCACCTGCCAACAAGTTAAGGCTGAACACCAGAAACCTGCCGGAAAGCTACATCCTCTGGATATTCCCAAATAGAAGTGGGAGGATATTGGTATGGATTTTATCATGGGTCTAACTAAATCAAATGGAGGATATGATGGAATATGGGTTATCATTGATCGATTGACCAAATCAGCGCACTTCTTGCCGATCAAGAGTCGATGGTCAGTTGATGTTCTGGCTGCATTATACATAAAAGAGATAGTCAGATTACATGGTATCCCTGTCTCGATTGTGTCTGATAGAGATCCCTGTTTTACTTCGCATTTTTGGAAAGGACTACAAAATTCGTTGGGATCGAGACTTAACTTTAGCACAGCTTTTCATCCCCAAATGGATGGTCAGACCGAGAGAACTAATCAGGTAGTGGAAGATATACTCAGAGCTTGCATCATTGATTTTGGAGGAAGCTGGCATGATCACTTGCCTCTAGTTGAATTTGCATACAATAATAGCTACCAGGCAAGTATACAAATGGCACCTTTCGAAGCCTTATACGGAAGGAGTTGCCGATCACCCTTATGCTGGGATGAAGTTGGAGAGAAACAACTATTAGGTCCAGATATGGTAAGGGATACCACCGAGAAAATGCAAGTGATCCGAGAAAGACTGCAAGTAGCTCAGTCTAGACAAAAGACTTATGCTGACACAAGAAGGAGAGATCTTGAATTCCAAGTCGGAGATCATATATTTCTAAAGATATCACCTGGACGTGGAATAAGGAGATTTGGTGTTAAGGGCAAGCTTACACCAAGATTCATCGGACCTTTCGAGATACTGGAAAGAGTAGGCGAGGTTGCTTATCGCATCGCGTTGCCTCCTCAATTGTCCAAAGTACATAATGTGTTCCACATATCTATGTTGAAGAAGTATGTACACGATCCATCACATATTATTGAACATGGAGACTTAGTTATCCAGAAGGATCTCACATATGAACAGAAGCCCATAAAGATACTACATCGTGAAGTACGTACCCTAAGGAATAAGGTTATTCCCATGCTAAAGGTATAATGGAATAAGAGTTCCGAGCATGAAGCCACATGGGAGACCGAGGAATCCATGAGGAAGCGATTTCCAGAATTATTTTAAGGTATATACTCTACACTCTCCATATATATATATATATATATACTTGAATTTGGGGACCAAATTCTTTTAAGTGAGGGAGGGTGTAGCAACCCTGGGAAAAAAATAAAAGGAAATTAAAACCCTAAATTAATCAAATTTGATAAAGTATTAAATAAATGAATAAATACAACGACAGAATGGAAATAACGCCTTTGGTCAAGGCGCTACTTCATTAAGAAACGCCTCTAGATAAGGCGCTAATTAAAAAGGGACGCCCAAACAACAAGGCGTCAATTATCAAACGGCCAAAATAATAAAAAGGGGAAGTAAATGTAACGCCCTCCACCTGGGCTCATTTTTCACAAGAAACGACATAGGCAAAGGCGTCAATTTAAATTCAACGCCCTCACTTAAGACGTCAATTCAGTTCGAGTTTCGTTCGACCCAGGAGACTATCTAGAGCAAGTTCTGGATAACTACGTCGAGGATAGAATATAGTAAGGACTCTATCAAGGGAATACTACCCTTAATCAAATTTGAACTCTATTAGGATTCCCAAAACCCTATAAATAACCCTTCCTGTCGAACCCTAATAGGCTATTTGGCTGAAGGAAGCTCTGCTGCTGCATACGTAAAGAACAGGTAATGTTCTTCTTCCCTGCCTTCGGTCATAATCATGAAGAATATTAATGATTCTTCATCGTCTTTGCTGCAGGAAGTCTGCCGTAAGTAGTAACTCTTCTGCCTAGTTGAAGGACGTGGAGTTCTTCATCATCTTCTTCTTCTTCCGGTGATCAGAACACTGTGTTTAGAACAGAGTATCGTTCTCTCTTCACGTTCCTTCACCAGAACATTCATCAGGTAGGTTTTCTCAAGAACATAGCCCAAACTTGTATAAATTATGAAATAAACTCATCCATGATCTCATGCATATAGTTTTACTACGTTTCCAAATATTTTCTGAGTTATTTTAAAGAAGCGACCCAGACAAGGGCGCTAATTCTTATTTTGACGCCCTACCCAGGAGTCGTCAATTTCATATAATTGATAATTATCCATGTTTAAAATTCTATAACTATGAAATCATGAATCTAAATTAATGCATGATCATACCTATCGAATCCTGCTATTTTTCTTGTCTTGACCATGAAATTGTTCCCTGAAATTTTATTATCTGAAATCTGGTAAAATCTTGAAATAACGACCTGATGCAAGACGTCTCTTGTAAAAGTGACGCCTCAGAATAGGGCGCTAATTGAAAAGTAACGCCCCTGTCCAGGGCGCATTTTTATTAAATTCCATATTATCTAAATTCTACAAAATAAAAATACAGAGTGGACGACTGCTTAACAAGCCGTCAATTTGTAAATAAACGCCCCTGTGTAAGGCGTTAATTCCATGATTAATGACTTAGATTAAGTCGCTAGTTTCCTGTGATACTATTTTACACTGTTACTGTTAACCGAGGGTTTCATATGTATATTATATATATATATCGGCACTATATTCTAGTCCGTGAATATAGTCCCATGTTTTATGATGTCTTATCGCATTACCCTCAATTCTCGGTGACATACAAGCTCTCCATTGGACATTCCGTTCCTTTGGACTAGCGAGTTAGTCATAGAGACCTCCGTAAGACTCCTCGAGCCTTGGATTCCCTCAAGGCCGACTGAGCTGGTTGTACCATAAAAACCCATTACACAATCTTTGCCATGTCACTCTATAGAAACATGGTAAACCGGCCCTCATGTCATGCCATGGGTATGATGTGAGAATTATCTTAATAAACGGGGAAAACATGCCGTTGATGTGCTGTTCTTGTAGACCCCAATTCTATATCAAGCATGATGTTCTTGTAGACCCCAATTCTATATCAAACATGATGTTCTTGTGGACCTCAATTCTATATTAAAAGAAGTGACCATCTACTTATGGGCACTTACTTGTCATGGTACCCAAGTTAGGGAACCAATTCCACCTAGTTTTATCGATAATCGTGATTGTACCGTTATTATCGCCTATCTATGTCAAGTGTCATATTTTTGGACTCTATTCTATCAAAGTCTATCCTACATGTCTACAAGCTTTATTCTTGAAATTTCATATTGGCTATACATAAGAGTGGATGTTAAAATACATGATTAATGCCTGCGCATATAGGGCCCGATCTGGTCCTGGGAGGAGCACTCGAAAGTACTTGTGCCCATGGGAGTTGATTGATCACGGTATTGGCATTATACCGAAGTGCATGACTAGCTTGATTGAACATTCCACAAATCTTGTACTTGACTTGATATTACATGACTTGTGTGTCCCAAGAAAGGGTAATTGTATACTCACTTGCTTGAAACATGATAGTCAAATTCCAACATGACATGATGAGTCTACTTGCTTAAATATCTTGATATCTTTTGATATAAGTTCTTGAAAGTTCATGACTAGTTCTTCTTGCCATCTTATTATATTCTCTTGCTATCTTGTCGTTTTGCGAGCATGCATAGCTATAAGGCATTCCTGGAAAAATGTAATTACTTAAACCCCTTGCTAGTCCTTGAGATATAATTTCCTACTGAGCGTTCGCTCACTCAGTGTTTCCCTACTTTTCAGGTAAGTCCGACGATGAGGGAATTCAATCTGATAGGGAAAACCAAGAGTGAAAGAGTTAGAGCTACTCAAGCATCAATTAGTCCTGTCTTTTCTCTATTTTCCTTGAGTCAAGCGTTGTATTTTTCTTTTATTGAGTCTAGTATTTGCAAGGGTTTGTAATAGACATATTCTTATTAAAGGAATTAATGGGTTGGGTTATCTTTATATTTGCGCACTCTGTCTTTGTGTCAAATACACTACTGCTCTGATTGACATGATTGATATAAACTCGTCGCGCATCTCCGGGTACCTTCCGCGCTCGGGGCGTGACAAGACCTCTGTCCAGCAGGACAGAACACCGAGAACTGTTTCGCGGCGGCTCGAAGGCGGCACGAACGGCGGCGGCGGCGGCACAGACGATCACCGGAGATAGAGGGGAGGGGATAGGAGGTAGAAACACTCTAGAACTTGAGGTTGGAGGAGAGGAACCAGAGGGGAGAGGGCTGGGGGTGCACCAAGCTCTTGGCCATTCAACAAAAATTCTGATTTTTCATTACTTTTCTCATAAAAATACAAGCTTATATATGTTTCCAATCAAATCAATTGTGCACCCTTGGATCTAGGGGTGGGGATTGAAGGGCTGGGATGAGGTGTGAATATCACACAAAAACTAATAAAAAATTCAAGGGGAAGGGGGCGCACCATTGACCATGTGTAAGTTGAATGGGGTAGGTGGCCAACCCATTAGAATGTTGACCCATTTACACACATGTGTCCATATGACCAGCCCACTATTCTAGATGTCCACCTAGGAAGGTTGACCAGGCCCACATGGTGACATGGACCAATGGGAAAGGGCTGAGGGCCCCCTTGCTGGTCCTACTGCATAATTGCATAAAAACCCACACAATCCATAGGAATGACTCCTTGGCTTATAAAGCCTTACATTTGCGTACATACTTTCCCAAGGATATAAATACAAACTAAAAGGACATAAATATAATAAAAAAGGTACAGGCTCGGTGTTGATTCCCATCATGCTCAAGTGTGGTCACTTCCCACATAAAGAGTTCCCTCTTGATGTGATTTTGGGTCCCATTCCTAAACCTAGACAAGGTGACGGCCGGATCTTCCCGAACTCCACACTTTAGGTGGTAGTAGTCAAACTTTTCAATGTATTCGGTCATGAACTTACCTTCTTGGGTGAGGCTTTGTCAGCCATCTAAGAGGGTTTGATGGTAAGAAGGGGGAAAATACTTGGTTCTAAGTTGGTTCTTCATCTCATCCCAAGTGTCAATAGGCTTTTGACGCCTAACCGCCCTTAGTCCCTCGATATTTAGCCAATATGTTTTGGCTAGCTTGGTGAGTTGCATTTTGGCCAATCGCACTTTTCTCTCCTCTGACATGGGATACCACTCGAAATATTGATCGATGGAAGCCTCCCAATCTAGGTAGACACTCGATTTATGGGACCCATCGAAACTAGGCGCCTCGATCTTGATCAATCTCAAAAGGTGATCGTCCGGGTCGTCCAAGGGGTGCCTATCATTACGCCGATGGTGATGGTGCCTACCATGATCATGATAATGATCTGAGTTTGAGTCTTATCCATTAGGTTCAGCCTATGGAGGTCGAGCTCTTTGGCCATTGTTCCTAGGTGCGGGCTCATTCTCCTCATTTCGGGCAAGCTGGTTGGATATGGTTTCTAGTCGGCCTAAAATGGCGGTGATGGCCTCCATAAGGTGGTTCACTTGGCCTTGGAGGCCATCCATTCTAGTAGCTACGTCATCTTGGGAATTGGGATCCATGGGGAGAGCCGAGGATGATGGATGTGGTCGGTATGAGGTTCCCCTACGTGTAGACATACGAGGGTGGGAAATGACGATGCACGAGGGTGACTCCAATGCAAATGTGCCCTAGGACCAGACTTGTAGAGACAAGTCAATGACTTGCTCTGATACCAATTTGATGCAAGACACCCTAAGGATGCAGTGGGACAGACCGGATGATCCGCGGACCTAGCTTTGCAAGCACACTAGCAAGAGCACGTGCTCAATTTTGGCGGATAGATTTAACGACGACCCTTCCCAGGGTGACTAAGAAAGGATAGGTTGGGCCTGTGGGCTAGGCCCTCTATTGGTTAGGGAGCCAGCAAAGCCCAAGTTGTCCCTCCCTTAGGTTTGGAGCACCTGCCACAATCGGGCAGACCACGTGCCTCAGAGGGCACGAAAGTCTCATACTCTCTCTATCCGCGGTGGCCACTTGTAGATTGTGGATTCACGGGGTCGGGTGCTCACATTCCTCACCGACATAGCAAAAGAAGATAATAATTAAAGAGAAAACACAGGAGAGGGAACATCGCTTTGACACCTAAAATATTACACAAATGTGTATTCCCAGCAAAGAGCTAAAAACCTCAAGTCAAGCTCAACCATAGTAATTTACAATCGAGGGACGCTCTCTAAGGGCCACTAAAGCTCTAGCATACCACCAGCATAATGGTTGAGCTACGGAACACTCTGAAAACACAATGGGAGCCAAGTAGAATGTCGAAGAGGTCACCTGAGTTGATGTACAATCCCCAAAGCAATCATCAAAGGGTCCTAGCCTCATCAATCAGCAAAAGGAGCCCACTGCATTATGTAAAAATTCGTTCGGCCGTGCCTTTCTAGGCGAAGCCGATACCCAACAGAATCATTGTCCGTTACGGAGGTGATCAAGCCAAACAAGCCCAAAAGAATAGTCCTTGAAGGACGAAAGAACTCTCGGGCGATCATTCGCCTGATAAAACCCTTGCAGTGAGCCTCCGACCACGGGATGTGGCTGCATGAACAAATACTGAAACTCAAAATAAACTCAGGATCGACCCCGAAGATCGATAAAATTACTATGGAACACGCATTAATGTTGGTCCGAAGGGGCCCCAGCAGCACAGTCCTTCACCAGTTCCGGCTTAAAAGATAAACAGAATACTTCAAGCAATGAAAATAATCCACTCAATGGGCCGGTGGGTAAATAGCAATTTAATTGGGCCAAGCTAGCATAAATAGGCTAAATGGGCCAAAAGAGTCACAAGTGGATCGGCGGCCATGCATGGATCCAGCGGCCAGGGCTGCTCCGCTTGGCGCCGCCGAATCCCCCCCCCCCCCCGCCTCATGCCGTCGTTTGAGCATCAACTTCTCCTATTAATGCTAATTTATTCGCCCTAAAGAAAGGAGAGGAGGGAAGGAAAAAATAGATAGAAAGAGATAGTCCCAGGAGTGATATTCTACACACATATGGAGCCAGAGAGCGGCGCACTGCCTTAGCTTCAAGTGTGAGGAGCCTGCAGCCATCATCCCTCGGAATCAGAGAGATATGTTCCAGGAACGCGAGAGGAGAAGTCTACCTTTTCTATTGATGCCTATTCCAGTGTGTATGTGGGTTTCCCTACCGAAGGTGCCCTCACTGGGCCATAGTTCCCCTCCCCATTTCTCTTTGAATTTTTGCATCACTATTGTATATCGGTTCTCTTGAATGGAATAAAAAGCTTGAGCGTAATTGAACATTGGTTCTTTGCTTCTTCTCCCTTATTCCTGTAGCCTTACGGCGGTTCACTTGGCCTTAGAGGCCATCCATCCTAGTAGCTAGGTCATCTTGGGAATTGGGATCCATGGGGAGAGCCGAGGATGACGGATCTGGTCGGTATGAGGTTCCCCTACGTGTAGACATGCGAGGGTGGGAAATGACGATGCACGGGGGTGACTCCAATGCAAATGTGCCCTAGGACCAGACTTGTAGAGACAAGTCTATGACTTGCTCTGATACCAATTTGATGCAAGACACCCTAGGGACGTAGTGGGACAAATTATATGATCCTCGGACCTAGCTTTGCAAGCACACTAGCAAGAGCACAGGCTCAATTTTGGCAGACAGATTTCACGACGACCCTTCCCAAGGTGACTAAGAAATGATAGGTTGGGCCTATGGGCCAAGCCCTCTATTGGTCAGGGAGCCAATAAAGCCCAAGTTGTCCCTCCCTTAGGTTCGGAGCACCTGCCACAACGGGGCAGACCACGTGCCTCAGAGGGCACGAAAGTCTCATACTCTCTCTATCCGCGGTGGCCACTTGTAGATTGTGGATTCACGGGGCCGGGCACTCACGTTCCTCACCGACGGTGCAAAAGAAGATAATAATTAAATAGAAAATGTAGTAGAGGGGACATCGCTCACTTGGTGTTGACACCTAAAATATTACACAAATGTGTATTCCCAGCAAAGAGCTGAAAACCATCAAGTCAAGCTTAACCATTGTAATTTACAACCGAGGGACGCTCTCTAAGGGCCACTAAATCTCTAGCATACCACCAGCATAATGGTTGAGCTACGGAACGCTCTGAAAACACAACGGCAGCCAAGTCAAATGTCGAAGAGGTCACTCAAGCTGATGTACGATCCCCGAAGCAATCATCAAAGGGTCCCAACCTCAATAATCAGCAAAAGGAGCCCGCTGCATTATGTAAAAATTCATCCAGCCGTGCCTTTCTAGGCGAAGCCGATACCCCGCAGAATCATTGTCCCTTACGGAGGTGATCAAGCCAAACAAGCCCAAAAGAATAGTAGGATGAAAGAACTCTGATGGGGACATCACCCAGCGTTCCCTCTGGCTAGACACCCCTCTCCCTTCTGGAGACGGGTAGGCTGTGACTGCACGACTTGATGGGTCCTCGACGACATTAGAGTTTATTACTATGGACATCTTGATGTAATTTCCCTTTTCTTGAGTCTTTTTGATGTATTTTGAGTCATGTCCTAGGTGCTCATATTAGTGGATCAGCATATTGGGCTTGTTTGGCTTTGTAGCCCATCTAGAGGAGCTAGGCCCATGAGCACCCCTTCTTGCACCTTGGTTATCTGTCTTTTGTTCTTTTCTCAGGGGCTTTTGTACAAAGTTGGGATCCCTATATATAGGACCCCAACTCCCACTTGAGAAGGTTAATGAATTATTGAGTATTTTGAGCATAAGTGCATTTTCTCCCCCCCCCCTCTCTCTAGCTTTCTCTCTCTCTCTCTCTCTCTCTCTTCAGGGGGCGGACCCCTTCTCTCTCCTCCTCTCTCTCTCCCCTGGGCGCACCTGCCCCTTCACCTTCCCCACTTGCCACATCAGCAGCCACATCAGCCCCCACCCTTTCACATCCCCTAGGTCCATAACTCCCATTAACACTTCCACATCCCCCAAGTGACTCTCCCAATCCCCCACACACCTTCCCCACCTCCAAGGCAACCATCCCTCTTCCCCAAGCAACCTTCCCACTCCCCCACACCCCATTCATATCCCTAGGGCGGATTAACCCCCCCTCCCATACCCTGCTGGTTGCGCACCCACCACCATAGCCCACCCCCATTCCCTTGGCCGACCCCCACCACCCCTTGGATAGCTTCGGCCCCCCCACTCCCCTCCACCCTCCAACACCCCATTCCACCTACTCCGCCCCTCTCCTCACCCCCACCACCCCTTTCCCCCATCTGCAAACACCCCCATTTCCCTCCATTACCAAAACTTCAACCCCCCCTTAACCTAATCCCACCTCCATCCCCTTACCTAGATCACATCTGCAGGTGACAGAAGACAGTCCGTCTTGCAGAAGCTCCCCTGCGTTCATACAGCGACATCTGAGGTCATACCTTATCATTCTGGAAAGGTCGTCCTGTCCACTTCGCAGGCGAGGTGGAATCGTCCAGTTCCGAGTTCGTGACCGCCCGTGAGAGCTGTTCTACCCCGACTGCACCAGACACCACCTGCAGCCAGACTGAGCCCGATTGGAAGCTGCTTCACGACCAACGGTGGAGGAATCAGGCTGAAGTCTCTTCTTCAAAATTATTCCTCCCCCTGTCCACTTCCATGAGCAGAAGGCGGAACTTAATTCGGCATCCGAGATCCAGAGTTGCAAACGTTCTTCCTCAGTCGCACGGATCTGTCTCCTGCAGTCGACAGCGACCAGTACCTACTCTTCAGGGCACACCAACCGTCCACGGCCTCTGATTGCAACCCCGTTGACTCCTGCTGAAAGCCACCTCAACCACGGAGACGACGCCACTGGTTTCGTGCCATTTGGAGCTCGGGAGTGCCCGTGACAGCATCTGCAACCTGCTGCTACAGAACCTGGACCACGCGGTGCAGCCTCTGCAGAGAATCAGAACCAGCTTGCAAGCTCTGCCACGGCGAACCACGGCGGAATCAGGCTGAGGTTTCTTCTTCAAAGATCTTCCTCCCCCTGTTCCCGACCAGGAGCACGAAACAGAAGTACATTCGGCGTCCGGGAGCTCCAGTTCTGATTTTTCTCCTGCAGTCACGCGGGACTGCCCTCATCAGTCTTCTGCGACCAACAGTCACTCTTCGGCGTCCCCCAGGACATCTCGACCTCCGGCAGCCTCCCCGCCAGTTTTGCTGCAACGAGGGCCCGACCATGGTCCCAGAACTTCTAACGGTTCGAGATTCGGAGCTCGGGAGCCCAAGGTACAACCTCTGCATCCTACTGCCTCAGATCTGAAGCCGCCAGCGCCAGATTCCTTCATCCTGTTCGAGCTTCCACCACGACCAGCGACGGCGTCAGAAGAATTTGATAAAAATCAGAGTTGTCCCAGCCCCTATTACGAAGAAATCCCCTCTGGTTTTGTTGCCGGAAAAATTCCTGAGGATGAGCTACGACTACAACAGCGGCATCCTGTCCCTTCTCACAGCAAGTGAGCAGATCCACGTCGGCTTCCGTTCCGTCATCCTCGGCGAGTTTTCCCCTCCCGCCTGGCCGGCTTAGTGCCCCTCCCTGCGTGGAGGTAGTGTTTGATGTAAGTTTGATTTCCCCCACCCCTAATCCAACCCTTCTGCGTGAGGAGTAGTTCATGTACTAAACAGCTCAAGCGACATCGACGCAGTGTGCGGGATCCACACTTCCCCGCTCGCCCACGTCTCCGAACGGGGTTGGTTTCTTCAAACCAGCCAGGTGAACTCTAAACTTTGCTCCATTAATCTTAGTACTTGTTTGTTTAATATCCGTAGATATAGCTCCGTTGTGCATGCGAGCGAGTGCCCGATCCCGGCTCCACCTTCATAGTGTGGTCACCGTGGTGAAAGTAAGCGAGTGGGACCTAGTGCCCCAATTGGCACCGGCCAGCCCCATAAGCGTGGGCTACGTATCCTCGGGAGGGCAACCCTAGCCCTGCTGGCACTCTACCAGCAAGGGTCTTGATCCATCACCTCTCCCTAGCATCCTTTAGTCACCCCGGGCTCTCGTGTGTGCGACGGCATTTTGGCCCCGATTTATCAACTTACTTGTTATGTGATTGTGAATGCGGAATAGGTCCTAAGAATACTTTTGGCTTGCTGCATACCCCGTAGCGGTGTCACATCAAATTGGTATCAGAGCAAGTTTTAGACTTGTCTCTACAAGCCTAGGTCCAAGGGCAAGTGCATTTCTATCCCGTTTGTCATCATTGTGCATGTCCACCCATAGGGGCACCGTATATCGGGTTGATCCTTCTAATTCCAATCCACCAATGGATCCCAATGCTCATGACAACCAAAACAACCCAAGGGAAGCTCCCCAAACTCCCATGGATCGAATTGAGGCTGCCATTCAAGTCCTCACGGAGCAAATGAATGGAATTTCCACCAGATTAGAAAGACTAGAAGAAGCTAGGGCCCCACCTAGGAACCATGCCCAAAGAGTTCCTCCTCCGCGGGTTGAACATGAGAGGGAAGACCTAGATGATGAGTGGAATCGTGAGCAAGAGAGAGCCCCACAACCTCGATACCATGATAGGCGACCACGTGAGGATCATGATGAATTCCTACTAAGAATGATCAAAGTGGAAGCTCCTAATTTTGACGGGTCTCATAACCCTAGTGTCTATAAAGAATGGGAGCATGGCATGGACCAATACTTCGAATGGTATCCCATGTCAGAGGAGAGAAAGGTTAGGTTGGCCAAGATGCACCTCCTCAAACTAGCCAAAACCTATTGGCTAAAGGTTGAAAACCAAAGGAGGATCAGGCGTGAGGAACCCATCAACACTTGGCTAGACATGAAAGATCAACTTAGGAACAAATATCTTCCCATCTCCTATAGCCAACTTCTTCTTGATGAATGGCAAAGCCTTACCCAAGAGGGAAAAACCGTGGAAGAGTATATTGAAAAATTTGATTCATATCTCCTAAGGTGTGGTGTGGTTGAAGATCCAGCCGTCACGTTATCCCGGTTTAGGAATGGTCTCCTTCCCCACATCAAACGGGAGCTTTTTATGAGGGAAGTGCATAGCTTGGAAATTGGCTATCAAATAGCCCGGGATGTAGAGAGATTTGCTAGGAATCCTAGGTTTGCCCCCCCCAAGGGCACGGGACCCCGTCCCAACCTACCTCCTCTGCTAAGAACACCTCCTCCTCCCAATGGGGGAACCCCCACTCGGCCCTACCACCAACCAACCACTCCCACCCCCACAAAGACTACTCCACTCAACCCCCCTTCTCAAAGGGAAGACAACTCCAAAGGGAAGACCCCAATGAGCAATACGGTCAAGTGTTTTCGATGCCATGGCTATGGCCACATAGCCACCCAATGTCCCTCCAAGGGGATGTCAAGCCTAGTTATTGAGAGTGAACCTTCTACTACCCAGGAAACACATGAGAGTACTATTGAGGAATACGAGGCTGCTTTAGGATGGGAAGAGGAATACAATGAGCAATTCTTTGAGGAAGGGATAGGAGAGGACCCACACTCCAGCCACCTAGGGGTGATAAGATGCACCCTCACCCAACCACAAGAGGATGACTGGCGGAGGACTTCCATTTTTCACACATTTGTCAAGATCGGGGATCATGTTAGGAAGGTCATCCTAGACAACGGGAGTTGTATCAACGCCGTGTCTCCGGACACCGTCAAACTCCTAGGGCTTACCCCTACACCCCACCCCAAACCCTATCGTGTGTCCTGGATAAACAACCACTCCCTACCCGTCGACACATGTTGTCTTATCCCCATCACCTTCTCATCCTACCAAGGGCAAATATGGTGTGATATCATACCGATGGCTGTAGGAAGCATCCTATTGGGTAGACCTTGGATATATGATGTCAATGCTACCATCCATGGGAAAACAAACACATGCACCTTTGACCACGAGGGGAAGAGTATCCGCCTCAACCCCTCCCCTCCCCAAAAAGAACCACCCACCAAGGGAATCCTTCCTACACCACCAAAACCCAGGGCCTCGTCCACACCAACCCAACCAAAAACCCAAAACCCCACCCCTGAAATTCCCACCGGGCCAGTCAAAGGCCTCCACCTCATCACTAGGAAAGAGCTCGAGGAAGAAATAACCCGAGGGACACCCCTTTGTGCTATTGTCATATGTCTTGGAGAGGCAACCCCCTCCAATCCTCACCCCGTGGAAATCCACCCTCTCCTGGAAGAATTTAAGGACGTTTTCCCCGAGGAGCTCCCCGACCAACTGCCACCCATGAGGGATGTCCAACATGCCATTGATCTTGTCCCCGGAGCCACCCTCCCAAACCTTCCCCACTACCGCCTCAACCCCACTGAGCATGCTGAACTAAGGAGGCAAGTGGAGGAACTCATAAGAAAAGGCTTCCTCCGTCTTAGCAAGAGTCCTTGTGCTGTCCCAGCCCTCCTCACACCTAAGAAAGATGGGACATGGCGGATGTGTGTCGACAGTAGGGCCATCAACAAGATCACGGTCAAGTACAGGTTTCCCATACCTAGGCTTGACGACATGCTTGACATGCTAGCCGGGGCCACCATTTTCTCCAAAATAGATCTCAAAAGTGGCTACCATCAGGTTAGGATAAGGCTAGGAGATGAATGGAAAACAGCCTTTAAAACCAAGGATGGGCTCTATGAATGGCTGGTGATGCCTTTTGGGCTCTCTAATGCCCCAAGCACCTTTATGCGCCTTATGACCGAGGTCCTTAGGCCCTACATTGGAGTCTTCCTGGTAGTCTACTTTGATGACATCCTCATCTACAGCCAGTCCAAAGAAGCCCATCTCAGTCACCTTAGGCAAGTCTGCACCACTCTTAGGAAAGAGAGCCTCTTTGCCAATTTTGGAAAATGTCAATTCATGACAAAGTCCATTACCTTCCTTGGGTATGTTGTCTCCACCGAAGGAGTATCCATGGACCCTGAAAAGGTCCAAGCCATCCTCGATTGGCCGGAACCCCGCACTCTCCATGAAGTCCGGAGCTTTCATGGGCTAGCCACCTTTTACCGAAGGTTCATCCGTGGGTTTAGCACAGTCACAGCCCCTATCACCGACTGCCTCAAAAAGGGGACCTTTGTGTGGACCAAGTCCGCAACTAGAGCCTTCCAAGAACTCAAAGAGAGGATGACCCAAGCCCCTGTACTATGCCTCCCTGACTTCTCCAAAGTCTTTGAGGTGACTTGTGATGCCTCCGGGGTAGGAATTGGCGGATCCTTAGTCAGGAAGGACATCCAGTGGCCTATTTTAGTGAGAAGTTGTGTGATGCCAGGATGAGATACTCCACCTACGACAAGGAATTTTATGCCGTGGTTCAATCCCTCCGGCACTGGAGACACTATCTCTTGCCGAAAGAATTTGTCATATTCTCTGACCATGAGGCCCTGAAATACCTCAATTCCCAGCAGAAACTGAATGCTCGGCATGCCCGATGGGTTGAATACATCCAGGCCTACACATTTGTAATCAAACATAAGGCCGGAAGTGAAAACCGTGCTGCCGATGCCCTCAGTAGGAGAATTTCCTTGCTAGCTACCATTAGGGTGGAAGTCATAGGATTTGAAAGACTCAAGGAAGAGTATTCTGATTGCCCGGACTTTGGTCCAATCCATACCACTCTGTCCACCCTCTCACCTAGGGAACATCAAGGATTCATCTTAGAGGACGGGTTCATTTTCAAAGGCCATAGACTTTGCATACCTAGAACCTCTCTACGGGACTTCCTGATCTGGGAGTTACATGCAGGAGGCCTTGCTGGGCATTTTGGGGTGCATAAGACCATTGCTTTGGTTGAGGGTCAGTTCTACTGGCCAAGTCTCAAAAGGGACGTAGCCAAAATTGTAGGACAGTGCCGGATATGTGCCTCAGCCAAACAAACAAGGCAGAACACTGGCCTCTACACACCACTCCCTGTCCCTGACCGTCCTTGGCAAGACTTAAGCATGGACTTCGTCTTAGGCCTACCTAGAACTCAAAAAAGGCATGATTCCATCTTTGTAGTCGTGGATAGGTTTTCCAAGATGGCCCATTTCATCCCCTGTTCCAAAACCTCTGACGCCTCTCATGTGGCCCGCCTATTCTTCGATGAGGTAGTTCGCCTCCATGGCCTACCCAAGACCATCATTTCTGATAGGGATGTCAAATTCACCAGCTATTTCTGGAAAACTCTCTGGCACCTAATGGGGACCCTTCTCAAATTTTCCACGGCCTATCACCCTCAAACTGACGGCCAGACCGAAGTCATTAATAGGAGCCTTGGGAATCTACTCGGTGTCTTGTTGAGGATCGCCCCGGGAATTGGGATCTCATATTACCCCAGGCAGAGTTTGCATACAACAATTCAGTGAATAGGTCGATAGGGATGAGCCCATTTGAAGCTGTGCATGGGTACAAACCTAGAAAGCCTACAGATCTCATTCCTTTGCCACCACATGCTAGAGTGTCTATTAGTGCTGAGTCGTTTGCCCAACACATGAAAGAATTGCATGAAGAAATCCGCAAACACATTAACAAAAGCAATGAGGTGTATAAAAAGTCGGCCGATTCCCACCGTCGCCACCAGGAGTTTCACGTAGGTGATTATGTGATGGTAAGAACTGAGAGGCTTTCCCCTGGGAATGTCTCCAAACTGAGGTCGCGTGGATCAGGCCCCTTCCAGGTTTTAAAGAGGATTGGCACAAACGCTTACGTGTTGGACCTCCCCGAGGAGTACGCAGTAAGCCCCACATTCAATGTGGCTGACTTGGTGCCATATAGGGGACCCACGGTGACACCCAGTGAGGAAATTGAGCCTGTTCCACCTTCTGAGAGAGCCACCACACATGAGAGAGTTCAACCAATCCAGAGAGGCCAACGGGAGCAAATAGAGCGGATATTGGATGAACAGGTCACTGTCACCCGGAGCAAAGCGTACGAGCGATACTTGGTCAGGTGGAAGGGCCGGCCCCCTTCAGATGATTCATGGGTGAGCAGGGAGGATCTTCAGCAGCTGGACCCCGACCTCCTGGAGCATTACCGCAGCCGAGAGGACCCTTTCTCGACAGAGTCGAGCTCTTCACAGCCCGGGGGAGTTGATGGGGACATCACCCAGCGTTCCCTCTGGCTAGACACCCCTCTCCCTTCTGGAGACGGGTAGGCTGCGACTGCACGACTTGATGGGTCCTCGACGACATTAGAGTTTATTACTATGGACATCTTGATGTAATTTCCCTTTTCTTGAGTCTTTTTGATGTATTTTGAGTCATGTCCTAGGTGCTCATATTAGTGGATCAGCATATTGGGCTTGTTTGGCTTTGTAGCCCATCTAGAGGAGCTAGGCCCATGAGCACCCCTTCTTGCACCTTGGTTATCTGTCTTTTGTTCTTTTCTCAGGGGCTTTTGTACAAAGTTGGGATCCCTATATATAGGACCCCAACTCCCACTTGAGAAGGTTAATGAATTATTGAGTATTTTGAGCATAAGTGCATTTTCTCCCCCCCCCTCTCTCTAGCTTTCTCTCTCTCTCTCTCTCTCTCTCTCTCTCTTCAGGGGGCGGACCCCTTCTCTCTCCTCCTCTCTCTCTCCCCTGGGCGCACCTGCCCCTTCACCTTCCCCACTTGCCACATCAGCAGCCACATCAGCCCCCACCCTTTCACATCCCCTAGGTCCATAACTCCCATTAACACTTCCACATCCCCCAAGTGACTCTCCCAATCCCCCACACACCTTCCCCACCTCCAAGGCAACCATCCCTCTTCCCCAAGCAACCTTCCCACTCCCCCACACCCCATTCATATCCCTAGGGCGGATTAACCCCCCCTCCCATACCCTGCTGGTTGCGCACCCACCACCATAGCCCACCCCCATTCCCTTGGCCGACCCCCACCACCCCTTGGATAGCTTCGGCCCCCCCACTCCCCTCCACCCTCCAACACCCCATTCCACCTACTCCGCCCCTCTCCTCACCCCCACCACCCCTTTCCCCCATCTGCAAACACCCCCATTTCCCTCCATTACCAAAACTTCAACCCCCCCTTAACCTAATCCCACCTCCATCCCCTTACCTAGATCACATCTGCAGGTGACAGAAGACGGTCCGTCTTGCAGAAGCTCCCCTGCGTTCATACGGTGACATCTGAGGGCATACCTTACCATTCTGGAAAGGTCGTCCTGTCCACTTCGCAGGCGAGGTGGAATTGTCCAGTTCCGAGTTCGTGACCGCCCGTGAGAGCTGTTCTACCCCGACTGCGCCAGACACCACCTGCAGCCAGCCTGAGCCCGATTGGAAGCTGCTTCACGACCAACGGTGGAGGAATCAGGCTGAAGTCTCTTCTTCAAAATTCTTCCTCCCCCTGTCCACTTCCAGGAGCAGAAGGCAGAACTTAATTCGGCATCCGAGATCCAGAGTTGCAAACGTTCTTCCTCAGTCGCACGGATCTGTCTCCTGCAGTCGACAGCGACCAGTACCTACTCTTCAGGGTACACCAACCGCCCACGGCCTCTGATTGCAACCCCGTTGACTCCTGCTGAAAGCCACCTCAACCACGGAGACGACGCCAATGGTTTCGTGCCATTTGGAGCTCGGGAGTGCCCGTGACAGCGTCTGCAACCTGCTGCTACAGAACCTGGACCACGCGGTGCAGCCTCTGCAGAGAATCAGAACCAGCTTGCAAGCTCTGCCACGGCGAACCACGGCGGAATCAGGCTGAGGTTTCTTCTTCAAAGATCTTCCTCCCCCTGTTCCCGACCAGGAGCATGAAACAGAAGTACATTCGGCATCCAGGAGCTCCAGTTCTGATTTTTCTCCTGCAGTCATGCGGGACTGCCCTCATCAGTCTTCTGCGACCAACAGTCACTCTTCGGCGTCCCCCAGGACATCTCGACCTCCGGCAGCCTCCCCGCCAGTTTTGCTGCAACGAGGGCCCGACCACGGTCCCAGAACTTCTAAAGGTTCGAGATTCGGAGCTCGGGAGCCCAAGGTACAACCTCTGCATCCTACTGCCTCAGATCTGAAGCCGCCAGCGCCAGATTCCTTCATCCTGTTCGAGCTTCCACCACGACCAGCGACGGCGTCAAAAGAATTTGATAAAAATCAGAGTTGTCCCAGCCCCTATTACGAAGAAATCCCCTATGGTTTTGTTGCCGGAAAAATTCCTGAGGATGAGCTACGACTGCAACAGCGGCATCCTGTCCCTTCTCACAGCAAGTGAGCAGATCCACGTCGGCTTCCGTTCCGTCATCCTCGGCGAGTTTTCCCCTCCCGCCTGGCCGGCTTAGCGCCCCTCCCTGCGTGGAGGTAGTGTTTGATGTAAGTTTGATTTCCCCCACCCCTAATCCAACCCTCCTGCGTGAGGAGTAGTTCATGTACTAAACAGCTCAAGCGACATCGACGCAGTGTGCGGGATCCACACTTCCCCGCTCGCCCACGTCTCCGAACGGGGTTGGTTTCTTCAAACCAGCCAGGTGAACTCTAAACTTTGCTCCATTAATCTTAGTACTTGTTTGTTTAATATCCGTAGATATAGCTCCGTTGTGCATGCGAGCGAGTGCCCGATCCCGGCTCCACCTTCATAGTGTGGTCACCGTGGTGAAAGTAAGCGAGTGGGACCTAGTGCCCCAATTGGCACCGGCCAGCCCCATAAGCGTGGGCTACGTATCCTCGGGAGGGCAACCCTAGCCCTGCTGGCACTCTACCAGCAAGGGTCTTGATCCATCACCTCTCCCTAGCATCCTTTAGTCACCCCGGGCTCTCGTGTGTGCGATGGCGTTTTGGCCCCGATTTATCAACTTACTTGTTATGTGATTGTGAATGCGGAATAGGTCCTAAGAATACTTTTGGCTTGCTGCATACCCCGTAGCGGTGTCACATCAAACTCACGGGCGATCATCCGCCTGATAAAACCCTTGTAGTGAGGCTCCGACCCGGGATGTGGCTGCATGAACAAATACTGAAACTCAAGATAAACTCGAGATCAACCCTGAAGATCGATAAAATTTTTATGGAACACACATTAATGTTGGTTCGAAGGGGCCCCAGCAGCACAGTCCTTCACCAATTTCAGCTTAGAAGATAAACAGAATACTTCAAGCAATGAAGATAATCCACTCAATGGGCCGGTGGGTAAATATCAATTTAATTGGGCCAAGCTAGCATAAATGGGCTAAATGGGCCAAAAGAGTCACAAGTGGACCGGCGGCCATGCATGGATCCGTCGGCTAGGGCTGCTCCGCTTGGCGCCGCCGGATCGCCCCCCCCCCCCCCCACCTCATGCCGCCATTTGAGCATCAACTTCTCCTATACATGCTAATTTGTTCGCCCTAAATAAAGGAGAAGAGGGAAGAAAAAAAATAGATAGAAAGAGATAGTCCCAAGAGTGATATAGAGACATACATATGGATCCAGAGAGTGGCACACTGCCTTAGCTTCAAGTGTGAGGAGCCTGCAGCCATCTGTTGACACCCGTTTTATACCCAATAAGTCGGGTCATCTCCTTATTTATTCAATATGATGCTCCGAGTTGTTCACTCTTCATTGAATTCCATTTAATCAGTTGAAGCCTGTTTTCTGGGTCTCAATTCCTGGATTAGACCTGGTTCCTGGTGGCACTTCGTTCAAAAGCTTGGCAATCCCTCCATTCTATTTTCTTGAAAATCAATGATAATAGCGGTCTGGACTAGGCGCGTCATTTCATAATAACGCATGAAGCCTAGGCCGTTAATCTTTGAAGAGTCCCAAGACTTAGGGCCTCGTTGTCCTTTGATAATAACGGTCTATTCCCTAGCCGTTGTTTCCTTATGACGCCCTATGCCCTGGCCGTTACTTACTTGCAGAGTCCTATTGTTTAGATCTTCTTCCCGTCGATCTTATCCTTTGGATAGGGTTGAAAATGACGGTAATTCCTTGGAGCGTTATTTCCAAGTGGCGGTCTATCGTGCAACCGTTACTTCCTTCAGAGAGTCCTGACAGTTCAGGCCTTTTCTCTGCTACTCCGTGGACGAGATAGGGTTTTGGATTGGCATTATCTCCTTCAATTCTAATCCTCAGGACCTCTCGTTTGTTTCTTTGGACTCTTGTTGATTTTATCCTCAAGGATTTGCTAAGGATTATCCTCCTTTCTTGGCTGATTTATCTTCAACTCGACCTGAGAGTTTGAGGGAGTCTATAAATAGAACCCTTGATTTCATGACCCAAGAGAGGAAGATTTGATTCACGACGAAGTGCTGCCAAATTCAGGAGCCATCTACATCCAGGAGGAGCTGCTTCCCACGTCCATCTTCCAAGTCAAGGGAGTAATTTTGGGTTTTAGCTTGTCAAGATAATCATTATTGCATGCTCAAGTTTCCCTTGGTTTTATCAATCAAAAGCATTGTCCCTCCTCTTCCTCCACGTTTTTCACTGTTGCTAAGCATACACATATCCTCCTAAACTTAAAAAATGCCCAGAGGGGTTAAAAAACCAACAACTCCCCGGTAATCCCCTCTCCTTTTGATGTTCTTAAGCTTTTTAAGGATTGATGCTATACTTATGTTGAGGGCTAATTGAGGTTGTGTTGTTTTGCTTTCTACATCCTTGGCAGGTTTTACAGGATCACTAGCACGAGGCCCAAGCCTTCTAGCCGGCTGGAAGGGTTGGAGTTCAAAGAATTCACATCTTTTCACTGTAGGTTATCTGACGGTCAGGTGCAGGAGCGTTATTTCTTTCTGGCGGTCTATCGCACGACCGTTATTTCCAAGTGACGCACAAGGTTTGGACCGTTATTTGCAAGTTGATCTGCAGGCTTTCCTTGGTTTTCTCTCCCGTGGGCGGGTGTTTCATCCACCTACTTCCAAGGTATATTCGAGTCTTTGACTCGTGTTTACTTTGGTGGCGATCACGACTTTCCTTAGTGTTGGGCACTAGCTGTCTTTTTCATCAAATCTCTTTATTCCCCTTGATTGTTCCACCCCTAGCGGTGTGTTTTTATTTATCTTTGCTCCACGCCCCGGCGTGTGTTTTTATTTTTCCCTTAGCGTAATTTGATTGAGATAGCATGCCCATGCTAGAGTTAGATTTGATTGCCTAGGTTCATGTTCACATGTGCATAGGTTGAGCTGATCTTTGGTAGTTTATTTATCATCTCGCCATATCATTTTTCAAAACCCTCACAATCAACAAAAAAAGAAAGAAGATAAGAAGAGATAGGTAAACAAACAATCAACAGATAATTTTTTGGCGATCACGGTGGGACATCTAGTGCCAATCGTGCTTCTGATTCCTGTTTAAACCTGCCATCATCTGTTTGTTCAGTTGTCTTTTGATCCCTTTGTTTTCACCCCTCTTTCTGGTTTTCTGAATCATATGACGGCCCTGTCTCGGCGCGTTACAGTGTTCTGACGCGGGGACATCAGGCCGTCGCTTGTCTCTGTGGTGTGAGCTTTCACGGGTTTTCCTGTTACTTCAGTTTGTTTTTTGGTTCCCTGGCTCATACGACGGTCTGGAACCCCTGTGTTACAATATTTATGGCGGTCTGGTATCTGACCGTTATTTGGGTCTGACGCAGGGGCCTTCGTCCGTCACTCTCCTGGCAGGTACGCATCCGAGGTGCAGTTATTTCTGCAGTTTTTGGCTGTGATTTATTGCTTGGGTGCTGCTTGATTTCTGCCATAATTCCATTCATATCTTCATATCATTATGTGCACCGTTGTTTGCTAGATTCTAGGCTAGACTTTGCATGCACTCCGGTGCACATAGGGTCATCCATCTTTTCATATATTAGACTGCATTTTCCTACCTTGTTGTGAGGACCTCTCGTCTCCATATTCCTTGGGGCCGACTAGGAAATCACAGTAGGGACCTCCATAAGTCCCCGCGAGCCGTGGATTCCCACACGGACGCCGGGCCGGTTGTACCTTTCCCCCCTTGTGTCTAGGGTTGCATAAGTGAAGGAGTGGTCACACTTAAAGTCAAGCCAAGTCCATATCCACCTCCTATTAGGAACCCATTTGGAGAGAGCACATATCAATCAATTCACTAAAGTTCCAAAGGAGAAACCATAAAGAAACTTTGTTTGCATCATCTTAAGCAAACTTGGTTGGCTTTTGAGTGTCTTCATTCCCTATCACTTGTATCTTGTTTGAATCACCTAGGTGCGGTTGCTCATTGTGGGTTTGTTGTGTTTGTTGTTTTGCATTTATCAAGGTTGTCCGTTGCATGTGGAGTTGTTTTCGTTCGTCCGAATCATCTCCTCGAGTCGCTTCCTCCTTCACATTCTATTCCAATCCCCTCTTCGAATCTACCATGGCATCCTACAATCCTCCTCGCTCCCAAGAGGATTCCCTTCCTCAAGGGCTCCTTGAGAACCCCCCGAGGGTTATTTCTTTCTCCGCTGGAGAGGGGACTGCCCCTCTCTCATCCTCCACTCCCATAGAAGGTGGTCAGGTCATCCCTTCTTTATCCGCTCCTTCCGCGGGCTCTGTCCTCCATATGATGGCCCAGTTGGATCCGACCCAACTCCAGGTCCTCTATCAGGCCATGCAAGGGTCCGATCCTCCTCCCTCCGCTACCGTCCAGGGGCACTCTAATTCTTCCATTATTGGGCCGTCTGTTCAGCCCACCCCGATTGAGCTCACCCCGGTCCAGCCCCAGACCATCACCTTTGCTGGCATGGAGATGGGTCAATCCTCCAATCCGACCCATCAATCTTTTGATAAGGGGAAATCGCCTATCCCCTCTCTTCCGATGGATTATCACCCCTCTGCTCTGGCGGCTCCACAGGTCCTCGTGGGCCCATCCGATTTCTCGCCCCAACAGCACGGGGTGGCCCAATTTCACTCCAATCCGGGTCTATCTCAGGCCCAGTATCCTTCTTACGGCCCCCCTAATTCCACTAGTTATCCTTCTGCTCCTTCCTATGGGCTCCCGCCCTCGGCAACCGCCATTCCTCCTGCTTACCAGATACAATTAACTCCCTTCACTGCCCCTGCTCCCTCTCGAGAGCAGGATTTGCTTAATAAGTGGGCCACCATGCAGCAACAACTTGATTTTCTTCAGAAGAAGGTGGGCCCACAATCCTTGGCTGATATTCCCGTCCCAAGCTTCCAGAACATCCGTTTCCCTCCGCAGTCTGAGCTCCCCAACTACCGCAAGTATGATGGGAACAGCAATCCCTTCATCCATGTGAGGGATTTTCTGTATGAATCGGCGCAGTTCCAATATGATGATCGCCTTATGGCGTACCTATTCCTCCGATCATTGGATGGCGTTGCTCTGGAATGGTTTTATTCTCTGCCCCTAGAAGAGGCCGAGAGCTTCAAAGTGGTCAAGGACAAGTTTATTCAGCGGTTTCAAGACCGGGTCGGCCCGGAATATTCATTCACAGATCTGGTGGCCGAGAAAATGAAGCCGGATGAGGAATTCGCAACTTATGCAGATAGATGGAGGCAGATGGCCGCCAGGGTGCCCGGCCATATTCCAGAGGAAGAAAAAGTTAAGCTGCTAATTTCAAATGCTTCGCCCACCTTCAAAAACATCCTGGCAATGAACGATATAGCCAATATGCATCAACTGTATAGCCGGGCGCGATTTATACAAACTCAGTTTAAGGACTCCCCTATCCATTCTCTTTTCGAAAACCAAAAGCCCAAGTACCATAAGAAACCACAGGGGCCGGTTACCGAAGGAGTCCAGACAAATGAGCAAGTACAAGCTGTTGCATTTCCCTACCAAGCCGCACCATTCCGCTACAACCAAAGCCCCCGCAATCCGCAAAACTCCGCTCCGCAACACTTTCAAAACACTCCACAAAACCCTCCGCCTACCTTCACCATCCCGCAAAACACCTTCACCGCACCACAACAACCACCACCATCACCGCAATACCATAACGTCCCTCCACCCGGCGGCTACAACAATAATAATCCCAACAGCAAGCGCCCGGCTCCCAGAAGAGCCCAGTATCCTCCATTGCCAGAGACACTTACAGACATATTCTCAGCGCTCATGGCAGTAAATGCAATTCAACTTCCTCCAGAAAGGACTGTTTGGAACCCAACTGTTGATCAAACTAAGTATTGCATGTTCCACCGGCAGCCGGGTCACACTATAGAAGGATGCTTTCACTTCCGAGATCTCGTGTACGACTTACACGAAGGACAGAGAATAGACTAGGTCGAGATGCATAGGGCCATTATGGAAATCAAAGAGAAGAGAAGGCAGCCGCAGGGGCAGCAAGTGCAGCAGCATCCAGCACCGCAGCCGCAGCAGCCGCCAGAACAGCAGCCACCACAGCAAGCACAAGATCTGGGCATCCATCAGAATCCGATGCCAAACCATCAACCCGCTCCTCCGCAACAGCCGCCAGCACCGACACAAGTTAATGTAGTCCAACCACCGGCCTCCAACGCTGGGTGGTCATTTGATGATGATGGCGCCGCACCACAGGTCATGGCCTTCCACCACAAACCTTCCTTCATCCTCCCTACACAACCAACACCCTCTCCGCTCATCCCACCATTCACACCCGCTCCACCAAATCCGCTCACCATCCCGTCGTATCCTTCGCCAACCCCCATCACCGTCATCACACCACCATCCAATCCCGCACCTATCCTTACCCATCCATTCACCCTGCCTTCACCAGCATCCACGTCCATCACCACCCTACCACCCACCAATCCTTCACCTATCATCCGCGCATCCCCCATTAACTTCACCAACCCTCCGCTTTACCAAACTGCCTCCCCCACGCCACCTATTCCACTCATTCGCCCCGCAGGGCCCATCATACTATCCCCCGATGCCGCGGCAAATTATGCTCTAAGGAGCGGGAAGATGTTCCATCGGAACTACGCCACTACTAGCAATCCCCAGTCTTCCCAACCGGTGGCCGAGCAAGAGGAAGCTGAACCGTTACCGGGGACTCAATATGATTTACTGCATCATCTAGATCGGGTACCCGCCAAGATATCTGTGCTGGAGTTAATCAAGAGGTCCACTCTCCATCAAGATGCACTGAGGGATTTTTTGCAGAAGGTCATGGTTAGTGAAGACATGGCAGTCGACAGTCTACCAACGGCACTAGCAACTATCTCTAAAGGGCCGGCAATCACATTCTCTGAGACCGAGCTTGCACCTCCGGGGGCTCGGCAAATGCCGCTCTGCATAACAATTACTTTGAACAAAGTCGACGTTGAAGCAGCACTGGTCGACACTAGGGCCTCAATTAATGTCTGCCCCTTCAGCACTCTCCGAGCCTGCAATATGTCTGAGGAGTTACTACGGCCTACCCCCACCACTATAGCAGCATACGACAACTCAAGCCGGGCATGTCACGGGGTAGTCACTATTCAGGCTGAGCTCGGGCCTCTTTCCATGGCTGTAGAATTCTATGTACTTGATATCGACCCTATGTTCAAGGCTATCTTGGGTCGTCCCTGGATCGACACACTTGGCGCCGTGCCCTCTACCGCGCACCAATGCATTAAATTCCCTTTTCAAGGGAGGGTCGTCAAAGTTAAAAGTTTATCCACGGTACAGTCAGTGAAGGCCATCTCTGAACAGATTCTTCCTACTCTCTGGCCAAGCAGCCGGCCCGTGCTATCAGTGCTAGACCTAAACTTTCCTTGGGCGTACACCACTCCTAAGCCCGTCACTACCCCGGTCAATATCAAGGCAAAGCCGCAGATTCGAGATTCGAAGGGGTGGAACATTATATTGAAACTGGGCTATCAACCGGGGAGAGGCCTCGGTGCACAGCTACAAGGGATGACCAAGCCCATACCAAAAGGAAGAAAAATGGGCAGACGAGGTCTCGGTTACAAGGAGACAGCATTATCAATGATGGGTGACTCTGGGCCGCTTACCTGGGATTACCGTCAGCATTTTGTCAGAGGGCCCCCACAGCCGGGCACGTTAGCTGCGAAGCCAGTCCAGTCAGAAACCGACACGGTTTGTCCAGTCACCAGTCCACCCCCGTTGCCAAGGGGGCTAAATCACGATGTGATCGACTACAGTTGGGCCCTCCAGGGGCTGTTTTGTGAAAGAGGTAGCCAGAAGCCACAGAAGGTTCAGCTTATGCAATGGAGGCCGAAGAAGCGGCCTGGTGATGATTCAAAGAAAGAAGGGAGCTCGCTGATTGCTCTTTCTCTATCTCCCTCTCATTTTCAGTGCATGATCCAGCTGAAGGGGTTTGTACCCCGTCCTCCTCCGATTATGATTAATCCATCCTTCAGTGATCCATTCCAGATTCCAATCAATCCTCCTGCTTATGGGCCTCGCTGCCCCATTAATCTGCCTGCTTTCCCCATCCCTCCATTTTTTAACTCTCAAATCCACGAGATGTGGGGTTCCTCCTCTTGTGATCTTTTCTTCGATTGCATCTTTCCTGAGCTGTTCCCTATGCAGCTCCCGCCTCCTCCGTCGTGTTGCGTGGTCTCCACTGATCTCCAAAAAAAAACGTCAAATTTGAAACGGAGATTTTAGTGGAAGATTATGCTATCCTGTCTCCATCCTCCTCGTCCCAGGGGCACGAGTCCCCTGCTCCTTCCCTTCCATTAAGCTTCCTCTCTCCTAGGTCAGAGTTAGGGTCTAGCGAGTCTAAAGAAGTAGAGTCAGTTAGGTCTAAAGAAGTAGGGTCTTGTTCTAGGTCGTTCAACCCTTCCCCTCCTGAGCCGCGCTCGCTTGCGCATCCTTCCCGATCTATTCCTGATAGGTTCTTGCAAGATCTAGCTCAGCGGTGTCATGCTCTTTTGAAGTGCCCAGAATTCGTCGCCACGACGATTGCGATTGAAGATGAAGAGGAAATAGAAGGGGTGTGGAGCGATGACGGATTAGGCGTCTATGAAGTGCTGGATGAGAAAGATCCAATTGATGAAGACAGCGATGTAGAGGACACTGCCGACTTATATGCAAAGGGACTGAAGAGATTCGACCAGCCGTCGACGGCAGTGGATGAACCTACGAAGGAAATCGACTTGGGAACGGAAGAAGATCCAAGGCCCATCAATATTTCAGCTAATCTCCCTCCACAGGTAGAAGAGGATCTAATTAAGGTACTGAGGGAGTATAGCGATTCTTTCGCCTGGTCTTATGAGGACATGCCAGGTCTTGACCCCTCCTTAGTGGAACACCGACTCGTGCTTAAACCAGGGGCAACACCTGTTAAACAAAGGTCGAGAAGATTTCACCCCCACATGGCCTTGCGGATTAAGGAAGAGGTCGACAAACTTTACAAGGCCAAGTTCGTCAGAGTAGTTTTATATCCTCAGTGGGTGGCAAACATAGTCCCTGTTCTCAAGAAGGATGGGAAAGTGCGCATATGCATTGATTTCAGGGACCTTAACAAAGCATGTCCTAAAGATGATTTCCCGCTACCTCATATAGACGTCCTTGTTGATAACACTGCCGGGTACGAAGCTCTATCGTTCATGGATGGGTACTCGGGCTATAATCAGATCCGTCTCGCTCCTGAAGATCAAGAGAAAACTTCCTTCACCACGCCCTGGGGCACATACTGCTATGTAGTTATGCCTTTTGGATTAAAGAACGCAGGCGCCACCTATCAAAGGGCGATGATGGCTATCTTCCACGACATGATGCACATCTATATGGAAGCTTACGTGGATGACATTCTGGTGAAGTCAAGATCAAAGGAAGAACACCCCTCTATTTTGGCTAAGGTGCTGCAGAGAGCCAGGGAGTACAAGCTAAAGATGAATCCGAAGAAATGCGTATTCGGAGTCTCCTCGGGGAAGCTGCTAGGTTTCATAGTGAGCAAACGGGGGATCCAGATTGATCCTAACAAAGCACAGGCCGTCATGGATATGCCTCCGCCAAAGAACATTACGGAACTTCGAGGACTGATTGGTAGATTGCAATTCATTAGAAGATTCATATCCCAGCATTCTCAAAGATGCCGTCCGTTTTATGAATTGCTCAAGGCGGGGGTCAAGTTCGAATGGAATCAAGGTTGTCAAAAGGCCTATGAGGACCTCAAGGAATATCTATCCAATCCCCCGGTTTTGCAACCTCCTGTCCCTGGGAAACCCCTGATCCTATACATCTCGGTCATTGAGGACTCCCTAGGGGCGGTTTTAGCACAAGTGGATGACGAAGGAAAAGAGCGGGCTGCGTACTATCTTTCTCGGTTGTTTAATCCAGCTGAATCCAGATACACCGCTATGGAGAAGACTTGTGCCGCCTTAGTGTGGGTAGTTCAGAAGCTTAAACATTACTTTCTCGCCCACCCAGTTAGGCTGATCTCTAGAATGGACCCGATCTGTTATCTCTTAGAAAAGCCCGTTCTTTCTAGTAGGCTAGCTCGCTGGCAGAGCTTCCTCTCTCAATTCGATATCACCTTTGTCGTTCAGAAGGCAGTCAAAGGATATGCCATCGCTGAGCATCTTGCACATCTCTCTATTCCTCACACCGACTCTATTCAGGACGATTTCCCTGATGAGCATCTCTCTGTCCTTTCTCAGCATCCCTTCTGGTCTCTGCACTTTGATGGTGCGCTTAACTCATAGGGCCAAGGGATCGGTGCTGTCCTACTTACTCCTGAGGGAGTGACCATCCCCTTTGCTTATCAACTTCGATTTCCTGCTACCAACAACATCGCTGAGTATGAGGCTCTCCTGGCCGGCTTGAAGCACGCCTATCTCTTAGGCGCGCGTTATTTAAACATCATAGGAGACTCTCTGCTCGTCTTACGGCAAGTTCTGTCCACTTACCGTACCCGTGACCCCAAGCTCAAGCCCTATCAAGATTTGGTCACGCTCATCGCTAAGCGATTCCGCAAGCTAATCTATATCCATACTCCCCGTTCTCTGAACATTCTGGCGGATGCATTGGCATCTCTGGCCTCCTCCTTATCCTTCCCTCTCAGTCGTAGTACTGAGACTGTCGTCGTCCAGAGGATGGACGCACCCTCTCTCCAGGATCCTTGGTTCACCAACCTTAGGAAGTCTGCAGAAGTGAGAGCTGAAAAGGAAGATCTCGAGGAGGTATCATTGGCAGAACTAGAGGAGATTTTGGATGAAGAAGAATTGCCTTGGTACCATGAAATCGAGTTATTTTGCAAAGAAGGGGCATTCCCAGAAGGGGCAAGAGCTGAGCAGCGCAAAGCAATAAGAAGAGCCGCCGCAAGGTACACTATCATTGCAGGAGAACTGTACAGGCGCGCTACTAATGGAATGCTCATGAGATGCCTAGATGATGTGGAAGCTTGGAAAGTAGCAGAAGCAGCACATTCCAGCGAGTGTGGAGGTCATGTCAATGGCCAGGCTCTAGCGAAGAGGATTCTTAGGCAGGGCTACTATTGGCCCACTCTGGAGGAGGATTGCTCCCTCTATGTCCGGAGGTGCCTTAAATGCCAACTCCACGCTGATAAAATCCACTCTCCAGCTTCATCTCTTCATCCTATGACCGCTCCTTGGCCATTCTCTATGTGGGCTTTCGACGTCGTCGGCCCACTCGGTGATCCTAATTCTCAGACCAAGCAGAAATCCTTCATTCTCACAGCAACTGAGTACTTCACCAAATGGGCCGAAGCCGAGGCGTACGCGGAGATCAAAGCTACAACGGTGTGCCGCTTTATCATGAAGAATATCATCTCGTGGTTCGGAGTGCCAAGCAGCATCATCACCGACAACAGACCCCAGTTCGTCTCCCAGGAGCTTAAAGACCTCTGTAAGAAGTTCAAAATTACATTGCATCATTCATCACCATATTACCCTCAAGGCAACGGTCAAGCCGAAGCCACTAATAAAACTCTTCTTAAAATCATTAAGAAAACATGCGAAGCGCATAAATTTTCTGATTGGCCTGAAAGATTGGTGGAAGCTCTGTGGGCTTACCGCACCTCCGTCCGTACTCCTACGGGACAAACTCCCTATTCTCTAACCTACGGGATGGAGGCGGTGCTCCCATATGAGATCTTAATCCCTTCACTCAGAGTACAGCTCGATAAGGAACTTAATCTCGATGAACGTCGAGAGGCGTTGCTGGTCCAACTGGAACTCCTAGATGAGAAGAGGATGAATGCGGCCGATCACGTATCTGTTTATCAAAAGAGAGTTTCGCGTTATTTTCAAAAGAAGGTAATTGAACGAAAATTTTGCAAGGGTGAAATGGTTTTGAAACGCAAATTCATTCGGTCTGCAGGTCCTAGGTCTAAATTGCAACCTAACTGGGAAGGGCCGTTTGTAATAAAAGAAGCTTATTCAGGGAATGCCTATCGTCTAATCAACGCGGAAGGTGAGGAGCTCTCTCACCCGTGGAATGGGTTGTATCTTAAGCGTTTCTTTCCTTAAAAATCTAAACCATGTGCTTTTCCGGCAATAAGAAATGCCTCCCTATCTTCAAAAGAGAGTCTTGAGTAAGGCAAACACACACTACACGACGCCCATGGTCGGGTTCCTTGCTTAAAAAGACACCGTTTTTTCTCGGCCATGCTTTGGGGGAAAGTCAAAGTCCCTGTACGTTTCATTCTTCGGCTGCATCCAGGGGCAAGGAGTAAATAAGAAGGAGACAACCGATCCAAACTCCCTAACGAGAAGAGGTCTCAAATAGGGGCAAGTCCGTTATGACCTGACTCCACAAGAAAGAAAAGAAACGAAAAACAAAGGAGTGCTCTTTACCATGAAATCAAAAGCATCATCTCAAGGTCTGTGAATGAATTCTCAAAAGCTCCAAAAGAAAAAGAAAATTAGGCATGACAAGAGTGGCAGTACAGTTCCCCGCGGGACGTTATGAGCCCGGTCGCATGCATGCCTAAGTGGATAAAGGTTCGATGACGGACATAAAAAGTCCCGGCACAACAGACCAAATCTCTAATAAGGTTGCACGGTGAGGGAATCAAGTTCTAAAAACTTCCATATCTGGCCTAAGCTTACCCCCATATTCTTTTTTTTCTTTTAGGACTGAGACGAGTACCCTAGGTATGGCGTTGGTAAAAACACCGTCACAATGACCAGGTCTCGGCCAAGGGTTGTCACACTATTTGCACGCCGATCTCGAGACTCAAGCTAAAAACAAGGGAGGTCTCGTGTTGCTAGAGAGGCACTGGTGTTTCAAAATCCAAAAACATCAAATATGTTTCAAAATCCAAAAACATCAAATATGTTTCAAAATCCAAAAACAATCAAATATTTTCAAAATCCAAAAACAACAAATATTTTCAAAAATCCAAAACATTAAAGATTTTCCAAAACCCCCAAAATACCATCATATGCATAGCATGCATCGCATTTTCATTATGTTTTTCGCCTATTTAATAAGGCTCCACCCCTTGACCAAATATCAAGAAACGGTCATTATCTAACTTGCTTCAAGGCAAGGGGTTGAGTCTAAGAACAGAGCTAACTTGTTTAATGTCTAAGTGTGTGCAGAATACAGGGGCAAGCCCAAAGGTAAAAGCTCACAACTATGCAGGTTCAGAGCGTGTAACGCGCCAGGATCGGACTGTTACAGTCATATAACGGGCCCCTCTTTGACCGTCACTTCCCTTGGCATGGGCCCCTCGTCTTTTCGTTAAACCATCACTATGACGGTCTGAGACTTACCGTTACTTGAAATAACGGCTCAAGACCCATCCGTCACATCCTTCAGAGACTGAGCTCTTGTTACTTCCATTATGACGGCCTATCGCAGACCGTCATTTCCAAATAACGGCCCAGAGTACATCCGTCATATCCTCCAGAAACCCCATCTACTCACATCATTCTAGCATTCCACATGATGGAACCCAAGATCTTTTAACTATGGCAATCTTATCTCACTCAAGCAAAGATTAATGAAATATGAAATCAAAATTGATTGTCAATCTCATAACATCTTTCATAAGCAAAAGAAAATCAAGATACATTCACTTTTTATCCGCAAGAGGGCGGATTCTTCTCAAATCTTTCAGATATTCTCGGCGTGCTTCGTCATCTTCTTCAACTTCTGCGTGCCACGGGCGCACCTTGCTGATCTCCCACATGATCAGCGCATTCCGGACTGCTCGTTCATCTTCCTCGATCCCCATCTTCCTAGGTAGAAGGGGAGGGTAATGTGATAGTGCAGAAACGCCAATTCGAGGTAACCCGATCTGAAGATGGCACCGGTGTGGGTTGTAGATCGCCATGGTAGTGTTTCCAACCAGCTGGAGGTCCAGGCCTTGACGCCGTGGTATTTTAAGAAGAATGCTTCGAAGAACGCTTGGTCGCATGATGAACTTATCCATTGGAAGAGTGTTGAAGAAGAGGCGCCATTCATCCCGAGTTTTCTTATCCGCCGTCCTGCATTCAACATGAGAAGAATATCCAAAAGCCCCTCCAATGAAGAAGAGGGGGTGGCTCCCGAAGATCCGGCTCGCCGAAGTTATATCTTCCTTGGGGAGGAATTTGATTCTCACTCCTATCCAACACTCAAGGAGTATCATGGAACCGAACAAAGGCCCTCCAAGGCAAGCCGAGCTTAGTCCTTCATAGAGGTATGAGAGGACCGCTTGAGAAATAGACATACCCCGCCACAGTCCACTAATAATGCTAAGATTTTGGATATCTAAGAGGTGGTCGGTTGTGGAGAAAAGGAAGACCCCGCACAAGCAAACCGCCACCGCCTTGGCTATTGCTTCGTGTCTCTCCCACTTGTTTTTACAGTGAGACACTATCCATTGTGCCATAGGGATCAAGTGAATGTGGCGCGGGCTGATCATGGTCCGCACGTCCTTTGGGTTATGAATGAAGTCGCTTAAGATCAAGGACGGATCAATAGGTTCTATTGTATAGCAAACCCGATCCTCATCCCCCACCTTAGTCTTAGGAAGGGCTAGGTAGGTCTCTACCTCCTCCAATAGGACGGTTGCTTCAAAGGAGGGGAAGATGAAGGTATGAGTTTGTGGATGCCATAGTTCCACAAGGGCTGAAAGGCATGGCCAATCCAAAGATAATTTCTGGAAGTTTTTGCCTAGAACCAAGAGGGGTCGGAGGTGCCATGCTTTGAGGATTGATACCACCTCTAAAGGGAGTGCCTTTACCATGGGAGCCACCCACTTCAGGTTGGAGTAACACCTTGGGCCAGGAAGGGGCTTGAAGAAGAAAAGAAGAAGGAAGGTTATGAAGAAAATTAAAGTGCAGCAAAAAAAATCTGAACTTTGGATGAAGTCATGCAAGCTTACCACCCTTTGGACATTAGAGCTTAGATGCTTGGGGATCGAGGATAGCCGTTGAAGCTCCCCATGTTCCCTCCTTGTAGCCTTAGGGCCGGTGCAGATCTTCTCTTCCATAGCCACCATCTCGAAGCACCTCTTCATCTTGATTTCTGCTTGTTAGGGAGAATTCTTCAACCCTAGAACAGAGGTTTTTGCAAGCTGCGATTTTGGATAAGTTTCCCAAGTTGCTGGGGCTTTTTCTTAACTTTGGAAGGATAAGATTGGAGTTGGGAGGCTTTATCTGAAATTTGGATAAGTTCTAGCAAGAGATTAAGTGGCTGAACCTCGGGCTCTAAGCTCTCACGGCCGAATCCGTTTTGGAAACGACCCAGACTCTAACGGTCTGTCGTAGGGCCGTTACTTCACTCTGGCGCGCCTACCCTGGGCCGTCACTCTTTCTGTGGGTTGGGTTTTCCTTAAAACATGTTCTGTGGCTGTTTACGGTCTGGTCTCAGACCGTCACCTTTCAACGGACGAACCCTAATCCGTTATATCCTTCAAATCGCTCAAGTCTCTCTCTTCTGGGCTGAACGCCATGTAACGGTCAGGTTAGGACCATCGTTTCGTTATGACGCGTCTCCTTCAGGCCGTCGCGTTTTCTGCGAGTAGTTCTAAAACCATGTTCTGCCATGAACAACGGTCTGGTCTAGGACCGTTGTTTTCTTTTAACGCTCCTACCATGGGCCGCTATTTCCTCTGCAGCCCGGCTATCAGAATAAGATGTTTCATGAATGACGGCCTAAGGTAGGCGCGTCGTTTGATTATGACGGTCCAAGATCAGACCGTCATTTCCTCTGCTACTAAATTCAGGCAGTTAGTCTATCCTTTGCCTAGACCTGGCGGTCTTTCACATCTGTACACCACACCTTCTCCACACAAGCATTCATTCACACATACACATCCATCATGCGTACTTTCAATCACTCATTCGTGCATATCCATTCATACATCCACATAAAAAAGTCAACAAAAATTTCATTTTCATAAAAAGGCATGTACAAGTGGTAAGAAAAGCATAAAAGTACATCATTCGGCCGGCTTATCCGTCGGGCCGCCCTCATCCTCTCCACCCTCGGGTTTCCTAGGTGGCGGTGCTATGGAAGCACTCTCCTCCTGCTGTCCTCTCTCTGCCCTCTCATTTCTCTGTTGGCCGGCGGAACTAACTAGGAAATCCCCAACCGAGCCACTAGGGCAGCACTCCTATGAGCCCCGCTCCGGGAAGAACTCCGCTCTGGTGCCCGGCCTAGCATCCGGACCGTCTGCTCCATTGTCTGCAACCTGATCTTCAGTGTGAAGATCTGGCGTCGCGTCTCCCGTGCCTCGATCCGGTAGGGATCAAGATCCGCGGTCCCAAGGCGAAGGTCCTTCACCTCGGCCCGCGCCCGTGCTAAATCTGCTCGAAGTCGCTCCATCTCCACATCGTCCACATGTCGAGGGGTCTCCGCTCTCAGTCGGGCTATCTCTGCCCGCACGAGCTCCGTCTCTGCTCGAGCTCGATCAGTCTCGGCCCGGCTCCTCTCCACCTCTGCCCTCGCCTGGGTGGCCTCCGCCACTGCCGCTGCCAGCTCTATCGCCTGTAGATTGCATTACATTGCATATAGGTTAGTCATATAAATTTAATTAGCATAAGCATAATCATAAAGCATGTAAGTATCTTACCCGCTCCGCGAGGGTGGCCTCCGCCTCCTCGGCCCGGGCAACCGCCCGAGTAAAATCAGCATCTCGCCCAGCCCTGTCTTCCGCAGGCTGCGAGGACGACGATGGGGCATCCGGTCCTGCTCGTTGAGCTGCCTCTGCCCGCTGCATTGTCATAGCCAAAGCATTAGCATCATGCGTAATCATAGTCATATCATAAGCATTCAGAATCTCACTAGGAGCTCCAAAGCAGTCCGGTACTCATCCCGCTGCTGGATGGTAGAGTGGAGTAGTCCCTCTAGCTCAGCTATCCGCCCCTCAGGATCGAGCTGCATGTAGAAAGCATGAGCCAGCATGTCACATCCGCATTTCATCATATAGAAAGAGTTTCTTAGTTTAGAATTGCATACCGGTCGTCGGGTACCTCGGTATACTCGGTCGCCGTAGTGTCGAGCGAAGGCCTTCAGGTAGGCCTCGTCGCTCTCTGCCCGCTCTTTCACAGCCCTGCCTCGCTGCCTCCAGTCGAGGACGTACTTCGCCTTCCGGGCACGCCAATCCACATTCCCACTAATACCTCTCACCGACTTGCCTGGATGGTCGTCGGTGCGGCGTGGAAAGGTCACCTCGGGCTGGTGTAGTCCTCGGGTCCGCAAGATCAGCCTGTAGTGCAGAGGCTCGATGATGTGGAGGCAGTGCAGCCAGACGTCTCGTCCCCGATACGATAGAGACGCCTCCACCCATGGCTGTCCTGTGTAACCCTCACCGCGGTAAGGGGTCCACCTCACCTGCAGGCATTTAGATCCATCAACATTCGCATAGCATGAGCACATATAGGCATATAAAGCATTTAAAGCATTTAAGTTCTGGGCTCACCGATGTGTGTGGGTAGGAGTCCAGGTCGTCCTGGATCATCCGGGTCTGTCTCAAGACCGACCCCGTATCCCTCGCCACCGACCATCGCCTCGCGATCGGTATCAGGCCAGGATGGAGTAATGCGCCTCTCACAATACCCGGGAGGTACAAATAGCTCCAGATCTGCATTTAGGAATCAAGTCAGTTAAATAAATCATCAATCATAGCATACATCATGGCATAGTAGAAAGCACTTAAGCGCATTTTTACCTGTAGGAAGGGCGAGAAGCCTCCCAGCATCGTCAGTCGGTCCGTGGTGCTCAACGAGTTGATCAGGAAGGCCAAGACCGCTGCTCCCCAGGCGTATTTCCTCACTCTGCTTAAATCCTCTATCAGCGACAGCAGTCTGCAGCTGATGACATCCGCTCTGGTCACGAACAGGAGCTTCCCGAACAACAGTATCAAGAAGTGCCTCATCACTCGATCCCCCTCCTCTCCTGCCTCTGCCGCCACACGAGGGCGCACCCGGTCTATCACTCTGCTTAGATGCTCCTCGGGCAGTTCTCCTACGGCAATCGCTGCCCCTCTCAGCCCCAAACTCTCCTGCAGCACCGATCTCGAGAGCTGGGATGAAGACTGGCCCGGCCTGATCAGGTCCAACCCCAGTAGCTGCTGCGCTATCTCCCGATAGTCGCCGTACGCCCATCCTGTCACTGCAGCGCCGTGGACTCTCAAGCCTGTAATTCTCACCATGTCTTCTAGCGTGGGGATCATGTGGCCCCACAGGAAGATGAACGCCCTGCTAACCGGGTCCCACCTCTCGTGCAATGCGTACAGCAATGGCGTATCCATCCGGATCACCTCGATGCTGAGCATCTCGGCGAAACCCATCTCTGCAAGTCTGTCTCTCTGGTAGTCGGGCAGTGCCTGGTACACCGCCCGAATCTGCAGCCATGAGATCCTCGATCTCCTCTTTCCCTGCATTGCATATTAGAGCACTAATTAGTCCATTCGCATCATATAGACATTGCATAAACATTAAATATCGAAAAGAAAAACAAAAATTTGAAAATTGAAAACCCTAAAAAGAGTTTGGAACCCTGGCAGAAGTAACGGCCCTGTGATGGGGCGTTACTTGTCTCTGACGGCCTTAGCTTGGAGCGTCAGAGGAGTGACGGTCGTTGGCGGGACCGTCACTTAGTCTGCCAGTAGGGAATTTCTCCCCTGCATCCCCATGACTTCTCACTTTGGCCAAATGGCCTACAAGTGTTCCTGGTGGGTTCATAGACCCATTTCTACCCTTATCCCCCACATGCATTCATAAATAAAAACATAAAAATCAAAATTTTAAAAATTAGGGCGGAGAGCCTACCTCATGGTCGAGGACCTTCCTCTTCTTCTTCTCTGGTTCCTTGGGCTCCTCTGCACCCAAGGAGGCTTCGGTTGGTTCTTCCACGACCGTGGGGACCTCCTCCTCTTCCCTTGGCTCCCTTCCCCTCGGTTCTTCCTCCACGGGCGGTGGGGTGGTCTCTCGTTCGAGCCGGCGGTGGAACCGCCTTATAGCCATCTTCTTTCCTCTCCCTCTCTTCTAAGGTGGTGGCTGCGGTGCCTCGTCGCCAGCCATTGGAGTGTGGAGATGGAGGTCGCCGGTGGGTTTTTTGGTTTGGCGTTTTGGTTGTTTGAGCATGAAATGAGATCGAACGGCCGTTCGGTTTGTTTTTTGAAAACTCAGGAGAAGCGACGGTCTATCGTTAGACCGTCACATCATCCTGACGCCCCCCTTTAAGGCCGTCGCTTGTGACGGACTGTTTTATTGAAGAATATGAACCGACTCGGTGTTGACGGACTAGGCTTAATCCGTTATTTTTATGTGACGCTCCTGAGTCAGGCCGTTATATGCTTGCAAGTTTCTTGATGAATGAATGGTCAAAATTAATGTTTAAACTTATCTCCATCATAAAAACATTTGATGAGTTTATCACACAGACAATGGTCATGCCTTAACTATTATCATAACTATCTTGTTGGCTAACCTATCTTTCATGAAATGAACTATGAACAGAAGGCACGCTTCGCCGTCCGTCAAGCAGGTAAGTCAGGTATTGTATCTCGTTCCCTTATCCCTTAATGCATTACTATATGTTATCTATGATATATTATCTCGAGAACCGGCTGGTCATTCAGGTGTCCTGGGATCTGATGTTCCCCTTAAACAAAAATGATGATGATCTAAGTTCACATGAATAATCGTTGGGTAGGCCGTTAGGTTGGAAAATTTAGGGATGATGGTTCTATCTTGCACGCCGTGGTTGCAGATGGTGTCTTGACTCTGGTTTCCCCAATCTAGCAATATTATTCTCGAGTATCTTGTTATTTTATCTTTCTTGGCATTTGCTTTGAAGATTTGTTTTTCTTTAGCCCAGCATGCATCATACGCATTCTTTGAGCATTCATGAGCTTCATTTGTTCAAGAGGTCTCATTGACGGTGAACAGCTGTGTTCTTGATCCTGGATAAGGAGAATTATTCCACTCTGAATTTGAAGGTTTCCTTCGATTTGCTCGTTTGATCTGGTTGACTGAAGATTCTTGTCTGGAGTTTAGTCTCTTTCCTTTCCGTTGCCTCCGGTGGCCAGCCGTGTTTCCTTTCCTTAGTTAATTAAATCCTCCAGACTTGCATCATTTGGTTAGCTATTTCCTTGTGATCAGTTTTGAAGTTTTTCCAGAAAATTCTTATCGCTTGTTGGTGAAGAACGGGTGTCGTTTACCTTAACGCCCTCTTTTTGATCCACTCCGCTTCATTTCCGCTTCATCTCCGTGTTCCATTTCACTTTCGCTTCACTTCCGCTCGTTCCCCTGCAAAGAGGACGTTAAGGAGGGGCATCTGTTGACACCCGTTTTATACCCAATAAGTCGGGTCATCTCCTTATTTATTCAATATGATGCTCTGAGTTGTTCACTCTTCATTGAATTCCATTTAATCAGTTGAAGCCTGTTTTCTGGGTCTCAATTCTTGGATTAGACCTGGTTCCTGGTGGCACTTCATTCAAAAGCTTGGCAATCCCTCCATTCTATTTTCTTGAAAATCAATGATAATAACGGTCTGGACTAGGCGCGTCATTTCATAATAACGCATGAAGCCTAGGCCGTTAATCTTTGAAGAGTCCCAAGACTTAGGGCCTCGTTGTCCTTTGATAATAACGGTCTATTCCCTAGCCGTTGTTTCCTTATGACGCCCTATGCCCTGGCCGTTACTTACTTGCAGAGTCCTATTGTTTAGATCTTCTTCCCGTCGATCTTATCCTTTGGATAGGGTTGAAAATGACGGTAATTCCTTGGAGCGTTATTTCCAAGTGGCGGTCTATCGTGCAACCGTTACTTCCTTCAGAGAGTCCTGATAGTTCAGGCCTTTTCTCTGCTACTCCGTGGACGAGATAGGGTTTTGGATTGGCATTATCTCCTTCAATTCTAATCCTCAGGACCTCTCGTTTGTTTCTTTGGACTCTTGTTGATTTTATCCTCAAGGATTTGCTAAGGATTATCCTCCTTTCTTGGCTGATTTATCTTCAACTCGACCTGAGAGTTTGAGGGAGTCTATAAATAGAACCCTTGATTTCATGACCCAAGAGAGGAAGATTTGATTCACGATGAAGTGCTGCCAAATTCAGGAGCCATCTACATCCAGGAGGAGCTGCTTCCCACGTCCATCTTCCAAGTCAAGGGAGTAATTTTGGGTTTTAGCTTGTCAAGATAATCATTATTGCATGCTCAAGTTTCCCTTGGTTTTATCAATCAAAAGCATTGTCCCTCTTCTTCCTCCACGTTTTTCACTGTTGCTAAGCATACACATATCCTCTTAAACTTAAAAAACGCCCAGAGGGGTTAAAAAACCAACAACTCCCCGGTAATCCCCTCTCCTTTTGATGTTCTTAAGCTTTTTAAGGATTGATGCTATACTTATGTTGAGGGCTAATTGAGGTTGTGTTGTTTTGCTTTCTACATCCTTGGCAGGTTTTACAGGATCACTAGCACGAGGCCCAAGCCTTCTAGCCGGCTGGAAGGGTTGGAGTTCAAAGAATTCACATCTTTTCACTGCAGGTTATCTGACGGTCAGGTGCAGGAGCGTTATTTCTTTCTGGCGGTCTATCGCACGACCGTTATTTCCAAGTGACGCACAGGGTTTGGACCGTTATTTGCAAGTTGATCTGCAGGCTTTCCTTGGTTTTCTCTCCCGTGGGCGGGTGTTTCATCCACCTACTTCCAAGGTATATTCGAGTCTTTGACTCGTGTTTACTTTGGTGGCGATCACGACTTTCCTTAGTGTTGGGCACTAGCTGTCTTTTTCATCAAATCTCTTTATTCCCCTTGATTGTTCCACCCCTAGCGGTGTGTTTTTATTTATCTTTGCTCCACGCCCCGGCGTGTGTTTTTGTTTTACCCTTAGCGTAATTTGATTGAGATAGCATGCCCATGCTAGAGTTAGATTTGATTGCCTAGGTTCATGTTCACATGTGCATAGGTTGAGCTGATCTTTGGTAGTTTATTTATCATCTCGCCATATCATTTTTCAAAACCCTCACAATCAACAAAAAAAGAAAGAAGATAAGAAGAGATAGGTAAACAAACAATCAACACCATCATCCCCCAGAATCAGAGAGATTTGTTCCAGGAACGTGAGAGGAGAAGTCTACCTTTTCTGTTGCTGCCTATTCCAGTGTGTAGGTGGGTTTCCCCACCGAAGGTGCCCTCACCGGGCCATAGTTCCCCTCCCCATTTCTCTTTGAATTTTTGCATCGCTATTGTATATCGGTTCTCCTGAATGGAATAAAAAGCTTGAGCGCGATTGAACATTGGTTCTTTGCTACTTCTCCCTTTATTCCTGTCGCCTTACGGCGGCTGAAGTTATACTCCGGATTCTATTTTACTTTTCTTACAGCTTCTGTCCTTTAACCGTTTGTATCCGGACTTCAAATGTCCCCGACGTGGACGTCGGAATGCCCAAAAGGGCTACATTAAATCCCGATGCAGGGAGAACATGAGAGATCTGGGTGCCTGACGTGCGCTGTGTGAAATAGGGTTAATCCCCAAATTGAATGAATGGCCCCTCGGGGCTACAGATCTGATGCATCTAAGTATTCTTTGTTCGCCGTATCCCGCTAAATGCCAGAGATTCATCAAGTTCCTCAGATGTGATCCCTGAGCATCCTGAATAAGCGGTAAATGGATGCCATGTTATTAATGTCGTTCCCTCGATCTATGTTTCCTCGTGTCTAGTCCGGCGCCTTTGCCGCCCTCCGTATTTATTTACGTTCAATGAACTTCAGAGGGGTACAGGAAGCTCTATATGAAACATAGTTGTGGATACGTCGCCGTTTCATAGGTCTATATGTCGATCCATTACCTATAAAGATCAGATGTTGTCTCTCAAGGTCGTAGGAATTTTCTGGGCTCCATGGAGTCCCCTATCTAGCCAACGATCACCCCTGCACCCCTGTTTTCTCTCGAACCAATTTGGGCATTCATGGGTAGTGATCCGGTAGAGTGAGTGCCACTGGATTAGTTATAGTCAACCTGATCCGACGGGCTACACCCCCGCCGGATTCCCCTTCTCCTTGTTTGCTGTCGGAACACCCCTAGGGGTGAGACCGCCATGTAACTCCAGCCACCGTGTGAGCCCCCCGCCGCATCAATCCTCTGCCGCCGGATAAACTAAGTTCTTCCATTTACATAGTGTCTGAAGCCCATTTTCTCCCCCCTATCAGTGCCAAGGTCTGCTACATCCTAAGCATGACTCCGGAGGGCTGTTCAACCAGGGGTAAACAATTCGTTCAATATAGTCAGGTGTTTGCCCAGATCCCTCTCCCTCGGAAATATATGTTCCGCTGTTCCGTTACGTCATTGAATTTTAGACCATTTCATCGCTACGTCTGCTTGATCCTCTGTGATCCCGATAGACCCAAGAGGTTTGCCAAGGGTCGGCATGATCCCTGTGGATTCCGAATGGGAAAAGGCATGGTCATCTTGAGGACTCGTGCCCCTGCCATCTCATGGCTAAGGGCTCCCTTCCTCTCAAATGCATATGAATTGCCGCCAGTTGGCACACAGTGCCCCTTGATTTGTTGGACCTATTAGCCCGAGGTTACACCGGCGCTCTCTTGAGTTCCGCATGTATATGCCATGAGGTTAAACACAGGTCGACATGCCAAGGCATAATGATCAATGACCCTTGGGTGATGCGGGTCCGAATATGGACTAGTCCTTGGAGATTCACTGCCCGTTGTAGGGTTCAGGCTATCACCTTTTTTAGCATGCCTCCTGCTTATGGAGTCCGTCTCAACTTGCTGTGGACGGACCTCCTATAAGTCTCCCCTGACATATTCTGGGGCTGGGGGAGATGCTGCCGAAATTTCTTAGAAATATGGGTTTCATTTCCTATCCCGTATCATGTTTTCCCCTGCCTTTCGCTTGGTACTTCTATCTCTTCTGGTGGTAATGACTCCACGGCTATCCATGCCAAATTGTGAGAGCCAGGTGCCTGATAAAGGGGATAAATCAACAATAAGTGTCATACCTTGGCGCACATCATTCTGGTGGTATGCGAGCCCATATGAGCGCGGTCATGCTGGTTCTCCTCATGAATCCCTATGCATGCACTGCAATGTTAAAGGCGGTGCCACAATAAAAAGGTATGCATCAATCGACGGCCTCATGGGTGATCAGGATCTCCTAGGGGGCTGGCCCTCAGGATCCTCCACCCATCATGGGGCACGGGATTGCCGCTTAGGCGTATCCGTCAGTCAAGGGACTGTCTCGACACTTCGTGGATGAGTCTCTTATACCTTCCCCGACACACTTCGGGACAAGGGAGGTGCTGCCGAGATCTTTCCCAGAACATGACGAGTGAATGAAACAAGAAATGGTTGGATAACTCAATGATAGTATACCTTCAATCAATTAACTCCAAATATTTGAATGATACATAAGCGCTCGTGGTTGCATGTGGCGCACACGTTCTATCAGAGGCTGACTTCTACACGCAATTCCAAATAATGAAATAAATTTCTATATGCAAATTTTCCTTCACATGTTCGCATATGTACATATATACATATAGATGTGCATATCCTATACTGTTGAATGCTTGCATGTCCTGGTTCTCTGGTATATAAAATGGTGATTTGTGGAAGCTCGAATTAAGTTTGACTGGAGGTTCTCACTATGCGCGAGTGGAAACTCCGCCTTGTATCGAGAATCAATCTGTTTAAAAAAACATCATCCTATCGTTCGCTTAATCACATGATAAACCCAGTTCATCGAATGCATATTTCCAAACTTATGTTTCCTTTTCTTCAATCCATTCGGCCCCCAGGGTCCTTTTATCTTGGCGATTAATCAAGGGTTGTCCTTCTTTCGGAAGGGCATAATTAACGCCATAGCCTTTATGGTATGGCGGACTTTAGGTCTCGGCATGATCATCCACTTTCGTCTGATCAGTCAGATGGTGCGCATAACAAACTTATCACAAGTGTGACTGGCACACCTACGCACTAAATAACCCAAATAATAATAATAAATCAACAAATAAATAAATAGCAGAAAAATCCACTACCCACATAGTCTGGCACACCCGGTGGGACTTAGTCACCCTTCATCTTTTCGCCAAGGTAGAGGGCCCCGGGGCTCTCCCCAAGAATACTGATCGTTTGCTTGTTTTATCTCGTAGGAAAGGCAATGGTGACCGGACCCGCAGGACTTGCGTTAGGACCTCAGATCGTGGCTAGCTACGCTGCACACGGGTACCTGGCGGTGCCCACGATGTTCGGTACTCTTCCCCCGGTGGTTGGGTTTCCCAATTTCCTCGGGGTCACCTTTGTCAGCCTACTCAAGGTGGAAGGAGGCGAAACTGTGAAGACTGCTCTGAGCAAGGTCGTGGCCCGTCTAAAGATGAACATCCCCCGGAAGGCTACTATGGGTTGCAATACTGTCACTTGCTTCATCCATCATGCTGACCGTCAAGCTACCCCCACTGGCAAAAGGGTGCATGGGGGCAATCGGAGAAACCGACGGAGGGAAAGAACTGCCACTGTTCCTCGGGGTCGTCTCTCGGCTTTCGAAAAATCCATGATGATTGGCGATGTTCGGGCTTACTTGAACGGTCGCAATGCTGAGGTGTTTCCGGACCACGTCGTCCCGACTTTACCTACCAACAATGCTTTCTAGGTGCTGGCAAACAGAAAGGCAAACTTTGATGATGATAGGAGGAGGCAGCTGGCCCCTAAACCAACGAAGTTCAAACAAGTTTGGGTTCCTAAAAGGACCCGGGGTTCGGCACCGACCCCGCAAAGTTCTGCTCGGGTCGCTGAAGTCCCTAGGAGAAGGGGAAGGAATGCTGTGCTAAAGGAGGAGGCTATGCCATTAACCTCTCCACCTGTCCACAGGGCCTGTACCAGGTAGACAAATATCTTTCGGCATCCAAGACGTTCGAATGAAGCTACTAGGCTGTCACGGCTCTCATATATGACATTAGCTCGAGATCAGATGCTGCCCCCTACTCTCTCTTTGGGGTGCAGTCATGACGAGATGACCAAGGTGGTCAAAGATTATTTCCATGGCTTGGGAAGCTCTTCCCTGGGCCAGCAAAGATTGCTCCGTGGCATTAGCACTGGAGAAGAAAAGGAAGGGAAAGAAGAAGGAAGAGGGGAGGCATCATTCATAGATGCCAATGAATGTGAAGAAGGCTTGGAAGCTGGGTGCTTTGAGGACCTTCCATGGCAGGAAGGAAAGAAAAGGTAGTCAGTGTTTGAAAGGCTGACCTTCCCCGGACCAGCTAGAAGGGGAGTCCAGAGGTAGAAAGGAAGAATGCAAGTCTTTACTTGCAACATGGCGAGAGTGGCTGGCAAATATGAAGCCCTGCCTGAAGAACCAAAAGAATTGGCCAAGCTATCCGGAAGGCCAGGGCCAATCACAAGAAGGAGCAAAGCCGCAAAAGAAATACTGAGAGCGACAAAAGGAAAGCAAATCGTCACTGAAGCCGTCACTACGCTAACTGCCAATGTGGTGACGTCTGAAGAGGAGGAGGTTCTTCTGCCTGCCTCGTCCGAAGGTGCCTTGGGCGAAGTGTTGGAGAGCGCCCCTAGTATGGCAGCCCTAGACCCAGCTGTCCTGACGTTATTACATAAATATCAACAAGAGATCGAATTCTTGAAAAAGTAGCCGGGGGAGACAATTGGACAGACTCCTGTTCCCAAGCAACAAGAGATGTACGCTGTGCTGTGCCCCTTAGGCACAAGCATGTGCTATGTTGATTTGATGATAGCAATGCTGTTTTGTTTTGATGATTGCAACACAGTGAGTGCATTATGATATTATGTTTTTTATATGATGATGGCATGTTGATTTGAATGCATATCACTCATTATGTTCTGTGGAGAATGCGTGAGATGTTTATAACTGATATACTCTGTGGTGTATGCATATAACTGATATATTCCGTGGAGATTGCTTGAGTGTGCTTGATTTATGGAGAATGCTTGAGTATGTTCTATCTGATCTGTTCTGTGCATGAGTGTGTTGGTTCTATGGGTCGACCCCCTTCTCAGATGGGTCGACCCCCCTCAGATACATTTCTGAAGTCTACACATCAGATTGCTTTGCTTCATGCATTAGTCTATACACTGTCCATCTGAGTGTCTCATGCAGAGTCAATTCATATAGTCTATACAGTGGTTTAGGCTAAGTCAGTACAACGTCCAGTGTCCAGTGGTTCAGGCTAAGTCTGTACATCATCAGTCTCACTTAGCGTCTTAAGCATTTCAGGCTAAGTCTGTACACTGCAGCTCACATAACTGTTAAGTCTATACATTGCTGCATTGCTTGCATGTGTAGAGTCTATACACTGGTCGGTGGAAGCAAGTCTGCACATTCTATTGTTCATGAAGTCTGTACAGTGGGCCGTCTTCCTCAGCGTCTTATGCAAAGTCCATACATTGCACTGTGCCTCCTTCGTTGAACTTCCAAGTCTATACATTGAAGCAAAGTATGTACAGCCATCAGTGATCTTCCAAGTATGTACATCCATCTGTTCATCTTTGAAGTCTGTACATTGGAAGTTTTACCTACGTTTTCCTTCAAGTCTATACATCGGTAATTTTTCCATCGTTTCCCTTGAAGTCTATACACTGATCGCTTTACCATCGTTTCTATTGGAAGTCCATACATTCGCTGCCTCTTTATTCAACTCTATACAGCCTTTCATCTTGAAAGTCTATACACTCTTCATGCATGTGCATAGTCTATACATTGTGCATCTCGTTGACAAGTTTGCACATTCATGAAGTCTGCACACTGGCCTGTTCATGCATCATTCTTCTAAGTCCATGCATTGGACTGTAGCATGCATTTGACGAAGGCATCCAAGTCTGTACATTCGAGCGTCTCATATTGCTTCTCACTTAGCATATGCATCGCTCATGTCTATACAGTGCATCGTCTCAATCACCGTCTCACTTGAGATTCAAAGTCTGTACAGCGTCCGTCTCAGCCAGCGTCTCATGCTGCGTCTTAGGCTTGCAAAGTCTACTCATTGGTCGGTGGAAAGTCTATACATTCTATTGTTCAACGTCTGCATGCATTACATGAAGTCTGTACACTGATGTCTTTACCTACGTTGAGCATCAAAGTCTATACATTGGCAGCACTGGGCAAGTCTATACATTCCCAGCCTTTACCTACGTTCAGAACCCCAAGTTCATACATTGGTTCAATCTTCCAAGTCTATACATCGGATTGTGTTCAACTGAAGTCTATACATCCTTCAAGGGTCCAAAGTCTATACATCGCCAGTGCATTCCTTGGATTGAAGTCTGAACATTGCTTCAGGAGCTCAAAGTCTATACATCCACTGTTGAACCTCAAAGTCCACACATCGCCTCATTTCTTCAGAGTCTATACATCCACAGTGGAACCTTAAGTCTGTACATTGGGCTTTCATGTAAAGTCTATACATCGGTTGGGTTGTGCATGCATTGTCTCGCAAAGTCCATACATTGCATATGTTCATCAAAGTCTGTACATCGAGTGAAGTCTGGTGAAGTCTATACATTGGTCTTCACACCTGAAGTCTATACATTCGATGTGCATGGTCTTGAAGCATTTAGGAAGTCTGTACATCCTTCAATGTATTGCATGCATCGTTCGTGAAGTCTGTACACTGTGCATATTAGAGTTGAAGTCCATACATCGTCAGTTGTCTGTCAAGTCTTCATATTGCCCAAGTATGTACAGCGAGTGCCTTCATATATGAAGTGTGTACATTGCACAGCACTGCATACATGATGTCTATACATTGGGCAGAGACGCATAAAGTCTATACAGTGCCTCAGGCTGAGCAAGTCCATACATTGGTCGGTGGAAAGTCTGTACATTTAGAAGTCTGTACATCCACCGTCTTCCTCAGCGTCTCATGCATAAGTCTGTACAGTCAGTGCAGGTTAAGCATCGTCTCATTTTGCGTCTCAGTTTGTAAAGTCTATACATTACTGCTGAACGCAAGTCTATACACTGCACTAGAGCATGCATCTCATGCAAGTCTGTACATCGCATTTGACGAAGGCATTGAAGTCTATACATTGGCCTTAAGCTGAAGCCTGTACATTCGTTTGAGACCATGTCTATACATTGCCTTTGGGATGTAAAGTCTATACAGACTTCATCGTCTTAGGGAACATCTCATGCCTTTGCCAAAGTCTATACAGTCTGTATCTGCGTTGCATTGCATGCATCATGGTTTAAGTCTAGACATTGCCTCAGACTGAGCATGTATATACATTGCATGTTCGTTCAATCAAGTCCATACACTGAGCAAGTATATACATTGTCTGTCTGTCGATTGAAGAGTCTATACATTGATGTTTATCTTGTAAAGTCCATATAGTAATGTCTGTACGTTGGCTTTAAACTGAAGTCTATACAATGTGTTGTATTCTTCAGAGACTGTACAGGGTTTAGACTTAACTGATAATTTGTTCTTTGTCTAATTGGGAATCTTCGTGAAGCCTAATGAAGGCACGTGATCCAAGGAAGGACGAGGTGCCCAGATGAGGACACGTGTACTGACAGCCTGCTGGATGTTGCCACGTGGTCCGAATTCTTAGGGCGGGAAATGTGGAAACCACACGCGCCCTGGCTGCTGCTGCTGCTGCTATATATATGAGCCTTCTTCCACAGAAGAAGACTGATCGAAGCAGAAGCAGCAATAGCAGAAGAGCAGAGTGCAGAGAGGTCTTCGATCCAGAGAAAAAGAAAGAGAAGAGAAGAGAAGAAGAAGAAGAGAAAGAAGAGAAAGAGAGAAATAGAGAGCTCGAGCTGAGAGAGAGAAGAGAAGAAGAGAAAGAGAGAAATAGAGAGCTCGAGCTGAGAGAGAGAGAGAGAGATTGGGTTGTCTGGCTTTTGGATCAAATCCAAGTCAGAAGTGCTCTTCGAGAGCTATATTTCGTGCTTCATTGTTCAGCTTTTAGTTGCTGTGTTTCCATCTTTTCTTGTTTCCATTTTATCCTTTCTTCAAGCTGTTTGTCAGCGGAGCAAGCTGTGTTGCTCAGCATTTACAGTGGAGGATTCCACTGGACGGCCAAGTTGTATTGCCCAGCAGTTTGTATGGCAAGCTGTGATGCCCAGCTGTTCAAGCTGTGAGTCAGCGGAATCCACACTCGGGTTTGAGTGTGGGGTGGATGTAGGTCTGCTGGACCGAACCACCTAAAAATCCCTTGTGCATTGTGGTTTGATTTTGGTCTATTGTGCTTCCGCTAGATGAATGCATAGGGGCGCTCCATGTGTTTGGCTTCTGGTTGAGCAGAAGAGTTAATTAGTTTTCTTAGAGTGTTTTAATTTGTCAAGAGAGCGAAATTCTAGTTGAGCTATATTTTGTTAGCACTCTAGTGATCTCACTGTGTGTTTGTTTAGTTCGGCAACTGCCCATTAGCTTTCAAGTTTGTTTAGTTTGCGAACTAGCATTTTTAGTGAGCATAAGATTTTAATTGGGTGAATTTTTAATGGACATATTCATTCACCCCCCCTCTGAATACTTGCACCGAACCCAACACTTGGTATCAGAGCGGGTCTCTGACTGAACAGATCTAACAATCTGCAGAGGATCCTGCTAATTGTTGGTGCATTTCAGAGTGGGTCTTTTGGAATCATTTTTTGATTTACTGTTTTAGTGCTTTACGTTGATCATCTGGTTTACTGCATTTCTGTTTGGTGCATTCCAGAGTGTGTTTTCTGTGTTCGTTGTTTAGTTTCACCGACTTAGTGCCTTGTCTTGTTCATTTGGTCTAGGCGCTGTAATTTTCTGAGCTTTCAGATTATTTGTAATGGAACCAATCGTGCTGAAGGCTGGCTCTAGCAAAGCAAACAGATCCAGCCACAGTGGATCATTAAGTGAGAAAAGCAGCTTCTCGGGGTTTGAAATTGATGGAGACCACATTGAAATGCTGACCAGTGAATTCAGAAAATTTATGAGAAAAAGAGAAGGAAAGTCTGGTGATGGCCGAAAGCAAATAAGGTACAGATCTAACCCTGCCAAGATTATTGACACTAACGTCTGCTACAAATGCAGGAAGGCTGGCCATGTGAAGACTGACTGTCCAAAATTCTCGAAATTCAAAGGGAACACCTCGGACAGTGATGAAGAAGGAGAAAAGTCCATATGCTTAATGGCCAACCGGGGAAGTGATGATGAGGAAACCTCATCTCAGGTAAGCTCCAGATCAGATGGAGTTTCTTTTGATGAATTGATAGTGATGTATGAAAATCTGTTTAAAGTGTCCAAGAAATTAAAATCTAAAAATAAAAATTTAAGAAAAGAAATGAATAATTTGAAATCTGAAATGATTAAAGAAAAAGATGAGTTGAACAGGTTGAAATCTGAAAATGAGAATATTAGAAACAAACTCATCGGTGAAAATAATCCTTGCAAAGCTTGTGCCATTCTCGAAGACATGGTTAATGATTTTGATTCTGATGACAGTTTTCAAAAAGAACAAATCAAATCTCTAAAAGAAGAAAATGTCTACTTGAAAGATCAAAATAAAAAGCTAATGGTTCTTAATACTGTCTTCTCTGAGAGATGGCTGTCAATTGAAAAAGGAAAATCAGTTGTGAAGGAAAATGAGAATAACATTGAAATAATGGTTCAACAAGAAAATGAAACTCTGAAGAACGTGAATGATGCTTTGCAACAGCAGCTAATTGCATGTGAATCTGAGCTATCCAAGTATGAAGTGAGTATTGCTTCATTGAATTCTGAAATTGAAAATCTGAAAAACACTCTGTCTAAATTTGTCAAAGGTAAAAACAATTTGAATAAACTGCTTGGCTCCAATGTGAAAAGTTCAGAATGTGCTAGTACCTCAAAATGTATTTCATCTAAGAAATCTCATAACAATAAGCACAGGGCTGAACAAAAGAAAAAGGAAAATTCCTGTGAAAAATCTTCTCATAAAATTCAGTTTAAAAAGGAAAAGAATGTGCAGTGTTTCTATTGTAATAAGATAGGTCATATGATGCATGAGTGTAAGATGTTTGAATTAGATGACCTAGCTGCTACTACTGCACAGAAAATTCCTACTAGAAATCATGTTTTTCAAAAAAGGAAAATAGAGTGTTTTCATTGTGGCAAGATGGGCCACATTGCAGCTCATTGCTGGCATGCCCAGGGAAAGAAAGTCAATTTAAAACCTGTAAATTTCCCTGCAAATAAAACTGCTTCTGGTAAAAGAACCCCAGCATGCTTCGAATGTGGAAAGCATGGCCATACAGTCAAGGACTGCTGGCATGCTCAGGGAAATAGATTGAACTCTAAGTCTGTAAAATTCCCTGCTCTCTATGATTCTTGTTTTGAATGTGGGAAGCTAGGCCACAAAGCTGCCAACTGTCGGCTGGCTGAGTATGGAAAGAAAATTTTTCATGTCAATAAAAGAAATACTCATGCTCATACACATAATTTTCATACTCATATGCATGCACATGGGTATCATGTTTCTGCTAACATGAAAAATAAAAACAACAATTCTGTGGCTTCATGTTATTATTGTGGTAAATTTGGCCGCTCCATGGACAATTGTTTTCTGATGAAAGTTGATGACCATGCTACTAAGAAACTGTTTAGAACATCTGCCAGGGGTAATTCAGGACCCAAGACTTCTTGGGTTCCTGCAAGATCAAAGTGATTGATTTATTGTAGGTGTGCCTTGGAATGAATAAAGGGGTTGATGTAGACAAGGCACTCAAAAAGAAAACCCCAGGATTCAATTCTTCAGGTCAGTTCTGAAAAATTATGTTTAAAATTTATCATCTGAAATTGTTGAAATGCTTGTCTGATTTCTGATGTCTTCTTCTTGTCTAGCTGATCAGTTTGCATTCCAGACTCAGCTACTAAGTTTTACTCTGCATATATCTGATGCTCTTCTCTTGCTATATGTTGAACTGAATTTGAATAGCTCTTTAGTGTATATAGTTGATGCATGTGTCTTATGTCTGCATACATCATTTGCATGACTGTCAATGATGCTGTTCAATGTATGTAGGACTGCTTTATATTGCATTGTCTTGCATAACCCTGGTATGTCAAATGGTAAGTTACCAAAAGGCAGGGAAATCTGCCCGGAGGTTCCTACCATGTGTGAGATGGTCTTTGAAACCAGGTTCTCCGCCTAGTACCATGGGTCCTGTCTTCATGTAGAGCAGTGTCCTGCATATCATTAAATTTTGAAAAATATAAAATGAAATGACTTGGGCGCATAAAATTGGATTGCATACTTGTCTCATGTTTCTTTGTTGCATAGTTTGCATATAGAGCAGTGTGCTGCATAGCATATCTCTTGCATCTTGGTGTCAGGGGGAGCTGAGAGTTCTGTTCAATTCATTAAATTCTTGTTACTTCTCATTGTCCCCATTCAATTGATTCATATCTTTTGACATCAGATGCTACTGGACCATAATGTTTATTGCTATCTTTTCCCCATCATTTTCACTGAGCAACAGCAATTGTTTCTGGTTTAGTATATTGAGTTGTGATTATTGCAAGCGTTCACTTATAAGAATCACTCTTACAAATTGAAAGGAATTAAAGGTTTAACCTTTATAAATTGAAGAGTTAAGTGTCTGCACTTCAGAATTTGAGATAAAAGAAAACTTCTATAGCTCTTAATCTTTGTCTCATGGCTAAAATAGAAAAAAAAATTATAATGCCTAAATGTGTTGAACTGGAAATGTCTAGAATATGTGAATAAGAGTATGTAATGAATTTTATTTTTGTTTTTTTTTTCACTCTAAAAGAATTAAGGGCAACAGCAAATAAGATCATAAATGTAAAAGAACTGAACATAGTGACAGAGCAATGGCTGATTGCACTGAGAAACTGTGAACTCCTCCAAAGAAGTAGGAGAATTCACATGTCATGAGGTGCTTTAGACTATCTCTGCTCATAGGGTCAAATCTATAGGGGGAGTCCTCACCAAGTAATTGAGGGTACTGGCCTCTAATCAAGGTGTACCCTTAATGTCAAAAGTGAAGACTATTCCTTGTAGGTCTTGATCTGAAATAGATCTAGTAGTTTATGCCTAGTAACTGGGGGTACCTACCTCAGATCAAGGTGTACACCTAATGTCAACAGCATAAATGCCACTAGTCTATTCACTTAGCTCAGTTTCTGAAAATTCCAAAATGAAAATCAAACTGCTGTAACCCTTTGAAATCAAAAGTCAATGAGTGAAAATTATTTTTCTCAATACATATTCAAGTTACCTTTCTTGAATTTCCTTGTTTAATCATAAAAGGGTATTATTTTAGACTTATCTATTAATACCATGTGCCCTAGATTCATTGCTATAAATGGAGTCTATAAACTCTTTTTCATGGGTCAGATGTTTTACTCTAGATTTATCACTGTTAAACCTGAATTTTTGTCAAAATTGTATGTTGCTGATTCTTATACTTTAATTGTTGTTTATAATCAGGCTTATTTTCTGAACCAATGATTCAGCTGTTGTCTAGTGACCCTCCTACTTTCTCTACCTTGTGCTTATCTGTTTATATTCCTTCTCATAGGGGGAGCAATTATTTAGGGGGAGAACCAGTTCAGGGGGAGTCATACCTTCAGGGGGTGTTTACTGCTCTAGAAGTATTTTACATACATACTGCCATTTTTGCACTCATGCTCATACTGGTTTTCTCTTTTTGATTATGTCAAAGGGGGAGAAAATTTTGTGTGTGACTCACTGTCACAGTGTGTTGCCATTATCAAAAAGGAGGAGAATGTTGTGCCCCTTAGGCACAAGCATGTGCTATGTTGATTTGATGATAGCAATGCTATTTTGTTTTGATGATTGCAACACAGTGAGTGCATTATGATATTATATTTTTTATATGATGATGGCATGTTGATTTGAATGCATATCACTCATTATGTTCTGTGGAGAATGCATGAGATGTTTATAACTGATATACTCTGTGGTGTATGCATATAACTGATATATTCCATGGAGATTGCTTGAGTGTGCTTGATTTATGGAGAATGCTTGAGTATGTTCTATCTGATCTGTTCTGTGCATGAGTGTGCTGGTTCTGTGGGTCGACCCCCTTCTCAGATGGGTCGACCCCCCTCAGATGCATTTCTGAAGTCTACACATCAGATTGCTTTGCTTCATGCATTAGTCTATACACTGTCCATCTGAGTGTCTCATGCAGAGTCAATTCATATAGTCTATACAGTGGTTTAGGCTAAGTCAGTACAACGTCCAGTGTCCAGTGGTTCAGGCTAAGTCTGTACATCATCAGTCTCACTTAGCGTCTTAAGCATTTCAGGCTAAGTCTGTACACTACAGCTCACATAACTGTTAAGTCTATACATTGCTGCATTGCTTGCATGTGTAGAGTCTATACACTAGTCGGTGGAAGCAAGTCTGCACATTCTATTGTTCATGAAGTCTGTACAGTGGACCGTCTTCCTCAGCGTCTTATGCAAAGTCCATACATTGCACTGTGCCTCCTTCGTTAAACTTTCAAGTCTATACATTGAAGCAAAGTCTGTACAGCCATCAGTGATCTTCCAAGTATGTACATCCATCTGTTCATCTTTGAAGTCTGTACATTGGAAGTTTTACCTACGTTTTCCTTCAAGTCTATACATCGGTAATTTTACCGTCGTTTCCCTTGAAGTCTATACACTGATTGCTTTACCGTCGTTTCTATTGGAAGTCCATACATTCGCTGCCTCTTTATTCAAGTCTATACAGCCTTTCATCTTGAAAGTCTATACACTCTTCATGCATGTGCATAGTCTATACATTGTGCATCTCGTTGACAAGTTTGCACATTCATGAAGTCTGCACACTGGCCTGTTCATGCATCATTCTTCTAAGTCCATGCATTGGACTGTAGCATGCATTTGACGAAGGCATCCAAGTCTGTACATTCGAGTGTCTCATATTGCGTCTCACTTAGCATATGCATCGCTCATGTCTATACAGTGCATCGTCTCAATCACCGTCTCACTTGAGATTCAAAGTCTGTACAGCGTCCGTCTCAGCCAGCGTCTCATGTTGCGTCTTAGGCTTGCAAAGTCTACTCATTGGTCGGTGGAAAGTCTATACATTCTATTGTTCAACATCTGCATGCATTACATGAATTCTGTACACTGATGTCTTTACCTACGTTGAGCATCAAAGTCTATACATTGGCAGCACTGGGCAAGTCTATACATTCCCAGCCTTTACCTACGTTCGGAACCCCAAGTTCATACATTGGTTCAATCTTCCAAGTCTATATATTGGATTGTGTTCAACTGAAGTCTATACATCCTTCAAGGGTCCAAAGTCTATACATCGCCAGTGCATTCCTTGGATTGAAGTCTGAACATTGCTTCAGGAGCTCAAAGTCTATACATCCACTGTTGAACCTCAAAGTCCACACATCGCCTCATTTCTTCAGAGTCTATACATCCACAGTGGAACCTTAAGTCTGTACATTGGGCTTTCATGTAAAGTCTATACATCGGTTGGGTTGTGCATGCATTGTCTCGCAAAGTCCATACATTGCATATGTTCATCAAAGTCTGTACATCGAGTGAAGTCTGGTGAAGTCTATACATTGGTCTTCACACCTGAAGTCTATACATTCGATGTGCATGGTCTTGAAGCATTTAGGAAGTCTGTACATCCTTCAATGTATTGCATGCATCGTTCGTGAAGTCTGTACACTGTGTATATTAGAGTTGAAGTCCATACATCGTCAGTTATCTATCAAGTCTTCATATTGCCCAAGTATGTACAGTGAGTGCCTTCATATATGAAGTATGTACATTGCACAGCACTGCATACATGATGTCTATACATTGGGCAGAGACGCATAAAGTCTATACAGTGCCTCAGGCTGAGCAAGTCCATACATTGGTCGGTGGAAAGTATGTACATTTAGAAGTCTGTACATTCACCGTCTTCCTCAGCGTCTCATGCATAAGTCTGTACAGTCAGTGCAGGTTAAGCATCGTCTCATTTTGCGTCACAGTTTGCAAAGTCTATACATTGCTGCTGAACGCAAGTCTATACACTGCACTAGAGCATGCATCTCATGCAAGTCTGTACATCGCATTTGACGAAGGCATTGAAGTCTATACATTGGCCTTAAGCTGAAGCCTGTACATTCGTTTGGGACCATGTCTATACATTGCCTTTGGGATGTAAAGTCTATACAGACTTCATCGTCTTAGGGAACGTCTCATGCCTTTGCCAAAGTCTATACAGTCTGTATCTGCGTTGCATTGCATGCATCATGGTTTAAGTCTAGACATTGCCTCAGGCTGAGCAAGTATATATATTGCATGTTCGTTCAATCAAGTCCATACACTGAGCAAGTATATACATTATCTGCCTGTCGATTGAAGAGTCTATACATTGCTGTTTGTCTTGTAAAGTCCATACAGTAATGTCTGTACGTTGTCTTTAAACTGAAGTCTATACAATGTGTTGTATTCTTCAGAGACTGTACAGGGTTTAGACTTAACTGATAATTTGTTCTTTGTCTAATAGGGAATCTTTGTGAAGCTTAATGAAGGCACGTGATCCAAGGAAGGATGAGGTGCCCAGATGAGGACACGTGTACTGACAGCCTGCTGGATGCTGCCACGTGGTCCGAATTCTTAGGGCGGGAAATGTGGAAACCACACGCGCCCTGGCTGCTGCTGCTGCTGCTATATATACGAGCCTTCTTCCACAGAAGAAGACTGATCGAAGCAGAAGCAGCAATAGCAGAAGAGCAGAGTGCAGAGAGGTCTTCGATCCAGAGAAAAAGAAAGATAAGAGAAGAGAAGAAGAAGAAGAGAATGAAGATAAAGAGAGAAATAGAGAGCTCGAGCTGAGAGAGAGAAGAGAAGAAGAAGAAGAGAAAGAAGAGAAAGAGTGAAATAGAGAGCTCGAGCTGAGAGAGAGAGAGAGATTGGGTTGTCTGGCTTTTGGATCAAATACAAGTCAGAAGTGCTCTTCGAGAGCTATATTTCATGCTTCATTGTTCAGCTTTTAGTTGCTGTGTTTCCATCTTTTCTTGTTTCCATTTTATCCTTTCTTCAAGTTGTTTGTCAGCGGAGTAAGCTGTGTTGCTCAGCATTTGCAGTGGAGGATTCCACTGGACGGCCAAGTTGTATTGCCCAGCAGTTTGTATGGCAAGCTGTGATGCCCTGCTGTTCAAGCTGTGAGTCAGCGGAATCCACACTCGGGTTTGAGTGTGGGGTGGATGTAGGTCTGCTGGACCGAACCACCTAAAAATCCCTTGTGCATTGTGGTTTGATTTTGGTCTATTGTGCTTCCGCTAGATGAATGCATAGGGGCGCTCCATGTGTTTGGCTTCTGGTTGAGCAGAAGAGTTAATTAGTTTTCTTAGAGTGTTTTAATTTGTCAAGAGAGTGAAATTCTAGTTGAGCTATATTTTGTTAGCACTCTAGTGATCTCACTGTGTGTTTGTTTAGTTAGGCAACTGCCCATTAGCTTTCAAGTTTGTTTAGTTTGCGAACTAGCATTTTTAGTGAGCATAAGATTTTAATTGGGTGAATTTTTAAAGGACATATTCATTAACCCCCCCTCTGAATACTTGCACCGAACCCAACACGATGAATCATCCTGGGGAATCCCCGGCCCGACCGATGCTTCATCACCGGATGTTTCCCAGCCAGCGGGCCATAGCAAGGTCTCTTTTCAGCACCATTTCCAGCAGCCTCCAATGGCACAACTTACACTTCCTCAAGTGCAGCAAGTACCGCCGCTGATACCTCTGGCTTCTCATCCACTGCTCTAACCACCCCGATCATGCAGCAACCTGCACATTTCTATCCGGAGCTGGTGGATCCAGTAATGGTGAACAAGTTAATGGTGGAGCGTATGATTGACATGAAATTGGTGGAAAGGGCTGATGGTGATTTCTTTACCTTCGATGTATATAAGGTGCCTTATCCACCGCAATATGCTGCGAAGAGGCTTCCACCTGGTATCAATAAGCCACCTAAGTTTGAGAAGTTCAATGGGCAAGGCTCCCCTAGAGAGCATATTGCTTATTATATGACAGTGATGGGTGACCTAGTAGTAGATGAAGTCTATTTGCTGAAGTACTTTGGGTCCTCACTCACGGGACTAGCATTTTAATGGTATTCTGGCTTGCCGGCCGGGTCAATTATGGACTGGCCGGACATGCAGCGTAAATTTCGTGAAAGATTTCACGTTGCTGAGAGAGAAGTAATAGTAGCAGAACTGCACTCCACTAGGCAGAAGCATGATGAGACTGCCTTGGAATATATCAAAAGGTAGAGGAACCTCAGTATGAGGTGCAAACGGCCCCCGCACCAGGAGGATGCTGTGTAGATATGTAAACAAAACCTGAGAAGAGAAGTTCTGGAAAACATGATTGGTATTGATATTAGGTCTTTCGATCGCCTCAATAGTGTGGTAGCTGAGATCGAGTCCTTCTTGGCAAAGCACTCTACAGTGGACAGCATGACAAGTCAAAAAGGCAAGACTGTTGATTGGCGACCAACACCAAAAGAAGCCAACACTGTGGATCTAAAAGCCTTTGAACAGCAAAGGGATAAAGCCAAGGTGGCAGCCTCCCCTCCACCGGCTAAGCCCACTGATAAGAAGGAAGGTCCTTTGTTAAGGGACAGGATGAGAAAGCTCTACTCATTCCTGAAGGATAAAACCCGTGTTCTCTTTGAATGGGCATGCAAGTACAATAAAGTAACTTTGCCCGAACCAAAAAGGCCCGCTGATGCAAGGAAACAGGATGATCCTCTGTTCTGTCCGTATCACCAAATGCTTGGGCATGTTATAGAGGATTGCTATGTATTCAAAGATGTGATGGAGAGCCTAATTAAGAAAGGGGAGCTACAGATGGGCGAAGACCAAGTAGACCCGTTGTGTCCCCATGAACCGCCAGCTATGAGGCAGACGGTCAACATGATCTCATTATATCAATAGCTGCCAGAAGAGGTGTCTGAGGCTAGCACTCAGCACACCTATGAAGCATGCTTCCTCACACCCATCAAGGAACAGGCAGGGTGGCAGTCCGTGCCTGCAAAGACAAGAAGGGAGTCGGCGTCCCATGCAGCCGCAGGCACCCATGTCTGTGGTGCCGCCGCCCGGTCCGCTCCACCTGCACCAGTCCCTGTTTGGCATAAATCAGAATCACCGGTGGTCATCCGAATCCCAACACACAACTAGAGGAGAAGGACTCCGCTACTTGTTCACAAGGAAATAAGTCCTGAGGTGCAACGCCTGCAGGCCTATATAAACGGCCTTGATGAATATGAGCAGCCCGAATTGAAGCCCTTGTTGATAAAAGACCATGTGCTGTGGGAGCAGCTGGAGGATTTGGCCCTCGAACAAATAGATGAAAATGAGGCTACAGAAGCCAATGATGACTTCTTCTGGGGGCAAGTGCTAGCCAAACAAAATTGGCAAAGGAAGAAGGCAAAGGACAAGAGAAAGGTGACCACTCTCCACTGCAACACCTTGTCCGCCTTGTTCAACTTGCTAGGGGATAGCAAAGAAGAAGATATATGTGTCACACTACTCGAGGTGAATCAGGCAAAAGCTTCAAATATGACTCATGCTACTCGTGCGGGGAAAAGATGGGGACATCCTCCTCTAGCAAACCATAATATCATCTTCAGGGGCGAACAACCCTACCAAATACCTGAGCCCGAAGTCAGGGGCAGCAGAATTCCTCCTCCGCTAGGCCTCTACGCACAAGATGAAGAGGATACCAGTGCTCCTACTTTCGCTGAATTATTGTCAACAATAAAGGGAAAATAGCCTAGTCGAGGGATCAACCTTGAAGCTAAAGACTTTTATTTCCCACCTCCTCCAACATCTCTTGTGAAGAGCGGAGCGTGTGGCAACCCCTCTTTGGCTGGAAAAGCTTCCCAGAAAGAAGGTCCTTCCCAACAACCCTCCGAAGAGGTTAAGGCAGAGGGAGAGCAATCCTCAGCAACAGCACCCCAGGAGCCTCCGAAGCCCAGATGGATAGAAGAAATGCGACTGTCTAATGTCAGGGTGGGCAGTCGAATAATGAAGCTGCTAAAGAAGCTCCCAACCAGATTTACTATATGGGAAATTTTGTCCCTGAGTGAAGAAGCGCGACAAGCTATAGTTGAAGCTCTGCATACACCAGCCATTATGAAAGCTATTTTGCAGAACCCCAGCTCGACCCGGCTATCACTTTCACAGAAGATGATATGCTGATTCCAGACACCAGCCATAATAGGCCACTATATATGAGGGGGCAGCTTAATGGCCAACCGTTGAGCTGGATCCTGGTAGATCCGGGGGCAACAGTTAACATCCTCCCTTACCGCATCTATCAAAAGTATTATTTCAATGTACACCTCACAAAGGTAAGGGACATGAGAATTGCGGGCTTCAATCAGAAGTTTGAGGTTCCATTGGGAGTGGCGAAGTTCAGTCTCACTCTGGGAGACCTCACTACAAAGGTGCAGTTCCATGTAATTAATTCCAGCACTTCTTACAAGGCTCTCCTCGGCCGACCGTGGTTGCATGAACATTTGATAGTGCCTTCCACTCTACACCAATGCATCAAGTATTGTTGGGATGGGAAGGAAGAAAGAGTATTTGCATATCTACACCCCTTCGAAGTCTTTGAGTGTCATCTGCTTGATGCACCTCTTTACATGGAAGCATCCCAAAAGTTTGCGGAGAAGGATACACATGTAAAGGCAAAGGAAGAAGAAGCACCATCAGGCAGTTGGTTTCCTCCACCGCCGCCTGACTATGTCACACCTCAAGGGATATCCCATATCTCTGAAGTTGGGGATGTCTCCAGAGCTGCACCACCAGCCGCGTACCTTTGGACAGGGGAAGCTGATATGGAAGAATTGTTCGATCATATCAGGGTACCATCAGGGCTTTTTAAGCCTGTCTTGGACCTTGAGTGCCAAACTGTGCAGCTATACAAGGCCTTGGAAGTCCCACATTTTTGTGGGCCACCCACAATATTCTACATCGCTGGGGAACCCACTACAGAAAAAGATGAGGATTGCGTCATCCCTGAAGAATCAATCAACCGCATGGTTCCAATCTTGGGCCTAGGCTATACAGCTAACCGGGTCTCCCGCCTGTCAGAAAAGATGCAAGTTTCTTCCCTCTAGCCTTACGGCCAAAGGGAGGCATTCAGAAGGCTATGGTATCCTCCCAATGCAGACAAAGAGCTCCTAAAGATTACCCATATCCCTGGTTTAGGTTACACTCTTCAGGAGTACTATGAGACTAAGGTGGATGTCATCTCCACCACTTTCTCAATCGAAGGCCCGTCGGGAGCAGTCTATGATGATTACCCGATCGATGATGGAGAAATAGAACCCCACCCAATGGTGGGCGAATTATTCTTCAACTACCACTTAAGCTTGGAAGGGCAAGAGACGGTTGCCATCTACAAGTGCTAGGAGGAGGTCTCCTGAGATCCACCTTCCCAAACTGAGGTCAAGTTTGATGAAACTACGGATGGAGAGTATGAAGACTCAGAAACTGAGAGGGAACGTCTCGAGTTTGAGCGCATACTCAAAGAATGCCAAGCATCGCCACAGTTAGAGTTACTAACAGAGGAACCGATGCCCGTGTATCCCCAAGAATTTAGAATTCGAACATTTGATTCACAAGTTTAGATGATTGAAACAAAACTCAAGATAATGATGTCATCTTGACTGAAGTCCCGCCCCTCCAGGGCAACGTTGGAGACGGTGAAGTCCTCCCTGGCACCCCACAAAGTCAGAATCAGGCCCCTCCTATCCCGGAGAATGAGGCAGACAGGCGTCAGCCGTCCCTCTCTTTGGGCCTCACATTTGAGGCCAAAGCTCTATAGCCAGATAAAGTCGAGGCTCCAACACTAAATTGGGCGTCGCCTGAAGAAAAGATAGAAGCCCTGGAGGTTGAAGAAGATGATGAAGACCTCATCATCCTACAACCGGCACCACCAGAGATTGAGGACGGATGCCAAGCCACCATTGATGAGCTGATAGAAGTGAACCTGGGAAGTGAGGAGGACCCAAGGCCTACTTTTCTCAATTCCCTACTCTCCCAGGAGGAGCGGTAGCAATACTTGCAACTGCTAAAAGAGTTCTGGGATTGCTTTACCTGGACCTATAAAGAGATGCCCGGGCTAAGTCCTACAGTGGCTCAACATTTGCTGGCAATAGATCCGAGGGTAGAGCCAGTGAAGCAGCCTCCCCAGCGTATGAGGCCGGAGCTAATCAACCAAATAAATAAATAAGTCGACAAACTCATCGATGTCGACTTTGTGGAGGAAAATCAATACACTACATGGCTGGCCAATATAGTGCCTGTAAAGAAGAAAAATGGGCAAATAAGAATATTTGTTGACTTTCGGGACCTCAACAAGGCGTGCCCGAAGGATGACTTCCCAGTACCGATTACTTAAGTAATGATAGGCACCACTACGGGCCATGAAGCCCTCTCATTTATGGACGGGTCATCCGGCTATAACCAGATATGGATCGCTGAGCAGGATAGGGTCCACACAGCTTTTCGAACTCCCAAAGACATCTTCCACTACAAAAGGATGTCGTTGGGCCTCAAGAATGCTGGTGCCACATATCAAAGGGCCATGACAAAAATATTTGATGATCTACTGTATAAAAAGGTGGAGTGCTATATTGATGATCTTATGGTCAAGACCAAGAGGAAAGAAGACCACCTGCAAGACCTATGGGTAATATTTCAAAGGCTTCGGCAATATGAACTAAAGATGAATCCAATGAAATGCGCTTTCGGGGTGTCCAGTGGTAAATTCCTTAGGTTTATTGATAGATACAAAGGAATTGAAATAGACCCAGACAAGATAAGGGCAATACAAGAGCTCCCTTCACCGAGGAGTCTCACAGAGCTCCGATCGCTACAAGGCCGGTTGGCTTACATCCACCGGTTCATTTCCAACTTGTCGGGTCGATGCCACCCTTTTCACAAGTTGATGATGAAGAATGCAACCTTCTGCTGGGATGAAGAATGCCAAGCAGATCTTGACAAGCTGAAGGACTATTTGAGGACTCCCCCTGTGCTCGGGGCGCCAGCAAAAGGGCGGCCGCTGGTCTTGTACATAGCCGCTACATATTACTCCTTGGGGGCAATGCTGGCCCAGAACAATGAAGACGGAAAAGAACAAGCTTTATACTATCTCAGTCGAAGACTGGTAAGGACCGAGGAGAAGTACACTCTTGTAAAAACCCTGGTAATTACCAATTTTTTTTGAATTTTCTAGGAATTAAATAAAATTATTTAGCATTTAAAAAGGCTTAATAGGTTATTAATGGAATTATGGAATAATTAAATTAATTTGAAGGCCCTATATTAACCAAGGGGTTAAGCCCACTTAAACCAAGCCCATAGACCCAATTCTAAGGCATTTTGGCCCAAGCCCACTTCTAGAGACGTAATTAGGGCTATTTTTGGATTTAAAATAGATAAATAGGCTAATTAGGGGATAAATAGTAGATAAATAGGAAAATCCAAAATTTTGGATAAAACGTTAGAAGGCGGTCTATCGCGCGACCGCGTTCTGATAGAAGCAGTCCGATCAAGACCGCGTTCTGCTTCCGTGAATGGGTGATGAAGAAACGTGGAAAATGGGATTTTTACCATCCCAATCACCTAGGAAGGAAGTGCTCTGGCATGTAAACCTATCTAGGACTCTTGAGGGATCAAATGGATGCTCTATAGGACTCCTATTTGATCTAATCCCTCAACCCTAGGTCATCCCCTATAAATAGGACCCAGAATCGACCTACGTGAACCCTTGTTTTGGCTCGCCTGGTTCGATGGTAAGATGATGTTATTTCTTGTCAGACCTTTAGAACTTTTTATTCTCTTTAGTATTGCCTAACTCCCCTCCAAATTTCATGTTAGGATATCAAGCCGTTGAGGAGTTAGAGGATGTGCAAGTAGTTGATTCTCTGCGAGACGCATAGGAGCAAGCGTGTTCGTCCTGCAAAGATCCGAAGTTTAGGGACCTTAGCAGAGATAATTTCATATCTAACCTTTAGAGTTAATTGTTCCCCTTTATGTCTTCTAATCATCCTCCAAATTTCATGAAAATTAGATCAAGCGGTTAAGGAGTTAGAAGGTCGGGAAGTTGCTAGTTCCACGCAGGACGCGCAAGAATGGGAGCATACTTCCAGACAGAAATTCGAACTCTAGGAGCAATCCCAGAGGTAGGTTATCTCATGATGGCTTTAACAACATGTTAGGAGTAAAAGTGATGCGGGATGAACGCGACTCCTAGGACAATGCAAACCTAAGACAACTATGGCTAGCAAGCAATGTGCCACGGGGCCACCAATGGCTCGACAACCACGAAGCTCTCACGCGTAGAAACACCACAAACAAGGACAGCAAGCTCACGGTCATCCCTAGCGAAAGAATCGTGGAGATTCGGCCAGTTGAGGAACCCACCTGGTCAAGGATAGTCGACTCACTCGTGAGCTCGCATGGAGCCACGGGTTGGCTAACTCACTCATGCTCACAGCGGTGATTAAGAGAAACTGGCTAGGCATCCTACCTCTCACAAGCAGCGGCAGAAAAGAACGAATACTAGTAAAGCAAGTGCCTAGTAGAAAGAAAGAATCGTACCTCCACGCTAGTGTGTGGGGAAGACTCTCGGCCAAATCACACTTTCCCTAGTACAAGAACTAAATAAGTACAGATCCAAACACGGCCCACTCCTCGCAGGGAGGTAAAAGGCTACAGCAAGCAAATGCGAGTAGGTGTGACTGGGTTGATGGGCCACAAGTCGGTGAAGCACCACAACCACGAACTGCTGCAAATCGGTGTAGACTAGACTGTACCACGGATCGGTCTGTGTCCAGTAGCGAGGAAGGCGCATCACGGATGCCGAGAAGGGAGTAAATGCCTCTGACGGTGTGCTACAGTAGATGACGATCCTCCTGGAAGAAGACGGAAGCCGATGACGCCGGCTAGAACCTCCGGTGTAGTCACGAACGGGCGGGCAGACTGCAGGCCAGCCTGCGCAGGTGCAGGTGACCAGCGCAAAGGGAGGCTTGGAACGCGGCCTTCTGGATGTCCTCTGAACATGAAATTTGGCATGGACGTAGGCGGGAACGTCCCTGAGACGCGCATGGAAGATGGGTCGCAGCTGTGCACCGTGGGAGCCTGGGTGGCTCTAAAAGTGATCACATGTGCAGTCTGGCCTGTCTGCAGGCAACAGGATAGACAGAGGAAGGACGACGTGGCAATGGGGCTTCCGGGTGGATTTTAGGGTTGGGTTTTCTTTGTAAGATGGGGGATGAACGTGGGAGGATGGAGGATGGGTGGCGGGGTCGCACAAAGTGGAAGTTTTGGGCGTGAAAATTGAACTGGAGGAAGGGGAAACGTGAGGGAGACAATAGACAAAATTTGAGGGCGAACAGAGATGGGAAAGGGGGCAAACCAACCAGGCTATCTCGTCTCTGGCTCTCTGGGGAAGCAGATCTGCGCAGTCGGGGAAGAATAATCGCCCTGGCCTGGTCCGGTGGAGGATGAGGGCAAGACCGGGCTCATTGCGAAGGGGATTGGATGAATCACGTCTAAACCAAATATCAAACTCAAATTCGTAGTTGAGAGGCGTGGAGGAATTTTGGAAGTTGGAGTTCGGAGCAGGAGATGCAGCAGAGTGGAGAAGAAGATGATATGGGGCTGGCCTCTCACCAAACCCAAGGTCGTCTCACGCCAAAACCCTAGGCGTCTCACCAAGGGGATGCTCGTCTCAAGATAAGTCCCAAGAAGGGAGAAAAGGGCACAGCCTTTTGATTTCTCTCAAAAATTTTCATTCATTAATTCCCAAATATGTTTACAATAGAGTATTTAAAGAGAAGGAAATAAAACCCTAACCCTAACAATAAGACTCCTACTTAAAACAATTATTATCCTACCTAGAGTCCTAGAGAGGGGAATAAGGGGATAAGGTAAGGGGGGCAGCCCATTCCTAGATGGCCTAGGAGAGAGGGGCGCCCTCCTCTTGGGCCCTCCAAGGGTGACAAGGGCAGCCAGCCCAATAAGAAGGCCCAAGTGGGCTCCATGCTAGCCAAAGGCCCAATTGCCCTAGATCTTGACTCCATTAAGACTAATGACCCACATATGACTCACATGGTCCACAAATGGCCTACAAATACTCAAATAACCCATAAAAAAAGTCCAAACTAAGAAATAGTCTTCAAACTGTGATGTCCCCATCAATCCTCTCCGGGTGGGAGAAACTCGACTCCGTCGAGCATGGGGTCCTGTCGATGAAGAAGCCTGTCGTAGTATGGCCTGTAGAAAGGGCATCTTCTCCCCGCACTAGACTGTGCCGGTAAGCTCCTCTCCCAATTGTGGGACCCTACTCATCATGTATAAGTTCTATCTGCACGCGCTGCTATCGAATGGGGCCTGAAGGTGGACACTCGGGGGAGGGATCACTCACAAGAAGGGGAGAAGGCTCAAACAGCTCACTAGGTGTCACCGCTAGAAATCGGCAGGCTCCTGGATCAAAGACATCGTGAGTAGTGTCGACACCAGTGGCAACAAGCAAGTCCTCAATAAGAACTATCGACCCAACACATTTCACTTCACTAGGGAGACCAACATCTAAGGCCTTGATCATGACATGGTCTCACTCGTGGGGCTCATGTGGCTGCCAGCGCTCATTGGCTAACTCTCCGTAGTGCACACTGCTAGCCATTATGGAATGCAAACCCCTAGGAGACTCAAATGTATATGCATGCAAGTTTGCTAGACCCGGATGTTGGGACTCATCTAAAACAAGAGGACTACTAGGTGAAGAAGGATGGATCATAACACACATAATGACACCCAACTAGACACCACCTGGATCAGGGTCCCCCTGACCTTCCTTCATCTCCTCAAAGAATTCGTCGGCTAGACTCGGATCTGCCTCATAGCCAATGGAGACAAGTCCCGGTGGAGCATCTCCCACCTATGTGTCCTCTATAACAAGAGATGCACGTGAAGGGCACTGACCAGCATAATGGCCAAACCCCTTACAGCGATAACACTACTGAGGTGCAGGTGTACTCCCCCATAATGGGCCCCTTGCCTTTATCCTCCCGACGGGCAGGAGGTGCAGGAAGCTGGGGTCGGACAGGAGGTGCGGGTGGCTGTGGCCGTGGAGTGGGAACATGCAGCTGAGGTCGAGGGGGAGGATCCCTCAGCGGAGGAGGCCGAGGCCATAGGGCAGACGGGTCCAGAGGAATGGGTTCCGATGGGTGAGTCACCTATTCCCTAGGGTGTGGACCAGGGGAGCTTCACAGCTCGGTCCCTCGGTAAGTGGTAGACCCCTGCCGTAGGGCAGACTCAAATGCCGACTCAAATTGCTCGACCTCGAGAGCAATCTGATATGCATGCTCTAAAGTAGTCACATTGCGGTGAAATAATTCATACTGATAGTGTAGCTGCATACCTCTTCGGAAGCACGAGACAGTCATGGTGCTCTCCTCCATAACCCCACATCGCAAAAAGTATTCATCAAACTTGGCGATGTACTCGGATACGGGCTGAGTCCCTTGGGTGAGACCCTGTCATCTATCAATAAGGCGTTGATGGTACATGTCAGGAAGGTACTTCTCTCTCAGCTTGACCTTCATCTCATCCCAAGTATCAATCTGGAGCTGATGTCGCTACATCAACAGGCTCTCCACATTCCTCCAATATGTCTGTGCCTATCCAAGCAACTTCATCTTCGCGTAGCGGACTCTTTGGTGATCCAACATCTCAAACCACTCAAAATATCGATCCATACCGGCCTCCCAATCTAAATATACCTTCGAGTCTAGGGACCCATCAAAGGTAGGAGGATCCGCTCGTACGTTCCTAAGAACATGGTCATCATCTTCATTCTCTCAATTCCATCGTGGGGCACGACGGCCTCGAGCATACCCATCAAACTCAGACTCAGACTCATAATACTCAACCCCTTGAGCCCCAAGGGCTGCGGCTGGTGGCCTTGCCCCATGATGGCCATTCGTTGGCCCGTGGTTTCCCGTGATCGGGGCTCCCTCTAGGTGGGTGATCTGTCCGACCAGCCCTTGGACCGATCGGTGGGAGGCCTCAATCCTATCCTCCATGGCCTTCAGTCTTCCCTTCATGCACGTATCTAGCTCACCTATTCTATTCCTGAGGGTCTGCATAGCGTCGGCCAGAGAGAGCTCTCCGGGGAAGTGGGCTCGGTGATCCGCCATAGGTACCGAAGGATGGTATTCGGTTCCCCTACGGGTGGGCATGCAATGAAACAAAATGCAAGGGATTTTTTTTTCTAATGCAAGACTAATGCAAGACTACCCTAGACTCTAACCTACTCTGATACCAAATTGATACGGGATGAACGCGACTCCTAGGACAACGTAAACCTAAGACAACTACGGCCAGCAAGCAATGTGCCACAGGGCCACCAATGGCTCGACAACCATGAAGCTCTCACGCGTAGAAACACCACAAACAAGGATAGCAAGCTCATGGTCGTCCTTAGTGAGGGAATCGTAGAGATCCGGCTAGTTGAGGAACCCGCCTGGTCAAGGGTAGTCAACTCACTCGCGAGCTCGGATGGAGCCGCGGGTTGGCTAACTCACTCACGCTCACAGCGGTGACTAAGAGTGTAGAAACCCGATAAATTAAAATGATAAATAATTTTTTTCAATGAATTATATAATTAAAATCTTCACGAAATAATTAAATTATATTTTACTATATGAAATAAACTAGATAAATGCATTTACTTGAATTTACTTAAGGTAAATAGAAATTAAATACTCTAACCCTTAGAAAAATCATAGTAAGCCCAATAAAAGTCATATAATGGATTAGGATTACAATTGGCCCATTGGATAATCTATAATGGGCTGAATTAATGGTTAAACGATTCAATAAAGGTTAAATTAACCTTAAATTCATAACATGTGTTTAATATGGCATTTAAGGGATTAAAATAACTCCATTTCTAGATGATTGACTCAAGAATCAAACCTTACCTACCAGCCACCTTAGACCAACCATTTTTACATTGGTTTCACACCAAATTAAGGCTAGATTAAGAGGAGAAGTTGGAATTTTCTTCTAATTCGGAGTTAATGGGTTTGGTAAAATTAGGTAAGGAATCTTGACAAATTTGGATAAGTTTTGGCTATAAATGGGACCCTATTCGACCCTCAAATCATCCTTGGTGGCCTAGGCTATGCTGCTGCGGAGATTAGAGAGGCTTTGAAGGGAAGATTCGAAGATCAAAGGGCTTTCTTATTATTGGGGCTATTTTTCTACCTCTTCCTTAGATCTGCTCAAAGGTAGGTGTCTCTCAGGCTAAATCTTAATTAAAACATGCTATCTTGTGTATTTTTCAGTGCTCTTTCCATTGATACATGTTTCCCTAAATTTTGTTAAGAAATGAGCAAGTTATGGTCTTTTTATTAGAGGGGTATTCCCGTTTTTCTTCAAAACCAGAACGCGCTGCCCATCAGCGGCGCGTTCATAAACGCGCTGCCCCGACATGGCGCGTTCCTATACTCTATTTCCATCGTCCAGATTTTAAAAATATATATATATATATATATTAACATTTCAGATCGCACTAGTCTTGGACAGCGCGTTCTTCAAATCGTGCTATCCAGAGACAGTGCGTTCTCAGAAACCCAGTTTTCAAAAAAAATATATAATTAAATAAATTTCTAGATCACGCTAGCACTGGCCAGCGCGATCTTCAGATCGCGCTAGTCAGAGCTAGCGCGTTCAAGAAACTTTCCCAGAATGCCCGGGGTCCAAAATAAATTATTTTGGATATATAAATATATCTGTATATATAACTTGAGTGCCACGTCGCATTCTTTAAAAAAACCAACCAACCAACCTCACCTCACCTCACCTCACCTCACCTCGGCACGGCACAAATAAATAAATAAATAAATAGTTTCATATCCACACACAACTCGAGCCCACATCTTATGCCCCTAGGGTCCTGACCCAAGGGTGAACTCTCCAACATATAAAGCTAAGGAAGTTTTTCTAACTTCCAATGTGGGACTAAAGTTTAGTCACTATACAATAGGAATTATAGCATTTGGAATCCACATTAATTGTAAGCATTCAGTCACAAAAAATAAGGAAAAGCAATATTAGCATGTTTGAATTTTTACAGCATGTTAAAAATTATTTTTGTAGAATAAAAATTTTTTTTTGCATATAAAAATCTATTTTTACCATATTATTAGTAAACTAATACATGAAAAATATTTTTAGTATGTTAAAACTTACTTCCAGCATGATAAAATTATTTTATCCATACTGAGATATGAAAACTATTTTTCAGAATGTTAAATCCATTTAAAACTATTTTTTTCATGCTAAACCTAATTTTCTATTAAATAATTAGTAAATTGATGCATGAAAATTATTTTCAGCATGTTAAAATTACTTCCAGCATGATAAAATTATTTCCGGCATGGTATAATTATTCTTAGCATGTTAGAACTATTGTCAGCATATTAAAGCTATTTAAAAACTATTTTCAACATGATAAATCTATTTTCTCATCAAATAATTAGTAAATAAATGTAAAATAAATTATTTCATCATGATAAAATTTATTTTGTTATCAGAGAATTTTTGTAATCAGCATGGTAAACTTCTTTTTATCATCTCATCAGTAAGTTAATGTATGAGAATTATTTTAGCACGTTAAGTATTAATTTTAGCATGTTAAATATTAATTTTCAGCATGTTAAAATTACTCTCACTATGATAAAATTATTTCTAGCATGGTAAAATTACTTTAACATGTTAGAATTATTTTCAGCATGATGAAACTATTTTTAGCATAATAAATCTATTTTCTTAAGCATAAAAATCTATATTTATCATAATATCAGTAAATAAATATATGAAAATTACCTACAGCATGTAAAAATCTGTTTTATCATGTTATCATCAAATTGGTGTAACAAAATTATTTTTTAGCATGTTAAATTATTTTCTGCATGATAAATCTATTATTCTATCTTATTATCATTTATCCTATCTTATTATCATTAAAAATATCAATAATATGTGAAATCATGATTTTAATTCAAAAGTATATGCATCTTATCTAAAACTTAATATTTCTGAATTTTAACAGAATTAAGAATGAATTCTCAAATGATTTCGTGAACATGGTGCTTACCTACACCGCGTTCATAACAGAATTCCGATTGGCTATAAAATCCGCGTTTTAGCTAAACTAAAATACCTCCAGGATATAAAAAACTTCATGAAAACATGCCTAAACACTTGTTAAATCAATTGAACACAAGACTAAATAATGGAATTAAAATAATTCTATTAGTTCTATTTACTTGAATTTTCTTCCTAGTTACCGTTCATTCTTGAATTTCACAACTTAATATCGTTAAACATGATGCCTTAAAATTATTGTTCACTTCTCTTGCAACTTCTGAGATTTTTGCCAGATCTGTACTTTTTACAAATGAGCTTATTCTTAAAATTCATTGGCCATAGTGTTAAATGGATATCTAAACGTACTTGTGATCTTATGATCCACCGAGCCAATGTCTGGCATTAATGGGGCCCGGTCTGATCCTGGGAGGAGCGCCCGAAAGTATTTGTGCTCATCAGAGTTGATTGATCACGGTGTGACATTGCACCGAAGTGCATGACTTGTTAGATTTTTACGGCATTCCATTATTCGTACTTGTTACTTGTTTACATGATTACTTGAAAAGTACATGAATTACTTGACTTGCGTGAAATGGCCAATTACAAGAAATTATTTATTTGTTCAAAGTTATTACTTAAAAATTTCTCTTGATATCTTGTTATCTCAATTACTTAGAAATTTCACTCATGCTATACACTTTTCGATGCAACTTGGAAAGATTACTTAAATTGTTAAACACTTGAAGATTGCCTGGTTTTTAGAGATATAAAATCCTACTGAACTTTTTGCTCACCCTACGTTTTGGTTAAATTGTTGCAGGAAATGACATTGAACAAGGAGACAAGAGTGAAATAGTGATTTTCTTTTCTCTAGGATTTATGTAGATCATTAGTGTTTTATAAGAATCATGTATTTTGGGTTTGGAAGTTTGTAATTTGCCTTTATGGCTTATGAATTAGCATTGTATACCTCTATTTTGATGGAATAAAAGTATCATTTTCTCATCAATCTTTGTCTTAGAATTAAATTTGTACATGCTCTGATCGATACGCTTGATTACGACTCGCTCACACCCTCGATATTCCGCGTCGGGGCGTGACAATCTTTGTGGTATCGGAGCCTAGGTTACATAAAACCTAGGATTCTTAAACTTAGGTTAGGTTTTAGATCAATATCTAGAAATTGGATAGGTCTTAAAACCTTCCCGGTAAGATTGGATAGAAACACGGGTTACGTTTTAAGAAAAAGGGAATTATCAAGAAATAAATACCAAAACAAAAATAATAAACCTTGAAATTATGGTTTCAGGCTAATTCTCGCAAATGGACGCCGAGAGAGCTCAATGGCACGAGATGCAACACACCTTTCAAGGCTTAACCCAAGCCCTCCAACAGGTTGCTCAGGGAGGAGCAAACAGAGGAGCTGGTGATTTGCATAGGAATTTTTGAAGCATGAACCCTCCCAAGTTCGCTGGATCTATAGATCCGGATGAAGCCGAACACTGGATTAAGGAGTTTGAGAGGATATTTCAAGTTATGCAATGTGCTGATGAGGAAAAGGTCATACTCGCTACTTTCCAACTGGAAAGAGATGTCTGTGCCTGGTGGGAATCGGTCGAAGCTACTTTACTGCACGACCAAATTCTATGGGAAGAGTTCGTGGAACACTTCAATAGTAAATATTTTTCTGACCGAGTGCAAGAAAGGAAGGCTGTCGAATTTGCCGCTTTGAAGCAAAGGGGTTTATCGGTAGCCGAATATGAAGCTCAATTCTCAAGATTATCTCGGTACGCTCCACATCTCGTGGGTACCGACAAAATGAAGGCAAGGAGGTTCTTAAATGGCTTAAGGCCTCAATATATTACTCAACTCGCCCCGATGGATATCCAAATTTATTCTGATGCGGTACGGAGAGCACAACTCCTAGAAGATGTAATGGAGTTATCGGATCGCATCCGAGGAAGGGAAGCCAAGAGAGAGCAAGTTACTGGGTCCGGAATGATGCGGGATGGACACGCGCCCTAGGACTCTAGCTCACGAGCGTCCCTAGCGAGTGATGCGTGGGACCGTGCGCGGTTGAGAAACTGGTAATGAGTCGGGTAGTCGGCTCTTTCGCACTCGGATCGAGTCACGGGACAGGTCTCGCTCTCTCTCTCTCTCGCAACGGTGATAAAATAGATATCGAGCTAAATTAACCTATCACATGCTCTCTAGCAGCGGCATATACAAATCAATACGTGTAAAACAAATGCCGAGTGAAGGAGCAAACACGATACCTCCACGCGCCGGGCGCGGGGAAGGCGATCCCGGCCAAGTACAGTAACTCCCGGTAACAAAATATTATAATAATTAAAGCAGTGAATTATCACCAACTCCACGCAGGGAGGTAAAGGGCTACACAAGTGGGCCCGGGAGGACTGATCTTGGGTTAACGGGAAGCGTTTCGATGTAGATTCGGCGGCACGCGTACTCACAAACGTGGGGACCACGTACTGGTCGGTGTGGCCGAGTGGGCCCAGAGGGGCTCCTTTGTGACAGTGGCTCCTGGAGAGACGCTCCCTGGGACAGTGGTACACTGGTTCACCCTGCGGAAGGCGAGTCGGCTCCGGTCTTCACTTGTTGACCTTGTTGCCCATAGATCTGAAGCTTCTATTTTACAGCGTGCGACCCGGCAAGATTTGCTGCTGCGATCAATCCCGACGTCAGATCGACACGAAATAGGTACCGTTGGAAAGCTGATCCGAAATCCTTCGACCAAGGACTGTGGAAGGAATTTTGATAGCTTTGGATTTTTTGTGGTGTATTTTTGAACTAACTGACTGACAGACTTAGAAAACTCTGGACAGAAATGAAGTTTCCTAATAACAGACGTTGACCGTGACTTAAACCTCCGATCTGGAAGTTGACCTCTTCATGAAAGTTGGACAGAGATAAGTAAGGAAGACGGGAGTATTTTTTTTGTAGATTTTCTAGTGGAGGTTTAATAGGGAAAACAGATCTTATGACACTGGTGGGTCGGATCTGGACTGCACAGGACATAACAGAAACTTGACTGAGTTTTAATTTTTTGGTGGAGAAAAAGAGCTCCTAAATTCGAGAAAAAAAATTTGGAGACGTGTTTGGATGGGCAGAACACCCAGTCCAAATTTGGACTCAATCAGAGAAGGGGAAGGGGATCAAACAAGGGAAACACAGGGTTGCTGTGACACAAAACAGAAAGCTGGCAGATCTGGGGGGCTGAGGAACATGAAATTGGAAAAATAGAAAACGAAGGGTAGAAATTCGGAAACTTTTTTTGGGAGAGGGTATTGGCGTGGTGAACCTACCCTCAAAATTTGGGCTCCAGAAGATCACGGACCTAGGAGCTAAAATTCGAGCAAGGAGGCTCTATCCTGATTTGGGCAGAACTCCGGCGATGGTGGCGGCGGCGCGATGGCGGCACGACGGTGGCGGCGACGGCAGCAGAAGTAGAACTCAGAGGGGCTGAGGAGAAGATAGAAGGGCTTCACACCCTAGAGAAGCCAGAAATCCATCTGCAAGGGGGGAGGAGAGAGGAGGGAGGGGCGCACCCTTCTTGGCCCTTGGGCAATTCACAAATTTTTCTATCATTAAACCTTACAAAACACTATACATGGGTTTATATAGAAGGGGAGGAAGGGGGAGGGGGTTGGAATTTCGTGGGAGAGAGGGGAGGGGTAGCATTTTCTTCCCCCATGTGGTCAATTGGCCTAAAAAAAGAAAATATAAAATGTCATTTTAATGGGGGGGCACCCCCTTGACTTAAGGGGAGGCATCTTGGACATTTTTCACCCATTGTCCCCTTGACTTGTCCAAGAAATAAAGAATCCTTCTAGAAGCCACCTTGGCATTTGTCCAGCCCCACATAGACCCCTAGGGCTTAGCTGGACCAATGGAGAAGGAGTGAGGGGGCCCCTTGCTGGTCCTACTAGACTTTTGCACAAAACCCACTAAAACCTAAAGACTCACAGTTTGGCTTATAAAGCCTTACAATTGCACATATGTTTTCCCAAGGATATAAAAATAAAGAAAAAGACACAAATGCAAATTAAAAATGTCAGTGCCCAGTGTTGATTCCCATCAATTCTCCCCAGGTGGGAAGAACTCGACCCCGTCGAGTAAGGGGTGCGGCTGCTCGAGTAGCTCCGACGGATGCGTCACCGAACCTGGAAGCGCGAAGTACGCTCCACTTCAAGTAATCGACACCTACTCATCCCATATAGATTCGATATGCTCATGCTCCTATGGGACTGAGGCTAAAGGTGGACACTCCGGGGTGGGGTCACTCTCAAAAGAGGGAAGGTGGCTCGAAGACTCACTAGGAATCACCGCTGGGTCCCTTATGTGACTAGATCTGATATGTGGGGTAGAGCCGATCCCAAAGTCTGACAAGTCTCACTCTCGAAAGGGACTAACAACGCGAGCGTACAAAGACCGACTCGACTTGACGTATGCACATGCACTCGATAGACAAACGGTACGAAACAAAGACTGACACACGACCCTAAACAAACCTACGGTTAGTCCGACTCATGCATATGCAAAGGTGGACCAGGACACCCGAATGTGTGCCATGCATACACTAGATGCAACCAGTGGTTGGCAGAATGTGGGGCTCTTAGACATCCTAAGGTGGACCATGCATGCACATTGGACTTGGATGTGGGAGGGCCAGGAGTACCAAATGCATCTTCTTCCTTTCCCCTATATGATGGTGTATCTCGTAAGGGAACGGGCGTGGTGGGTGTAGACGACCCGGCCCATGGGGTAGGGGTGTGGTAGTGGACTCCCTCAAAGAAGTGAAGTATATATGGTGGGTCTAGGGGTCCACTAGGGAATGGGTCAAAGGGATCAAAGAAGGTATGACGCCTTGTGGTGGGTTCCCACAAGTCACGGTCCCATGTGTGGTAGTCTTGAAGGTGTGGATGGTCACCTTCATGCATTGTGGTAGGTGGGATGGTGATCATGTGTAGAAAATAAGATTCCTCCCTTAGGCAAAAGGGAATGAAGTCAGGCTTGGCCGGCATGGGGAGGAATAAGAGGATCTCCGTGGTGACACAACCCACGGTGCACACGGAGGTAATGGATCCTAAGGTCGGATAGGTGAAGCTAAGACTAGTGGGTTGGTCGAAGCCTCGGGCCAATGAGTGCGTCAACTTCCATTGTGAGTCTAATCCCATAACAAGGTCATCCAAGGTATCAACATGGTGACTAGACGAAATGTAGTGTGGTAGGAGTTGATGGGCACTAATGGTAAGATGGGGTCCATGGATGGGTAAGGAGGTGAGACCAAGCCATCCTTGAGCCAGCTAAGAAGTGGCTCGGCTGTAAAAAGCGTACCCATTAGAAACACTGGTGGCTCGAGCTGAGGTGGCTCCAAGTTTGATGGTTCCGAAGGATCGGAAGTAGAGGGTGGCAATGGAGCACTCACGGGTGGTGAAGGATCACGTGTCCTTTCTATCATATCCGTCGAAGGTGCGGGTTGGAGTAGGGGCCTCGGGGTGGACTCGCTCCTCATCTCTCGGCCCGGGTGTGGACCTAGGCTCGGCTATAAGTAGGGCTTCTTGCCGCACTTGGGTGGAGGTGCTTGGGTAGGATTCGATGGACGTAAAAGAGCGGGGTTGGTTGGAGGTGTGGCCCACTTGATTGTGGGTGAGTTGGTAGGGTCGGCTAGTGGTATGACCCCCGTGGTTGGAGGTAGGTGGGCGGGGAAGGTAGACCCTCCTAAGCGCTCCCTTCATGTCCCACCATGACTCGATGGGCCTTAGCCTCCTATCCACTCAGAAGTATTTGATGTCCCTCCATGTTTCGGTGGCTTCATAAAAAAGTCACCTTCTGGCAAAGTCGACTTGCATGGGACCAGACATAATGTAAACCTCAAAGTAGTCATCCATAACGGCTTCCCACTCTAGGTAGTCACACGGGTCTTCAGAGCCATAGAAGTCCCGGGCTACGTGTCTACGGGGGTGGTCTAGGTGGTTCTCCCATCTTTGGTAGTATCGTCACCATGCATAAGATCCGGGTGTTTGGTAATCCATGGGACACGGGGAAGCTAGTGGATGGCCATGCCGACACTTGGACAAGACACTAGACACGACCCTAACTAATGCAAAGTTGGAATGTAGACTCGACTACCAACCTAGACACAACCAAGATTTGGTACCTGGCGGAGTCTGGGGATCCAAAGATCCTCTCACGCGAGTGAATCACCTCTCGGATAGGCGTAACCTAATGGTCGGGTGACACCTTTTTATATACCGAACAATGGTATGCAAATGCAACAACCGACTTAGACTTAGACTCCTAGACTTAAATGACTCTTTTTTTTGTTTTTGACCAAATACTACCCTAGACTCAACTGGCTCTCTGATATCAAATTGATGCGGGACGGACACGCGCCCTAGGACTCTAGCTCGCGAGCGTCCCTAGTGAGGGATGCGTGGGACCGTGCGCGATTGAGAAACCGGCAATGAGTCGGATAGTCGGCTCTTCCGTACTCGGATCGAGTCACGGGACGGGTCTCGCTCTCTCTCTCTCTCGCAGCAGTGATAAAATAGATATCGAGCTAAATTAACCTATCACATGCTCTCTAGCAGCGGCATATACAAATCAATACGCGTAAAGAAAATGCCGAGTGAAGGAGCGAACACGATACCTCCACGCGTCGGGCGTGGGGAAGGCAATCCCGGCCAAGTGGGGTAACTCCCGATAACAAAATATTATAATAATTACAGTAGTGAATTATCACCCACTCCACGCAGGGAGGTAAAGGGCTACATAAGTGGGCCCGGGAGGACCGATCTTGGGTTGACGGGTAGCATTTTGATGTAGCTTTAGCGGCACGCGTACTCACAAACGTGGCTCCACTGTGACAGTGGCTCCTGGAGAGATGCTCCTTGGGACGGCGGCATGCTGGTTCACCTTGCGGAAGGCAAGTCGGCTCCAGTCTTCACTTGTTGACCTTGCTGCCCACGGATCTGAAGCTTCTATTTTACAGCGCGCGACCCGGAGAGATTTGCTGCTGCGATAAATCTCGACGTCGGATTGACAAGAAATAGGTACCGTTGGAAAGCTGATCCGAAATCCTTCAACCAAGGACTGTGGAAGGAATTTTGACAGCTCTGGATTTTTCGTGGTGTATTTTTGAACTGACTGACTGATAGACTCAGAAAACTCTAGACAGAAATTAAGTTTCCTTATAACAGATGTTGACCGTGACTTAAACCTCAGATCTGGAAGTTGACCTCTTCATGAAAGTTGGAGAGGGATAAGTAAGGAAGATGGGAGTATTTTTTGTAGATTTTTAGTGGAGGTTTTATAGGGGAAACAGAATTTATGACACTAGTGGGTCGGATCTGGACTGCACAGGACAGAACAGAAACTTGACTGAGTTTTAATTTTTTGGTAGAGAAAAAGAGCTCCTAAATTCGAGAAAAAAAATTTGTGGAGACATGTTCGGATGGACAGAACACCCAGTCCAAATTTGGACTCAATCAGAGAAGGGGAAGGTGATCAAACAAGGGAAACACAGGGTTGCTGTGACACAAAATAGAAAGCTGGCAGATCTGGGGGGCTGAGGAGCACGAAATTGGAAAAATAGAAAATGAAGGGGAGAAATTGGGAAACCTTTTTTGGGAGAGGGTATTGGCGTGGTGAACCTACCCTCAAAATTTGGGCTCCAGCAGATCACGGAGTTGGGAGCTAAAACTCGAGTAAGGAGGCTTTGTCCTGATTTGGGCAAAACTCCGGTGATGGTGGCGGCGGCGCGATGGCGGCACGATGGTGGCGGCGGCGGCGGGAGAAGTAGAACTCAGAGGGGCTGAGGAGAAGATAGAAGGGCTTCACACCCTAGAGAAGGTAGAAATCCATCTGTAAGGGGGGAGGAGAGAGGAGAGAGGGGTGCACCCTTCTTGGCCCTTGGGCAATTCACAAATTTTTCTATCATTAAACCTTACAAAACACTATACATGGGTTTATATAGAAGGGGAGGAAGGGGGAGGGGGTTGGAATTTCATGGGAGAGAGGGGGGGTAGCATTTTCTTCCCCCATGTGGTCAATTGGCCTAAAAAAATAAAATTCAAAATATCATTTTAATGGGGGGGCACCCCCTTGACTTAAGGGGAGACATATTGGACATTTTTCACCCATTGTCCCCTTGACTTGTCCAAGAAGGAAAGAATCCTTCTAGAAGCCACCTTGGCATTTGACCAGCCCCACATGGACCCCTAGGGCTTAGGTGGACCAATGGAGAAGGAGTGAGGGGGCCCCTTGCTGGTTGTACTGGACTTTTGCATAAAAACCCACTAAAACCTAAAGACTCACAATTTGGCTTATAAGGCCTTATAATTGCACATATACTTTTTCAAGGATATAAAAATAAAGAAAAGGACACAAATGTAAATTAAAAATATTAGTGCCCTGTGTTGATTCCCATCACGGAAGTTTCAAACCTTCCTTCGGGAAGAAAAGGCCCAATGACGGGCGTAACTTCAACAAGGATGGGCGAAATTTCAACAAGGGTGGACGTAACTTTCAAGGGGACAAGAAGCCAAGAACCTTTGACAAGCAAATTATTCCTTTCTCTATGTCATCAAAGGAATTATACAAATTCTGCGAGAAACCCGGACACAAAGTCGAGGAATGTTGGAGAAAGCTTGGCGCATGTCTTCGATGCGGGAGTCGGGAGCATAGGATCCCGAATTGTCCTCTTCTCAATGAGCAAGCTCCACCGGAGAAGCTTCCACCTATTATCAAAAAGTAAGGAAGACTTCAAGCTCTTATGGATGCGGAACCTACCGAGGAAGGAGGCGTCATGGAAGGTACTCTTTCTGTGTACTCAAGGCATGCCTCTGTCTTATTTGACACCGGAGTTACGCATTCATTTATATCTAGAAGATTTGCTGGTCTTTTACCTATGAAGTCTGTTTCATTAGATTCTACACTCACTATTACTACCCCTATTGGAACGGGAATGGAGATTAAACATTTCTATCCTGCTAGTGAAGTTCTAATTAGCGGTTATAACTTACCCGCTGATTTGGTATGCATGGAGATGGACGGATATGATGTTATATTGGGTGCCGATTGGCTATCTGCACATGGTGCTAGTGTCAACTGCAAGTTGGGTACGGTAACTTTTATGGGTTACCCCAACCTCTTATTTTTTGGTATCAGGCATTCTAGATACATATCTCTCATTTCGGCCCTCAAAGCCGAGAAATTATTAAGGAAGGGTTGTGCCGGTTTCTTAGTTTCCATCACTATGATCGAGCACACGGAACCCCTTCTAAAGGACATTCCTATCGTTCAGGATTATTCTGATATATTTTCGGATGAGTTGCCTGGTATTCCTCCAGAGAGAGAAGTTGTCTTCTCTATTGATTTAATTCCGGGAGCTGCACCAGTTTCTAAAGCTCCATATCGGATGTCTACCGTTGAAATGAAGGAGTTAAAGGAACAACTATTGGAGTTATTGGAAAAGGGGTTTATCCGACCAAGTACTTCACCTTGGGGAGCCCCGGTCCTCTTTGTTAAAAAGAAGGATGGTTCGATGAGACTATGTGTTGATTATCGGCAATTGAATCAACTCACCATCAAGAATAAATATCCATTACCGAGGATTGATGAATTATTCGACCAGATTTCTGGAGCTCGATATTTTCAAAGATCGATCTTCGATCAGGTTATCATCAATTAAAGATCAAGGAAGGGGATATTCACAAGACTGCATTTCAGAGTAGGTATTGGCATTACGAGTTCACCATTATGCCTTTTGGCCTAACAAACGCGCCTGCCGCATTTATGCAATTAATGAACAGCGTATTCAGGCCATACCTCGATCAATTTGTGGTTGTCTTCATTGACGACATTTTGATCTACTCCAAGTCAAAGGAAGAACATGAAAAACATCTCAAGAAGGCCCTTCAATTATTAAGAGATCACAAACTTTATGCCAAATTAAGCAAGTGTGATTTCTGGTTGAAGGAAGTTTCTTTTCTCGGTCACATAATTTTCCAGAACGGTATCGCTGCCGATCCTTCAAAGGTCGAGGCCGTAAAGAACTGGGAATGACCTACTAGTGTGACAGAAATACGAAGCTTCTTGGGATTGGCTGGATATTATCGAAGGACTTCTCCAAGATTGTAATATCTTTGACAAGATTGACAAGAAAGGAGAATCTTTTTATATGGTCCGAGGAATGCGAGAAGAGCTTTCAAACTTTAAAGGATTGTCTGACGACTGCCCCTATTCTTACATTACCTACGGAAGGAGGAGGATTCGAAGTGTATGCTAATGCATCTGGAATTGGCCTAGGTTACGTATTAATGCAACATGGTAAGGTTATAGCCTATTCTTCAAGACAATTAAAGAAACACGAGGAAAATTACCCCGTTCATGACCTAGAGCTGGCAGCTGCGGTCTTTGCTTTGAAGATCTGGCGACATTATCTCTATGGCGAAACCTTTATTGTGTATTCCGATCACAAGAGTCTCAAATATTTATTCTCTCAAAAGGAGCTCAACTTGAGACAAAGATGGTGGTTGGAATACTTAAAGGATTTTGATTTCTCTATACAATACCACCCTGGGAAAGGCAATGCCGTAGCTAATGCTCTTAGCCGGAAGCCATTGGCCTTATTATCAAGTTTGATGGTTAAAGAATGGCATCTACTTGAATAAATGGCAAATTTAAACCTCAATGTGGAGGAGAAGAAAGACGGAGTGTTTATTGCAAATACTCGACTCCAACCCGAGTTACTCTCGGAAATCAAGGAACGGCAAGATGATGATCCGATGATCGTTGAAATTAAAGAGAAACTAGATCAACGACCGAATTTCTTTCTGGCTGATGATGGAAGGTTATTATTCAAAGGAAGAACTTGCATACCCGATTGTTCTACCATCAATGGTAAAATCTTGGAGGAAGCACATCGGTCAAGGTACACTATTCACCCCGGTGCTACAAAAAGGTACCAAGATCTCAAGAGAACTTTCTGGTGGCCTAACATGAAAAGAGAGGTAGCCGAGTTCATAAGTCGATGCTTGGTATGTCAACAAGTTAAAGCCGAGCACCTCAAACCGACTGGTAAACTCAAGCCTCTCGAAATACTAGAATGGAAATGGGATAGTATCGGTACGGACTTCATAGTTGGATTGCCGAAGACCCGAAGTGGTTTTGATGCTATATGGGTAATTGTGGACCGGTTAACCAAGTCCGCTCACTTTTTACCTATCAAGACTAAATGGACCGTGGATGTTCTAGCCGCCTTATATATCAAAGAGATCGTAAGGTTGCATGGTATTCCAAGTTCTATTATTTCGGATCGAGATCCGAGATTCACCTCTCACTTCTGGAAATGTTTACAATCATCTATGGGTACTAGGCTAAGATTTAGCACTACTTTTCACCCTCAGACTGATGGACAAACTGAGAGGACGAATCAGATTATTGAAGATATGTTGAGAGCATGCATGATAGACTTCGGCGGAAGTTGGAATGAACATTTACCATTGACTGAGTTCGCTTATAACAATAGCTATCAGTCAAGTATACAAATGGCACCATTGGAAGCTCTTTATGGCTGAAGCTGTAGATCGCCTCTATGCTGGAGCAAGGCTGGAGAGAAGGGATTGCTTGGTCTCGATATTGTCCAAGATACAACTGACAAAATCCAGTTGATTCAAGAAAGATTGAAGGTAGCTCAATCACGGTAAAAGAGTTATGCCGACAATCGAAGTAGAGACCTCGAGTTCCAAGTGGGGGAGCACGTCTTCTTAAAGATCTCACCCACTCATGGAATTAAAAGATTCGACATCAAAGGAAAGTTGAGTCCAAGATTTATCGGCCCTTTCGAGATTCTAGAGAGAATCGGCGAGGTGGCGCACAAGCTGGCTTTGCCTCCTCAACTGGCCGGTGTACATGATGTCTTTCATGTATCAATGCTGAGGAAGTACGTGTACGATCCTTCGCATGTGATATAGTTTGAAGATTTGAAGCTACAAAATGACTTATCATATGAAGAAAGACCGATCAAGATAATGGATCAAAAATTACACCAACTGAGGAATCGGGCCATTCCGATGGCAAAAGTTCAATGGAGCAAGCGTGGATTCGAGGAAGCCACCTGGGAATTGGAAGAGTCCATTAAGAAGAAGTATCTGGACTTAATCTCATGTTAGAAATTCGACTTCTCCATTCGAATTTTTGAATTTTAGTTATATAATGTGAATTTGGAGGACCAAATTCTTTTAAGTGGGGGAGGATGTAGAAACCCGATAAATTAAAATGATAAATAATTTTTTTCAATGAATTATATAATTAAAATCTTCACGAAATAATTAAATTATATTTTACTATATGAAATAAACTAGATAAATGTATTTACTTGAATTTACTTAAGGTAAATAGAAATTAAATACTCTAACCCTTAGAAAAATCATAGTAAGCCCAATAAAAGTCCATATAATAGATTAGGATTATAATTGACCCATTGGATAATCTATAATGGGCTGAATTAATGGTTAAATGATTCAATAAAGGTTAAATTAACCTTAAATTCGTAATATGTGTTTAATATGGCATTTAAGGGATTAAAATAACTCAATTTCTAGAAGATTGACTCAAGAATCAAACCTTACCTACCAGCCACCTTAGACCAGCCATTTTTACATTGGTTTCACACCAAATTAAGGCTAGATTAAGAGGAGCAGTTGGAATTTTCTTCTAATTCAAAGTTAATGAGTTTGGTAAAATTAGGTAAGGAATCTTGACAAATTTAGACAAGTTTTGGCTATAAATAGGACCCTATTCGACCCTCAAATCATCCTTGGTGGCCTAGGCTATGCTGCTGCAGAGATTGGAGGGGATTTGAAGGGAAGATTCAGAGATCAAAGGGCTTTCTTATTATTGGGGCTATTTTTCTACCTCTTCCTTAGATCTGCTCAAAGGTAGGTGTCTCTCATACTAAATCTTAATTAAAGTATGTTATCTTGTGTATTTTTCAGTGCTCTTTCCATTGATACCTGTTTCTCTAAATTTCGTTAAGAAATGAGCAAGTTATGGTCTTTTTATTGGAGGGATATTCCAGTTTTTCTTCAAAACCAGAACGCGCTGCCCATCGGGGGCGCGTTCATAAACGCGCTGCCCCGACATGGCGCGTTCCTATACCTTATTTCCATCATCCAGATTTTTAATATATATATATATATATTAACATTTCAGATCACGCTAGTATTGGACAGCGCGTTCTTCAGATCGTGCTATCCGGAGCCAGTGCATTCTCAGAAACCCAATTTTCAAAAAAATATATAATTAAATAAATTTTCAGATTGTGCTAGCACTAGCCAGTGCGATCTTCAGATCGCGCTAGCACTGGCCAGCACGTGGGGAAGACTCCCGACGAAATCACACTTTCCCCAATACAAGAACTAAATAAGTACATATCCAAACACGGCCCACTCCTCATAGGGAGGTAAAAGGCTACAGCAAGCAAATCCGGGTAGGTGTGACTGGGTTCACGGGCCGCAAGTCGGTGAAGCACGACAACCACGAGCTGCTGCAAATCGGTGTGGACTGGACTACACCATGGACCGGTCTGTGTCCAGTAGTGAGGAAGGCACGTCACTGATATTGAGAAGGGAGTAAATGCCTCTGACGGTGTGCTGCAGTGGATGACGATCCTCTTGGAAGAAGATGGAAGCTGATGACGTCGGCTAGAACCTCCGGTGTAGTCACGGACGGGTGGGTAGACTGTAGACCGGCCTGCGTAGGTGTAGGCGACCAACGCAAAGGGAGGCCTGGTACGCGGCCTTCTGGACGTCCTCTGAACACGAATTTGACGTGGACGTAGGCAGGAACGTCCCAAAGATGCGAGTGGAAGATGGGCCGTAGCTGTGCACCGTGGGAGTCGGGGTGGCTCTGAAAGTGGTCACCTGTGTAGTCTGGCCTATCTGCAGGTAGCAGGACAAACAGAGGAAGAACGTGGGAGGATGGAGGATGGGTGGCAGGGTCGCACAAACTAAGAAATAGTCTTCAAGCTGTGATGTCCCCATCAAAAAGCCCCCTGTTTTCTCTTGATTTCATACTTTCTACACGTCATATTTCATGTTTTCCCATGACTACACAGTAGCCTTTTAGTTCATGTTGTCCATAACATCTTAACTAGAAAAGATAAGAACTTTGATTAAATCCATGCCTTCCTATGCTTTAGAATCATGTTATCATGTTTTGGACTAGCTTTTTATGCGTTTGGCGTCATTAATTTGCCCTAGAATAGGCCATGCACGCACTTTTATCTTCTGTCTGTTGCAGACAGAAGACGTGTAGCACCCCCGATAAAATGATAGAGAAATTAAACTTTTAAAATAAACAATCCTATATGAAGGCCTTATAAAAAGAACCATACCTTAGGAGGGCTACTATATAAATATACCTGCATTTAAGAGGCCCAACATCACTTAAATGCCAACACATGGATAGTATGTAGTGGGGGTTTCTCTTTTCCAACACAAAGGGAATGGGTGCCCCTTACCAGGGTGCCATTCACCAAATTGAAGCCCCCGTGCAAGGGCGCCATTTACCTTCAGGGGCCACCATCCCACACCATAAAGGCCAACCAATTATATACACGTGAAGGGGCAACTTTTGTCTAAAAGCAATAGGAATGGGCGCCCCTATACAAGGGCGCCAATTCCATGTACAGTGGCCACCCAATTAATGGGCGCCCCTATCTAGGGTGCCATTTCCCTATAGTAACCCACATGTTGTAGAAGGGGTTGAAACAAGAACAACCTACGTTTGTTGGCAATAGACCCATGAGGGAACATATACAGCAAGGCTTTCATATCTGGTTTCCAAGGGACCCTTACAATTATTCCCTATAAACATGCTTCCCTATCGAACATGCAATACTTACTGATGTTTCCTTCAATGAGCCAGAAGAAGGGCACCTTCTTCCCGACGTGAAGGGGGCATCTTCATCCTGTTGCTGGAGCTCTTTTTCCCACGTGCTTCTTCCTGCTGCCGAAGAGAACGTGAAGGGGCTTTCTTTATTTTCTTTATCTGTACTACATGTAGCACTCCAAAAAAAAAAGAAGGTAGGTGTTCTCAAGATCTAGCCCAACCCGTAGCTAAAGTAGGGTAACATAACATGCTAGTATAATCCATCTGTCATGCCATATAGCCTGTTCCATACTCTATAGCATGTTACACAGGTTTTAAGTAGACCATACTCTATAGCATGTTACACGGGTTTTAAGTAGAACAACTATAGCCTGTTACACCAGTTTTCTACATAGTCTGTTATACTGATTTTATGGGATTCGAATATATCTATTACACTAGTTTTTACAGCCTTAAAATAGCATTCTTAGCCCTAATAAGTAACATATTTTACTAAATATATATGTGTTTTAAAAAACCAAAAATTCCCAGCCTTCAGGTAAAGGGCGCCCCTCACCTGGGCGCCATTTCCTGAAGGGGCGCCCTAGGCAAGGGCGCCATTTAATTGAAGACCCTACACAGTGTCGTCAATCCATTTTCTAACAATTAATAATCAATGCATTCAAAAATTAATATATGTGAGACTAAACCATAAAATTCTTGCATGAGTATGATTCGATGATCTTGATATTTTTCTCTATCTGTCAATATCCTTATTTCTTGATTCCGAGAACTTTTGAAATCATGAATAGTAACTTGTGTCACAAAATGTACATGTCTGGTGCGTATATGAGCTTGAATAAAGGGCGCCCCTGTCTAGTGTGCCATTTACAAAATTGAAGACTCTCTGCAGAGTCTTCATTTAAATGAAGACTCTGCAGAGGGGCGCCATTTCCCTTTGAAAGAAAAAAAAACGGGAAATATGTATATAGGGATGGGGCGCCCCTTCCCACAGGCGCCATTTGCTTAAATAATGGCACCTGTGGGGGCGCCAATTCCAACCAGCAGAATGAAGGGCGCCCCTATCGAGGGTGCCATTTACCTGAGTAATGGCAAACCCCAGGGCACCATTTTATGAAATAATGGTAGCCCTCTGGGTGCCATTTCCCCTGAGTACTGGTTTCACAGAACCTCTGTTCTGTCCGTAGATTTGGCTCCCCTCAATGAGGGCGCCAATTCCTGAAATAATTACAGCCATTAGGGCACCAATTCAATGACCTGTGGCAGCCCTTGAGGTGCCAATTCCATCTAGGTTCCAGACTTGCCTTGTGTTTTGTGATGTTTTAATCATAGCTCATTTATACATGATAAAATGTCCTTGAACTCCATTCATGGAATCTACCTTATGTTCCTACAATAGTTAATCCCTTGAAATTCCATATTGGCTATAAATGAGAGTAGATGTCAAAAGAAATACATGAAATGCTGTGCATATAGGGCCCGGTTTGGTCCTGGGAGGAGCGCCCGAAGGTACTTGTGCCCATGGGAGTTTATTGACCACGGTGTTTAAGCATTGCACTGAAGTACTTACTTGCTTGCTTGACTTGAGACATTCCACACTTACTCTCGTGACACTACTTACTTTACTTGACTTGCGTGGCCCAGAATGGGCAATACTTGACTGCGTGGCCCGAAAAAGGGTAAAGTACTTGCTTGATTGAAATAGACAATTCCAGTAACACGTACTTGATATTACTTGCTTGAACATGAATCTTACTTGCTTGAACATAAATTCTTGCTTGCCTGGAAAAATTGTATCGATATCTACAAGTTCTTGATATCCTGCTTGACAAATACTTGTGAAGAGGCGAAATCTCACGCTTGTATCCTGAGCGGGCTATGGATCACCTGAAGATGAACTGCAAGACAGGGAAACGTATCAGAGGGCACAGGGGGCTTCCCTGGGGTAAAACCCTCCGATGGCTAAGTCAGTAGAGCTGTGGTGGAAGTAATAATAGGGAGGAGAAAAGCTAGCGCGCGAGATTCCTCTCCACCAGAGGGTGAAGCGGATTGCTCAGGAGTTAGGGTATATGAGTACCTGAATGGCTCTCTTCTTCCGTCAGAGGGTAGCCCTGGTTTAAATAGTGTGCCGCCTTCAGGAGTCCTGCAAGCTGAGGGGTCTCCGGCGGGAGTTACGTCCTCAACGTGGGCTTTCATGGCCTTATCGTGGGAACGTTATCGCCTTGAAGTCTGGCAGTTTCTTGACTCCCCTATCCGTTGGGGACTCTTGAACCGATGATATTTGGTCTGGCCGAGCTCCTGAAACGCCAGCCCTGTCCGGGCGATGAGCATAGCTCGGTGAAAGAGGGGTCGGATAGGTCGGCTAATGCCTGTCTCTCCCGGGCGGGGAAACGGCTTGGGCCAGACCTTCCTTATGACCTGACCATCACTCGGGCCCTCCGAGCCTAGAGGCCGCCGGGGAGAGTTGTTTCCTCGAGTGTTTGTTTATTGGGCTTTTCTTCCCTGAGTGGGCCCTGTGGGCTGTCACCCAGGTGGGCTTGCCTCGTTGGACCCTGTTGGGTCTAGTTGGGTTGCTCTTTGGGTGGGCTACAGAAATCCCCCTCTCCACTTGTCCCCCTCCTACTCCCGAGCCATGAAGGCTCGGTCGAGTAGCTTTTGAGGCTTTGGACCGGCGTGGCTCAGGTGGGTGGAATTCTGTTGGCGTGATGGAGTCACATGTAGTGGTCGCCTGGGCCCGTAATGATGATCCTGACGGATTTGAACTGAAGGGGCCCCCCTTTTCTCGGAGCACGGAACGACGCGCCGCCTTCCTCCAGGGTTTTATAGGCGTTGGGCGCTATTCGTCGTTCTAGGCTTCTCAGGGTTTTGGGCTTTCCTTAGTTTCTTTGCTTCTGGGGCTCCTTGATGCGCCGTGAGGGCACAGTGGAGGCGCAGAGTCTTGCGGCGGCGTTTGAGGAGTTGGCGAGGATAACCGCGGAGGCGGTCCGGCAACTTCCTTCCCCTCCGGAGTCTTCGAGCTCGCGCGAGGGATCATCTTTCGGCTCGATGGCTGGTCTGCCTCTGAAAATCGGGCAGGTGAGGCGGGAGCCCATCTCCAACTGTAGTGAGTTGGGGGAGGCCGAGGTGAGAAAGCTGGAGCATCGCTTTCGCTTGCCTCTCAGGTACAGCTTTGCTGCCGCCGCCCCGTATGAGACGAGTCTGGACAGCCGTACGGGGTACATTTGCACTTTCCTTCTGGCTTGGAAGAGTGGGTTTCGCCTTCCCTTCGAGCTTCTTGTACTCCAGCTTCTCGAGTTTTTCCGGTTGGCGCCTATTCAGTTGGTGGCCAACTCATATCTCCTTCTTTCCGCCTTTCGGATTCTCTGTCGTCAGCACGACATTTTTCCTTCCTTGGACCTCTTTCATTATTTTTTCGAGTTGAAAGCGCACCCGTCGGCGGGGAAGGGCTTTTACTTCATCCAGGCGAGGAGGAACAGGAGTTGCATCTCCCTCGCTGCGAAGGACTCCTCGCACAAGGGGTGGAAGACCCAATTCTTCTGGGAGTGGAGAGGGGGATTTCTGTAGCCCACCCAAAGAGCAGCCCAACTAGACCCAACAGGGTCCAACGAGGCAAGCCCACCTGGGTGACAGCCCACAGGGCCCACTCAGGGAAGAAAAGCCCAATAAATAAACACTCGAGGAAACAACTCTCCCCGGCGGCCTCTAGGCTCGGAGGGCCCGAGTGATGGTCAGGTCATAAGGAAGGTCCGGCCCAAGCCGTTTCCCTGCCCGGGAGAGACAGGCATTAGCCGACCTATCCGACCCCTCTTTCACCGAGCTATGCTCATCGCCCGGATAGGGCTGGCGTTTCAGGAGCTCGGCCAGACCAAATATCATCGGTTCAAGAGTCCCCAACGGATAGGGGAATCAAGAAACCGCCGGACTTCAAAGCGATAACATTCCCACGATAAGGCCATGAAAGCCCACGTTGAGGACGTAACTCCCGCCGGAGACCCCTCAGCTTGCAGGACTCCTGAAGGCGGCACACTATTTAAACCAGGGGTACCCTCCGACGGAAGAAGAGAGCCATTCAGGTACTCATATACCCTAACTCCTGAGCAATCCGCTTCACCCTCTGGTGGAGAGGAATCTCGCGCGCTAGCTTTTCTCCTCCCCATTATTGCTTCCACCACAGCTCTACTGACTTAGCCATCGGAGGGTTTTACCCCAGGGAAGCCCCCTGGGCCCTCTGATACGTTTTCCTGTGTTGCAGTTCATCTTCAGGTGATCCACAGCCCGCTCAGGATACAAGCGGGAGATTTCACCTCTTCAACTTGAAATCATACAATACTCTTTCTATGAAGTTCTTGATATCTCGCTTGTCAACTTGCTAGTAATTGAAATCATGCGATATTCTTTCTATACAGTTCTTGATTTATCGCTTGTCTAGCATGCATAGCTATACCTGCATTGTACGTAACATGTAAACTACTTAAAGATTGCTCGAACTTGAGATCTAATTCCTACTGAGCGATTCGCTCACCTAGTTGCAACTCTAATATTTTTCAGGTAATATGGATAGCGACCACCATCAGGATGGGAATGAAACCGAGTGAAGAGTGCTGGAACGCCAATCGTCTACTGTTAGCTAGTCGCATTCTGATTATCTAGAGTCCTTACCTTTGTGTTTCCAGCTATGTCAGTTATGTCAGTCTAGTTGATTAAACTTGCTAAGGCTCGTAGCCTAGTAGTTGGATTGAATAATGTATGTCATGGACGAGAATCATCATCAATTGGTTAATTGTACAAATTTGTTATCTTGGACTATTGGTATTGTTTTAGAAATTAAATCTTAGTCATTATTTAGTCTTTTGTGCACTCTATCTTTTGTCAAAAAAAAAAACATATATACTACTTTGATTGAGTGGTTCCATATAAGCTGGCCACGACCCGGGTATCTTTCGCGCTCGGGGTGTGATAGTTTTCGTGATATCAGAGCCTAGGATTTCAATTCCTAGGAAATTAGAAGTCATGATCAAAATCTAGGGAAAAAAAAGAACCCAAGTCCAAGGATAGTCTACACCTTATACCCGGTGAGATGGGTAGAGCCATGGGTTAAGTTCTATAATGACATTCGACCTTATAAATTAAACATGATACTTAGTACACTTAAATTCTCTTGTAGGATCATGGCCGCTAAAAGAGCACAATGGCGCGAGATGCAGTGCACCGTGCAAGGTCTTACCCAGGCGCTACAGCAAGTGGCGCAAGGTGGAGCTAACCGTGGAGCTGGTGATCTCCACAGGGGTTTTCGCAACATGAACCCACCAAGATTCGCGGGCTCGTCTGACCCCGAATATGCTGAAAACTAGTTGAAGGAGATTGATAGAATTTTTCGTGTAATGCAATGCACGGATGAGGAAAGGGTCTTACTGGCTATATTCCAACTGGAGCAGGATGCTCGAGGTTGGTGGGAATCCATAGAAGCAACATTGCCAGATGACCATGTCACATGGGATGACTTTGTTGAACATTTCAACAATAGGTACTTCTCCGACCATATTCAGGAGAAGAAGGCCATGAAATTTGCTGCACTAAAACAACGGGCCCTGACCATGGCCGAGTATGAGGCCCACTTTTCAAGACTATCTAGGTATGCACCCCACTTGGTGTGTACTGAAAAGATGAAGGCTAGAAGGTTCCTTATCAAGCTTTGGCCCCACTATATTACACAACTTGCGCCGATGGACATCCAAGTCTATTCGAAAATGGTTCGGCGTGCCTAGTTGCTAGAGGACACCACTGAACTGTCCAACAAGATTCGAGGAAGGGACAAGAAGGAACCTGTTAAAAGCCCAGGAAATTTCAAAGCAACATACAACAAGAAGCGGTATTACAATGAAGGAGAGTCCTCCAAAGGAAAGAAGTTTCAGAAGTATGACCAGCCTTTATCTACCACTACACCTTCTAAGGAAGTTTGTAAGTACTGTGACAAAGCCAGTCACAAGACCGAGGAATGTTGGAGGAAATTGGGAGCGTGTCTCCGATGTGAAAGTCACAAACATCGAATTCCTGACTGCCCATTGATGAAGGAGCAAGCCACTAAGGATGAGAAGCGTCCGGTAAAGAAACAAGGCCGTCTGTAAGCTCTCCAAGAGACGGAACTAACAGAAGGTGGAATCGTGGAAGGTACACTAACTGTTTGTTCTAAAACTGCTAAAGTTTTATTTGATACCGGGGCAACTCATTCATTTATTTCCAAGACATTCGCTGCATCATTTTCTAAAGAACCCGAATGGTTAGACTTAGTCATATCTACACCACTCGGGAATGAGTCCGATATCACACATCACTACCCAAACTGCAAGGTTATGGTTAAAGGAAACAATCTACCTGTCAACCTGATATGCCTAGATATGAAGGGGTATGATGTCATACTAGGTGCCGACTGGTTATCCACATACCAAGCAACTGTATATTGCCGAAATGGTAAGATCACTTTCATGGATTACCCTGAGTTGGTTTACATTAGCCCTCGGAGTAGATCACCTCTTATCTTAGCTCTCCAAGCTAGCAAACTCATAAGTAAAGGATGTATGGCTTTCATAGCACTTATGACTGCTGCGGAAGTCGATGAGTTTAAACTTGAGGACATCCGTGTAGTTCAGGATTTTCCTGACGTTTTTCCAGAAGAATTGCCCGGCCTACCCCCGGAAAGGGAAGTGTCATTTACAATCGACCTTGTCCCTGGCATTGGTCTTGTTTCCAAGGCACCTTACAGAATGTCCCCCGCTGAGCTGAAGGAACTAAAAGAGCAGCTAATGGAGTTATTGAAAAAGGGTTTCATCAGGCCGAGTACTTCCCCATGGAGAGCACCCGTGCTATTCGTAAAGAAGAAGGACGGATCGATGAGACTATGCATTGATTATCGGCAGCTAAATCACCTTACAATCAAGAACAAGTACCCGCTGCCGAGAATTGATGAGCTATTCGATCAACTATCTGGAGCTACATACTTCTCCAAAATTGATCTTCGTTCTGGTTACCACCAACTGAAGATCAAGGAAGAAGACATTCTGATGGGGACAACTCCGAGCACTCCATATTTTTTGAGATTTCTGATGATCACCAGTAGTGCTACATCTTGTTCGCCGCTTTATTTCGAGTCATATGATGTATTTTTCATTTGCTTATTTGAGTCTTATCATGTAATTTTCCTTTTATTTGAGTCAAATACCTAGGTTAGGTAGTTATTTACCTAAGTCTTGAGTCATTATGTTGGTTTGATAGGTTAATGGGCCCAATTATATGGGCTAGGCCCAGGGGCGCCCCCTTCCCCTTGGTTTAGTGTTAGTAGTCCAAAAGTCAGGGACTTATGTTAAATTGTGGGAATCCTATAAATAGGACCCCACTCCCACCATTTAGAACTAATGAATTGTTGAAAGAAAATTTGAACTCCACCAAAATTGTGTGAGATTCTCTCTCTCTCTCTCTCTCTCTCTAAGGGGTGGATTCCCCTCTCTCTATCTCTCTCTCTTCTCCCTCACTCTAAAAGGGGCGACCCCCCTCTCTCTCTAGGGCGCCACCCTCTCTCTCTCCTCCCCCCTGCCACCTCATCCTCCACATCAGTCCCAACCCCTCATCTTCCCTAGGTCCATTCAATCCCACCATCATTCACACCAAGTCCCAAGCACTCTTTCACATTCCAAGGCAACCTTTCCTCTTCCCAAGCCACCCCTCCATCTCCCAGGGGAGAATACCATTCTCCCACACACCCGTTCACCAACCCCAAACAACCTTTCTTCTCCCCAACACACCCTTTCCCATCCCCAAGGCCACAATAACCACCCACCATTAACCACTCATTCAAACCAAGGGAGAGATCTCTCCTTCCCTCTCCCCTTCCCAACCCAAATTCACAGCTCCCCCTTCCTCCACTTGTTAGACAACCTTCCAACCACCATTCTGCCCCTCCCACACCTTGGATTACCTCCTACTAGACCCCCACATAGCCAGGGGTCGCCCCCACACCCATCCACCCCATTCCCCATCCCATCTACCCCATTTCCCATCACCTATCACCACCCTGTTTCATCTCATTTCGCACACAGCAGTCAAGGGTCGAGTTGTAGAGGCAGCCACGTCTTCACCAAGCCCCTTCTGGAGGCATATCATACATTGCTGGAAAGCTCATCCAGTCGGCTTCGCAGGCGAGGTGATCCTGCCTCGATCCGAGGTTGGAGCCGTCCACGACGTCTGTTCTTGTCTGACTGCGCATTCGGCACCTGAGCAGAGACTAGAGCCTCAGTTCAGAAGCTACTGCGACCACACCCCGACTCCCCTTGGCGCGCCACTTGACCGGGATGAAGCTCTACCAGTCCTCTGTCCAACGCAGGTAGCGGGACATCGTTTCAGGTTCGGAGTACCCAGTTCCAAATTTTCTCCCTCAGGTACGCAGAGCAGGCCAGTCAGGGTCAGTCCTGATACCCCCCACTCTTTGGGCTGGTTCTCTCGACTCCGACCTCTTCTGGTGCCATTCTCAGTTGCTAATCAAAGAAGACTCAACCACGCTCGTGACCATCCTAGTCCCGTGTCATTCGGATCTCAGAAGTGTTCATGGTGAATCCGACATCCTGCTGCAGCATCCAGGGACCAGTCAGAGCCAGAACAGAGTAGCACCGGTCCAGCGCCTGCCCCGACCGTCAGCGATGACTCGAACTCACAAGAAAATTCAGCAGCCCTCCCGGCTCAGTCAGTGAAGATTCAGCGCTATTCCAAGTTCGAGAGAACCCGTGGCAGCGCCAACAGCGAGTACCTGTCAGGCAGTTCCATAAGCGGGCAGAATCGGCGAAGTCCTCAATCGGCTTCTTCCTTAGCTTTCCTCCCTATCCCGCCTGGCCGGCTGACCGCCCCTCCCTGTGTGGAGGTAGTTTTGATTGTAATTGGATTATCCCTACCCCTAGTCCACCCCCTCTGTGAGGGCGTAGTGATTGTACTAGCAGGTAAGCGGCTGAAGCATCAGTGGCGCGGCGTGCGGGTAGCCCACGCCTCCCCGCTCGCCCTCGTCTCCGGCCGAGATCGGTGTATTCACGCCGATCAGGTGAGCTTTTGATCACTTCCTCTGCTGGTTTTACTTTTGCTTGTCTTAGTATTGTTTCTAGTTGCCCGTCGGCGGTGAGGTGAGCGCCCGATCTCAAACTCCATTGAATTGTACGACCACCGCGGAGTGAGTTGAGAGTGTGACCCTACAACCCACGCCCTTGGCGTGCTGGCCGCCCATAGAATTGGGCATCCCAAGCCCTTTGGAGGTCCATCCTAAGCTTGAAAAACCCCTGGATTAGAAAGGTCCAACCTCGGACCCTCACCACTATCGCCAGTCCACCTACGGACCCGGGTGTGCACGACACGGGTGAACCCGCTTAGGTGAGTCCGTTGTTCAGTTCGGTTGCTTGCGAATCTAGGTCTGGGGGGTCGTGTCACATCAATTTGGTATCAGAGTATGTTCACAACTTGTCTAGGGTGCATTCACATTTAGAGTCATCATCGAGCCACCCAGTGCATCATCATGTATACCCCTCTTTGGTTAACTCCCAACAACTCGGCCCTCCACAAGGGTTCGTATGACCCCCTCCTCTTGGAAATCATTGTAGATGGGGACCTTAGTTTTGACGGATCTAGTCCTAATGCCTACCTAAAGTGGGAGGCTACCATGGATAAAAACTTTGATAGGACTATGGTCTATGGACACGCTAGAGTCCGCATGGCCAAGGGGCGGCTTCGGGGACAAGCCAAGAAGGAGTGGGAACGCATAGTGGGCTTAAGAAGGGTTTGGAGGCAAGAACCCATAGGCTCATGGGAAGAGATGAAGATTGAGCTTAGGAAGATCTACGCTCCCTGACCTTCCCACTCCTACCTTGAGAACCATAACCCGAGGAGCACTCCCACTCCTCCTTTCTCTCCCAGTCAACCCAAGACCTCCCTTAGGGCCCAAACTCCACTACCCCAAATAATTACAACCCCGATCACCACCACCAACTCTCCCCAAATCCAAGGGCGACCCACTTCCATCCCTCCACAACCGGCCAATCCCAAAGGTAAAAGACCCCTAACCGACCCGGTTTCCCCCATGAGGGCCACCAAACCCCAACCCAAAGTCACTCACCTAACCCTCACCATTCAAACCCGAGTGGACCCCGAGTCCACCCATCCATCTAGGTCCATGATGGCCACCACATCCCAACCTAAACCCCCTTCTCCAAACCACACTACTCAAGCCCCTTTGGTCCCCGCCTCCACCCCGCCATCTTCCCCCATAAGGGACACACCTCCCAAGACCAACCAACCCAATCCTCCTTAACCCACCCATCTTCCACTACCAACCCCAATCCTACCCCAACTTAGGCCTCCACTACTTCCACTCCCAAACCCAACCCAAGTTTGAACTCCCTCACCACCCCGGGTGCCCCATGCCCCAACCTTCATCACCCCATCCCCAAAAGACCTTCCATTTCCCTTGGAGAGTAAAACCTCCACACCCCAAAGGGATGAGAATGTGATTGAGGTACATGAGGCCTCCCCCGATTGGGAAGAAGAATATGAGTCACAATATCATGAGTTAGGCCAGGAAGTTCCCATCCCATGTGTAGAAAGCATCATGGCTCACACACCGGACCACCTAGAAGAGGAGAACACCATGGTCACTATCCCAACCGTGGGGGAAACACATGTCCAAGTTGAAGAAGAAACCTCGCACGGTGGTCTTCACCCTACACCACCCTCCCTAGTTGGGGCCGAGCTCTGTTGTGCCCCCTGTGCATTGATGAAGTTATATAGTTTTGATGATAGCAACCACTAATGAATCATGTAAGATAAGAATTAGTAAATGTTCCGCATGATTTATCGTTCTTCATACTTTAGCATATATACTGTGTGCGTTAGCACAGTATGGGCATTGCGTTGACGTAGCCATATGGCGCATTGTCTGTTATCTGCATCAGGTTCATTCAAGTTCGTGCACAGCTTGCATTGGTGCATTATTTTTGGTACATAGTCAGTGCATTGACCATCTCGTGCGTATCTTGTTGAGACCGGTGTGATGGATTCAGAGGGGGGTGAATGAATCCCTCTTACACAATTTGCCCGAATTAAAAAACTCAACCTGATGAACTTAAAACTGATGCAGAATTAAACACGTTCATGACTGTAGGTTAACATCGAGTCTAACATACATCTATCTTTAAACACAAGAACAAACACTGTTGTTAACCGAACCCATTCAAGCAATCAACTGTAACTTAGACACTCAGATGGGTTGAGCAAATCAGAAGCACTCCAGAACAGTGATTAAGTAATTGAAGTGACTTTCTCAATACCAATATCAGATGATTGATATGCAATCAAATTCCTTGCTAGATAGAAGATTCAAATCGGCCTATGCATACATCTAGCGAATCGAATATGACAATCAAACCACAGTAGACGAAGGATTTTTTAGGTGGTTCAGTCCGCAGACCTACGTCCACCCCACACTCCAACCAGAATGTGGATTCCGCTGATACACTGCTTAACAGCTGGGCCTCACAGCTTCCCTACATCAGCTGAGCATCACAGCTTGCTTCCGCTGGGCAATACAGCTTATCCATCCGCTGCCTAACAGCTTGACCCGCTGGGCAATACAGCTTAGCCGACCAGAGGAATCCTCCTCTGCAACCGTTGAGCAACACAGCTTGCTCCGCTGACTAACAGCTTGAATAAAGGTTCAAAAGAAAAACACGAAGAACAAAGGAAACACAGCAACTGAAGGCTGTATACGATAAAGCACAAAACAGCTCTCAAAGAGCAAGTTGGTCTGGATCTGATCCAAGAGCCAACAGATAACACATCTTCAATGAAGTCTTCTCTCTTCTTTTTCACGAACTCTCTATCTCTCTTTTCACTCTCCTTTTTCTTCTTCTGCTAATCTCTCTCTCTCTCTTTTTCTTTCTCTTTCTCTTCTTCAGAATCGTGCAGGCTCTCTCTCTGCTTCTGCTCTTTCAGATAAGTTCCCCTGCTTCGATCCTCACACTCGCTTACCTTTCTCCTGAGGAAGAAGCCTTTTATTTATAGAGCAGTGAAGGTAGGGAGTGTGCTTTCCACGATTCCCGCCCAGAGGCCTTAGTCCACGTGGCGATATCTCAGCACAATGATTCCACGTGTCACGATTAGGGTTAGACCTCCATTCTTGGATCACGTGCCCTTCTTGAACTTCTCCGTGGCATCGGACATAAAGTCACCTGCAGACAAGATATGAGTTATAAGGAAGATGTACTAACTTGATCATGCATGGAATAAACCCTCCACAGAGTTGGTTCGAGAATGTATAGACTTGTTAAGTCATCAAGGCAACCATGTGTAGACTCAGTATTCAAATGCACGAACTTTATGTATGCAACAGAATGTATAGACTTTGAGTGCATGATACTACTTTACATATGTATGCAGCAGAATGTATAGACTTTGAGTGCATGATAAAGAGTGTACAGACTTTGTTTTGAAAGATGCACAAATGCAACAGAAGAATGTACAGATGTTGAACGTGTGAAATGCAGTTTGCATCTATCAAAGTATGCACAACGAAGATGAATGCTCAGGCATGCTGTCAAAGAATGTACAGACTTTGCGTGCATGCGCCAAGAGGATGTACAGACTTTGCATGCCTGAAACAAGACAATGTACAGACTTTCTACCTAGCATTTAAGAATCAATGCATCATGTATAGACTTGCTTAAATGACGCATGGACATAACAGCAAAGACTGTGCAGACTGTGTGTATGCATGAAACAACCGAATACACTGACTATGCTCATGAATGTATAGACTTGATAGCATGTGGCGATGTATAGACTTGATAGCATGCAGCGATGTATAGACTTGTGAAATGATGCACGAACTATGCATATGCATGAAGTGCACTTGGCTGTATTGACTAATCGAATGAAACAACGGAGGCTGTACAGACTAGCCATCAACGAATGTACAGAATTGAGTTAATGTAGTCTAGGCAAAATTCTGTATAGACTTTATTCCTTGAACATGCATGAGTCTAGGCATTCACCAACTTATGGCCACCATGAAACATAGTTATGAAATGCACAAGCCTAGATAATTAACCCTGCACTGACTATGTATGCATAATGAACACGCATCGACATTGAATTAAATCGACTGATGAATGCACTGATGCAGTGTATGCATATGGCAGATAATGTACTGATGCAATGTACAGAAGAACCAACAAGTGCAGACACATGGTGATAAATCATTCATACTCACAGTGCTTGCTGACATCAAAACCACAGAGGCACAACATATCTCTAATTCATGCATGTTTGCATGTGTTAGCCAAAGTAAGTGCACTCATTTGGTCCATGCATACACTTAGTCTGCACGACTGCTTTGACAACTGAGCAAGTCTATACATCGCCGCATGATATCAAGTCTATACACTCTTTACCATGCAATCAAAGTCTATACACTCCATTGCTGGTACGAGTGGTTAAGTTCATGCATCATCACTCCAGAAAGTCTGTACATTGGTGTCGCATGCACACTAAGTCCATGCACTCCTTGATGGCATGCCCGTGCATTCATTATCAATGTGCATACTTTACTTTATGCATACTGCATTGAATTGTCTCGCACATACACTAAGTCTGCACACGACTGCCTTGATGTCGTAGCAAGTCTATACATAATGCATTCAGGCTTAAGCGCCACGCACAGTAAGTCTGTACATCATTTACACATTGCACTATAAGTCTGTACACTCGTGGATGATGTGTTTCTGCATTCATTCTCGTTGTACATACTCTCTTATATGCACACTGCATTTTATGCATCAAGTCTATACAGGCTTAGATCAAATCTCAAACTAACTATACGCTCTAATCCTTGCAGGATATCTGCTAGTCGAGGAACTTAAGAAGGGCACGTGATCCAAGAATCCAGGATCGTGACACGTGTAACGCAGTGAGCTGAAATACTGCCACGTGGTCAAGGCGCTCTGGGCGGGAATTGTGGAGGACACACGCCCACCTCTCTGATGCTATAAATAGAAGACTTCTCCATCTGGAGAAGAGTGATCATGATCAGAAGATCTCTGTGTGCTATTGAGAATAGAAGAAAAAGAGAGAGTGCAGCAGAGAAGAAAAGAAACGATCCAGAGAGAAGAGAGAAAGAGAATTTAATGAGAGGAGTCTGAGAGAATTTCTCTGAAAGACTGTCCATCAGTTTCTTAGTTCAGATACCAGAACTGAGATTGCTCATTGTGAGCTACATTCCAATTGAGCTTTCTTATTTTTCGTATGTTTCCATATCATTTTCTAAAACCTTGTTTTCAAGCTGTTAGTCAGCAGAGCTAAGCTATATTGCTCAGCGGGCAGAGGAGGATTCCTCTGGACGGGTGAAGCTATAATTCCCGAGCGGTTGTAGGCAAGCTGTGAGGCCCAGCAGTTGAAGCTGTGAATCAGTGGTTGAAGCCACATTCTAGGTTGGAGTGTGGGGTGGACGTAGATCTCGGGTTTGAGGTCGAACCACCTTAAAAACTTCCAGTCTCCTGTGTGTTTGCCTTGCGAATTGCTGTTCATCATGATCACTTCCATTATACGCTATAGATGCATGCTTAGGTCCGTTTGATTCAGATCTGCTATAGTTGGATTTCTGTGACTGCTCTCTCTTACTTCTCTATCGTCCTGCAGCAGCTTGTTTTATTTCCGCACTTGTGATTGTTGCAGTCTGGTTTAAATTGGGTGATTGATCTATTCATCCCCCTCTAGATCGTTCAAAGTCCCCCATCACTTGGTATCAGAGCCTAACTCTTTTTCAGGGACTAACATCCTAAAGAGGAACAACCATGAACGGTAAGGGAATGACAGCAGAAGGACATTCAATCTCCAAGCCTCCGTACTTCGATGGCTCTAACTACGCCTACTGGAAGAACAGAATGCAGGTCTTTCTGAGAGCGAAAGACTACGAGATCTGGCGAGTAGTGAGCAAGGGACCATTCGAACTACACGAGAATGAAGAGGTTTGGACGAGAGAAAAAAATCAGAAAATCTACTTTGAACTGGAGTGCCATCAATGCTATCCAGTGCGCACTTCATCCTACTGAGTTCTCAGAGTGTCATCGTGCAGAACTGCCAAGGAAATGTGGGATACACTGGAGGTTATCTACGAAGGGACAACATAGGTTAGAGAGACCAAGGCGAACATGTTGGTTTCAGAATATGAAGCATTCCGGATGAAACTCAGTGAGACTGTGACTGAGATGTATGCTCGTTTGACTATCATAACTAATGGTCTGAGGAATTTGGGAAAGAGCTATTCAGACTACGAGATTGTAAGGAAGATCTTGCGGTCTCTGACTCTTGTTTGGCACACAAAGGCAACAGTGATCGAGGAGTCAAGAGATCTTCAGACGATGAAAGTTGACGAGCTAATAGGTTCTCTAATGGCATATGAGATGAACCTTCCCAAAATTGATGAGCTCGAGAACAAGAAGAAACCAATTGCACTGAAGGCTAGTTCTAGCAAAACAAGCAGATCCAGCCATAACGGATCATCAAGCGAGCAGAGCAGTCTATCTGGGTCAGAAATTGATAGAGATCAACTTGCTATGTTGACAAGAGAGTTCAGGCGATTCTTGAGGAAAGAAGGCAGAAATTTCGGCCGAAGACAATTCAGTGGCTGGCGACACAACAGGTATAGGTCCAACCCAGCTAAGAAACCTGACACTAATGTTTGTTATCATTGCAGGAAGGCTGGGCATATGAAGGCAGATTGTCCAGAGCTCCAGATGCTGAAAGAAAAGTCCAAGAAAAGAGCTCCCAGAGGAAAAGCAATGGTGAGTATATGGAGCGACGAGGATGAGGGCAATTTGAGAAGTACATCAGAAAGTGAAGACGAAGAAAAGCACATCTGCATGATGGCCAGGAATGATGAAAAGGAGGAAGAAGACTCCGATGAGGTATCCTCTCCCTTTGAGCACTATACAATTTCTGATTGGGTGGATGCTTATGGAGACTTGCTAGATAAAGTAGATGACATTAGAAAGGAGAACAGGCATTTGAAGAAGAAAGTAAACTCCATTTTGAATGATAAAACCATGTCTGACAAAATAGCCTGTCTGTAATCAGAAAATGACAATTTAAAAAACTTTTGTGCTGAATTTGATGATCTGATGCATGCTTTAACAGATACTAGAAAGGAGAGTGAACTGTTAAAGAATGCTAATGATGATTTGAAGCTGAGAGTTCAATTGTTTGAAAATGAATTAAAAATTTCAAATGAGAAATATGAAGCTGTCTTGTGTGTAAATTCTGAATTAAAGAAAACAGTTGAAAATTTAGAAAAAGGAAATGCTGACAAAAGAAAAATAATAGAAAATATGACCCAAGACACAGACAATCTCAATGCTTTGTTAGGGTCAAAGGTGAACTTCAGAAAAGACTTGGGTTCAACTCAACTGCCACTAAAAGCCTTGCCATGAAAACCATATCATTTGTGACAGAGAAAAATAAGGGACCTCTTATAAAAATGTCAAGTGAAAATTCTGTTTCAAAAATTGTCAGTTCGAAAATGTCCAGTGCCAAGGACAAGGGTAAATAGAAGGTTGGTGAGTCCAACAGATCTTACCCTTCACCCAAATGTGAGTCTCAGGTTCGGGGTCAGCCTCCAAGCAAGTCTAAACCCCAGGGCAAAGCCACCAAGTCCCCACCATCATCACCTATCCAGAAGAAGACCCAACATAAACTTGTACAGAAGTCTAGTGGGTCACCAGTGCAAGGGAGACATAATGCTGCATGGGGCCAGAAAAGCTATACTTACCAGCCCAAGGTTCAGACCTATCACACCTATCCTCACAAACAGGTCCAACCATTCTATAGGTCTGGATGGAATCAGGTCCAAGGGAGGTCTAGATATCAACCTTTTCTCACTCATTGCCATAGACCTCAATCTGCTAGATGGGGTCAGTCTAGGACTACAGCTGGCCACAATTATCTGAGGACCTATTGGCCTAGGCACTGGCACAAAAACAATTTTGCTGCTAATAAGGATGGAGCCAGAACTCAATATAAACCAAAGCACCCGAGGAAGAAGGTTCAATCAGTTGGTGCTGAGAGAAAGAAGGATAATAAATAGAATGTCATGAATTCCACTAAGCCAACCATGTTTAGACAGATGTGGATTCCTAAACAATTGATGTCTTGTTTCAATTGTTCTGTTTCTGCTTCGGAGCCCAAACAGTTTTGGGTTCCAAAATTCTCTACCTGATTGTGATTGCAGGTATGCCTGGCAGCCAGAAGCAATATGTGGTATCTTGATAGTGGTTGCTCCATGCATATGATAGGAGACAAGACCAAATTTTGCATGCTGATTGAGAAGAATGGAGGCCTTGTCACCTTTGGAGGAAATACAAAGGGTAGAATCATCGGATCAGGTAAAGTAGGTAAGTGTACTACCTGTTGCATTGAAGAGGTACTGCTGGTTGATGGTCTTGCATACAACTTACTCAGTATCGGCCAGCTATGTGACAAAGGACACAAGGTAGTATTTGACTCTCAACATTGCAAAATCTTTGAACCTAATTCGGATATAGTTAAATTTTCAGGAAAAAGGGTAAATAACATCTACTTGGTAGATTTAGATGATTTAGCTCATTCTAATCTTTGCCTAACTGCAAATAAAGTTGACTTAGCATTCCTGTGGCATCGTAGATTAGGCCATGCCAGCTATACAGTTTTGCATAAATTGAATAAACATAGCATGGTTAGAGGACTCCCTGACGTTTCTTTCAAGAAGGAAATTAAGGTGTGCAGTGCGTGTACACAATCCAAGCAAACTAGGAAGTCATTTAAATCAAGAGCTGAAAATATGTCCTTTAAACCTTATGAACTGATACACATGGACTTATTTGGACCCACGCGTTCAGCCAGCTTGTCAGGGAGAAGATATGGATATGTTCTAGTTGATGACTTCTCTAGGTATACTTGGGTCTTTTTCCTTAAACATAAAAATGATGCATTCATGGAATTTCAGGAGTTCTATTTAAAAATAAAATAGAAAAATGAAAATTTGATTGAAAATATCTTATCTGATCATGGAGGTGAGTTTGAAAATTCTCAATTTGATGAATTTTGCAGGGTCAATGGGATTAATCATCGGTTCTCCTCACCTAGGACGCCTGAGCAAAATGGAATAGTAGAAAGGAGGAACCGGACGATTGTGGAGATGGCACGTACACTGCTAGTTGAAGGTGACTTACCAAGAAAATTTTGGGCAGAGGCAGTTAATACTGCATGCCACATAATCAACAGAGCCATGGTAAGGCCTTTCACTCAGAAAACTCCTTATGAGATTATGAAAGGTAAGAAGCCTTCAATTGCTTATTTCAAGGTCTTTGGCTGTAAATGCTTCATTCATGTTAATGATAAAAGAGATCTTGATAAATTTGAACCTAAAAGTGATCCAGGAATTTTTCTTGGGTATTCTGAATACACTAGAGCATATAAAGTGTATAATCTTAACTCTAAAACTATTGAGGAATCTCCGCATATTGTATTTGATGAATTCCTAACTAAATGTGAAAATGGTCTGTACAGGAAAGAAGATGATGGAGAAATATTGAATGAAAGACAATCTGTAGACCAATCAGATCAAGAAGAAGAGCCAGAAGAAAACAATGCAGAGGAGCCTACTGTTCAGGGGGAGGTAAATGAAGATCAAGGTAACCAAATTACCAATGTCAGATTCTTAAGAGATCATCCTATTGAGAACATCATTGGTGATTTGCATGAACCTCCTAGGACTAGAGGTTTTCTTAGAGCTCAAAATGAATTAAATGCATATGCATTGGTTTCGCATGTAGAACCCAAGTCTATTGACATTGCCCTAAAGGATGTGCATTGGATCAATGCCATGCACGAGGAGCTTAATCAGTTTGACAGGAACAAGGTGTGGCATCTAGTCCCACCTCCTGTTGATGGAAATGTCATTGGGACGAAGTGGGTTTTTAGAAATAAAACTGATGAGCTAGGTAATGTTGTCAAAAATAAGGCCAGACTTGTTGCTCAGGGGTACAACCAAGAATTCAGAATTGATTTTGAAGAGTCTTTTGCCCTTGTAGCCAGGTTAGAAGCCATTAGAATTTTGTTAGCTTATGCATGCTCTCTTGGAATAAATCTCCAGCAGATGGATGTAAAATCTGCTTTTCTCAATGGGGAAATTAAGGAGGATGTCTTTGTTCATCAACCTCCTGGCTTTGAATGCTCAGACTTCCCTTCCCATGTATATAAGTTGAATAAAGCTCTCTATGGTTTGAAGCAAGCTCCTAGAGCTTGGTATGACAGGCTCAGCAAATTCCTTACCGACAAGAAGTTCTCAAGAGGTGAGATTGACCAAACTTTGTTTACAAAGGTAAGTCACCCTGACATACTTATTATTTAGATTTATGTGGATGACATTATTTTTGGTTCAACTAACCCAAAGATGTGTAAGGAATTTTTTGACTTAATGACACAAGAGTTTGAAATGAGCTCAATGGGTGAGCTGAAACTCTTCCTTGGATTACAGGTGACTCAAACAAAAGATGGAACCTTTATCACCCAGTTCAAATACATTAGGGACCTCCCGAAGAAATACAAGCTCGAAGACCTCAAGGACATTGCAGCTCCAATGGGTACCTCCACAAGTCTTGATCAAGATACAAAAGGTAACCCAGTGGATCAAAAGCCGTATAGAGGTATGACTGGATCCCTCTTGTACCTCACTGCATCAAGGCCTGATATACAATTTGCAATATGTTTATGTGCTAGATTTCAGGCTAGTCCTAAGGAGTCTCATTTTAGTGCAGTGAAAAGGATCTTTAGATATCTGTCAGGCACCCAAGAACTTGGTCTTTGGTACCCTGCCAGGTGTGAGTTTGAGCTTATATCTTACACTGATGCAGACTATGCTGGGTGTCGGATAGATAGGAAGAGCACTAGTGGATATTGCCAATTCCTAGGTGGTTGCCTAGTATCTTGGGCCTCTAAAAAGCAACACACTGTAGCACTCTCCACTGCAGAGGTAGAATATGTTGCTGCAGGGAATTGTGCAGCCCAGGTACTATGGATCAAACATCAGCTCTCAGATTATCAGATAAACCTGGGATGTATTCCTATTCTTTGTGATAACACTAGTGCCATCTCCCTTACTAAAAATCATATTCACCACTCTAGGACTAAGCACATTGATATCAAAGATCATTTTCTTAGAGATGCTGTGAGCAAGAGTGAAATTGAATTAGTCTTTGTTGAAACTGAAAAACAAGTTGCTGATATTTTTACAAAACCTCTTGGAAATGAAAGATTTAGATATTTAAGAAGAGAACTGGGGCTTTGTAAATTTCAACATGAATATGACTAATTTTTCTCTTGAAATATCTTTTAGAGTACTTGAAATAATTGGTCTGCATGTTCTTGATCTTGTGAATAAATTTGGTTGATGATGGAATAACCTCCTATGGACTGAGTACATCAGTTGCTGCACATCTTGCACACATTATCCCTGTAGTTGATGCATAGTAGGGCATATAGTCGACAGATGGTTGCGCATGTAGTCAATTAATTGTATTGAGACTTTATGTTGAAGCATGCTCTACACATAGTCAATGCACCCAATGGATTAACTGCATGATAGGTCGAATCATTGCATTGTTTTGAAATGCATATTGTTGTCAGGGGGAGGTTTGCATTATTAGAACTAAGTTCAACCCCTTCACAGAATGGATAACAGTCTAGTGATTGGTTCATTATCATGAGCTGAAATTATTACAACCCTTCTGTTATAAGAATCACATGTGCTTACTGATTGAAACTAAGGTTTAACTTTAATAGACTGTGATGTTTAAAAGACTGTCTTCTGAAAATAAGATGATAGAAAGCACTTATAGCTCTTAACCATATCTCATGATTATGATAGAACAAGTCCTCACTGTACCCGAACATGACAGAGTTAGTGTTGGTTAAGGTTTGAAAACCAAGAATCTTGTATTGTTCTTAAACAAGTCTCTCCAAAAATCACAAGGGCAGCTAAATTGAAGATCATCAAAGAAAAAGAAGTGAACAAAGTGGCAGAGCAATGACTGAGTTTCACTGAGAAACTGAGGTCTCCATCAAAGAAATGGAGAGTACCTTAAGTCATGAAGTGACTCAGGTTATCTCTGTTCAATTGGTCGAATCTACCAGGGAGATTTCACTGAGTAACTAGGGGTATTGGCCTCTGATCAAGGTATACCCTTAACGTCAAAGGTGCAAATTATTCCTACAGCCTTGATCAGAAATAGATATAGTACTTTATGCTTAGTAACTGGGAGTATTGGCCTCTGATCAAGGTATACACCTAATGTCAACGGCATAAATAATACTTGTCTATTCAATAAGTTCCAGATTCAGAAGCATGTGAATGAAATTGTTGTAACCCTTAGAAAACAAATATCATTTGAGGGTCAATTGTTTAATCTCAATACATGTTCAGGTGTATTTCACTTTCTCTGAAGTAACTAGGGTCTTGTATCGACCTAAACTATTATGGTCATGTGACTTAAGTTCATTGCTATAACTGCAGCATATGATCCTATCTCAAAAAGCCAGTTCTCTCTCCTCACCTTCTATCACTGTTAAACCTAATTGACATCAAGAAAGCCATTACTCGATTCATATAATTTAAGGATTTTGTCATAATGTGCTCACATTCTGAACTGCCACATAGAACGTTGGTCCTTATTTGCTGATGGCAAAGGGGGAGAATGTGCAAGGGGGAGACGAGAGATGGGATAGGAATCTCATTTAGTGCATACGTCTAAGTGCATCTAAGTGCATAAGTATGTGCTCGCATGCATTCTGTGCTCGCATGGACCGATCTCATGGCATTTATTCATTGTGTTGCCATCATCAAAAAGGGGGAGATTGGTGTGCCCCCTGTGCATTGATGAAGTTATATAGTTTTGATGATAGCAACCACTAATGAATCATGTAAGATAAGAATTAGAAAATGTTCTGCATGCTTCATCGTTCTTCATACTTCAGCATATATACTGTGTGCGTTAGCACAGTATGGGCATTGCGTTGACGCAGCCATATGGCGCATTATCTGTTCTCTGCATCAGGTTCATTCAAGTTCGTGCATAGCTTGCATTGGTGCATTATTTTTGGTACATAGTCAGTGCATTGACCATCTCGTGCGTATCTCTAATTGATGCATGTTTGCATGTGTTAGCCAAAGTAAGTGCACTCGTTTGGTCCATGCATACACTTAGTCTGCACGGCTGCTTTGACAACTGAGCAAGTCTATACATCGCCGCATGATATCAAGTCTATACACTCTTTACCATGCAATTATAGTCTATACACTCCATTGCTGGTACGAGTGGTTAAGTTCATGCATCATCACTCCAGAAAGTCTGTACATTGGTGTCGCATGCACACTAAGTCCATGCACTCCTTGATGGCATGCCCGTGTATTCATTATCAATGTGCATACTTTACTTTATGCATACTGTTTTGAATTGTCTCGCACATACACTAAGTCTACACACGACTGCCTTGATGTCGTAGCAAGTCTATACATGATGCATTCATGCTTAAGCGTCACGCACAGTAAGTCTGTACATCATTTACACATTGCACTATAAGTCTGTACACTCGTGGATGATGTGTTCGTGCATTCATTCTCGTTGTACATACTCTCTTATATGCACACTGCATTTTATGCATCAAGTCTATACAGGCTTAGATCAAATCTCGAACTAACTATATGCTCTAATCCTTGCAGGATATCTGCTGGTCGAGGAACTTAAGAAGGGCACGTGATCCAAGAAGCAGGATCGTGACACGTGTAACGCAGTGAGCTGAAATACTGCCACATGATCAAGGCGCTCTGGGCAGGAATTGTGGAGGACACACGCCCACCTCTCTGATGCTATAAATAGAAGACTTCTCCATCTGGAGAAGAGTGATCGTGATCAGAAGATCTGTGTGTGCTATTAAGAACAGAAGAAAAAGAGAGAGTGTAGCAGAGAAGAAAAGAAACGATCCAGAGAGAAGAGAGAAAGAGAATTTAGTGAGAGGAGTCTGAGAGAATTTCTCTAAAAGACTGTCCATCAGTTTCTTGGTTCAGATACCAGAACTGAGATTGCTCATTGTGAGCTAGATTCCAATTGAGCTTTCTTGTTTATCATCTGTTTCCATTTCATTTTCTGAAACCTTGTTTTCAAGCTGTTAGTCAGCAGAGCTAAGCTGTATTGCTCAGCGGGCAGAGGAGGATTCCTCTGGACAGGTGAAGCTGTAATTCCTCAGCGGTTATAGGCAAGCTGTGAGGCCCAGTAGTTGAAGCTATGAATCAGCGGTTGAAGCCACATTCCAGGTTGGAGTGTGAGGTGGACGTAGATCTTGGGTTTGAGATCGAACCACCTTAAAAACTTCCAGTCTCCTGTGTGTTTGCCTTGCGCATTGTTGTTCATCATGATCACTTCCATTATACGCTATAGATGCATGCTTAGGTCCGTTTGATTCAGATCTGCTATAGTTGGATTTCTGTGACTGCTCTCTCTTACTTCTCTATCGTCCTGTAGTAGCTTGTTTTATTTCCGCACTTGTGATTGCTGCAGTCTGGTTTAAATTGGGTGACTGATCTATTCACCCCCCTCTAGATCGTTCAAAGTCCCCCATCAAGCTCATCTTAGGAGAACCCCTTTTTCGTTGGCTAAAGGATAACCCAATTAGAGAGATCATGGCCCATGTTTGCCCTCCTATGGAATAAAACCTCCCTATAGTGCCCCTCTCCTATCACACCACCATCCAATCATCTTACCAAGTGGAGACATTAGGGGATCTTCTTAAGGGCCTGGCTTGGCAAATGGAGCTAACTGGCATGTTGACCATAGTGGCCGACCGACCTAGGAGCCTTGACCTCCTACACCTATGTGTCGGGTCCATCTCCTCGATTTGCACCGTTGGTTGCTTCACTAGCGACCTCCTTCTATTCCTCCCCATACCCGATGAGCCCGACCTTCTCCTCAATTTAGAGCTTCTTATCTCGGGTAGGAAGATAAGTCATCCCCTCATGGCCGACCCACTCTTCGGCCCAATTATTTCATTAGAGGAGGATGACTCACCACTATGTGAGGACCATGAGGACCTAGAGTTCCTCTCCCTAGGTGACTCTTACTATGACCCCTACGATCCCTTCCTAAACCCACCCACCAAAAACTTTGGCCCAATCATTCTACTAGAGGAGGAGGATCCACCACCATATTGTGAGGACCTTGAGGATGTTGAGATAAACTTAGAGCTCCTTTCCCCCGGGTACACTTATATTGATCCTTTTGACCCCTCCCAATGGGAACCCGGGAACCCATGTGGTCCACCCACATCACTTATCACCCACCTTTTCCTACCCTCACCTGCTATGTTGGACCAAGCCCATCTCTCCCAAGACTCAGATTACACCATGGGAGCCATGACTTTGGGCAATATACACTTAGGGATCTAGGAAGTGCCCCACTTCATGATATCCACCTTCCTAGACCCCTTTGATCCATTTCAATGGAAGTCAAAAAGCCCACACATAGGAGACATCTTTGGTACAAAAGTGCATAAGTCTTGGCGTACAACACCACTCGGCATGAACACTATGTTGGGTCCATTCATTCATATCACACACATGCTAAGTAGGAAGCATGAGTAGTCCGTATTCGGTTGTAATGGTCCGCCTTCATTCATCATGGGTCTTAAGTATATTAGGAGCATTCACGGATATCCGAGACCCCCGGCAATTGCTATACCCATGCACAATAGATTCCCCTACAGATACCCCGGCCCTCCAACCATTGTTATGACGTCCATGCATGATAGGGCCACTTGTGGCTGCCCCGGTCCACCTAAGTTCATCAAGGTCCACATGGCATCAAAGCATGATAGGTCAATTTATGGTTGCCCCGGTCCACCTTTGCACACTACCCACTTTCACAACCACTCACCTCATCATAATGCATGTCATGAGCATACACACAAGCAAATCGCAACGAGCGGTGAGATTCACAAAGAGCGGGCAAAGGCTCGCGAGCGCCACTTGGAATTCCAAGTAGGCAACCTATCAATGGTGGCATTGGAGCGGCTCTACCCTAGAGTCACCTCCAACTTGAGGGCACGAGGACTTGGACCTTGCCAAGTTCCGAGTGACTTTGACAACCCGACTTACGGGTTGGACTTGCTAATGGGTTTTGGGATACACCCCACTTTCGGCGCGGTGGATCTAGCACCCTATATGGGCACCGTGGTGGAACCCAGTGAGCACCTTGAGCCTACCCCCACCTTTATGAGTGATACCCTCGGAGAGCCTCCATATATCAGCCTGAGAGTCCAACGTGTGCATACGGAAGCAATACTAGGCAAGCAGGGTACCATCGCCAGTAAGAGGGTGTGCCTGAGCCACCTTGAGAGGCTGAAGAGCCGTCCCCCTGCTAGGACGCAAGGTTGAGTTTAGAGGTCGTGGTTCGTCTCGAGGTACTTTGGCGGACCACTTCCCCTCCCCCCTGGTGGACCCATACTCGACGGAGTCGAGTTCTCCGCACCCCGGGGGTATGATGGGGACATCTCCAAGCACTCCATATTTTTTGAGATTTCTGATGATCACCAGTAGTGCTACATCTTGTTCGCCGCTTTATTTCGAGTCATATGATGTATTTTTCATTTGCTTATTTGAGTCTTATCATGTAATTTTCCTTTTATTTGAGTCCAATACCTAGGTTAGGTAGTTATTTACCTAAGTCTTGAGTCATTATGTTGGTTTGATAGGTTAATGGGCCCAATTATATGGGCTAGGCCCTGGGGCGCCCCCTTCCCCTTGGTTTAGTGTTAGTAGTCCAAAAGTCAGGGACTTATGTTAAATTGTGGGAATCCTATAAATAGGACCCCACTCCCACCATTTAGAACTAATGAATTGTTGAAACAAAATTTGAACTCCACCAAAATTGTGTGAGATTCTCTCTCTCTCTCTCTCTCTCTCTCTCTCTCTCTCTCTCTCTAAGGGGTGGATTCCCCTCTCTCTTTCTCTCTCTCTTCTCCCTCACTCTAAAAGGGGCGACCCCCTTCTCTCTCTAGGGCGCCACCCTCTCTCTCTCCTCCCCTCTGCCACCTCATCCTCCACATCAGTCCCAACCCCTCATCTTCCCTAGGTCCATTCAATCCCACCATCATTCACACCAAGCCCCAAGCACTCTTTCACATTCCAAGGCAACCTTTCCTCTTCCCAAGCCACCCCTCCATCTCCCAAGGGAGAATCCCATTCTCCCACACACCCGTTCACCAACCCCAAACAACCTTTCTTCTCCCCAACACACCCTTTCCCATCCCCAAGGCCACAATAACCACCCACCATTAACCACTCATTCAAACCAAGGGAGAGATCTCTCCTTCCCTCTCCCCTTCCCAACCCAAATTCACAGCTCCCCCTTCCTCCACCTGTTAGACAACCTTCCAACCACCATTCTGCCCCTCCCACACCTTGGATTACCTCCTACTAGACTCCCACATAGCCAGGGGTCGCCCCCACACCCATCCACCCCATTCCCCATCCCATCTACCCCATTTCCCATCACCTATCACCACCCTGTTTCATCTCATTTCGCACACAGCAGTCAAGGGTCGAGTTGCAGAGGTAGCCACGTCTTCACCAAGCCCCTTCTGGAGGCATATCATACATTGCTGGAAAGCTCTTCCAGTCGGCTTCGCAGGCGAGGTGGTCCCACCTCGATCCGAGGTTCGAGCCGTCCATGACGTCTGTTCTCGTCTGACTGCGCATCCGGCACCCGAGCAGATACTAGAGCATCAATTCAGAAGCTACTGCGACCACACCCCGGCTCCCCTTGGCGCGCCACTTGACCGAGATGAAGCTCTACCAGTCCTCTATCCAACGCAGGCAGCGGGACGTCGTTTCAGGTTCGGAGTACCCAGTTCCAAATTTTCTCCCTCAGGTACGCAGGGCAGGCCAGTCAGAGGTCAGTCCTGATACCCCCCCACTCTTCGGGCTGGTTCTCTCAACTCCGACCTCTTCTGGTGCCATTCTTAGTTTCTAATCGAAGAAGACTTGACCACGCTCACGACCGTCCTAGTCTTGCATCGTTCAGATCTCGTAAGTGTTCATGGTGAATCCAACATACTGCTGCAGCATCCAGGGACCAGTTAGAGCCAGAATAGAGCAGCACCGGTCCAGTGCCTGCCCCGGCCATCAGCGATGACTCGAACTCACAAGAAAATTCAGCAGCCCTCCCAGCTCAGTCAGTGAAGATTCAGCGCTGGTTTTGATGAATTCCAATTTCGGGAGAACCTGTGGCAGTGCCAACAGCGAGTACTTGTCAGGCAGTTCCAGAAGCGGGCAGAATCGGTGAAGTCCTCAATCGGTTTCTTCCTTAGCTTTCCTCCCTATCCCGCCTGGCCGGCTGACCACCCCTCCCTGTGTGGAGGTAGTTTTGATTGTAATTGGATTATCCCTACCCCTAGTCCACCCCCTCTGTGAGGGCGTAGTGATTGTACTAGCAGGTAAGCGGCTGAAGCATCAGTGGCGCGGCGTGCGGGTAGCCCACGCCTCCCCGCTCGCCCTCGTCTCCGGTCGGGATCGGTGTATTCACGCCGATCAGGTGAGCTTTTGGTCACTTCCTCTGCTGGTTTTACTTTTTCTTGTCTTAGTATTGTTTCTAGTTGCCCGTCGGCGGTGAGGTGAGCACCCGATCTCAAACTCCATTGAATTGTGCGACCACCGCGGAGTGAGTTGAGAGTGCGACCCTACAACCCACGCCCTTGGCGTGCTGGCCACCCACGGAATTGGGCATCCCAGGCCCTTTGGGGGTCCATCCTAAGCTTGAAAAACCCCCGGAATAGAAAGGTCCAACTTCGGACCCACACCACTATCGCCGGTCCACCTACGGACCCGGGTGTGGGCAACGCGGGTGAACCCGCTTAGGTGAGTCCGTTGTTCTATTCGGTTGCTTGCGAATCTAGGTCTGAGGGGTCATGTCACATCACATTCATAAAACTACGTTCCGAAGTAGGTATGGGCATTACGAATTTACTGTTATGCCTTTCGGACTAACAAATGCCCCTGCAACCTTTATGCAGTTAATGAACATCATATTTAGGCCCTACTTAGACCAATTTATTGTGGTCTTTATTGACGATATCTTGATTTATTGAAAGTCCGAAGAAGACCATGAAGAACATCTGAAGAAGGCATTATAAATATTAAGAGAAAATAATTTGTATGCCAAATTCAGCAAGTGCAAGTTCTGGTTAGAGGAAGTATCCTTCTTGGGCCATGTAGTCTCGAAGAACGGAATTTTCGTCGACCCTTCAAAGGTCGAGGCCGTGAAGAATTGGGAACGACCAACAAATAAAATGGAAATTCGAAGCTTCTTGAATCTAGCTGGTTACTACCGACGATTCATCAAGGACTTCTCAAAAATTGTTGTTCCTCTCACCAGATTGACTCGCAAGGAAGTGCCTTATGAGTGGAATGAAGACTGTGAGAAGAGTTTCCAAGCTTTGAAGGATCTCTTGACCACTACTTCAGTCTTATCATTACCAATTGAAGGTGAGAAGTACGAGGTATATATCGATGCTTCAGGTATTGGCCTCGGATGTGTATTGATGTAAAATGGAAGAGTCATTGTATACTCTTCCCGGTAATTAAAGAAGTACAAAGAGAACTACCTGGTGTATGACTTAGAGCTGGCCGCGGTGGTATTTGCTTTGAAGATCTGGAAACACTATCTCTACGGAGAATAATTCATTGTATACTCTGATCACAAGAGCCTCAAGTATTTATTCTCCCAAAAGGAGCTAAATATGCGGCAAAGGCGTTGGCTCGAATATCTCAAGGATTTTGACTTTACTATACAATACCATCCTGGTAAGGGTAACTCCGTAGCTGATGCCCTTAGTCGAAAGTCGAGGGCAATATTGGCCAACTGCATGATTCAAGAATGGAAGTTGCTGGAGAAATTCTCTGAACTCAATATAAGTACATATGAGAAGAACGGGTGTATTATTCTATCCCATATGAGTGTACATCCATATTTGCTTCCTGAAATCAAGAAGCTACAAGAAGAAGATCTTGCATTAGTGGAAATAAAGGACAAGCGGGACGAGAGACTTGACTTCAAGTTGGCACCCGATGGTAGATTGCTATTCCATGAACGGACATGTGTACCCGACTATTCCGAGTTAAAGAAGAAGGTTCTTGAAGAAGCTCATCGATCAAGATACACAATTCACCCTGGAGCCACTAAGATGTACCAAGACTTGAAACGGACTTTCTGGTGGCCTAATATGAAGAGGGAGGTAGCAGACTTTGTATCTCGCTACCTGACATGCCAACAAGTGAAGGCGGAACATCAGAAACCCGCTGGAAAATTACATCCGCTACATATTCCCAAGTGGAAGTGGGAAGATATCGGCATGAACTTTATCATGGGTTTGCCCAAGTCTAGGAGCGGACATGATGGAATTTGGGTAATCATCGACTGTCTAACTAAATCAGCCCATTTCTTACCCATCAAAAGTCGATGGTCGGTTGATGTACTTGATGCCCTGTATATCAAAGATATGGTTAGATTGCATGGAGTCCCGGTGTCAATTGTATCCGACCGAGACCCACGCTTTACCTCTCATTTCTGGAAAAGTCTACAACATTCTCTAGGGACGAAACTCAACTTTAGCACTGCTTTCCATCCCAAGACATATGGTCATACTGAGAGGACAAACCAAGTTGTTGAAGATATGTTAAGGGCATGTATCATAAATTTCGGTGGAAGCTGGCATGACCTCTTACTCTTGGCCGAATTTGCTTATAACAACATTTATCAAGCCAGTATACAAATGGCATCTTTTGAGGCACTTTATGGCAGGAGTTGTCGATCTCCAATATGCTGGGATGAAGTCGGTGAAAAATAAATTCTAGGCCCAGATATGGTAAGAGATTCAGCCGAGAAGATACACCTTATTCGAGAAAGACTCAAGATAGCACAATCTAGGCAGAAGTCGTATACTGACAATCGAACAAGAGATCTAGAATTTTAAGTTGGAGACCATGTTTTTCTCAAGGTCTCTCCCGGCCAAGGTATTAGAAGATTCGGTGTTAAGGGCAAGCTTACACCGAGATTTATTGGTCCATTCGAAGTATTGGAAAGAGTAGGCGAGGTGGCTTATCGCATTGCTTTGCCTCCACAACTATCAGAAGTGCATAACGTATTCCATATTTCTATGCTGAAGAAGTATGTGCACGATCCTCTCCACATCATCGACCACACTGACTTGGTGATACAGAAGGACCTTACCTACGAGCAAAAGTCAATGAAGATCCTCGACCGAGAAGTTCAAGTTTTATGGAACAAGACGATCCCTATGGTGAAAATCTAATGGAATCGATGCTTAGAACAAGAAGCTACATGGGAAACTGTGGAGTCTATGAAAAGCAGATTTCTGGAGCTATTCTAGTCTGTAAGTACTCTGCACCCTCTATGTCATCTTGCATACAGTTGAATTTGGGGACCAAATTCTTTTAAGTGGGGGAGGGTGTAACACCCCCGATAAAATGATAGAGAAATTGAACTTTTTAAATAAACAATCCTACATGAAGGTCTTATAAAAAGAACCATACCTTAAGAGGGCTACTATATACATATACCTGCATTTAAGAGGCCCAACATCACTTAAATGCCAACACATGGATAGTACGTAGTGGGGGTTTCTCTTTTCCAACACAAAAGGAATGGGCGCCCCTTACCAGGGTGCCATTCACCAAATTGAAGCCCCCATGCAAGGGCTCCATTTACCTTCAGGGGCCACCATCCCACACCATAAAGGCCAACCAATTATATACACGTGAAGGGGTAACTTTTGTCTAAAAGCAATAGGAATGGGCGCCCCTGTACAAGGGCGCCAATTCCATGTACAGTGACCACCCAATTAATGGGCGCCCCTATCTAGGGCGCCATTTCCCCACAGTAACCCACAAGTTCTAGAAAGGATTGAAATAAGAACAACCTACGTTTGCTGGCAATTGACCCATGAAGGAACATATACAGCAAGGCTTTCAGATCTGGCTTTCAATGGACCCTTATGATTATTCCCTATAAACATTCTTCCCCATCGAACATGCAATACTTACTGATGTTTCCTTCAACGAGCCAGAAGAAGGGAACCTTCTTCCCGACGTGAAGGGGGTATCTTCATCCTGTTGCTGGAGCTCTTCTTCCCATGTGCTTCTTCCTGCTACTGAAGAGAACGTGAAGGGGCTTTCTTTATTTTCTCTATCTGTACTACGTGTAGCACTCCAAAAAAAAAGGTAGGTGTTCTCAAGATCTAGCCCAACCCATAGCTAAAGTAGGGTAACATAACATGCTAGTATAATCCATCTGTCATGCCATACAGCCTGTTCCATACTCTATAGCATGTTACACGGGTTTTAAGTAGACCATTGTTGCGCGCATTTTTTTCATGCCGATTAATCGGGGTGAGGGAAGGAATATAGCGGGGAAGGAAAATATGGGAGTTTGATGTATCTCAGGTATCCTCCTTACGGATGCATGCCTCTCACGGCGGTATCGGGCACTCTCCTTTCACGGAAAGTCGGAGAGGGTCGAATGGCACGGAAGTGTCGGGATAAGGGTTTACCAGACAAGATGCGGGCATGCCAGTCGATCTCTCCACAATCACTCATGGAACCAATGTTTGACCGGGGAAGCGCCACTAGGGCGCGGCACGTGGACTCGGGTGATCGGGCGACACGTGGAGAGAAGGGGTTCCATGGGTGCGAGTGCGTAGGCGGTTGCAGAATCGGCTACATGACGTCTTTCCCCACCGGCCGTAATCAACCGGTGTTTATTTACATCGGATTGAATCCGAATACCTTCGTTCCATGCTGAAGAAAAGTTTGTATATGTGTCTGAAGCCGTGGGCAAAGGGCTGGGGGCATTCAGCAGCTAGGGGTACGTGTTGGACCGAGGGGTGTTTGCTAGGGGTTAGGGTGTCATGCACGGATGCCGAGGAGAGTGAAGGCCGGGATGTGGGTGCGAGAGCACTCGTCCAATCGGTGGTGTTGTGCTGAGATGTATATTTCTTTATAGGAAAGCCGTAACGGCCAAAGTACAACTGGCGCATGCCACGGGACAATTCCGACACATGGGTCGGTCCCCGGGCCGATGCGTGATGAGTGAGCACTTATGCGTTTTACAGAGGGCTCCTCCCGTGACGTGGGCCATGGCCGCGTTGCCGAACGGGGGCCTATGACTGGATAATTGAGGGGATACATCGATCCGATATCTGGGAGAGGGTCGGTCGCGAATCGAGTTTAGCGGTCAGACATGGCCTCATAACTGCGAGTAAGCATGACGTCATGGCACGCGTGTGGTTGCCACTGACGGGATTGCGAAGGGAAATCCTGGCATGAGGGGACGTCCACTCGTATCACAACATCTCACATATGGTAGGTGTTGACTTGTGTGTGATGGCTACATACGGCATGAGGGGAGTGAGAACGACATACCCCCGGCGTAGTAGACCGTCGAACAAGTCACCCACACATAATTCTCCTTTGCCCATTGCTTGGGGCCGCGCTTGAAGTCTTGTGCCTACAATCAGATGCCTTGGATTCGATGCCCCACCCCTTGAGCTCCTAAGGGGTATTTATAGGGGAAGCTGAAGGGTCACAAGGGTTTACGCAGACCAGCCAGGGGGGGTGAGCTGGTCCGCGTAAACCCAATTGAATAGTGGGTTATGGACTGAGATCGAGGGGGAAAGAGGTTTACACGGACCAGCCAGGGGGGGCCCTGGCTGGTCCGCATAAGCCACCCTCGGATGGGGGTTTAGGCGGGCTGGCTTTTTTACCTTTTTTAAAAAAGTAAAAAAAAAAATTTGAATTGAATGGGGGTTTAGGCGGACCAGCCAGGGGGGCCTGGCTACCCCCCTGGCTGGTCCACCTAAACGGGTTCACAAGGAGAGAGAGGGGGGGGGTGGTCCCCACCCTATAAAATGTGATTTTTTGGCCCTTTTTTCTTCCTAATTTAACTAAGAAAGACAAGGACAAGTGGGTGAAGGATACGTGGCGGCTTGTGGAGACTTGTGCGCGTTGACTTGAGGTCGATCCCGTCGTGCTATCGCTTTGCGCTTCCACGTCCACGTGTTGACCCCTCGAACTGGTACGGCACACGAAGCGCATCGTAGGACCGTAATTGGGTGAACCGAGGCTGAGTGGGGTCATGGGACCACCGGGCTGGAGGGAGGGGTGCGGCCCCCAGGGAGTTCACCCTCCCTGGGACGCGCGGCCATGCCCCGGGGTGAACTGGCCCCGGGCTGGCCGTAACCCCGAGGGATGGCCCCCGGGGGTCTTCTCGTGTTGTCTGGGGATGTCCTTTGACGGACTTTGCACTTCGGAAGGTTGGCACGGGCCAATAGGGCCATTGTTCTTCAAGTCAGAGTAGCCGCTTGAAAGGTGTTCGGGCAAATGCCCGACACACCCCGGGTTGCTGAACGAGCCTCGTAAGTGGCCGACGGGCCTTGGATTTGGCCTAGTGCCAAGGGTAGAAGTCCCTAGGGGCTGGGAGGAGGCACCTTGGGCCCATGGGCCCTACCTCGTGCTGTGTGCCGTGTTGTACGGCGGGTTGGCAGGGTAGTCTCGGGTTGGCCTGAGAGCTAAGTTTAGTGGCTCGTTACCACATGTCTGAGGGTCGGGGGTGGCCCCGACTTGCTAGGGGATCGTTGTAGGACCCCATTGGTGTACTGGAATCATGGGGTGGCCCGTGGGTTAGTGTAGAAGGGTTGAAACACGTGCGCCCACAAGGTGTTAGGCAGAATGCCGAACACACGTGTGTGAGCCGTACACGCGTGCTGCGGGCCTCCAAGGCCTATGGTTGACTTTCTCGGGTCTCCCTTTGACCTTGGAGGGTTAGATGAAGAGCCTCGGAGTGGGCCAACGACTCTTTTACTGGATGCCACAGGGAAATAGTCTGGGTACAACAAATGCCCCCCACGGGGCTTGCGTCGGAGGCGGGGACGAGGGCGTACGGCCCGTGAGATCCTCTTTCTGGGTTGTTGTAGTTGTATTTTGACGCGTCATATGTCTTTATTTTGCTGTGTTGCACATGTGGATTTTCTGATATGCTTACTCTTTTTCTGGGTGCCTTGTCTTGCAGCTATGGCACGCTTCGGCATAGATGGGAGGGTCCCGAGGCGGATGGCTCGGGAGGAGGATCACTGGGTACAGCAGACTGATCGATCGATGTGCCCTCTAGATGCACCTATGATCACCGTGGCTAGTATAGAGCAGCTGGACCGGGGCCATCTGGTCATGGCAGAGGGTCCGATAGGTGAGAGGACAGCTAGAGCAGGGGCCGTGAAGGTGGCCAGGGTTCTGGAGGCGGGTGAGTTGTATAGTTACGATCGGAGCAGGGGTTATCCATTGGAGTTCCCCCTGGATCGTCATCTGCTTGAATTCATCCACGGCTATGTCCCTCCTGGCATGGAGGAGGGCGACTCGCAGATTCCGGGAGCCTGCTGCCTGCTTGAGCGGGCCATCCTAATTGGCAGGGACAGCCTGCTTGGTACCACTTTCTGCAGTTACCCAAGCTTTTCAGAGGACTACTGGAGGCAGCGCCAGTTTCCCAGCGTCGATTGTCTGGGGTTCTTTGGCATGGCGGAGCAGTCCGGAGTCAGAGTTGGGCCGATTGGCCCCGCTAGCTGGGACTTGCACGGCCACCACCGCACAGAGACGGAGGGAATTGCTGGATTGGTATTAGAGCCCGTTGGTGTGTAGTACGCTGGAGAGCGCTACGATGACCACAGTATGCTGAATGGAATCATGCGGCAGACCGTCACTAGCTGGTATGGCCGCTGGACAGTGATCCCATCACATTACTACCGCCAGGGTGCCACAGAGTGCTTGATGGGGATTGTCCACCACTATTGGACATTGCTGGATCGATCTGGGATCAGGTACGCGGTGACTGCTGCTCTGTACGCGTACTCGTGCTACACTGGATTACTGCAGGGCCTACTGGAGCGTTTCAACCGTCGTTGGAACATGGTGGCAACAGCAGAGGGAGAGACCAGCCTTGACTTGTGGTCTCTGTTCATGATTTCTGGCTTGCCGATTATCGGCAAAGGGTACGAGGAGGTAGTGTTGGATGACCTCCACCGTAGTCACACTGACGGACTGGGAAGATATCGAGTACCTTACATTTATCGGTATCTGATAAAGACTTGGAGAGATTTGGCTCTGGCAGGGAGAGAGAAATCTGCTCAGACTCCCCGGGTACCACTGAATGTATGGGTCTGTCATTTCTACAACGGGCCATTTTGCTTTTACCAGGAGTTCACCAGGGATTAGACTCCATGGGAGGAGTACACGGAGGTCAAGCTTCGCTTTCGGACGTACTCCAGATACGTGTATGCATCGCGGGAGGGATGGAATCCCCATGGTTTACCAGACGTGACATATCTTGCAGCGTATCTGGCATATTGGCTGGCGACTTTCGTAGTTCCTCACGGAGAGGATGGGTTGTTGAGAGCCGAGTTGTTGTGGCTGGCTTGCTTGTTGGCTGAGGGGAGGCAGTTGGCTCTAGCTCCTGCTGCCCTGGCAAACATCTACCAGGGGCTTGGAGTTCTGGCGGCACACTCAGCATCGAGGGAGAGGAGTATACTTCTGCCGACCCACTACCTTAGTGTGTGGGCTGGGTTACTGTTCCCGGGACTGGTGACGCGAGGTGCTGTGGCGAACTCGACGGCACCACTTTTATTTAGCTTTACTGGGCAGCCGGATGGAGACATAGAGGAGCAGCTCGAGGGGGCCAGGAGGGCCCTTTGTTACCTGCCCGCCCGGGGTGAGGAGGGACTACCCTTCGACAGTGCCGCGAGGGGCTCTGGCCTCTTTCTGGGGGCTTCAGGTGGAGGGGTGACCAGCGCCCACCCCAGTCAGGGGGAGGCCGATGTGGGACCATGGACTGAGTGGATATTGAGCACCCGAGTAGCCGTGTTGGCGTTGCACCGGTCGGCGATGAGTTTCTTGGAGCTGCACTACCCACATCGCTTTGTCAGAAACTTCGGGTACGACCAGGGGATTCCGCCAAACAGGGAGTTCCATCTGACGGGCAAGCAGTACAAGGGCAAGGACACCCACCTTCTTGCAGTGGCCTGGTGGGATTTCTACTGCTGCCAGGAGCCGGAGCGATTCCCGATGCCGGAGTAGAGTCATCGGGGACGATTTGATGTGCACTACGCCCGGTGGTGGTTCGGGCACAGCCACCTCTACCGATAGAAGGCCTACGCGATTAGGAAGGCGGAGGAGAGTCACCTGTTGAGGGAGGATCTGCCTCCCATTGCACTGGACGAGGGGTACCTGAGGACCCATGTCGCTCGGATCCGTCAGGAGGTCGAGCGGATTGCGGCCCAGTGGCCCCGGAGTGGCCGGGGTTCATCTTCTGGGGGCCAAAGCAACGGAGGGGCACTAAAGCCCCTGGGATGAGCATCGGTGGCAGCGACCGGCGTGAAGGTGTCTCGACCGAGGGCACCTAAGGCTTGGTAGACTCAGTTCTTGGCGGATTGTGGCATCCGGGGCAGAGGGTCGCTGGACCGGGAGCTTCCACACTGGAGCTTTACCGATACAGCGGTCGAAGACTGGAGACGACACATCACCCACTCAATCGGGTCAGCTGGGCCCATGAAGTTCGTGTCCCAGATTGAGTGCACTCGCACTCCACGGGATATTCAGGAGGCCATCACGATGGCGGCCCGAGCCTTGGCGATAGGGATGGAGCAGCTGGTGCCTCTGCCCTTGACCCCCTTTGGGGCTTCAGGTTAGGCTTTCCTCCCTTAGTTTGTTCTCTTTCATTCATTCTGTAAGTCTTAGCTACAGAACTAAGATGTTGTATATTGTTGTGTTTGTCATCAGGTTCTGCGGCAGAGGGGGATCAGCCCTCCACGGGAACATCCTCAGGGAATGGGGACGGAGGTCTACGGCCTCGGAGGAAACGCCCTCATATGGCGGATGTCGCGGTTGAGACTGGTGGGTAATCTGAGGGACCCCAGACTAGAGAGCGAGTTGAGGAGGAGACAGCCTTGAGTGAGTGTCGCCCCAACCCCTTTGTTTTTATCTAGTTTAGCCAATATGACTGACTAATTCTTGTTTTGTTGGACTCATCTATCTATTGCAGGTCGGTTGGCGGCTGGTGTGGAGGCGACTTTCTCGCCCCCTTGAGATGCAGATCCCCCGCGTGAAGGGGAAGCCGGAGGGGAGGTCGACATGGAGGAGCTTACGCATCTGCTGAGCGAACCTTTCCCCAACATGGAGGACTTTCCCAACTTTGAGTCGTGGACAGCCACGGGAGGAGCCCACACAGGTAGGAGTTTCGAACCTTGGGTGCATGCCGCAGCTTCGATTTGCCTTGGGTTATTTGTTGTGACTTTCCAGATTATGCAGGGGGGGCAGAGGCACCAGGGGCCGAGGCCCCTGCTAGGACACAGGGTGAAGCGCCTGGCCAGGCCAACGAGCCAGGGTCTACGGTGGCCAACATTCGTCAGGGTGAGTGTCCGACCGCCGTCGAGGGGGCCTTTTGTTGCTGTTGAGCCCCTTTTTGGCAAGCCAAAATTATTGACTTGATTTATGTTACCGATTTGGCTGGTGAGGATGCGGCGATGACCCTGTAGATGATCCGAGAATTGGCGGATGCCAGCCCGTCAGTGGCCCTGCCATCTTTTGGGGATGAGCCCGAACCGGTGACCTTCGTGCCCTTAGCCACCGTTGAGGACATGTTGGGTAGACCACCGCCGTTGCTGACGAGGGTGCCTCTCCCACCTTTGCCGACCGTAGTGTCGGCCTGTACGGTGGGGTTGATGGAGTCCTCCAGTGTGGGACCGTCAGGTATGTAGCTGAGCACTTGATCGTTTTGGGGTGGATTGTTTGACTTTCCCATCCATGCTGAGCTTTGACTGGGATGGATTGTAGGTACCTCTTCCCCTCTAGAGGAAGGAGAGCTCCCTCGGGATACGGACCGACCGTTAGGAGACAAACCTCTCGTCGCAGCTACTGATGAGGGCGACGAGGAGTTTGTCGACATTGAGGGGGTTTCTGAAGAAGACGCCCCGACTGGTGAGCTTCTTCCCTAGCACCTTGGACTAGGGAGATACCTTTATGTGAGGCTGGACTTGATAGTAGTCTAATTTGGTTTCCCGATGTATAGGTGCCCCTGATTTACCCACGGCTGGGGGTTCATCGGAGAGCTCGTCTGGTTCTTCAGAGGGTGGCAGTGCCACGATGGAGATTGAGGAGAGCTCGAGCTCTTCTTCTTCCAAGGCCTCTTCTGCCGGAGATGCCGAGATGGAGGCGGCGTTGGAAGGTATATGTGGCTTCTCCTTGTCTCCGCATTGGCTTTGATACAGAAGTTTGCGGCAGAGTGCTGACATTTTTTTGTTATGTCCAGGACTAGAGACTGAGGAAGGGCATGCGTCGGTTCCCGTCGAGGAGGGTCAGGAGGAGGCCTCCGTCATCCCAATGGCCATTGGGGAGGATCGGGTTACAGGGGAGTCTCTACCTTCTCCAACTCTGGCAGAGGACACTACTGGGGTGGAGGAGAGGTTACCTTCACCGACCCCGAGCTGGGAAACCACAGGCGCTGCAGGAGCTACACCAGGTGAGGGTCAGGACCTTTCACAGGTTTTTCACCTTGTCTTGTCAGAGGGAAGCCCTGAACATTGTTAACACGTTTCGTGTTTGATGGGGTTGTGTAGGTTCTTCCAATGTGTTGGCTGAGATGGGTCACTCCTCTCTCGAGCTGGAGATTGAGTGGCCTACATCCGTTTCACCACCGGAGCCGCTGTTGGACGCCAGCGTAGGTGCGGCCTTACTTCAGCGAGCACGGGGCTACGTAGGGGGTGATCCCCTGCCTTCCCTAGAGGAGCTTCGGCAGCGGTTGCAAGAGTGCACACGCGGTTACAACGGCCTCGGGTTCCCTCATGGGCCCTGGATGTCGGGCTTAGCCGGCCTCTGGGCAGAGTACCTGCGGCTTCTGGAGGCTCAGGAGCAGCGGGCACATCGGCTAGTGGCCATCCGGGAGGTACGGGAGCAGCGCGTTCAGCTTCTGGCAACTGTGACCGAGCAGAGGAGGCTTGCCGACGCGGCCGCGTTTCTTGCTCAGGACCGCGTCAGGCAGTTGGGCGAGGCGACCAGCAAAGCGGAGGCCCTGTAGAAGGCATTGGAGGAGCAGTGGCAAGCCATAGAGCTTTCTAAAGCTGAGTGGCGGACTGCCGAAGCCAGAGCCGAGGCCAGCGTTCAGCATGCGTCGACCTTGGAGGCGGAGCTCGCGGCTGCGGAGTCCCGCTTGGCGGAGCTGGAGGGGAGCGAGGCTAGGTAGTGATCGTATCACTTCCCTTTCCCCTTTTTGGGTATCCAGACTATGTATGTTTGTTACCCCAAGGGCATGTCTTGGGCCCCCTCTTACAGAGTATCAATGACAAACTCCAGATTTTGGTGTTGTTGTTTGTTGAGTTGTTCTTCTCCTCAATCTGTGGAATAAGGTTAAGTACAAGGAGTGGCTACCACTTACTATCGGTCGTGCTTGATTGTTTTGACACGTACCGGCGTGAGGGGCAGCGGACCGGGTTTTACCCGAACTGGAGCTAGGAGCTGGTGGCTGGCCCGTAAGGGCGTTGTAGCCGGTGACTGGGATTAGAAATTGGCGGCTGGCCTGTGAAGGCGTTATAGTCGGGGTACTAGGACTGGTGGCTGGAGGCTAGCCTGTAAAGGCGTTGTAGCTGAAGTGCTGGAGTTGAAAGCTAGCGGCTGGCCTGCAAAGGCGTTGTAGCCGGGGTACGGGGACTGGTGGCTGGAGCTGGCCTGTAAAGGCATTGTAGCCGAAGTGCTGGAGTTGAAAGCTGGCGGCTGGCCTGCGAAGGCGTTGTAGCTGAAGTGCTGGAGTTGAAAGCTGGCGGCTGTATTGCGAAGGCGTTGTAGCCGAAGTGCTGGGATTGGAGGCTGGCGGCTGGCCTGTGAAGGCGTTGTAGTCGAAATGCTGGAGTTGAAAGCTAGCGACTGGCCTACGAAGGCGTTGTAGCCGAAGTGCTGGTGCTGGAGGCTGGAAGCTAGCCTGTGAAGACGTTGTAGCCGAAAACTATAGTTGAAAGTTGACGGCTGGCCTGTGAAGGTGTTGTAGCCGAAACTGGAAGCTGGCGGCTGACTACTGGTGCGTAGTAGCCGAAACTGGAACTGGAAGCTGGAAACGGATTTGGCACTGGAGATGGCCGACCCTCGGGGGTGTAGTGGCCATCATTGTCAGGGAGTGATGTTGAGCTCGCCATCGGGGTGTGTTATAGCCGACGACTTTGCAAGTGAAGAGTATAGAGGGAGAGAGAGTTGTTGTTTTTTTTCTCTTTACCAGCCCTACCGCCCTTGCGGGTTTTGCTAGAGCTGGCCCCCTTTTGCTTTTTTCGGTGCGCCCTTGCGGGTTTTTACACCGAGGGGTTACCCGCTTTTGCCTGAGGTGCCCTTTCGTGTTTTCACCTCAGCTGGGTTGGTGGCAATTTTTACCCCTAGTCGCCTCGTAGAGGGAGTTGACTGAGGCCCCCGGAGTATCTCTATTTTTGACCTCACTTTTTATTATATATATATATATATATATATATATATATATATTGAGACTACCGTCCATAGCATATTGCTGTCAGGGAACGTAACCTGAGACTGGGAGGTGTGGGGTAGCCGGATATTGTTCGGCCATTAATAAGGGTTTTTTAGAAATCCTCATGCTATGGTGGCGAAGGGACACTTTGTCATGCCAAGGTATGACTGGCGTTGTGACTAGTGGATCAGGGATTGTATGGGGGAACTGGGACTATAATGAACTGGAAGGTTCTAGGTTTGTAGAGGATGTAGGATATAGGGGCAGAGAATAATGAGTATCTGGGAATATGCTGGGATATAAGTTTACCGGGATGGTGATTGGAAGCTTAACTGTCACAGGGACTGGTTGAGCTGTGACGTTGAGGTGAGGGCCAAAGGTTGGCCAAGCTGAGCAGGAATAATGTGAGGTTAACTAGGGATTGAAGGGTTTGTGCCGTAGCAGTTCAAATGTATTGAAGACTGGCTCTGGGTGAGGCTAACGGCCCACCAAGGAATAGGTGGAAGGCCGTTCAGACTGGTGGGGAGAAGAAGATTTTCTCGTTATTGGATCTACCACCCTTTCGGGAATGAGGGCAGGAAATCAGCCCCTGCGGATGCCTGGCGGCGATTCCGAGGAGCTAAGCTGGCTGGTTGACTGGGAATCGTAGACTGGGAGGACTGGCCGGTTGAATCCTTCACGGGGGAGGACCAGCCTTATTGATAGTAGCTGGGATGTGCGCCTTAGTCTGGCTGGCACGCGAACTCGTGCTTTGGTGCATAATATAGCTTCATGTGTTTGCCGTTGAGAGGTGGGAACGGTCTATGACCTTTGTGATCAACGACCGTGTAGGCCCCGCCCTTGTAGACATTTTGGATGATGTATGGACCTCGCCAATTTGGCTGTAGTTTTCCACTGGAGCACCCTGCCATGACCTCTTTTTCCTTGATCATGACAAGGTCGCCTTGCTTGAAAGCTCGCTGTTTGACGAGCTTATCATAGGCTCGAGCCATGCGAGCCTGGTATACTTGCAGGTGTTTGTAGGCTTCGAGTCGCTTGCCTTCTAGATCGGCGAGCTCTTCTAGCCTTCTCTGGTACTCATCTTCATCAGGGCCGGCAAGGCCGGTGTGGATTGCCACACGGTAAGAAGCTAATTGGATTTCGATGGGGATAACTACTTCCGTCCCATAAGCTAGGGAGAATGGCGCTTGTAGTTGAAAATCTCCTTGGGGGATATGAAGGCTGTGTGATTCTTATCTTTGAGGGACATCCAGATTTGATTATAACCGGACAACCCATCCATGAAAGACAAGGCGTCATGGCCGGTAGTCATATCGACCATCATTTCTGTAATCGGGACTGGGAAGTCATCCTTTGGACAGGCTATGTTGAGGTCCCGGAAGTCGACGTAAATGCGGACTTGACCATTTTTCTTTTTGACTGGGACTATGTTGGTGAGCCAGATCGGATAGATACACGGCTCGATGAAATCGACCTCCACCATTTTATGGACTTCGGCCTAGACCTGGAGCTCCAGCTCATGGTGCATGTGCCACTGTGGTTGCTTGACCGGAGCGACCGAGGGAGAAATGGCCAGATTGTGCTCCGCCACGGAGGGGTCTAGCCCTGGCATCTCCTTGTACGTCCAGGCGAAGCAGTCCTTGAACTCGAGCAGTAGTTGCTTGTAGTCCTGCTTCTCTACCTCGGTGAGAAGAGCGCTGATGAATGTAGGCTACGGGGCGTCATCGTCGCCCAGGTTGATCTCAATGAGCTCATCCACGGTCGCCTGGACGCCGTCCTCCAACTTGGGAGGAGCGGGTTGAAGGTTGATGAAATCCTCATCATCGGTGTCGGCTTCATGTATCTCTTGGTTCTCGAAGTCACCGATTGATGTTGAAGGGACCGGAGAGCAATTGTTGCTGAGATCCATCGAGGATTGATCTGGACCGCCGGTTCCTGGCCAACAGTTGTCAATTGGGGCTGCTGAGGTTTCTCCGGGGTTGCCTGGCTGAGCTGGCAATCTTTCGCAGCTAAGACCAGCAAGATCCCCTCAGGAGGGTTTATTGTACTGGGTCCCTCGACTGGCTGAGAGACTAGAGAAGCTTCTCCCGCCCCTTTGTCTTGGCCGGGAGGCGAAGAAGGTCTCCCGACGGCCTGAGCTGGGGTTCTGGCTTTGGCGGAGATCGGGATCAGGATTTCCTCTCCCTTATCCCCAGAGCTGTCGAATTTGGCTTCGACTCTTATTTGGTCGTTGGCTGGTAGTACCAAGCCTACGACGTTGACTGCGTAGTGGACGCGGAAGTCCGGGTCCTGGTCGTAACCAATCCCCCTGGTATCCTTATGGAAGGACGGTGGTTGTCCCCAGCCCTGGGAAGGGTCCCACGGTCGACGGAAGTATCTTTGTTGGGCAGGGGTTTGCCACACGGGAATGTGTTGTTTCAAACACATTTCTTGAATATGCGGTGAGAGGTCGCCCCACACCTGAACTGCTTCAGGGGTATCGTCGACTTGCCTAGACCAGCCAAAGTCGTCATCCGGTAGGGCTTGAGGGACCATGTCTCCTTTGTAGAAGACAATGGGTTTGTCCCTGTTAGCCTTCTTCTTGTTTTGGCGTTGTCACTTGAAGGTGACAATGAAGGTCGTCAGCGACTCGACGCTGTGCTCCTCGGATGCACATGGGAGCTGGATGCAGTCTGGTGGCAAGCATATACTCTTGCTAATAGCTCGGCTAATGAGATTAGCCTCGAAGTCGATCTGGCGCCTCTCAGGGTGATCTGGGGTTGACTTGGAACCGAGGCGCAGCCGGTGAAGCTTGGCCTTTTCCTCATCAACAGAGAAGAGATCATCATCGTCTACCTCTGAGAGCCAGCCGTTGATTTTTCTCTTGATCACGGGATATAGACTAATCCCCTTGAAATAGAGCGCAGCGTCGGCTAGGTTGCATTCTGTCGGTGTGAATGGCGACAGGTCTGCAAAGACATTATGTTCCTCTCCGTCCTTGGCATACTTGATGCATTGGTGGAGAGTCGATGGGATGACCCAATTTTCATGGAGCCAGGGTCTGCCCAGTAGCATCTTATAAGATGTGTTGGAGTCAATGATGTAGAATGTCACCTTGGAGGCGAAATCATCGAGCACCATGTCGACGTCCACCCGGACGAGGACGTCCTCGGTGTTCTGGTTGAAGCCGGATATCTTGACCGCCTGGACCTTCTGGAGGTATGGGGTTAGATATAGAGACTTGAATGTCTTGAGCGCCATGATGTTGACTGCGGCACCGGAGTCCACTAGGATCCTATTCACATCATGCCCGTTGATCTTCCCCTTCATGTAAAGAGGACAGTTGTGGCACGGAGGAGAAAGCAGCATGTCTTTCTCCGTGAAAGAGATGGTGGCTGCGAAGGCTCTATAAGCAACCGCCTTCATTTCCGCGGCATGTGCTTCATAGACTTCCAGCTCTTGGAGTATTTTGATAAGGGTTTCCCTTAGATCCTTACTCCAAGCGATGGCTTCCCAAATTGAAATACTGGCAGGGAAATGCTTCATCTAGTGGAGGACCTTCCGATCAGCTCGAGCTCGAGCATCCTCCAGAGTGGGTAGTATGTCAGCTTGAACCATCTGCGAGCTGTCGTGTTGTTTCCCATCGGGGAGTTGCACTGCCTTGCCCTTACCACCGGGATCAAATTGACCTTGATCACCAGCGGATTCTTGAAACAGGGATGCCAATGACGACTCTTCTGGGGGTGATTGGCGGGCTGGCTCGTCCTTGCCGGACGGTCCCGCTTTCTCTGCCGTAGAAGCCAGCACTGGTGCAGGGGCTGGGAGGCTAGCAGTAGTCTCGTCAATGCCGGAAGGATCGAAGATGATGGGTCCATTCCAGAGTTCTACTTCCAGGATGGGAGCCGGTTCCTCTCCTCGAAAGAGGATGATTCGCTCCGGGTCGAAGGTGGACGGGTGAGGAGGTAGCTCAGGAGTTCTCCCACGACCTCTGCCACGTCCCCGGCCATGACCTCGGCCACGACCGGTGTGTTCTGGAGCTGGCTGTAGCCCAAGAGGGGCAACAGTTCTTTGTCTTGTCCGGGTGGCTACTGGCTCGCCTCGCCGAGAAGCATTGATATTGTCAGGAGGTGGAATGGCCACCATGTTGCAGGTGCAGCGCCGGAGCATTTCTTCCAGCTGCTCTGTGGTGATCTCCTTGTCTTTATAACACAAGGAAAGCTCATCAGGGATCACGAGTCTTTCGCCGTCCTTGAGCTTTTAGATCATCTCTTGGACCCAATTTCTGAGGTGAGCTCGTTTCTGCATTTCTTCCCACGGGATGTAGCTGTCGAGTGGGAGAGCCCCTGATGGGGACATCACTTACCACTTCCCATGGGTCCCGATGATCGCCATTGTGTTCGTCTTGATTTCTTGAGTCGAGTTATGTAATTTTCATATTTTTCTGGAGTCATATCATTGTAATTTTTCTTTTATTTGAGTCAAAGTCCCTAGGTTAATGAGTCATCTACCTAAGTTTATTATCATTATGTCAGTTAGTTTGGTTAGTGGGCCCAGTTATATGGGCTTGGCCCAGGGGCGCCCCTTTCCCCCTTGGTTAGTTGTCATTAGTCCAAAAGTCAGGGACTTATGTTGAATTGTGGGATTCCTATAAATAGGACCCCAATCCCACCAGTTGAAGCTAATGAAGTATTGAAGAAATTTAGCCACTTGAATTGCCCTTCTCTCTCTCTCTCTCTCTCTCTCAAAAAGGGGCGACCCTTTCTCTCTCCTCTCCCCTCTCTCTCTCTAGGTCGACCATCTCTCTCTCTCCTCCCCTTGCCACCTCATCCTCCACATCAGCCCTCCCCACCCTTTTACCTTCCCAAGGCCATTAACCCCCCTTTACTCCCACCACTCCCCAAGCAACCCTTCCCATTCTCCATACACCCTTTCACATTCCCAAGGGAGACTCCCTTCTCCTAGACACCCCTTCCTATCCCCAAAGCAACCCCTTCCCATCCCCAAGGCTTCCATTAACACCACCATTAACCCATCTCACCAATTCCAAAGGAAGTCCTCCCTATTCCCCAAGCTACTTGCGCCCCCATCACCCCACCACCTCCCCCTTGGCCATTTGCGCACCCAGCCCCTCTCCCTGCTAGCTCCGCCCCTGGCCTCCACCTCACCACCCCTCCCACCTCCCAAACCACTCCCCTCCACCAAAGCATCCATCTCCCTCACCCCTCCACCAAAGAAACCACCCCCCACCCTTTTCTCTCTTCTAGTTTGCATACAGCTGAAGACTTGCAGATCAGCACCCTGTTGCAGCATCGCCCACGACCTCATCCCGGATCTTCTGGGGGCGTGGACTACATCAACGGAAAGCTCTGCCAGTCTGCTTCGCCACCGCTTTGGTCTCATCCCCATCCGAGGTCCGGGCTGCCCGGGAGGCCCGATCTCCCCCAACTGTGCAGAATTCCTCACACTGAGTTCCTGAACCATAAGAGAAGCTGTACCATGAAGAACCGCAGAAGAATCAGGCCACGAGCTCTTCTCCAAAGTTCTTCCTCGTCTAGTCCACTTTCAGAATCAAGAAGCGGAACTTCGTTCAGCATCCGTGGGCCGAAGTTATCATTTTTCCCCCTCGGCTGCGCGGGTCTGCCTCCCACAGTCTGCAACGACCATCCTTCACTATTCTGCGTCCCCCAGCCCTCTCCAACATCAGACGGCTTCCCCGTCAGTTTTTTTGGGAAGAGGGCTCGTCCACGGTTCCAGAAACTCCAGCGGTTTGTGAATCAGAGTCTGGGAGCTGTCGGGGCAGCCTCTGCATCCTGCTGTTAGGAACCTGAAGTCACCTTCCCCAGATTCTGTCACTCTGTTCGACTCCCCACCCGGACCAGCTGCGACACCAGAAGAATTCAAAAAAATTCTGAGGCATCCTAGCTCTAGTTACGAAGATTTCCCCTCTGGTCTCATCATCAGAAGAATTCCGGACTAGAAGTTACGACCTCAACAGTGACTGTCAGTCATTCGTCGCAGAGTGCAGGCAGATTCGACATCGGCTTCTCCGCTCGAGTTTTCGGTGACTCTCCCCTTCCCACCTGGCCGGATTATCGCCCCTCCCTGCGTGGAGGTAGTGTTTGAATTGTAACTCTAAGTTCCCCACCCCAAGTCCACCCTCCTGCGAGAGGTGTAGTGAGTGTAATTATCTAAACAGGGTTCAAGCTTCACCGGCGCAGTGTGCGGGGAACCCACACTTCCCCGCTCGCCCATCGTCTCCGACCGGGGTTGGTTTCTTCAAACCAACCAGGTGAGCTTCTACCCTTGCTCCATTTACTTATGTTTGTTTAATATCCGTCAAGCTAGTCCGCTGGCTAGTAAGAGAGTGCCCGTTCCCGGATCCACCATCTTGAGTGGTCATCGTGGACAATAGTGAGTGAGTGACCTAGTGCCCCCAAGGCACCCGGCCGCCCTTGATTGTGGGCATCATACCTTCGGGAGGGTGAAACTTAGTTGTGCTGGCCCTCTACCAGCAAGGGTCTTTCTCTACCACCTCGACTCGGCATCATCGAGTCACCACGGGGTACGGGTGCGCACGGTGAGACAGCGTCTTCAAAGTTTGCTCGAATCTTGTGATGGTGTTTGCGAATTAAGTCCAAGGAACCATAGCCACTTGCTGCATTCCCGTCAATGTGTCACATCAACTTGGTATCTGAGCAAGTTCTAGACTTGTCTCTACTAAGTCTTGTCCTAGGGCACATAAGCATTTAGAGTCATTCAGTTCATCAACCTGGCTACCTCTCTTTGGCCCCACTCGGCCCTCCACAAAGGTCCGATCGACCACCCATTTTCGGACATCCTTATAGATGAGAGTATCACCTTTGATGGGTCACATGCTAGTGATTATGTTAGGTGGGAGACTTTCATGACAAAACACTTTGATAGGACTAGGGTCTATGGACATGCTAGAGTCCGCAGGGCCACAGGGTGACTTCGGGGACAAGCCAAGAAGGAGTGGGAACGCATAGTGAGCTTAAGGAGGATTTGGAGGCAAGAACCCATAGGATCATGGGAAGAGATGAAAAGTGAGCTTAGGAAGATCTACGCCCCCCGACCCTCCCACTCCTACCGTGAGGACCATAACCCGAAGAGCACTCCCACTCCCCCGTTTCCTCCTAGTCAACCCAAGACCTCCATTAGGACCCAAACCCCACCACCCAAAGGACCCCTAGATTTATTGGAAGAGATAAGGGTTGAGATCAGGAAGATCTTCACTCCCCAACCCTCCCACTCCTACCTTGAGAACCATGACCCAAGGAGCACTCCCACTCTACCTTTCTCTCCCAGTCAACCCAAGACCTCCCTTAAGGGCCAAACTCCACCACCCCAAATGATTCCTATCCCGATCACCACCACCATTCAAACCAAAGTGGCCCCCACCCTCACTCCACCTAGGCCCATGACGGCCATCACCCAACCTAAAATTCTCCATCAAACCCACACCCCACAAGCTTCCACGGTCCCCACCACTACCCTTCCATCTTCCCCTAAAAGGGACACACCTCCCAGAATCAATCAACCCAGTCCTCCTCGACCCACCCATCTTCCACTACCAACCCCAATCCTACCCCAACTTAGGTCTCCACTTCTTCCACTCCCAAACCCAACCCAAGTTCGAACACCCTCACCACCCTGGGTGCACCATGCCCCAACCTTCATCACCCCATCCACAAAAGACCTTCCCATTCCCTTGGAGAGCAAAACCCCCACACCCCAAAAGGATAAGAATGTGATTGAGGAATATGAGGCTCCCCTAGATTGGGAGGAAGAATATGAAGCCCAATGCCAAGGGTTGGGTCAAGAAGGCTCCTCTTTATCCAAAGAGACTACAACGAGCCTAACTAGGAACATCCTCCCCCTAGAGTTGCCAGATGACCAACCAAGTCCCCCCACCCATCCTTCCATAAGAACTGTGATTTTAGGGGAACCCCTCATTGAGTGGCTTAAGCAAAACCTCCTCCTCCACATCATGCACCCCCATATGGAGAATCATTACCCAATTTTGCCCACTCCTCCATTCCACACAACTTACCAATCGTTCTCCTTTGTGAGAGCCATGAGGGACTTGATTAAGAGTATACTTTGGCAAATAGAGGTGACAAACATGTGGGCCTTAGGAGCAAGCCACATGGGGTACCTTAGTTTCTCACACCCCTCCATCGGGACCATCACCTCCATTTACACCAAGGGTCCTTGCATAAGTAAACTCCTATTATTTCTACCCGAGCCTAATGAGTCTTACATCACCCCCTTACCCTCCTACAAGGAGCATTGCATCGGGTCCCACCAGGGTCATGACTTCCACTTTCCTATGTGTGCTAGGGACCCTAGGGCGATCGCTTGGATTGAAACCCCCCTCCACGTCACTCACCCCTTAACCCATCTTGATCTGTTTGGCCACTCCCTATGGGCTTCCAAGTACTCATCACTTCCCACCCACTCCCTCCTACCCTCACCCACCATGTCAGTCCTAACCCACCCATCCCGAAATTCCGCCCACACTATGAGAGTCAATGCCAAGGGTGACATCAACCTTGGAAATAAGGGAGTGACCCATCCCAAGAACCGCTTCGATCCCCATGAGTGGAAACCCCCAAATCTCACAGATGGGACCATCTTGATAGGAATCCATGTATCACAACCTTTCGCATCATGTGGTCAGGCTAGTCACATCATTTGTGTCACTCACACACTAGGTCCAGTGCACGATAGGTTTACATTTGGACAAGTTGGTCTTCCCCCACTCTTCATCCGTCTCATGCATGATAGGGCCACTTATGGCTACCCCGGTCCACCTAAGTGCACCAAGGTCCACATGGTTTCTAAGCATGATAGGTCAATTCATGGATGCCCTGCTCCTCCTAAGTCTGTCAAAACTAAACTAACACTTGATAGGGCTGAATTTGGTTGTCCAGGCCCTCCCTTTATCCCTATAGGATCATCATTCATGACATTGCATGGTAACATTCGCAAACACAAAAACAAGAGCAGCAAGGTTCTTAAAGAATTAGCCGATTCCCACTGTCGCCACCAAGAAATCCATGTCGGTGATTTTGTGATGGTGAGGACTGAGATTATCTCAAAACTGAGGTCTCGTGGAGCAGGCTCCTTTCAGGTATTGAGGCGCCTTGACACAAATGCTTATGTGTTCGACCTCCCCGAAGGGTACAGAGTAAGCCCCACTTTCAATGTGGCTGACCTGGTGCCCTACAAGGGTCCCACGGTGACACCCAGTGAGGAGATCCAGCCTATCCCACCCCTTGAGAGAGCCCCCACACCAACGAGAGCTCCATCTGGCCAGAGAAACCAGCGTGATCAAGTGGAGCGAATATTAGATGAACAGATCACTACCACACGGAGCAAGGCGTATGAGCGATATCTGGTTAGGTGGAAGGGACGACCACCTTCGGTTGACGCCTGGGTGATTCGGGAGGATCTCCAGCAGCTAGATCCTGACCTATCGGAGCAGTACCGCAGCAGGGTGGACCCTTACTCGACAGAGTCGAGTTCTCTGCACCCCGGGAGTATGATGGGGACATCGCTTACCACTTCCCATGGGTCCCGATGATCGCCATTGTGTTCGTCTTGATTTCTTGAGTCGAGTTATGTAATTTTCATATTTTTCTGGAGTCATATCATTGTAATTTTTCTTTTATTTGAGTCAAAGTCCCTAGGTTAATGAGTCATCTACCTAAGTTTATTATCATTATGTCAGTTAGTTTGGTTAGTGGGCCCAGTTATATGGGCTTGGCCCAGGGGCGCCCCTTTCCCCCTTGGTTAGTTGTCATTAGTCCAAAAGTCAGGGACTTATGTTGAATTGTGGGATTCCTATAAATAGGACCCCAATCCCACCAGTTGAAGCTAATGAAGTATTGAAGAAATTTAGCCACTTGAATTGCCCTTCTCTCTCTCTCTAGCTCTCTCTCTCTCTCTCTCTCAAGAAGGGGCGACCCTTTCTCTCTCATTTCCCCTCTCTCTCTCTAGGTCGACCATCTCTCTCTCTCCTCCCCTTGCCACCTCATCCTCCACATCAGCCCTCCCCACCCTTTCACCTTCCCAAGGCCATTAACCCCCCTTTACTCCCACCACTCCCCAAGCAACCCTTCCCATTCCCCATACACCCTTTCACATTCTCAAGGGAGACTCACTTCTCCTAGACACCCCTTCCTATCCCCAAAGTAACCCCTTCCCATCCCCAAGGCTTCCATTAACACCACCATTAACCCATCTCACCAATTCCAAAGAAGTCCTCCCTATTCCCCAAGCTACTTGCGCCCCCATCACCCCACCACCTCCCCCTTGGCCATTTGCGCACCCAGCCCCTCTCCCTGCTAGCTCCGCCCCTGGCCTCCACCTCACCACCCCTCCCACCTCCCAAACCACTCCCCTCCACCAAAGCATCCATCTCCCTCACCCCTCCACCAAAGAAACCACCCCCCCACCCTTTTCCCTCTTCTAGTTTGCATACAGCTGAAGACTTACAGATCAGCACCCTGTTGCAGCGTCGCCCACGACCTCATCCCGGACCTTCTTGGGGCGTGGCCTACATCAATGGAAAGCTCTGCCAGTCTGATTCGCCACCGCGTAGGTCTCATCCCCATCCGAGGTCTGGGCTGCCCGGGAGGCCCGATCTCCCCCAACTGTACAGAATTCCTCACACCGAGTTCCTGAACCAGAAGAGAAGCTGTACCACAAAGAACCTCAGAATAATCAGGCCACAAGCTCTTCTCCAAAGTTCTTCCTCGTCCAGTCCACTTTCAGAATCAAGAAGCGGAACTTCGTTCAGCGTCTGTGGGCCGAAGTTACCATTTTTTCCCCTCGGCTGCGCGGGTCTGCCTCCCACAGTCTCCAATGACCATCCTTCACTATTCTGCATCCCCCAGTCCTCTCCGACATCAGACAGCTTCCCCGTCAGTTTTTTTGGGAAGAGGGCTCGTCCACGGTTCCAGAAACTCCGGCGGTTCGTGAGTCAGAGTCCGGGAGCTGTTGGGGCAGCCTCTGCATCCTGCTGTTAGGAACCTGAAGTCACCTTCCCCAGATTCTGTCACTCTGTTCGACTCCCCACCCGGACCAGCTGCGACACCAGAAGAATTCAAAAAAATTCTGAGGCATCCTAGCTCCAGTTACGAAGATTTCCCCTCTGGTCTCATCATCAGAAGAATTCCGGACTAGAAGTTACGACCTCAACAGTGACTGTCAGTCATTCGTCGCAGAGTGCAGGCAGATTCAACATCGGCTTCTCCGCTCGAGTTTTCGGCGACTCTCCCCTTCCCACCCGGCCGGCTTATCGCCCCTCCCTGCGCGGAGGTAGTGTTTGAATTGTAACTCTAAGTTCCCCACCCCAAGTCCACCCTCCTGCGAGAGGTGTAGTGAGTGTAATTATCTAAACAGGGTTCAAGCTTCACCGGCGCAGTGTGCGGGGAACCCACACTTCCCCGCTCGCCCATCGTCTCCGACCGGGGTTGATTTCTTCAAACCAACCAGGTGAGCTTCTGCCCTTGCTCCATTTACTTATGTTTGTTTAATATCCGTCAAGCTAGTCCGCTGGCTAGTAAGAGAGTGCCCGTTCCCGGATCCACCATCTTGAGTGGTCATCGTGGACAATAGTGAGTGAGTGACCTAGTGCCCCCAAGGCACCCGTCCGCCCTTGATTGTGGGCATCATACCTTCGGGAGGGTGAACCTTAGTTGTGCTGGCCCTCTACCAGCAAGGGTCTTTCTCCACCACCTCGACTCGGCATCATCGAGTCACCACGGGGTACGGGTGCGCACGGTGAGACGACGTCTTCAAAGTTTGCTCGAATCTTGTGATGGTGTTTGCGAATTAAGTCCAAGGAACCATATCCACTTGCTGCATTCCCGTTAATGTGTCACATCAGCCCCGGTAGGACGAGGAGGAACGTATTCCTCCAGGTCATCAATGAGCTGCTGGAGCCTTTGGAGAGGCGTTGGTTCAGCCAGATATTGTAGGGCGGCTACTTGTTCAGCCTGTTTCTTGAGCCGCCTTCTGAGGTTCTTCCTCCTATTTTTCTCTTGTCTCTTGGCGATAGCAGTCTCCAAGGGGGTAGGAGGGAGAGGTGCTGGAGCCAGAGTTGATAAATCTTGATGAGGATATCTCCGATCTGATACCTTTATAGGGCGAGGTCGATGACTCTTCTTTACCCAAATTTTGATCCAGGCGCCTTCCGCTTGTTGTATCTGGAAGGTGACATTGATCGCCTGCTCGATTACTTCGAGCGCCAATTCCTGGTATGCTGGAATACTGGGACTGGCGTCCGAAGACGTATGCGCGGTTTGAAGCCTTACCCGCGGTGGCAACGGGAGCCTACGAGGAGTCGGTAGGCTAGTGCTGGCGTCCGAAGACGTATGCGCGGTTTGATGCCTTACCCACGGTGGCGACAAAGATGTCTTCTGCTGAGTCGGTACGTTGGGATCGGTATTGGAGGACATATGCGCGGTTTGATGCCTTACCCGTGGTGGCGGTGGCTTCTGTTGAGAAGTGGATAGAGAGGGGCACTGGTCGTCCTGCTCCTTAGCCTTGCCTTTGTAACCATGCTGAGAGCTAGACCTAGCGATGACTGACAGCATCGCAGGACATTGTCGCTCTGCACAGTTGTCCTGACTTTGCGGAAAAAAGGAGCCTTGTGGCGGTGGGCCCGCCACTTGAAGCAAAGCCGCTGAAGACTCCGAAGATGTCTTCTTCGTACTCCGGATTGTGTCAATAGGTAGGCGGGGCAGACCCGACGGCCCCTCCACTGAGGAGGTGTGATGAGGTTGAGACGAGGCCTCACCCTGTTTTTGCTTTCCCTTCCTATCCGCGGTTGTCGGCGACGAAGATAGGGCAGGAGGAGGACAAGAAAGAGCCGAAGAGCTTGTCGTTGTCTCGCCCACCAGAATGTCCTCTCGGTCGAGAAGGACCCTGAGGAGCCTGGCAGTGTCTTCTTCAGGGAAAGGGAGAGACTTCAGCTCTCGCCAAGATCGCCACCTTACGGCTGAGGTGGCTGGGGTTGGCTGGTTAGGTGCTGATGTCTGGGAGCCCTCAAGGGCCGGAGGAGCAGGATAATGGATGACGTTGATCGAAAAGTTAGTCGGCTCTGTCTCTTGAGTGGCATCCTGCTCTCTACGCCTTCGCAGTCGCTCGAGCGCCTCTTGGTTGTCGGTCCGGAACTCAAGCCATTCCGGAGGGTGTTGGCAAGGCAGCCCGTGCCCATTTTCTTGAGGAGAGTCTGGCCGCTCTGGCGCATCCCTGGCGATGCTTAGGGTCTCTTCGACAGCTTGCCAAAGCCTGAAGAGCGACATAGAGTTTCCTTCCGCATCGATCTGCTCCCATTGGATCTGTTCCTGGATGAGGTATTGAACTTCCTCACAGGACTCGATCGGGTGGCAGATTCTGGCGTGAAAGGGGCAGTATTGGGGGTGACTATGATCCCAATGGGTGTAGCCGGCAGGCGAGTCGCGGGGCATGATTTGCCCCCTCTCGATGAGGATATCGAAGAGCCGTTGGGTTCTCTCTCTGGGGAAGGAGAGAGGTCTCTGATCGTGCCAAGGTCTCCACCCTGGGTACCAGATCGAACATTCCGTTCGATTAGCCCTGGGCTCCTCTAACTCGTCGTCAGAGAGAGAGAGAATGCGGCCATCATGTGGATGACATTGGCTGAGGGGTGAGCCATACGTGCTGCCTTAGCTGGCCGGGCGCAAGTGTGTGGTTGCGGGGGATCGACGAGACCGCTCTTCATTTTGACAAGATCGTGTCGGATCAGCTTCTGTGCCTGAGTCTTGAAGACGTAGCAATCTTCAATTGAATGGCACAACATGCGATGGTACAGGCAATAACTGGGATCATCGGTCTTCAGGGCCTCGTCCGGCTTGCGGATTTCTGGTAGTTCGACGATCTTCTGAGCCATGCAGAGGTCGAAGAGCATCTTCGTGTGTTCCTTCTTGAAGGAGAAGGGTGTCTTCATACGCTCCAAGAAGGAAGGAGCAGCCGGCTTATCTGCTGGCTTTTTGTCAGAGCCACTGGATTCGGCCCCTTTACTGGCCTTGGCAGGGGTGAACTCTATGATATTCACCTACTTACCGGGCTGGCGTTCTCGCGCTTGTTTACCCTTTGCTGCAGTATAGCTTGGGTTGTCGGCGAAGAACATCTCTATTTCGGCGACCGCCGAATTAAGCTGGTCGAAGCCTTTGATATTGGTGCTGAGAAGCTTTTCGCTGACCACGGCCGCCAGACCTCGACGACATATAGTGATGGCGTCCTCTTGGATGGGTGGATTGACACACCTCATGCTGAGGTCTCGCCATTTTTTGATGAAGTCAATGGCACTCTCGCCCTTTTTCTGCCGAAGAGAATAGAGTTCGGCTAAGGAGACCTTTCGCTCGGCCATTTGAAAGTTGTCGAGGAATTTCTTCTAGAGATCGGCCCAGTCGATGACTGAGTTAGGCTTCAGGTGGGAATACCATTGAAAGGCCGTTCCTGTGAGGGAAGTGGTGAAGTAGCGGAGGAGGTATGATTCGTCCAACGCTCACTCGGCCATGGCCGTAACATAGTAGGCCAAGTGCTCATGTGGCGACCCCTGCCCATCGAATTTTTACAGCTTCAGGGGCTTGGAGTAGTCTGGAGGAAGATTCTTCAACTGGTGGTGAAGCGGGTAGGGTACACTGTAGAGATCTACCATGACCGCCCCTTCGCCATATTGGGCGAGCTTTGTCTCGACAATGCGTTCGATCATCTGGCATTGCGCCAGGAGATTTTCTGGCACTAGCGTGTTGGAGGCTCGTGGTTGAACCTCAACCGGGGGCGTGCCAAACCCAGTTGCCAACGGGGTTCGGGCAACCGCCGCTGAGGTGTTGGCAACATCGCGGGCCGCCGAGGGTGCCGGTGCCTCGGCCTGAGGCCTAACAGGTTGCTGAGGATGAAGGTCTCGTTCCTGGAGGAGGTCCTGTAGGAGGGCCTTCAAATGCTGGTTCTCCTTCATAAGAGTGTCGAGGGTCACTTCTTGAGCCTCGTTCGCAGGAGGGTCATTGTTGACCGGCTCTGCGTTGATAGGAGGGTCGCGGTCTTCTACCGGGACTTCTTCTGCGGGTTCTGACGCCTGGGGTCTGGCAGACGTGCCGATGTGACCTGTTAGGGGAGGCGGCAGAGCCTGGTGGCGCGGCCTCCTGAAGTGGGACGGAGGCTGGTTCAGGTCGTCAGACTGGGTGTCCGACTGGTGTCCGGTGGCGTAGCACGCGAACACTCGAACCGCATCATTGATAAATTGGACCGTCTGCTTCCTTCGCGGGTGTCGCTCGGGGCAGACAGGTGTCCCTAGTCTGTCAAAGACCGAGATGCGTTGCGGAGAGGGCTCACTCCCGACGTCAGCCGGAGGAGAACCCTGGACAGGTTGCTAGAGGGCCCAAGGACAGGCTCGCCTTTGCCTCCGCTTAGTTGCCCGGGGGACATTGGACGACTGGGCGTTGTCAGACGATGCTACTGTGAGGCTAGCTTGTCACACCCCGTTTGATGCCGCGTCTGAGTGCTGGCAGGGGGTTGGTGATACGCGCCCTTCGAACGGCTTGAGCTTCTTCTAGGGTGACCCAGATTATCCTCAAGTCAAGTTGTTGATCTCCCTTGTCATCACTTTTTCGACGAGTTGTCTTGGGAGGCCGTGTGCCTGGCTGCGGTGGGTGCCCCCGGGCCACCGCTGAGGAACCCGCTCCTTTGAGCTTCACCCCGTCCTCTCGTGTTTGACGCAAGAGGTCAAAACGATTGGAAGTGGGGATGGTGGGAATGGTCCATTCCTGGGGTATGATTGGTTCACCCCCATCGAGACGGATCCGCAAGTCACCGATAAGGAACATCTTGCCGGAGTTGCTAGTTGCAGCAGCGAGTCGCCTGCCTCTGCGGCCATGGTGACGCTTCTTCTGAGGAGCCGAGGAAGACTCCTCCCCAAGATGGTAGACCGAGAAGACTCAGCTTGGAGCGATCGGCAGCGTGAAGCCGCCAGTCTGAAGTGCTGGGATCGGCCCCCGGGGTAAGTGACCCGCACTGAGAGTCGATGGCTGGGCGACTCGGGTGTAAGCCTTCGCCCGCGCCGATAGGAGTGTCACCGCTGCTCGAGTTGAAGCTCTTGCACCGGGAAGCGACGCTGTTGGAAGCGCTGAGGTGCCGACGCCCCTGGGTCGAGGACCCATTGTAGGTGTCGGTATAGTCTGGGCTCGGGTCGGGAGGCCCGAGGAAGGTACTGAGGAACATTGCCCCCGGGGTGGAAGACCCACGGGGAGAGCCGGTTCAACTGGAGCTCGGGACCGAGGTCCCGAGTGCAATACCAGGGAGCCGCGAACTCGGGGCTGTGAGCCCGTGTCGAGTGTTGGCCTTACCGGGATTCGGGGTCGAAAACCCGATGCAGATGCTGGGGAGCTGTAGACCCGGGGCTAAAAGCCTGTGTTAGGTGCCGGCCTTGCTGGGGCTTGGGGTTGGAGACCCGAGGAAGATGCTGGGAAGCCATGGACCCAGGGCAGGGAGCCCGTGTTGGGTGCCGGCTTGGCTGGAGCTCGGGGTTGAGGACCCGAGGAAGAGGCTGGGAAGCCGTGGACCCGGGGCAGGGAGCCCGTGTTGGGTGCCGGCTTGGCTGGAGCTCGGGGTTGAGGACCCGAGGAAGAGGCTGGGAAGCCGTGGACCCGGGGCAGGGAGCCCGTGTTGGGTGCCGGCTTGGCTGGAGCTCGGGGTTGAGGACCCGAGGAAGAGGCTGGGAAGCCGTGGACCCGGGGCAGGGAGCCCGTGTTGGGTGTCGGCTTGACTGGAGCTCGGGGTTGAGGACCCGAGGAAGGGGCTGTGATAGTGACCAAAGATCGGGGCGCGGGGCCCGTGTTGGAGATCGGACGAGGCTGGCCTCAGGGGCTGATGTTCACCTGGGCCGTCGTTGATATAGGGGCCCTGTAGGGGCCTGTAGTGACAATCCGACGCCCGACACTCGGGCGTGACACTGGTGCTGGGGGTGCGCATGGCGCGCTGGCCGCTGGGACCACTGGAGAAACTGGAGTTGGCTGAGAAGCAGCCACAGGGATCACACCCAAGAAGTAGGGCGATCCGATAACCGGGGCGAAGCTGCGAAAAGCGATCGGCGTCGCCAAGTAGCCCACCCGGGCATGGGTGGCAATGACGTTGGGGCCGTAGGTAACGGCCGCCATGGTTGCAGGAGAGCTGAGTGCTGTGAAGGTGACGGTCACTGACAGTCGCCGAGAGTGGTCCGACGATCGGAATGCGAACCGGAAGCTACTGGGGTATGCACGCACAAGTACCCTCCTCTGCCTCTCCTGTAAGGTCAGGAAAAGGGCACCGAGCTTCAGGGCTAGCACAGACTTTTCTTCAGCAAAAAGAAGGAAGGCGGGAGACATCCCACCGGGCGTGCCATCCTCTCTGTTGTGCGCGTTTTTTTCATGCCGATTAACAGGGGTGAGGGAAGGAATACAGCGGGGAAGGAAAATACGGGAGTTTGATGTATCTCGGGTATCCTCCTTACGGATGCATACCTCTCATGGCGGTATCAAGCACTCTCCTTTCACGAAAAGTCAGAGAGGGTCGAATGGCACGAAAGTGTTGGGATAAGGGTTAACTGGACAAGATGCGGGCGTGCCAATCGATCTCTCGACAATCACTCATGGAACCAATGTTTGACCTGGGAAGTGCCACCAGGGCGCGGCACGTGGGCTTGGGTGATCGGGCGACACGTGGAGAGAAGGGGTTCCATGGGTGCGAGTGCGTAGGCGATTGCGGGAATCGGGTACAGGACGTCTTTCCCCACCGGTCGCAAGCAACCGGTGTTTATTTACATCGGATTGAATCCGAATACCTTCGTTCCATGATGAAGAAAAGTTTGTATATGTGTCTGAAGCCATGGGCAGAGGGCTGGGGGCATTCAGCAGCTAGGGGTACGTGTTGGACCGAGGGGTGTTTACTGGGGGTTAGGGTGTCAGGCACGGATGCCGAGGAGACTGAAGGTCGGGTCGTGGGTGCGAGAGCACTCGTCTAATCAGCGGTGTTGTGCTGAGATGTATATTTCTTTATAGGAAAGCCGTAACGGCTAAAGTACAACTGGCGCATGCCACGGGACAATTCTGATACATGGGTCGGTCCCCGAGTCGATGCGTGATGAGTGAGCACTTATGCGTTTTACAGAGGGCTCCTCCCGTGACGTGGGCCATGGCCGCGTTGCCGAACGGGGGCCTATGACTGGATAATTGAGGGGATACATCGATCTGGTATCTGGGCAAGGGTCGGTCGCGACTCGAGTTGAGCGGTCGGACATGGCCTCGTAACTGTGAGTAAGCATGACGTCATGGCACGTGTGTGGTTGCGACCGACGGGCGTGCGAAGGGAAATCCCGGCATGAGGGGACGTCTGCTCGTATCATGACATCTCACATACGGTGGGTGTTGACTTGTGTGTGACGGCTACATACGGCATGAGGGGAATGCGAACGACATAACCCCGGCGTAGTAGACTACCGAACAAGTCACCCACACACAATTCTCCTTTGCTCGTTGCTTGGGGCCACGCTTGAAGTCTTGTGCCTGCGATCAGATGCCTTGGATTCGATGCCCCACTCCTTGAGCTCCTAAGGGGTGTTTATAGGGGAAGCTGAAGGGTCACAAGGGGTTTACGCAGACCAGCCAGGGGGGGTGAGCTGGTCTGCCTAAACCCAATTGAATAGTGGGTTATGGACTGAGAGAGAGGGGGAAAGAGGTCTACATGGACCAGCCAGGGGGCCCTGGCTGGTCTGCGTAAACCCCCCTCGGATGGGGGTTTACACGGACCTGCCAAGCGGGCCTGGCTGGTCCGCCTAAACCCCCAAGGGTTTAGGCAGACTGGCTTTTTTTCCTTTTTTAAAAAAGTAAATTTTTTTTTGAATTGAATGGGGGTTTAGGCGGGTTCGCAAGGAGAGAGAGGGGGGCTAGTTCCCACCCTATAAAATGTGATTTTTTGGCCCTTTTTTCTTCCTAATTTAACTAAGAAAGAAATGGACAAGTGGGTGAAGGATACGTGGTGGCTTGTGGAGACTTGTGCGCGTTGACTTGAGGCCGAGCCCGTCGTGCTGTCGCTTTGCGCTTTCACGTCCGCGTGTTGACCCCTCGAACTGGTACGGCACACGAAGCGCATCGTAGGACCGTAATTGGGTGAACAGAGGCTGAGTGGGGTCATGGGACCATCAGGCTAGAGGGAGGGGCGCGGCCCCCAGGGAGTTCACCCTCCCTGGGGTGCGCGGCCAAGCCCCGGGGTGAACTGGCCCCGGGCTGGCCGTAACCCCGAGAGATGGCCCCCGGGGGTCTTCTCGTGTTGTCTGGGGATGTCCTTTGATGGACTTTGCACTTCGGAAGGCTAGCACGGGCCCGTAGGGCCGTTGTTCTTCAAGTTGGAGTAGCCACTCGCAAGGTGTTCGGGCAAATGCCCGCCACACCCCGGGTTGCCGAACGAGCCGCGTAAGTGGCCGACGGGCCTTGGATTTGGCCTAGGGCAAAGGGTAGAAGTCCCTAGGGGATGGGAGGAGGCACCTTGGGCCCATGGTCCCTGTCTCGTGCTACGTGCCATGTTGTATGGTGGGTTGCTAGGGTAGCCTCAGGTTGGCCCGAGAGCTAAGTTTAGTGGCATGTTGCCACGTGTCTGAGGGTCGGGGGTGGCCCTGACTTGCTGGGGGATCGTTGTAGGACCCCATTGGGGTACTGGAACCACGGGGTGGCCCGTGGGTTGGTGTAGAAGGGTTGAAACACGCGCGCCCACAAGGTGTTCGGCAGAATGCCGAACACACGTGTGTGAGCCGTACACGTGTGTCGCGGGCCTCCAAGGCCTGTGGTTGACTTGCTCGGGTCTCCCTTTGACCTTGGAGGGTTATATGAAGATCCTCGGAGTGGGCCGACGGCTCTTTTACTGGATGCCACGTGGCGTGGCTTTGCGTCAGGGCGCCCCCTAGTGGTCCCGGGCGGCCATCTGGAACGCGGGCAAAGCCCGTATGAACGTGACTGGGATCGACCCCGAACAATTGCTGGTGTTGCCGCATGTCACGGCAAGTTGGTTGGGACCCCTGTGGGGACCTGCAGGGTTGTAGAAAGGGCTAGGTAGCCAGTGTCTTGAAGGTGCTCGGGGAAATGCCCGAGCCCTTATTTCCGGGTATTTTGGCTGGGAAATAGTATGGGTACAACAACCATACTCTATAGCATGTTACACGGGTTTTAAGTAGAACAACTATAGCCTGTTACACCAGTTTTCTACATAGTCTATTATACTGATTTTATGAAATTCGAATATATCTAATACACTAGTTTTTACAGCCTTAAAATAGCATGCTTAGCCCTAATATATAACATGTTTTACTAAATATATGTGTTTTACAAAAACCAAAAATTCCCAGCCTTTAGGTAAAGGGCGCCCCTCACCTGGGTGCCATTTCATGAAGGGGCGCCCCAGGCAAGGGCGCCATTTAATTGAAGACCCTACACAGTGTCATCAATCCATTTTCCAACAATTAATAATTGAAGAGGCGGAATCTCGCGCTGGGTCCTGAGCAGGCTGTGGATCACCAGAAGATGAATCTGCAAGAGGGCCCAGGGGATCTCCCTGGGGCAAACCCTCCGATGGCTAAGTGAGTAGAGCGATGGTGGAAGCGATAATGGGGGGAGGAGAGAGATGATGCGCGAGAATCCTCTCCACCAAAGGGTGAAGCGAATCGTGCTCAGGAGCTTAGGGTATGTGAATGCCTAGTTCATCTTACCATCTTCCGGAGGGTATCCCTTGCTTAAATAGTGCATCGCCTTTTAAGAGTCCGGTGAGCTGAGGGCTTCCCGGCGGGAGTTACGTCTTCAGCGGGGGCTTTTATGGCCGGATCGTGGGGACGTTATCCCCTTGGAGTCCGGCGGCACCCCTGACTCTCCCGTCGGCGGAGGACTCTGAACGGCCGTACCTGCGGATTAATCAAACGGTCTTACCGAGCTTCGGGGAGGCTAGCTCTGGTCTGAGCGATGGCCCGGCGAAGGTGGGGTCGGATAGGTCAGCTGGAGCCTGTCTCTCTCGGGTGAGGAGAGGGCTTTTAGACCGGACCTTCCTTTGGACCTGACCGCTGTCTCGGGCCCTCCGAGCCTAGAAGGCCGCCGGGGAGAGTTGGTTCCTCGAGTCTTTATTTATTGGGCTTTTCTTCCCTGAGTGGGCCCAGTGGGCTATCACTCGGGCGGGCTCGCCTAGTTGGACCGTGTGGGTCTTGTTGGGCTGCCTTTGTGGTGGGCTACGGAAATCCCCCTCTCCACTTGTCCCCCTCCTACATCCGAGCCAAGGAGGCTCGGATGAGTAGTTTTTCGAGGCTTTGGACCGGCGTGGCTCAGGTGGGTGGAATTCCGTTGGCGTTGTGGAGCCGCTTATAGCGGTCGTCGAGGCCCATAATGATGATCCTGACGGATTGGAAGCGAAGGGGCCCCCCTTTTTCTCGGAGCACGGAACGGCGCGCCGCCACCCTCAGGGGTTTTTTAAGGGGCGCTGTTCATCGTTCTAGGCTTCCAGGGTTTTAGGCTTTCCTTGCTTCTTGATGCGCCGTGAGAGCACAGCGGAGACGCGGAGCCTTACGGCGGCGTTCGAAGAGTTGGCGAGGATAACCGCGGAGGCGATCCGGCAGCTTCCTTCTCCCCCGAAGTCTTCAAGCTCGTGCGAGGGATCTTCTCTCGACTCGATGGCGGACCGGAGCCCGGAGCCTGTGCCGGTGAGGCGGGAACCCGTCCCCAACTGTAGCGAGTTGGGGGAGACGGAGGTGAGGAGGTTAGAGCACCGTTTCCGTCTGCCTCTCCGCTATAGCTTTGTTGCCGCCACTCCGTACTAGACGAGTTTGGATGATCATGCTGGGCTTATTTGCACCCTCCTTCTGGCTTGGAAGAGCGGATTTTGGCTTCCTTTCGATCCTTACGTGCTGCAGCTTCTCAATTTTTTCCGGGGCTTTTTCTTGCTGCAGAAGTGAGGCGGGAGCCTCTGGAGGAGGCGGCCGAGGTCATCGATCTGGGAGATGACTCGGCAGCCGATGAGCCTGATGCCCCGGTGGGTCGCGTCAATGCCCGAGATAAGGGCAAGGGGGCGGCCTCCGAGGGGTCTTCTCGATCGACTGGTCTAAAGCGCAAGGATCCCCTGGTGGGGAAACTGCGGGAGGCCGCGAAGGCCAGGAAGAGGGCCAGGAAAGCCGGTCTTCCTACCGCCGTCGGGGGCGATTCTGGCTCGGCGGCACTCCCCCCTCAGGGGCAGGATGGGGCCGACCCTTCCGGGCTGGCTCTCCCATCCGCCGAGCGAGAGGGGGCCGAGGAGACCAGGGGCCCCGCAGAGGGAGGTGATGGGTCGGCTCTCCCCTCTGTAGGGACAGAAGGGGCCGATGCCGGCGTGGCCGACGCTAGGACCGAGGGTTCGGTCAGCGCGGATGGGGGTTCACCCGCCGGGGCGTCGCAACCCCAAGTGCGGGCAACTTCTGGTGCGGTTGATCCCGCGGCGCCGGTCGAGGGTGGGGGTTCGCCCGGGGAGGCGTTGCAACCCCAACCGACCGTGGCTCGTGGGGTGGTTGGTTTCGTCGCCACAACAGGGCCTTCTGGCGGGGTGCCCAGGGTGGAGCAGTCCCCTTTGCCGGAACCTCTGGTCAGGCTCGGTGTCTCGGGTGACCTGTACCGGCTCTGCCGGTCGATCGCCGATAGGACGAGGGGGGGAGAAAAGCGCAGCACTCCTGCCGGGGTCCTTGACATCCTGATGGAGGGCGGCCTGGTCATAGCTTGGACAGCGGCCGTGATGGCAGAGGCGCACGCCCGGACGGAGGCGGAGCGGTCGAAGCTCACCTGGACCCTTGGTGGATGCGAGGGGAAACTAGCTCGGCTCGAGGGGGAGCACGAGGGGCTCCGGCGGGAGTTCCTCGCATTCAGGGAGTTGGCGCGGTTGAGCCGACGGGAAGCCGAGGTGCTGGCCGAGCAGCTGACAAGGGCCCAAGAATCGCTCGAGAGGAAGAGCAAACGTCTAGAAGACGAGCATCAACGTCACATCGAGCTGGATAGCCTCTGGGAGCTTGAGCGCGGCGAGCTGCAGGATCGGGCGGAGGACGCGGAGCGTCTTCGCGCTGAGGCCGAGGCAGACCGAGCCCGGGCGGAGGGTCGGATGATCGAAGCTGAGCGGAGGATGACCGAGCTGGAGGAGCGTCTGGCAAGGGCGGAAGAGCGTGCGGCCGAGGCGGAGCGGGTTCGGGACGGGCAGGTCGAGGCAGAGGCGATCGAGCGCTATAAAGGCTCGGAAGCTTACTCGGCCGACCTGATTGCAGCTGCCCTACCCTACTACGAGGTAGCGCTCCGCCGGGGTGCTCGAAAGGGGTTCAGGCAGGGCTATCGCCGGGCGATGAACTATGCCAATGAGCACCTTGCCGGGGGTGATTTTCCTTATGGCCAGAGTTATGACTCGGACGAGTCAGATTCCAGCTCCTCATCTTCGGCCGGGGAAGAACCGGAGGAGTCGCCTCCAGCGGGGTCACCAGCTCCGGAGGCCTCGGGAGGGCTCACGACCGGGACAGTTCTCGCACAGGCGAGGTCAGTGTCCGGGCCGGCCGTCGCCGAGGGTACCGGGGGTGACGCGTCCCCTACTGCTGTTCCCGAGCTTCAAAGTGGGCCCGAGGCCTGATGTAACTTCATTTTGCCCCTTCCCCTTTTTGTCTGTCTTTCCTTTTGTAAGAGATTTTTATGGGAGGCAATAAATGACTTACTTTATTTGATCGCTATCTTTGCTGTGATTTGGTTGGCGTATCGGGGCAGTTGGAAAGTGCCGATATCTTTTGCGCCGTTTTCGCACGTCGATTCGGGAGACTTCTTGCGGGCGTCCTTCCGTATTACCATGCTTTGAAAGTCGAGGTGCTTCGCGAATCCCGCTAGGGTGGGGACCGAGGAATTTGAGGTGATCTTTCAGGGGAGGTCCTATAGCGTGTTTTCGAGGGGGGAGTCATTTAAGGCGCGTGGCCTCCCTTGGCCTATAAAAAGGACCGAAGGGTGCTCCTTCCCTCTTAACACTTAGGACTCTCACCGGCGGTCTGCTCTTATTCCCTCGTCTTCGCTCTGCGTAGCACCGCCGCGATCGGAGCATGGAGGACCCTTCAGAAGGTGACGCTGCAGACTACGGGGAGCGGCCGGTTCCAGCTGTCCTGGAATATCGGTCGGGTCCCACCGTCGCCGCGCGTGCATGAGACGGGTCCGACGGTCGCCGCGCGGATCTGGAGAGGGCTTCGACGTGCCGGGGCACGCCGTTTGCCTCCTCTTGGCTCCGGCGAGGCTTCCGGGCGGACGCCGAGATGGAGGGCGGATGGGGGAGTTAGGGATGCCGGCCGCCATTCCCCTCCATGGGAGGGGAGGAGGCGGCTCCAGTCCCTTCCTCGCCCCTGTCCGCAGCCTCTTTCTCTCTCTTTTGTTCTTCATTTCTTTCACTCTTCGGGGGCTGCTTGCTTTCTGTTCGCCTCCAAGGAGTTGGTAGTTTGGCGGAGAGGAGACCTTCACGGCGTTCCTTTTTCCAGGTTGTTGCCAACTTGGAAGGTAGCCTTCCTTGTGTGAAAGGTGGCCTTCTCCTTGCTGTCCCTCTGTCACCTTTGTCACGGTCCACCCGAGCCAACTGGGTCGACCATCTCTTGTTCGAGCCAGTTTCTACGCGAGGCAGAGTCAGTGGCTGGATGCGAGAAGGTCAAGACCGGGTCGGCCGGGTGATGGCCGTTTGCCGCGGTGCTAGATGGATTTTTGCTTTTCACTATGTAATGTATTGGCAGTTGCCTTTCTGATGTACCAACAGTTATCTTGAATGAATGCGAAAGATAAGGGGGTTTATTTTACCCGATTTGTTGATACAGTATTCAGAAATAAAATCTGCGTAGTGTGGTTGCATTCCATGTCCGGGGAATGGGTTCCCCTTTCATTGTGGCTAACCTGTACGCACCTTTCCCGAGCGTCTCGATCACTCGGTAGGGGCCTTCCCAGTGGGGGATAGCTTGCCCGCCGCCTCCAGTGGTCGAGATGCTTCGGTCTTCCTGAGAACGAAGTCCCCTGGTCGGAATTGTCTGCCTCGGACCTTGACGTTGTAGTACCGAGTGAGGCGGCGCTGGTATTCCGTAGCTCGGACGTTCGCGATCTCTCGGAGTTCTTCTGCCAGGTCGAGGTTCTCGAGCAGCTTCTGCTCGTTTGCCTCGGGCAAAAAGCTGATCACTCGGAGAGACGGATTGGCGATTTCTAACGGAACGACGGCTTCGGTGCCATATACCAGTTGAAAAGGGGTCTCACCGGTTGCCGTTCTGGGGGTCGTTCGGTGCGACCATAGTACGCTAGGCAGTTCCTCGAGCCAGCTACCCTTAGCCTTGCCGAGTCTGGTTTTTATGCCCTTCAAGATGGTCTTGTTGGCATTTTCAACCAGCCCGTTGGCCTGAGGGTGGGCGACCGAGGTGAAGTGGTTGCGGATATTTAGGTCGGCACATCTATCTCGGAAGTATCGAGAGTCGAATTGCCGCCCGTTATCGCTCACTATCACTCGGGGGACGCCGAAGCGATAAATGATCGATTTCCATACGAAACCCCAGACGACTGTCTCGGTGATCCTCGCTGTTGCTTCAGCCTCGATCCACTTGGTGAAGTAGTCGATGGCGACGATGATGAACTTCTTCTGGGATTGAGCCGTTGGGAATGGCCCAAGGATGTCGATCCCCCACCGAGCGAAAGGGTAGGGCTCGGTAAGGGTGACAAGTTCCGTGGCCGGCTGGTGGACCAAATGGTCGAACCGCTGGCAACGGTCGCAATGTTGTACGTAAGCCGTGCAGTCGCGCTGTAGGGTCGGCCACCAGTATCCTTGCCTTAGCAGGATTCTGGCCAGTGACCGACCTCCCGAATGTGCTCCGCACAGGCCTCGATGAATCTCTTCAATAGCTTGGCTCGCTTCGTCGGGGCCGAGACACTTCAGAAGGGGCCCGGAGAACGATCTTCGGTAGAGAGCGTTGTCGAGGATGACGAAGCGCCGAGCCTGGTACTTCATCCGGCGGGCTTCTCCAGGGTCGGAGGGTTCCTGGGAGTCTCGTAGCCAGGATAGGTAGGGGGAGCGCCAGTCGTCGGGAGTGGCCGAGTCAATGGCGAGGAGCTCCGAGTCTATGCTCGGGCGCTCTAGCTCTTCTAGGAGGACCGATCGTGTACCTTCCGGGTCTAGGGAGGAGGCCAGTCGGGAGAGGGCGTCCGCCCGAGAGTTTTGCTCCTGAGCTATTCGGACTACCTCGAACTCCTTGAACTGCTGGGCCAGGCTCCGGACCAACTGGAGGTATTTGATCATAGGTGCCTCCCGAGCTTCGTACTCGCCACTGACCTGGCTTGCAACTAGCTGGGAGTCGGTGTGGATCCTGACTCGCTCAACCCCCAACCGTCGGGCCATGCGGGCCCCCGAGATAAGGGCCTCGTACTCGGAAGCATTGTTGGATGCCAAGAAGTTGAACTTTAGGGCGTATTGCAACACTATTCCTTCGGGGGACCTTAGGAGGATCCCTGCGCCGCTGCCGACCGAGTTGGATGATCCATCGACGAACAGCTCCCAGGTTGGCCCAGTTGCTGTCGGAGGCCTGTCCTCGACCGGAACGGTGCTCTCGGCGATGAAGTCGGCGAGCGCTTGCCCTTTGATAGCTGATCGTGGCCGATACGAGATGTCGTATGCCCCGAGCATGATGGCCCATTTGACAAGTCACCCCGAGGCTTCGGGGTGGGCCAGAATCTTCTTCAGTGGCTCGCCGGTTAGCACTGTGATGGGATGCCCCTGGAAGTAGGGTCGGAGGCGCCTTGCGGAGGTAACCAACGCTAGCACGAGTTTCTCGGTTGCGGGGTACCTCCGCTCGGCCTCGTTGAGCACCTTGCTGGTGTAGTAGACCGGCCTCTCGACTCCCGAGTCATTTCTGACTAGGACCGAGCTGACTGTTGACGGCGTCGCCGAGAGATAGAGCAACAAGACCTCGCCCGGGACGGGCTTGGAAAGCACCGGGGGCGAAGCCAGGAACTCTTTGAGCTCGGCGAATGCTGTCTGGCATTCCCCATCCCATGCGAACGTGGTAGATGCTACCTTGGGCCCCCTCATCAGCTTGAAGAAGGGCAAGCATCGTTCGGCCGCACGGGACAGGAAACGACTGAGAGCAGCGACACGCCCCGTTAGACGCTGGACGTCTTTAATACACGCGGGCGGGCGCATGTCCAGGATGGCCTGGACCTTATCGGGGTTGGCTTCGATCCCTCCTGAGTGACCAGGAAACCCAGGAACTTCCCAGATCTTACTCCAAAGGCGCACTTGGCGGGGTTGAGCTTCATGCAGTACTTCAAGAGGGTGCCGAAAGTCTCGGCGAGGTCGGTGAAGTGGTCTTGGGCCCTCGGGGTCTTGACGAGCATGTCGTCGATGTAGGCCTCGACGTTCCGACCTAACTGTCCCTCGAACATATGGTTGACCAGTCGCTGGTATGTGGCTCCAGCATTCTTCAATCCGAAGGGCATCCGGGTGTAGCAGTACACGCCGTAGTCGGTGATGAAGGCGGTCCTCTCGACATCTTCAGGGTTCATTCGGATCTGATGATAACCCGAATAGGCATCCAGGAAACTGAGTATCTCGTTGCCCGAGGTTGAGTCAACCAGTTGGTCGATGCTCGGTAGCGGATAGCAGTCCTTGGGGGTGGCCTTGTTCAGATCGGTGAAGTCTACGCACATTCGCCACTTGCCGGTGGTCTTCGGCACCAGGACGACGTTGGCTAGCCACGTTGGGTACAGGACCGGTCTGAAAAGACCAGTCTCTTGTCCCTTGGTGACCTGCGCCTTGATGATCGCCTGTTTCTCGGGCGCATGCTTCCTCCTCCGCTGCTGTACGGGTCTCACGGTGGCATCGAGGTTAAGCTTGTGCATCACAGTTTCCTCTGGTATACCAGGGAGTTGATCATCGGACCAAGCGAAGACCCGGACGTACCCAGAAAGAAACTCCTTGTATTGCTGCTGTTCCTTCGGTGGTAGGTCGGCACCGATCCTTACTCCAAGGGCCGGGTCGTCGTTCAGGAATACCGTTAATAATTCGCCACCGGGCTCGGTGGTCACGGCTTTTCCTTCGACTCCCCTGGGGCCCTTATCCTTCCCGTCCGGCCTTGAGGCTTCCACCGAGATATTGTAGCACCTTCTAGCCGTGGCCTGGTTACCTCGGACTTCCCCCAACCCGTTTTTGGTGGGAAACTTCATTTTTTGGTGATAGGTAGATGGTACGGCCTTTATTCGGCTGAGAAATTTTCGGCCGAAAATGGCGTTGTACGCTATCATACCTTTAATCACTATGAAGTCCACTATGACCGTAACGGTTTTGGGTGGGGTGCCGATAGTGACTGGCAGGCTTAGGGCTCCCTCGGGGTAGGTGGCCAGGCCATTAAACCCGCTAAGGGGTGTTCGGATCGGGCGGAGCTTGGATGGGTCTTCCCCCATCTTGAGAAAACAGTCATAAGATAATACATCGGGGGCGCTCCCATTATCAACCAAAATCCTGTCTACATTACAGTGATTTATCGTGGCCGAGATAACGAGGGCATCGTCATGCGGGGTGCTCAGCCCTTCCAGGTCTTGGTCGGAGAAGACTATGACCTGGGGCTCCATCGGCGGACCTCTGGGAGGCTCTAAGGCTTGGCTGGCCCGCTCGGCATGACGTTTCCTTCCTCGGCTGGTGTCGCCGCCCGATGCCGCCCCTCCGGAGATGACGTTGATGTGGACCCCTCGGGGAGCGTTGTCGATCTCCTCTGCGGCGTCTCGGTCTTCTTTGTGCCCGGTCGTGAACCGGGCTAGATGCCCCAGACGGATGAGGCGCTCGATCTCGTCCTGGAGCTGATGGCAATCTCCGGTGTGGTGCCCGTGGTCGCCGTGGAACAGGCAATGCCTGTCCCGCTTGCGGTTCTTCGACCTCATTGGCTCGGGCTGGCGGAGAAGTCCCGAGTCTTTGATGTCTTCATAGATCTCGTAGACTGGTGCGGTCAAGGGGGTATACCGCTCGTACTTTCTCTTGCGCTCTCCTTCTCGATCGCGCTTCTTACTCGAGCCGGGGTTTGGCTCGGAGGTCCGCTTTTTGTCCCCCTCCCGACCCGAGCCGGTTGCGTCTCGGCAGGCGCTGAGTACTTCTTCGCACTCGGCGTGGCGCAGTGCCAGAGTCACTAGCTCGGCAAGGGTCGAGGGAGGGTGGAGGACAAGCTCGCGGCGGAGATTCTCGTCCCGGGTGCCCCCGGTCAGTGCGGTTGTGGCTGAGGCCACATCCAGGCGGGGGATCCTAAGGGCTTCCGATTTAAATCGGTGGACGTAAGTCCGGAGCCTCTCCCCTTGCGCCTGTTTGAGAGCCAGGAGCCCCGCTACTGACCTTGGGGGGGCGCTACCGGCGAAGCTCTCCTTGAAAATTCGCCCGAATTGCCTGAAGTCTCGAATGGACCCCGGGGCGAGGGCCCGGAACCATGCCTGAGCGCCTTGGACCAGGGTGGCCGCGAAGGCTCGGCATTTGATGGGATCCGGCGTTCCATGCAGGGTCACCAGGGCGTCGAAGCTATCGTAGTGGTCGGCTGGGTCGCCCTGGCCGTCGTAGAGCTTGAAGGTTGGGATGGAGGCTCTAGGAGAGACCTCTGCCTTCAAGATGTATTCGGAGAAAGGGGATTTCTCCTCGTCCTCCGGGAAAGAGGTCTTCTGCAGGGCGCGGAGAGCGCGCTCTTGCTCTGCGAACCGTCTTTCAAAATCTCGTAGCCGGAGAGACAGTTCCGGCTGTGGCCGCGCCGTGGGGCTGGGGGGGGGCGTCGTGGCGATCTCCCGGAGCACTGGTGCCCGGGCGCGGCGGCCTCGCCCCCTGCTTCCCTCTCCTCGGCGTGGAGGAAGCCTCTTGCTCCTCAGGCGGAGCTTGCGAGGGTCCTCCGACGTCGTTGCGGAGGAGCTGTCGGCCGCGGAGGGTGAAGCGGCCTCCGGCGGTGTGCTGCGTTGCACTCCTTCGAGGGGGACTTCCTGACGGGGCGCGGGACCTCGCGTCCCGGGCCGCCTGGGCCCTCATGAGCTCCACGAGGACGTCCATCTTTTCGTTGAGGGCCTGGAAGGCGTTGGCGCCACCGTCGAGGGGTGCCCCTGTCTCCGCCGGGGGGGGGTGGTGGCCCGTTGGTGGGGACGCTGGCGTTGGAGGGGGGGCTCTGTGAGACCCTAGAGGGGGCGCCTCCCGCCGCCGCCACAGCCTTACCTGCCCCGCCGGCGGATCTCCTCCCTGAGCTTTTTCTTACCATCTTGACTCTTCGTGCGTTTCCCACAGACGGCGCCAGATGAAGAGGCGGAATCTCGCGCTGGGTCCTGAGCGGGCTGTGGATCACCAGAAGATGAATCTGCAAGAGAGGGAAACGTGTCAGAGGGCCCAGGGGATCTCCCTGGGGCAAACCCTCCGATGGCTAAGTCAGTAGAGCGATGGTGGAAGCGATAATGGGGGGAGGAGAGAGCTGATGCGCGAGAATCCTCTCCACCAAAGGGTGAAGCGAATCGTGCTCAGGAGCTTAGGGTATGTGAATGCCTAGTTCATCTTACCATCTTCCGGAGGGTATCCCTTGCTTAAATAGTGCATCGCCTTTTAAGAGTCCGGTGAGCTGAGGGCTTCCCGGCGGGAGTTACGTCTTCAGCGGGGGCTTTTATGGCCGGATCGTGGGGACGTTATCCCCTTGGAGTCCGGCGGCACCCCTGACTCTCCCGTCGGCGGAGGACTCTGAACGGCCGTACCTGCGGATTAATCAAACGGTCTTACCGAGCTTCGGGGAGGCTAGCTCTGGTCTGAGCGATGGCCCGGCGAAGGTGGGGTCGGATAGGTCGGCTGGAGCCTGTCTCTCTCGGGTGAGGAGAGGGCTTTTAGACCGGACCTTCCTTGGGACCTGACTGCTGTCTCGGGCCCTCCGAGCCTAGAAGGCCGCCGGGGAGAGTTGGTTCCTCGAGTCTTTATTTATTGGGCTTTTCTTCCCTGAGTGGGCCCAGCGGGCTATCACTCGGGCGGGCTCGCCTAGTTGGACCGTGTGGGTCTTGTTGGGCTGCCTTTGTGGTGGGCTACGGAAATCCCCCTCTCCAATAATCAACGCATTCAGAAATTAATATCTATGAAACTAAACCATAAAATTCTTGCATGAGTATGATTCTGTGATCCTGATATTTTTCTCTATCTATCCATGCCCTTATTTCTTGATTCCGAGAACTTTTGAAATCATGAATAATAACTTGTGTCACAAAACGTACCAGTCCGGTGCATATATGAGCTTGAATAAAGGGCGCCCCTATCTAGGATGCCATTTACAAAATTGAAGGCTCTTTGCAGAGTCTTCATTTAAATGAAGACTCTGCAGAGGGGCGCCATTTCCCTTTGAAAGAAAAAAAAGGGAAAATATGTATATAGGGATGGGGCGCCCCTTCCCACAGGCGCCATTTACTTAAATAATGGCACCTGTGGGAAAGCCAATTCCAACCAATAGAATGAAGGGCGCCCCTATCCATGGCGCCATTTACCTGAGTAATGGCAGACCCCAGGGTGCCATTTTATGAAATAATGGCAGCCCTCTAGGCGTCATTTCCCTTGAGTACTGGTTTCACAAAACCTCTGTTCTGTCCACAAATTGGGCTCCCCTCAGTGAGGGTGCCAATTCTTGAAATAATGACAGCCGATAGGGTGCCAATTCAATGACCTGTGGCAGCCCTTGAGGTGCCAATTCCATCCAGGTTCCCGACTTGCCTCGTGTTTTGCGCTATTTTAATCATAGCTCATATATACATGATAAAATGTCCTTGAACTCCATTCATGGAATCTACCTTATGTTCCTACAATAGTTAAACCCTTGAAATTCCATATTGGCTATAAATGAGAGTGGATGTCAAAAGAAATACATGAAATGTTGTGCATATAGGGCCCGGTCTGTTCCTGGGAGGAGCGCCCGAAGGTACTTGTGCCCATGGGAGTTTATTGACCATAGTGTTTAAGCATTGCACCGAAGTACTTGCTTGCTTGCTTGACTTGAGACATTCCACACTTACTCTCATGACACTACTTGCTTTACTTGACTTGCGTGGCCCAGAATGGGCAATACTTGACTGTGTGGCCCGAAAAAGGGCAAAGTACTTGTTTGATTGAAATAGCCAATTCCAGTAACACGTACTTGATATTACTTGCTTGAACACGAATCTTACTTGCTTGAACATAAATTCTTGCTTGCTTGGAAAAAATTGTATCGATATCTACAAGTTCTTGATATCCTGCTTGACAAATACTTGAAATCATACAATACTCTTTCTATGAAGTTCTTGATATCTCGCTTGTCAACTTGCTAGTACTTGAAATCATGCGATATTCTTTCTATACAGTTCTTGATTTATCGCTTGTCTAGCATGCATAGCTATACCTGCATTGCACGTAACATGTAAACTACTTAAAGATTGCTCGAACTTGAGATGTAATTCCTACTGAGCGATTCGCTCACCTAGTTGCAACTCTAACATTTTTCAGGTAATATGGATAGCGACCACCATTCAGATGGGAATGAAACCGAGTGAAGAGTGCTAGAACGCCAATCGTCTACTGTAAGCTAGCCGCGTTCCGATTATCTAGAGTCCTTACCTTTGTGTTTCCAGCTATGTCAGTTATGTTAGTCTAGTTGATTAAACTTGCTAAGGCTTATAGCCTAGTAGTTGGATTGAATAATGTATGTCATAGACGAGAATTATCATCAATTGGTTAATTGTACGAATTTGTTATCTTGGACTATTGGTATCGTTTTAGAAATTAAATCTTAGTCATTATTTAGCCTTTTGTGCACTCTATCTTTTGTCAAAAAAAAACATATATGCTGCTCTGATTGAATGGTTCTATATAAGCTGGCCACGACCTGGGTATCTTCCGCGCTCGGGACGTGACAAGATGGCCCAGCAGAGATCGCTACTGTCAAGAGGCGGTTCCAGATGGACCGCTATTTGCAAAAGGCAGTTCTCGCCTGACCATTTTCTATTTTCTGTTAACCCTAAACAGAATGTAGATCAGCCTTATAAATATATGCTAAGCCTAAGTAATTAGGTTCTATTCCCAGTTATGTCATTATATTCATGATTTTGGTTATATTATGCATCAATCACGGTAGATTTTATGCCCTTCATGTTTTAGAAACTTATTTTAATCTTATGTTAATTTCATGCCAAAATCATATAGTCTTGTATGACAGATATTTTCATATGATTTATGGAACTTGTTACATTGATGTCTGATTGTTATTTTTACACGATTCACTCTCATCTATAGTCTTTCTTAAGTACATAGCACGTACCCGGTGCGTGGCTATTAGTTCCACTTGCACTTAATAGGAACACCTCTTGGACTTGTGATCCTCTCCGTCGGATATTCCTTCCGTCGGACTAAGTGATCATGTTTCAAGGCCTCCGTAAGTCTCCGTGAGCCTGGGATTCCCTTTAGGACGCCGAGCTGGTTGTACCCTAAAAACTCGTTGGTCTAGAAAGCACTTGTGTTATCGGCGTTTTCTGCACTCTGGACTAAGTCGCGGCCCTCAGGCGACCGCCACCTTCAGATAGCGGTTCTGGCGTGACAGCGTTCTTCCAGTGATTCAACTGCATCGACCCTTCTTTCTTCTAGCGTCGACCCCGTCAAGTAGCGGTCTTGACCTGACCGCAATCTTCAATAAACGGTCCTAGAATGACCATGTTCTATCTGAATTTTGTTCAACCCTAGGTTTGACCCAAAGGTTGGTTCTACTCTGTTCTTAGATGGTCCTCTGATTATCTGGAACCTACAACTGTTGACACCCGTTTTTTATCGATAAGTTGAGTCATTTCTCTTACTATCATTTGTTGATGCCTCAAGTTGTCCATTGCTCATTGGGTTATTTCCAGGCAGCTTATTGGGCCTATTTTATGGGTACCTCCCTCCCTGACTAGATATGCTTCAATTCGGGGCTTAATGGGCCTTGATTTTGCTTGATTTATCGCATTTCATTGATTTTCGAGTGTCCAGCCGTTAAGCGGTCTATCTCTTGACCGTTCAGTCATTGCGCGGTTAATTATGATCCGTTTGCCTATTTTTTGGATATTAAGGTGATTTTCTAAATTTTCACCGACAAGCTTTTGAACGGTCTGTTTGTAGCCGTCCAATGTCATGGAACGGTATGCATATGACCGCCCTGATTCCAAGAGTCCCAAGTCGTTGATTTTCCAAATAATTATCTATTTATCTAATCTTTTTGATTTATCACCGACAGGCCTAGGACGATTTGTTTTGGACCGCCCCATGAATTGAGTGGTCTAGTATTAGACCGTCCAATCCCCGAGAGTCCAACGGCGAAATAGTCAGATAGTTCGATGGATATTTGGATAATATTGCTTATTTACTTAATTTCCATCGACATGTTGGACGGTCTGGTAATGGGCTGCTTAATTAACTGGGCGGTCTATCGAAAGACTGCTCAATGGCCCGATTGTTGAGAAAACTAAGAGTTTTTTCTCTCCATCCGTGGTTTTATCATTAATTTGTTCCAACCATTTCTCCGCGGTTTCTCAACCAAATGGGGTGCCGTTTGAACTGGTTGGAAGATAATTCTATTATCTGCGGATTTTATGTTGATATCTCGAGCTGATTTTCATTGGAAACCCTAATTTCGGGGCTAGCTTTTAGGCTCTATAAATAGGGGAGCTTTGAAAGTGGGGGAGATTTCAAGGTCAAGGCGAAGCTCTGCCGAATTTTTGAGCGACCTACAGTCAGGGAGGAAGGCTTTCTACGTCCGCATAAGCCTTCGGTTCAGGGAGTATTTGTGCTTTGGGTCATAGTTTAATTATTCTCCGTCGTGTTCTTCATTGCATGCAATCATCGTCTTTGTTCTCTCTCCACGTTTTTCTTCATCTACATATCATCACATACCCCCTCCCATTGTTTTTGACGCCCTTTAGGGGTTTAAAAAACTCCCTGGGTATTCCCCATTCTATTTTGTTATGATTATTTTCATCCGCATGCACATTTACTGCACCTCACAGTTCTTATCTTGGTTTCCTTACGTGTTTTATACTTTGTTTCGCAGGTCAGTAGCATCCTAACACGAGGCTCATCCTTCCTGGCCGGCCGAAAAGGGTGGAGGCAGAGATCTCACGTTTTGGGAGTTGGTGGCACAGAGTGGTCTTCATCCGTCCGTGCGAGGAATAGGGCGGCTTCATCTTTACCGTCCAGTTCTGAACAGCGGCTGATCCTGAACCGTCCCGTCATCCAGCTACTCTTCGTCTCGCGTTCGTCCCAGCGCTTTTGGGCGGTCTGTCAAGCGACCGCGCGTACACTGGGCGGTTCAGTTCAAACCGCGCATTACTACAGTGATGTTCCAGGCGAGTGTCTCCCCTTTCTTTCCAAGGTACAGTGCACTTGCTTACATTCGGCACCTTGGTGGCGATCACACACACTCCACATCCTTCCCCCTGCTATTTACATGCTGTTTAGTTCTTTTACATTAACATCGTAAAGAAGGGATTTGGAAGGATAATCAAAAAGGGGAGAAGGGGAAAATATGTCAACACCCTCTTTTTTGGCAATCACGGTCGGACGCCTAGTGCCCATCGTGTTAGTGGTGTGCTGACCCATTTTTGTGCTTGTTTAGGGTTTTTGTTTGAGTGGTTGTAGGTTGTTATTAGCTCTTCCTTCGTTTCTGTCCCTTGAAGATTACGCGGTTATTTCTGAGCCGCCCACCTTCTAAGCGGCCGTTTGTTAGCCGTTCTGTACTCATCCTGGTGTTCCATTCGTGCCAGCCCATTACATCCAGCGGTTCTATACAAACCATCCACTTCCTCCCGCGGTCCGATACAAACCGTTCATCATTGCTGGCTCAGGTACGTTGCTATGCTTACATTTGTGATTCCTGTTGATATTCCACGGTTGTTTCAGGTCCGTTCCATAATCTGCGTGTTCTGTCGAAGGACCGCCCATCCAGGTACACTTCTGTGCCTCATTCTTTGGTCATTTCGGCATTTTGTGGTTTTTCTCTGCTTTTGGCATTACTCCCTGCTTTCGCACGGTCCATCCCAGACCGTGTATACTCACTGAATGGTCCATTCCAGACCATCCTCCACCCCTGAGCGGTCTGTTACAGACCGTCCTTATCGTGCTACAGTGCACCTGAGCCTCATTTTGATTTCTTTGTTATATCTTGTTCATGATATTTGGTGCTGATTTTTGTCCCCCTTGATTGTTCCTTGCTGCTGCATCGTTGTGAGTTCTATTCATCATACTTGTTTGCCATTGCTTGCTAGACCTAGGCTAGAACTTTGCATGCACTCCGGTGCGCATAGGGGCATGCATACTCTTCATAGTAGTTGCATTCCAACCGAGGTGGGGTTTCCTCTCATCTCCATATTCCTTGGAGCCGACTAGGTGACCTTGTTGAGGGCCTCCGTAAGTCCCCCTGAGCCGTGGATTCTCACACGGACGCCGGGCAGGTTGTACCGTACCCACCCCAGTCTAGGGTTTACATCAGAGCGAGAGAGAGAGTACCCTAGAGTCAGCCAGTTCCCCATCTCCTACCCCTGTTAGGCACCTTTGTGGTTAAGTAAACTCACATCTTAATTAATTCACTAAGGTTCTAAAAGAAAAAATTCATAAAATCTGGCGCGCATCATCCATAATTTGGGTGTTCACTTGGTTGTCTCTCTTCTCAGCTTTTCTCTCTCTTGTGTGCATCGCTTCGTTGTTATTTAGATTTTGGTTAGGATTGTTTGCTTCTTCTTCCTAGGTGCTCTAGTGTATGTGGAGTTGCCTCACACCCTCAGGATCATCTCCTAGGGGCAGCTCACATTTCTATTCCTATATTAATCCCCTGTTCAACTCATCGCCCACCATGTCATCCTACAACTTCTCCCATTCCCATGAGGATTCTCTCCCTCAGGGACTTCTCGAGGACCCGCCTAGGGTCACCCATGTGCAGGGGGGAGAGGGGACTACCCCTCCTCTCCCGACCATTGTCATCGAGGGCTCTCAGCCCTCCCTTTCTAGTTCCTCTTCACAGAATTCGGCCAATCAGATTCTTAACATGATGGCCCAGCTTGATCTGACCCAGCTTCACCTTATTCGACAAGCTCTACAGGGGGTGGATGCTCCATCTTCAGTTCCTTCTCATGGCGTGACCACTGCCGCCACTACATTTTTGGCTGCCGGAATAAGGGCCACCTCTTCGGCCCCCATTGATCTCACTCCGATCCATCCTCAGGTTCTCCGGTTCCCCACTGCGGAAGCGGGCCAGGCTTCCACCTCGGCCCATCAGCCACTTGATAAGGGGAAGACCTAGATCCCCTCTAGTTCTTATGTTGGCCCATACACTACCATCTCTCCAACATCACAGGCTCTTGTGGCCCCGGCCGATTTCATCCGTCTGCAACCAGGGGCCGCCCAGTTAGCTCATGCGGATATGAGCCATTCCCTTGCCCATTATCCACCTTATGGGCTGCCCCCTCAGTCAGTTTATCCTTTAGCTCCCTACTCTGGATCTGCCTTTCCTGCCGTATCTCCTCCTTCCCGAGAACGGAAAATTCTTGACAAATTGGCTGCCATGTAGCAGCAGATTGACCTCCTCCACAAGCGGGTCACCCCGCAGTCTCTAGCCGATGTCCCCATTCCTAACTTCAGGGACATTCACTTTCCTCCCCAGTCAGAGCTCCCCGTGTACCGGAAATATGACGGGAATGACAACCCGTTTATTCACGTCAGGGAGTTCCTTTATGAGTCGGCAGAGTTCCAACACGACGACCGCCTGATGGCATATTTGTTCCGCCGATCTTTGGACGGGGTCACCCTCAAATGGTTCTACACTTTGCCTCTGGAGGAGGCAGAGAGTTTCAAGACCGTGAAGGAGAAGTTTATCCAGAGATTCCAGGATCATGTGGGTCCCGAATATTCCTTTACAGACCTAGTTGTGGAAAAGATGAAAGCAGATGAGGACTTTGCTACGTATGCAGACCGATGGAGGCAGATGGCCTCGCATGTGCCTGGGCAAATCTCGGAAGAAGAGAAAGTCAAGTTGTTAATCTCTAATGCCACTCCGATGTTCCCAAATATCTTGGCAATGAACGATATATCCAACATGCACCAGTTGTACAGTCGGGCCCGGTTCATACAAACCAAGTTCAAGGACTCCCCCATTCATTCATTGTTCGAGGCCCAGAAATCCAACCACTAGAAAATCCCAAGGCCTAGTTACTGAGGGAGTACAAACTAATGAGCAGGTCCAGGCTGTTCAATTCCCTAACCAGCCCGCTTCACCCCGTTTCCAGCAACCCCCACGCAACCCCCAGTTCTCCGCTCCACAAGCTCCCCGACCCACTTTCCAAGCTCCCCAGCGCCCGCAACAACCACCTCCACCACCACAGCCTCCACAGCCACCCCAATACCATAACGTTCCTCCTCCCGCTAGTTATGGGCCTGCTTGGCCGGGACCCTAGAGAGTCAACTACCCACCACTTCCAGAAACACTCTCTGACATATTTTCAGCTTTAATGTACACTGGTGATATTCAATTGCCTCCGGAGCGTCAGAATTGGAATCCGACAGCCGATCAGTCAAGGTATTGCATATACCATCGGCAACCCGGGCACACCATAGAGAGATGCTACCAGTTCAGAGATTTGGTGTATGATCTGCATGAGGGCCAGAGAATTGATTGGGCCCAAATGCATAAATTAACTGAAGATATCAAGGAAAGAAGAAGATAAGCTAGGCCGCAGCAGGCGGCGCCTTAGTAGCAGCAGTTCCAGCAACCTCTCCAACAACAACAACCTCCACAACAGTAGTAGCAGCACCAAGACCTCGGGATTCATCAGAATCCCATGCCAGAACATCTGCCCGCTCCTCAACAGTAACAACAACCGCCGGCACCGGCTCAAGTAAATGTAGTTCACCACCCAGCCCCTAACACTGGGTGGTCTTTTGATGATGAAACCCCCGCCCACCTCTTGGCCTTCCACCACACCAACTTCCCCGCACCTTCTGTTCCTTCCATTCTCCGGCCCACCACCATGGCCACCGCTCCACCCATTGTCCTCTCCCAATCACCTATTGCAACCCCCACGGTCCCCACCGTTCCGCCAACCCTTCCACCATTACCCGCCATGCCCCCCATCATCACCCCTCCATTTAACCCTTCACCAATCATCATCCCGCCGGGGCCCGTCAGGCCGGCCTCCGCCACCCTCACCCCCATTTCTACCCCTTCCCCTTACCCTACCGGGCCAATCGGGAGTCCATCTGACGCCGTGCCGGCACGATAATGCGCCCTCCAGAGCGGGCATCCATTCCACAGAAGTTACCCTTTCCCTGGTGCATCTGCACCAAACCCTCAAGTTCCTTCCTCAACAATCGAAGCAGAAGAAGTAGACCCCGTGCCTGGCACGAAATATGACTTGCTACAACATTTGGACCGGATGCCGGCCAAAATATTAGTTCTGGAGTTAATAAAAAGGTCCACGCTACATCAAGATGCCCTAAGGGCTTTTTTACAAAAAGTTATGGTTAGCGAGGACGTGGCAGTAGATAGTTTGCTGTCAGTGTTGGAAACAATTACAAGGGGGCCTTCCATTTCATTCTCTGAGTCAGAACTGGCACCCCCAGAGGCACGGCAGATGTCACTCTGCATTACTATTTCTTTGAACAAAGTGGCAGTTGAATCAGCCCTTGTGGACACGGGAGCGTCGATAAATGTGTGTCCGCTAAGTACACTGCATGCCTACAATATTTCAGAAGACATGCTTAGGCCGACGCCAACCACAGTTGCGGCATATGATAACTCCAGACGAGCTTGCCATGGGGTCGTGACAGTTCAGGCCGAGCTAGGGCCTTTGGTAATGGACGTGGAGTTTTATGTACTGAAACATAGACCCGATGTTTTAAGGCAATTCTGGGTCGTCCATGGATAGATAGCCTGAATGATGTACCCTCAACCGCCCACCAATGCCTTAAGTTCCCATTTCAAGGCCGGGTAGTTAAGGTGAAGAGTATCTCCACCGTCCAATCTGTTGATGCAATTGTAGATAAGATTCTTCCTACTTTGTGGCCGAGCAACATGCCATTCCTTTCTGTTATGGACTTAAACTACTCATGGGCATATGCGTCACGCAAGCCCGCCACTGCACCGGTGAATGTCAAAATTAAGTCCAAGATTCGAGATTCAAAAGGGTGGCATATGATTTTAAAATTAGGCTATCAGCCGGGTCTCGGCCTCGACGCGCAGTTGCAGGGGCGAACTAAGCCCGTCCCTAAAGGTAGTAAAATGAGCCGGAGAGGCCTTGCCTACCGGGAGTCAGCACTGTCCATACTGGGAGACTCCGGGCCACTGACGTGGGACTACCATCAACACTTTGTGAAAGGCCCGTTACAGCCAAGCATTTTGAAGAAGCCGCCGTCCTGTTCTGATGTGAAGACTGATGCCGCTCATGTTGTTGCTGACCCACTGCCACCACTGAAGAGGCTGGTGGGTGACATGGAAGACTTTTGTAGTTGCTTTGAGAAGCTGTTCCAAGAAGAAGAAGCTCATCCGAAGAAGACGGAGATGCAGCTGGTGAAGCATTCTCCTACTAAGCTAGTTCACCGGAGGCCGCGGGAAGTGGGGAGCTTCATCACTACCTTCTCCTTGTCCCCATCCCGTCTCGCCTCCTTGTTTCAGCAAGTGGGGTTTGTTCCCCATTCCCCTCCGATCATGGTCGACCCATACTTCACGGAAAGACCATTTGAAGTTCTATTTGTTCCTTGCGCATGTGGGCGCTGCCCACCCGCTGACTTATCAACTCTGTTTACTCCTCCTTCCCCCACTGCCCAACTCCACGAAACGTGGTTTTCATCTTCTGACCCATTCTTCTATTGCATCTTCCCCGATCAGTTTCCCATGCAACTCCCTCCTCCCCCGTCTTCTTCTTCCTGTTGCGTGATCTCCTTCAACTTCCAAAAAAATGCCAATTTTAAAACGGCGGTTTCAATGGAGGATTACGCTATATTCTGCCCATCTCCCCAGGGGGACGAGACCCCTGCTCCTTTCCCAGTAGATCTCTTGTCTCCTAGGTTAGATGTACATTTTGTAGAGTCCCCTTGGTTGGTAGAGTCAGTTGGGGTAGAGTCTAATTCTAGTTTGGTCAGCCCATCCACCTCCGCGGCGCACCCTGTGATGCGCCATTCTAGATCCGTCCCGGATAGGTTCCTCCAAGATTTAGCTCAGAGATGTCATGCCCTTCTCAAATGCCCTGAGTTTGTAGAGACCGCGATTGCTTTAGAAGATGATGAGGATTTAGAAGGGGTGTGGAGCAATGGCGCGTTAGGTGTATATGAAGTCATAGATGAGAAGGACCCAGCCGATGATGAGGAAAGCGATGTGGATGACACTGCCGATCTGTACGCACAGGGATTAAAGAGATTTGATGAACCGTCGATGGTAGTGGATGAACCCACTAAAGAAATTAATCTTGTAACCGAAGAGGACCCCAGGCCCATAATCATTTCTACTAGTCTCCCTCCTCAGGTTGAAGAGGAATTGATCAAGGTTTTGAGGGAGTACAACGATTCATTTGCCTGGTCCTATGAGGACATGCCGGGTCTTGACCCCGCTTTGGTTGAACACCGACTTATTATTAAACTAGGGGCAACACCCGTTAAGCAAAAAGCAAGAAGGTTCCACCGCAGATGGCCTTAAGGATAAAGGAGGAAGTTGATAAATTGCATAAGGCCAGATTTATTAGAGTTATATTATATCCGCAATGGGTGGCGAACATAGTCCCGGTAATGAAAAAGGATGGAAAAATCCGAATTTGTATCGATTTCAGGGACTTAAATAAGGCATGTCCGAAGGATGATTTCCCGCTTCCTCACATTGACGTGTTGGTGGATAACACGGCTGGATATGAGGCCCTCTCATTCATGGATGGATATTCTAGTTATAATCAAATCCGTCTTGCTCTCGAGGATCAAGAAAAGACCTCTTTCACCACGCCCTGGGGCACGTACTACTATGTCATTATGCCATTCGGATTAAAGAATGCAGGTGCCACGTACCAGCGGGCAATGATGGCCATCTTCCACGACATGATGCATGTGTACTTGGAAGCCTACGTGGATGATATCCTGGTAAAGTCGAGGTCCAAAGAAGAGCACCCCGCCATTTTAGCCAAGGTGTTGCAAAGGGTTAGGGAGTATAAGCTAAAAATGAATCCAAAGAAATGCGTGTTCGGAGTTGCATCGGGGAAATTGCTCGGGTTTATAGTTAGTAAACGGGGGATTCCGATTGATCCAAATAAAGCAAAGGTCGTTATGGAAATGTCGCCGCCTAAGAACATCACGGAACTTAGAGGTTTGATTGGGCGCTTGCAGTTCATTAGAAGATTTATATCCCAACATTCGCAAAGATGTCGCCCATTCTATGAATTGTTAAAGGCGAGAGTCAAGTTTGAATGGAACGAACAATGTCAGAAGGCCTACGAGGATCTTAAGGTATATCTTTCTAATCCCCCAGTTTTGCAACCACCCGTCCCTCGGAAACCCCTGATCCTATACATTTCTGTTATTGAGGACTCCCTAGGAGCTATCCTGGCTCAGGTGGATGATGAAGGAAGGGAAAGGGCAGCATACTACCTTTCAAGGTTGTTCAACCCTGATGAATCTAAGTATACTGCCATGGAGAAGACCTGTGCAACGCTAGTGTGGGTAGCTCAGAAACTCAAACACTATTTTCTTACCCACGAGGTTAAGCTGGTCTCTAGAATGGACCCCATTCGTTATCTCTTAGAAAAACCTGTCCTTTCTAGCTGATTTGCTCGCTGGCAGAGCTTTCTTTCCCAATTTGATATCACCTTCGTTGTTCAGGAAGTGATCAAGGGATACGCGATTGATGAAGATCTTGCTCATTCTCCTATCCGTCGCACTGATTCAATCCAGGACGAATTTCCTGATGAACACTTGGCTGTACTCACTCATCTTCCATTTTGGTCTCTTCATTTCGACGGTGCTCTCAATTCTCAGGGCCGAGGAATCGGCGCCGTTCTCCTCACTCCGGAAGGAGTGACCATCCCTATCGCTTATCAGCTCTCTTTTCCTGCCACTAATAACATAGCCTAGTATGAGGCTCTCCTTGCCGGTCTGAAGCACGCCTACCTCATGGGCGCACGATACCTTAACATCATAGGAGACTCTCAATTGGTGCTGCGTCAAGTTTTGTCAACTTACCGCACCCGTGACCCCAAACTCAAGCCTTATCAAGATTTGGTCACGCTCTTGGCTTGGCAATTCTGGAAGCTCATCTACATTCATACTCCTCATTCTCAGAACATTCTGACCGATGCACTGGCATCGCTCGCTTCTTCTCTCTCATTCCCCCTCAGTCGCGCCACTGAGACCATCGTGGTCCAGCGGTTAGATGCTCCTTCCCTTCAGGATCCCTGGTTTGACAACCTTAGGAAATCTGTAGAAAGGAAAGCGGAGAGGGAAGATTTGAAAGAAGTTTCATTAACTGAGCTGGAGGAGATTATAGAAGAAGAAGAATTGCCATGGTACCATGAGATAGAGCAGTATTGCAGGGATGGTTCCTTTCCCGAGACGGCGAATGCCGAGCAGCGCAAGGCCATTCGAAGAGTCACCGCCAGATACACGATTATCGCAGGAGAATTGTACAGGCGGACTCTCAATGGAGTTCTAATGAGGTGTTTGGATGATGATGAGGCTTGGAAAGTAGTGGAAGCTGCTCACTCCAGTGAGTGTGGAGGACACGTAAATGGGCAGGCGTTGGCGAAGAAGATTCTTAGGCAGGGCTATTACTGGCCAACCTTAGAAGAAGACTGTTCCACCTATGTCCGTAGGTGTCTTCAATGCCAACTCCATGCCGAAAAAATCCATGCTCCGACTTATTCTCTTCATCCTCTTTCTGCTCCTTGGCCATTCTCAATGTGGGCCTTTGATATCATTGGACCACTTGGTGACCCCAATGCTCAGGTTAAACAGAAATCCTTCATTCTGACTGCTACAGAGTACTTCACCAAGTGGGCGGAAGCCGAAGCTTATGCAGAAATCAAAGCCACCACGGTATGTCGCTTCATCCTCAAGAACATCATCTCGCGGTTTGGGGTGCCAAGCGATATCGTCACCGACAACGGGCCTCAATTTGTTTCTCAAGAACTTCGGGACCTCTGTAAGAAATTTAATATTTCATTGCATCATTCATCACCATACTACCCTCAAGGTAATGGCCAAGCTGAGGCCACGAACAAAACCCTTCTTAAAATCATTAAAAAAACATGCGAGTCGCACAAATTTGCTGATTGGGCCGACAAACTGATAGAAGCTCTATGGGCTTATCGCACCTCCGTCCGCACTCCTACAGGGCAAACTCCTTTTGCTCTCACTTATGGGATGGAGGCGGTACTCCCGTACGAGATCCTGATCCCTTCCCTAAGAGTGCAGCTAGACAAAGAACTTAATCTCGACGAGCGTCGAGAGGCGTTGCTGGTCCAACTGGAACTCTTAGACGAGAAGAGGCTAAATGCGGCCAATCACGTCTCAGTTTATCAAAAATGTGTCTCGCGATATTTTCAAAAGAAGGTTATTGAAAGGAAATTTCAAGTGGGTAACATGGTTTTGAAACGCAAATTTATCAGACCAGTAGGTCCCAGGTCTAAGCTGCAACCCAACTGGGAAGGGCCGTTTGTAGTTAAGGAAGTCTATCCGGGTAACGCGTACCGTTTAATTAACGCTGAAGGTGAAGAATTGCCAAATCCGTGGAATGGGTTGTATTTAAAACGTTTTTATCCGTAGAGTCGAGCCAGCAACAGCCCGGCGGCGGGGTGTACCTCTATTTGATCATGAAGGGAGATCCCCGATTTAACGTCCACACACTACACGACCCCCTGTGGTTCGGTTTTTCTCTTTCACGCAATACCGTTTCTCCCTTGGCCATGCTTAAGGGAAAGTGAAAATCCTTATTTTTTCTCCTCTCTCGACTGAAAATAGGGGCAAGTGGTGAATAAGGAGCCGAGAACTGATCTAGACCCCCCGATAAAAGAGGTCTCAAATAGGGGCAATCCGTTATGACCTTATTCCGCAGATATAAGAGCAAAGGAAAAAGAGAGAAAAGAAATAGAGAAAAGGGGCAAAATCAAAATCAAAAGCTAAAGGCTCATCCACAAGCTCGAAGCGTGAGAATCTAAAAGTCCCCAAAATAACAAAACTAGGCATGGCAAGAGTGGCAGTACAGTTTCCCCGCGGGACGTTATGAGCCCAGTCGTATGCATGCCTTGAGCGGATGTAGGTTCGATGACGGACACAAAGTCCCGGCGCAACAGACCAAAAATTCTTTGAAAAGGGGTGTCGCGAGAAGAACTCAAGCCCTAAAAACCTCTATACCTATCGCCAGTTTTTCTATCAAGCTCTCTTTTATTTTCCAAGGAATGGATCCCACCCCGGGTATGACCTCGATAGAGGCACCGTTAAGCAAAATTGGACCCTGGCCATGGGCAGTCACCCATAACGCACGTTGAACCTAGGAGACCCCTAGTGAGATATGAAGTTCCCCGTCGTCAGGTTTGAGCTGGTTCCAAAATCCAACAAAATCAGATATTTCAAAACCCAAAAAAAATCAAATATTTCATAATAAAAAAATCAAATATTTAAAAACTCAAAAAATCAAATATTTCAAAATCCAAAAAAATCAAATATTCTAAAATCCAAAAAAAATCGAATATTCCATAATTCCAAAAAAATCAAATATTTCAAAACAAAAAAAATCAAATATGTCAAAATCCAAAAAAAATCTAAATATTTTCAAAATCACAAAAAGATTTTCATCATTTGCATTGCATGGCATCCATCGCATTCATTTTCATTTGTTATTTGCCTATTTAATAAGGCTTACCCCGTTGACCAAGAATCGAGAACTGGTCATTTCCTAACTTGCTACGGGCAATGGGTTAAGCCTAAAATAGATTTAATCTGTCTTCATTGTCTGTGTATGTGTGCAGGGGCAGGTCAAAGTTCAAGGTTCAGTCAGTAAACGGTCCTCTGGGGACCGTCCTACTTCTTTCAATGGCCGCGGGCAGACCGTCCAACATTTCACACGGTTTCATACAGACCGTTCCAGCCTCAATCTACGGTTTCCATTAGACTGTTCAAAAGTATGAACGGCAGATTCTTGACTATTTTCCATTATCACGGTCTGTTGCAGGCCGTTCAATTCTTCGTTCTCAACTCTGCCATTGATCTAATGCGCGGCTCTAAGGGAGCCGTTCTACTCCCTGAGCGGTCAAATTCTAACCGTTTATTCAACTGAGCAGTCCATGTGCGACCGTGTGCAGTCGGAGGGCATACCCAAACTCATTCAATCACGCATAAGAAAAGCCAAGCTCAAGTCGAACAAAATCACCAACTTTATTCATTCATATATCAAACTTTCTAAGCATAAGTCTCTACATCAAGCATCATGAAAGAAAAGAAAAATCACTCAGTCCTCCGCTGGGCATCCCCATGGGGACGTATCTCTCTCAACTCTCTGACGTAGGCCTCGCGTGTCGCCGGAATCTCTGCAACCTCCGCTGGAAGGGTCAGCACCCTGCTTACCTCCCACATGATCAGGGCACTCCTGATCGCCTGTTCATCCTCCTCTGTACCGATCCTCCTCGCCTGTAGCGCGGGAAGGTGGGGTAGTGCTGGTAAAACAGTCTAGGGTAGTCCAACCTGTAGGTAGCTCCGGTGCGGGCTGTACATCGCTAGTGCAGTGTCGCTCACGAGCCTCAGATCCAAGCCCGGCCTCCTAGGCACCCTGACAGTGGTGTCGTAGAGGAAGTCAGGGCGCATCATGAACCAATCCAGGGGCAGTCTGTTGATGTGCAGTCACCACTCGTCCATGGTCTTCTTTTCTGCTGTCCTGCACTCTACCTGCGGAGAGAACCCGAAGGCGCCACCTATGAAGAAGAGGGGGTGGCTCCCGAAGATTCGACTGGCTGAAGTGACATCCTCCTTATAAATGAATTTCATCCTGACACTCATCCAGCACTCTAAAAGCATCATGGAACCAAAGAGAGGACCTCCTAGAGCTGCTGAGGTAAGGCCCTCGTACAAGTAAGCAAGGACGGCCTGGGAGATGGAAAGACCCTGCCACAGGCCACTGATGGTACTAAGGATTGGAGTCTCTAGCATGTGGTCGACATAGGGGAACAAGATGGCCTCGTACAGGCAGATAGATGCGGCCTTGGCTATGGCCTCATCCCACCCACACCTATTCCTACAATGTTCAACTACCCACTGGCTAAGAGGAAGAAGGTGGATCTGACGTGGGCCTATGAAGGTGTATATGTCCCTGTTATCTGGTATAAACCCTCCCAAGATGAGCCTGGGGGTCTAAAGGGGCAATAGTGTGACACACTAAGTCTTCCTCACCAACTTTAAACCTAGGAAAAGAGAAGTAGGTCTCTACCTCCTCTAGTAGGATAGTGGCCTCAAAAGATGGAAATATGAATGTATGGGTCTGAGGATGCCATATCTCTACCAAGGCCGAGATGTTGTGCCAATCAAGGGAGAGCTTTGGGTAATTTTGGCCTAGTACCAAGAGTGGGTGTAGGTGCCATGACTTCAGGATGGATATCACTCCTAGGGGCAATGCACGGACCATGGGAGCCATCCACTTCAAAGTGGAATAGCGTCTGGAGCCAGGGAGAAGCTGAGATGGAAAAGAGAAAAGGAGAAAGAGAGAAAGAACGTGTAAGTGAATGAATGGATTGATTTGAGTGAAATCATGCTAACATACCTCCCTTAAAGAGCTCAAGCTGAGATGACGAGGGATCGTGGTCAGCCGTTGGAGCACTTCACGCTCCTTCTTGGCCGGCTTTGGCCCTTCATAAGCTACCCCCTCCATGGAGCTCCCCTCGAAGGATCTTTTCATGATGATTTGATGAAGAATAGCAAAGGTTTGAGGCCTAGAAAGACGAGTATGGTGTGAGCTACGAATTTAGAGGTCCCTCCTACTTATAGGGCTTGGTTAGAGGCCTAGACCCATTAAAATTGAGGTTGTATAAGTCTAGAATGGGATAGGATGTGGTTTGGATCGGGTTGAAGCACTCTATCCTCGGTTTAGGACTCTCGAAGAGAGTCCCGTTCGAATGCACATGGCATCCATTTGCGCGGTCTCTCGATAGACCGCCTCATTCATTGGGCGGTCTACTTATGACCGTTCCACATCTTCTAGATAGTTCGAATGCTGGCGTTCTGGCGGCCTAATACAGACCGTTCGTATCCACAGGCGGTCAAGATGGAACCATCCTATAATCTGAATGGACAAATGTGGACCGTTTGCTATCTCATCTGGGCGGCCAAGAAAAGACCACATGTTTCTTGGGGCGGTCTAATGGGTGACCGTCTAGAAGGCCTGAAGCCTTGTTTTCATCTGTTTGCACATGTATCACTCAAAGCCCATGGTTCGTCTCTCTCTTACTCAGTTTGGCGTCTCTCTCTCACTCAATTTTGGCGTCTCCCTCTCACTCAATTTTGGCGTCTCTTTCTCACTCAGTTTGGCGTCTCTCTCTTACTCATTTTGGCGTCCCTTTCTCACTCAGTTTGGCATCTCTCTTTCACTCAGTTTGGCGTCCACCTCTCTCACTTGTGGTCGTGTCATCTCCCCCTCACTCGTAGTGGGCACACTCGTGGTCGTGTCATCCCTCTCTCACTCATGGTCCTACCGTCTCTCTCACACGTGTCTGTCTCACTCGCGTCGGGTAAGTAATCGTAGTCAGTTAGCTTGCATTCATTCATTTATACATCCAAAAAATCACAACAAAAGCATATCATATCACTATCATATCATGTCCACAAGTACAAAAGTCGTGTCCCTAGTACAAGAGTCAGGCATGCCCTTCTCCCTGGCCCCCGTCACTGTGTCCACCTCCCTCATGCCTCTTTGGTGGAGGCATCGCTGAGGTTGCCTCATCGCGGCGTCGCCGGTGCCGCTCGTCCTCCTTGTTCCTCCGGTGGCCGGAGGAACTCGTAAAGTAACTCCTCACCGAGCCGTGGGTGCCATGAGTGCTGCCGCTCGGAGTCCCGCTACGCGCTGATCGCCAGCTCATCTCCTTATATGCCCGCAGCTCTCCCCTCAGCTCTGACGCCTCCACCCAGTAACGCTCCACCTCCGCTACTCCGGCTCGGAGACGCTATAACTCTGCATGAAGGAGCGCCGTCTCGATCGTATCTGCCGGTCGACTCCGCGTCATCTCTACCCGGAGGCGAGAAACCTCAGCTCGGTAAAGGTCTGCATCTGCCGCCCGCGCGCTAAGAAGCTCTGTCTCCACTGTCCTGACACGGGAGCTCTCCATCTCTGCATAGAGGCATGAAGCCTCCACTACGTCTGCGCGTAAAGCCGCGACCTCTGTATGGGACCACTCTGCCTCCTCCCTAGCCGCTGCCCGGCTCTGCTCAAGCTCTGCCCTAAGTCGAGTCAGCTCAGTCGTCTACATATGCACATTTTCATGATTAGTCAATACCATTTCATACATTTCATAATCATAAGCATAACAACAGGGAAAGTGGAGTGATTGCGTACCCTCTCGGTGAGCGCCACCTCGGCCGCCTTGGCCCGCGCTACCACCCGTGTGAAGTCGGCATCCCGCTCAGCTCGGTCCGCGGGAGTCTGCGAAGAAGAGGAAGGAGCGTCGGCCCCCTGCCGCTGGGCCCCCTCGGTGCGCTGCATCCCAAAATTCTAGGTCAGTCACATGCATAATCATAATCATAAACATTTGCATAATTTAAAGGGTTTAGGGTTTAGAAACTCACCAGTAGGGCTAGCGTCTACCGAGCCTCATCTCGCTCGCGGATCATGGCGTGAAGGAGCCCCTACAGCTCCGCGATCCTGCCCTCAGGGTCAATCTGCATTTAGAAGTTTAAACATCAGTGCATCATCATATAGAAAGCATAATAGAAAAGAGCATTTAGGGTTTAGAAGTCGTACCGGTCAGCGGGCACCCCGGAACACCTGGTCCCGGTAGTGCCGGGCGTACGCCGTGTAGTACGCCGCGTCGCTCTCTGCACGGGCGGTCACCACCCGCCCATGTGCTGTCCAATCTACGACCTGCTCCGCAGCTCGCTCTCTCCAGTCCACCACCGTCGCTGCTCCCGCGGGTGCCGGCTGACACGCTCTCCTGGCGCTGGAAACTCCACCGCTAGCTATGGGATGCTAGTCGTCCTCATCACCAACCTGTAGTGTAGTGGCTCCACTACGTTCATGCAGTGAAGCCACACGTCACGTCCAGAGAAGGCGAGGGCCCCTGCTACCCAGGGCTGACCCTCGTGCCCCTCCCCTGCATAAGGAGTCCACCGTACCTATCAAGATAGGAAGTAACATCAACATCATCAGCATAAAGAATTGCATTTAATTAAAAGAGGTTTAGGTTTAGAGTCGTACCAAGGTGTACGGTAGAGTGTCCATGTCATCCTGGAGCTCCCGGACCTGTCTCCGGAGACCTCCACTCTCCCGAGGTGCAGTCCACCTCCGGGTAATAGGCAGTCGGTCTGGGTGGGTCTCCTCACCTCGCTCGAGCCCGCATAAGTACACGTAGGCCCATACCTGTATTGCATTTCACCAAGAGTCAGCATATAGCAGTCATAAGGGTCCTATAGCTAAATGCATAGTAGGAGTCAGAGTCGTACCTGGAGTAGAGGGGAGAAGCCCCCAAGCATCGCCCGTCGGGACGTCGAGCTCAAAGTGTCGAATAGGAACGCGAGGATAGCAGCTCCCCATGCGTAATCGCCCACATGGTCGAGGTCCCTGAGCAGTGGCAAGAAACGGTAGCTGATGACGTCCCCTCACGTCGCGAACAGAAGTCGGCCGAACAACAACGTCAAGAACCTCCGCAGTACTCGGTCTGCCTCCGGTCCCACCTCTACTGCAACCTGTGGTCTGGCTCGCTCCACGAGTCTCTCAAGGTGCTGCTCGGGCAGCTCCCCAGTCGCGATCCCCGCTCGTCGAAGCCCCAGGCTGTCCTGAAGCGCCGCCCGAGTCAAGGTGGTGGACTGCCGCTCGGGGTGTAGCAAGTCCAGTCCCATAAGCTCCTGGGCCATCTCCTGGTAGTCGGGGTATGTACTCCCACTGACCGGTGACCCATGCAGGCGCAGGCCAGTAGGTCAGGCCACGTCCTCAAGTGTGGGAACCATGTGCCCCCACGGGAAGAGAAACGCGCGACTCACTGGGTCCCAGCAGTCGTGCAGAGCGTAGAGTAGCGGTGTGTCAAATCGGCTAACCTCCACGCTCAGGAACTCTGAGAATCCCATGACTCTCAGCCTCTCACACTGGAAGTCGGGCAGCGTGAGGTACACTACCCGAACCTGCAGCCTTGAGATCTGGGTCCTACGCTTTCCCTGCATACATTTAGATTAACTGCATTTTAGTTTAGAATTTTGCATTTAATTTAATAATTCACTCTCTACCCTCTAAGCGGTTGACAGTGGACCGTTTCATATCCAACGGTTGTCTCCCAACCGCTTCAATAAGCCCCACGGTTCCCCCTGGACCGTCTTTCTATCTAATGCTTGCCCTAAAACGGACCACACTTGGCCGTTCAATATTAACGCGGTCCCCATCTGACCGTGTCCCTTGTCTTTTCAAGTTCCTAAATCAAGTGGGGTTGCGCGGTCTGTCGTGCGACCGTGTGGTTATAAACGGTCATTTTCCAATCGTTCTGTTTGCTAGACGTTTATATTATGAACGGACCAGGGTAGGCCATCCTGTGTCTCAACGGTTTAATCTAGACCGTTACATCACCTATCAGCTACAGCTTCTAAACGGACCATGGAGGGCCGTTCTGCATTTAGGGGTTTGAGTCAGCCGTTCTATCTCTAGGTGTTCTAGGTTCTGAGCGGACCAAGTAGGTCTGTCTTAAGTTCCACGGTCTCATGGAGACCGTTCTATTTTTAACGTTTCACATTCTAAGCGGGCCAACATGGACCGCCCTACCTTTAGATGATTTACATGGGACCATTCTGTGATGTCGGTTCGTATTCTTTGAACGGCCACCCACGGGCCGTGTGTTCTTTGAACGGTTCTATGTGAACCACGTTGTTTTGTTAGGCGGTCACTGTAGGACCGCGCTATTACCGTCGTCTCCGACGGCGGGAAAACCTCTCCCCACCTCTGTTCATGGCCCAATTAGTGGCCTTTCATGGTGTTTGTTAGGGGTCGTGTGCCCCTATCATTCCCTAAAACTAACATGCATAAAATAAAAAATGGAAATGGGGGGGGGGGGGTTAGTGCACCTACCTCGGGGTCCCAGGGTCTTTTGGCCGGCGTCTCCGCCGGTGCACCTTCTCCGACGTCTTCTTCCCCGGCAACAACGGCATCTTGATCTTCTACGGCTTCGGGCGGCGGCGGGGGTGCCTCTCCCTCGGCCGTCGATGCCGCCGGCGTCTCCTCCGGCGGGGGTACCTCCTTCGCGGTGGCGGTCGTCGGCAACGGCGGCAAGACCTCCTCCTCTCCGGCCATGGTTGGACGACGGGCCTGATGTTTGTGGCGCATGAACAAGGAGGAATGGGAGAGTGGAGGAGGGAGAGATGAGAGAGTGGAGGAGTGGGGGCACGGTGGCGTTTCCTTCCCTCCCGCCGTCGGTTACGGTGGGGAGGGAGGGAGATGAAAGGTTTTGTTTTTTAAATGCCCCAGGTATTGCGCAGTCTATCGCCAAACCGCCCCACTTTTGGACTGCCCAAATGTCACCGTTTAACTATCAACGGTACTTTGCATTACACGGTTATCTTCTGGCCGCTCCTTCCTTTGAGCGGTCTACATTTTTTATGGAACGATCTCGGGTGAGCCGTGCTATGGTCTGAGCGGTCTATTTTTGACCGTTCATGTGCTTGAATGATGTAATTTGACCCCCTTCTTTATGCTACATTCTATGACTCGTTGATAAATCTAATTTGATGATATATATTGCAAATCCTGCTCATGGTTCTTTTTGCAGCATCACTTTCAAATGCCGTTTCTCCTGCACAGGTAAGTCAGGTATGGCTTGTTGCATCCCTACGGTTTTGATGATGTCTCACACTATAAATAAATCTATTTTTATCTCTAGATCAATTCATGCATTTCTTCAAGTCTATACATGGTCTTGGCATATGCACACATAAAGTCTATACATCCATCAGTTGATAGTTGGCCAAGTTTATACATTGTAAGACTAAGTCTGTACATTCCTTGTGCATGCATCGTCTCTCCTTGTGCATGCATCATTTAAAGTCTGTACAGTCCGTGTTCAGAGCATACGCTAAGTCTATACATCGTCTGCCAGCAAGTGCATCATTCTCCGTCTCACTTAGCGTCTCATGTGCATAAATCAAAGTCTGTACAGCCAGTGCATCCTGCGTCTCACTTAGCGTCTCTATGTGCAAGTCTATACAGTGTTTGGTCGCACACACTCAAGTCTATACATTCCCATCTTTACCTACGTTCACTGTTTTAGCACTTCCACGAAGTCTGTACATTCTTCACTTAAAGTCTGAACACGGTTGCCTTGATGACCAGCAAGTCTGTACATCGATGCATGCTATCAAGTATGCACAGCCTGTGTGTTGCACGAACTCAAGTCTATACATTCGCTGTGGCTTGTTCATGCATCCTTCTCATCAAGTCTGTACATTACTTGACAGCATGTCTGAGCACTCATCGTCAATGTACATATTGATGTGGGACGGGACCACGGACACGACAAGCTCACGATCGTCCCTTAACGAGGGAAGCGTCGGATGTGCGCGGTTGAGAAACCGGCAATGAGCTAGGGTGGTCGGCTCTCTTTTGCGCCCGGATCGGGTCACGGGACGGCTTCGCTCTCTCTCGCAGTAGTGATATTATAAATTGAAGGCGAGCTAGGTATCCCTACACATGCTCTCTAGCAGCGGCATATAAAGCATATAAAGAATTGAGCTAATGCCAAGTGTAAGGGTGAAGGCGATACCTCCACACTCTCGGCGTGGCGAAGACGGCACCCGGCCAAAGCTCGTACTCCCGGGAACTTAGTACATTATGTTTACAGCAGTACAAATAAGCCCACTCCACGCAGGAAGGTAAAGGGCGACACAAGTGGGCCCGGGAGGACCAAGTTCGGGTTGACAGGCGGTTTCGGGCAATGCTTCGGCTTCACGCGTACTCGTGCTAGTGGGGGCCCACGTGCTGACCGGAGGGTCGTGTGGGGCCTGATGACTCCTCTGTTGTGGAGACACTTGGGAAGCGTTCCCCTAGGATGGAGAGCTGCTGGAACGACCACCGGACGCCGGGCGGCCCTAGGACGACGCTCGCGGGGAACTCGGCCACAAACCTGAACTTCTGTTTGCAGGCGCGCGACTTGGAGGAAACTGCTGCTACGATCAGCCCCGTCGTCGGAACGCGACGAAATTAGAGCCGTTGGAAAGCTGACTCAGAATGCTTCGACGTAGGGGTCTTCAAAAAAAATAATCAGATATGTATTTCTGTTCATGTATTTTACAAACTTGCTGGAATCTGGCCAGAACTGCAGGGGCAGGTTCTGACTTCTCTGAAGATCGACGTTGACCGGAGAGAAGACCTCTGAATATGGAAATGATTTCTTCAGCAAAGTTGAAGGTCTCTGAGAGAGGAATCCGGGACTATTTTTGGTTTTTTGATTGGAGAAGAAATGGATTTTCTGGGATTTTTTTACTAGACCTGGGTCGGATCTAGGAAACTGTGGGCAGACTGTTCTTGGGAACTTGGACGAAATTTTAAAAATACCTAGAGACCTTAACAAAAATTAATAAAATTCCTGGTGGTAGATATATGTCGACAAAACTCCCAGTAAATTTGGGCGACCCAAAAAAAATAAAAAGATGGTTCGAATGGGGTAAACTCAGAGCTGATGAACAGTAAACAGAACCAGGACAGATCTGGAACATGGACTTGGAAGAAAATCAAAAAATAGCTAAAGGATGAATTTTGACGTGATTTTTTGTGTGGAGATAAGGGTTCTAGAGGGGAACCAACCCTGAAATTTTGAGCTTTAGAAGACGAATGAAGTGATAGCAGGAATTCGGAGAAGAAGGTTCTATCTTGAGTGGACAGAACACCGAAACCGTTGGCAACGACGCGTCGGCGGCGAGACGATGGCGGCGGCGATCACCGGAGTTGCTTCAGATGCTGGAGGGGATCAAGGGGGAAGGGATTACACTCTAGAAATGGGAGAGGGGGTGGAGGAACCAGGGAGAGAGAGGGGAGGGGCGCAAATCTCCAAGGGGGCAAATGCCTTTTTTTCCTTCATTAATTGCTTCAATATGAAAAATACAACCTTATATAGGATGCCAACCAAACTCAACCTCAACCCTTGGATCTAGGGGTTTGGATTGAAGGGCTGGGATACAATGTGAATCACACATTTAATACATTAGTTTAATCTAATTTGACCATACTTATTCAACCTTGGACTAGATCTATTCAAACACTACCTAAACCACAACTACCATGCCTAATAAGACAAGGAACCTTGCGCCCCCTTCCATGGGCCAAGGCCATTCATGGGCCAAGAGCCTCCCATTAGATCATGCTAGACTTGGGCCACTCCCACTTAGATGGCCCATGAGAGAGTGGAACCCAATTTGGGCCTTAAGTGCCTTAATGACCCACTATGAAGTAACACTCTTAATGGACTCTACTAATGGCAACCTAGCCTTGGACTTGACATAACAAATGGCCCATTGGCTTGATATAAGCCTTACAAGGATGGCCCAAATGAAAGAAATCAAAAATTACATACACTTCAAGCCAATACAACCCATAATACACACCAATTCAAGCCAATACACAAAATACAACTCATAAGCTCTTGATGTCCTCATCAATTCTCCCCGGATGGGAGGAACTCGACCCCGTCGAGTAGGGGTATGGCTGCGCGAGTACTCCGGCGGATCCGTCACCGTGCTAAGTAGCGCGGGTATGCTCCACTCCAAGTGATCGGCACCTGCTCATTCCATATATACTCGATATGCGAACTGCTATGGCTAAAGGTGGTCACTCCGAAGGGGCACTCTCAAAAGGAAGGAAACAGCTCGAAGACTCACTAGGAATCACCGCTGAGTCCCTATAGGTGACTGATCCGGATATAGAAGTAAAATCGATCCCATACTCATCAAGTGAGTCCACTCGCCTCTTACTCGTAAGAGACCAACAATGAGCTTGCACAAGACACATGCAGACTCACCATGCACAGACACACGAATGCAAACCACGCAAACAATCGACTCAAAATCACCACACAAACAAACCACACAAAGAAAGCACACTGACTCATGCACGACTCTAGACTAAGGTGGTAGCATCAAACCCACTAGGTGGCGACATCCTGGGCGGCCGAAGGGTCGCCCAGCTCTTCCCCATGGCATAGTATTCATCGGCCAGTGCCTCATCGGCCTCGTAATCGACATGCTCAAGCTCGGGAGGTGCGGATCCGCCAACACCTAAGGCTAGGGTGGTGCGAGCGGGACACTCACTAGCAATGTGGCCATACCCGTGACAGTGGAAACACTGTACTCGCGATCGACTACTCTCCCCGATAAGAGGGGCCTTACCCTTATCATCCCGCCGGGTAGGGGGTGTAGGCAACAATGGGGGAGGTGTAGGTGCCTTGGACAAGAGTGGAGGGGGTGCCAGTGCCAGAGGACGGGCTATAGGAGCTGGGGGACGGGCAAAGGGTGCCGGTGGTTGGGATGGAAATAGATCCCGGGGTGGAGGAGGGCGAGGCCGTGGAGCGAAGTGCTCCTGACGGGTGGGCTCCTGAGGTCGAGCCATGGGAGGCCGCTGATGTGGGCCTATAGAGTGACGGGGCTCGGTACTACGGAGAGGGGTGGGGCCCAACCGATGGCTAGACTCGAACTCTCCCTCAAATTGCTCCATCTCGAGAGCAACCTGGTATGCCTCTTCCAACGTCTTGGCATTGCGGCGGAAAAGCTCATACTGGTAGTGTGGCCGCAAACCATGTCGAAAGCGGGACACAGGCATGGTACTCTCCTCCGTGACACCACATCGTAGAAAGTACTCATCAAACTCCGCGATGTATTCGAAGACGGACCGGTCTCCCTGGCTAAGACTTTGCCATCTATCGATGAGTCGCTGGCGGTATGTGGGAGGAAGGTACTTTTGCCGAAGTTTATTCTTCATCTCGGCCCATGTGTCGATCGGGGGTTCTAGCCGCTGAAGTAGCAGGCTCTCCACATTCTTCCAATAAGTTTGTGCCTGCCCCATAAGTTTCATGGTGGCAAATCGGACCCTTCGACGCTCCGACATATCATACCATTCAAAATAACGGTCCATGCCAAACTCCCAATCTAGGTAGACTTTCGGATCCAAAGACCCGTAAAAAGTGGGAGGATCCGCTCGCACGGTCTTAAGGACCCGATCATCATCCTCATCTCGTTGTGGCTGAAAACCACGACGGCGTTGACCATACCCCTCGTAGGCATTGTCGGACCCATAGTCCTCGAGACCAAGGTCACGGTGTGGTAGTTGGGGAACCCGAGGAGGGGCGGGTGGAGGAACCAGTGGTGGCTGGTTTTGGGCCGTGGGAGCGGCCTGGACTTGGGCCATGGGAGCGGGTTGGACTTGGGCCCCCGCGGGAGGAGGTGCGGGTGGACCTTGGGCTGCCCCAAGAGGGTCCCCGTGTGACATCCTATCTAACCGCCCAACGAGGTCTTGGACCGACCTATCGGAGTTCTCCATGCGTCCCTCCATGGCCCTAAGGCGACCATCCATATTCTCGGAGAAGGTCCGAAAGTTAGCATCGGATTGGTCCAACCTAGCCATAATGGCCATCATCGCCTCTTGTAGGGAGTGGAAGTCTCCCGAGGTATCCCGTGGGTTGGCCATAGGTGGGGGTGGGGGTGAGTACTGAGTACCCCGACGAGTGGGCATGCAAACACACCGACTAGAAGACACCGACTAAAGCAAAACACACTAATGCAAAATGATGCACCTAGACTTAACCAAAACTCGGTACGCGGCGGAGACAATCGACCCGAAGGTCACTCGCACAAGTGTGCGGCCTTCCCGATAGGCGTAACCTAACGGTCGGACAACACCTTTTTATATACCGAGTAAAGGGATGTATGCGACCCAAAAATGACTCTTTTTGTTGTTTTGAAAATATGATGATCCTAGACTCGACTTAAACCGACTAATGACTAGACGTAAATGACACTCTTCTTTTTTTTTTTTTGACTTTAGACACCCTAGACTCAACCTGGCTCTGATACCAAATTGATGCGGGACGGGACCACGGACACGACAAGCTCACGATCGTCCCTTAACGAGGGAAGCGTCGGATGTGCCCGGTTGAGAAACCGGCAATGAGCTAGGGTGGTCGGCTCTCTTTTACGCCCGGATCGGGTCACGGGACGGCTTCGCTCTCTCTCGCAGCAGTGATATTATAAATTGAAGGCGAGCTAGGTATCCCTACACATGCTCTCTAGCAGCGGCATATAAAGCATATAAAGAATTGAGCTAATGCCAAGTGTAAGGGTGAAGGCGATACCTCCACGCTCTCGGCGTGGCGAAGACGGCACCCGGCCAAAGCTCGTACTCCCGGGAACTTAGTACATTATGTTTACAGCAGTATAAATAAGCCCACTCCACGCAGGGAGGTAAAGGGCGACACAAGTGGGCCCGGGAGGACCAAGTTCGGGTTGACGGGCGGTTTCGGGCAATGCTTCGGCTTCACGCGTACTCGTGCTAGTGGGGGCCCACGTGCTGACCGGAGGGGTCGTGTGGGGCCTGATGACTCCTCTGTTGTGGAGACACTTGGGAAGCGTTCCCCTGGGATGGAGAGCTGCTGGAACGACCACCGGACGCCGGGCGGCCCTCGGACGACGCTCGCGGGGAACTCGGCCACAAACCTGAACTTCTGTTTACAGGCGCGTGACTTGGAGGAAACTGCTGCTGCGATCAGCCCCGTCGTCGGAACGCGACGAAATTAGAGCCGTTGGAAATCTGACTCAGAATACTTCGACGTAGGGGTCTTCAAAAAAAATAATCAGATATGTATTTCTGTTCATATATTTTACAAGCTTGCTGGAATCTGGCCAGAACTGCAGGGGCAGGTTCTGACTTCTCTGAAGATCGACGTTGAACAGAGAGAAGACCTCCGAATCTGGAAATGATTTCTTCAGCAAAGTTGAAGGTCTCTGAGAGAGGAATCCGGGACTATTTTTGGTTTTTTGATTGGAGAAGAAATGGATTTTCTGGGATTTTTTTACTAGACCTGGGTCGGATCTGGGAAACTGTGGGCAGACTGTTCTTGGGAACTTGGACGAAATTTGAAAAATACCTAGAGACCTTAACAAAAATTAATAAAATTCCTGGTGGTAGATATATGTGTACAGAACTCCCAGTAAATTTGGGAGACCCAACAAAAATAAAAAGATGGTTTGAATGGGGTAAACTCAGAGCTGATGAACAGTAAACAGAACCAGGACAGATCTGGAACTTGGACTTGGACGAAAATCAAAAAATAGCTAAAGGATGAATTTTGACGTGATTTTTTTTGTGGAGATAAGGGTTCTAGAGGGGAACCAACCCTGAAATTTTGAGCTTCAAAAGACGAAGGGAGTGATAGCAGGAATTCTGAGAAGAAGGTTCTGTCCTGAGTGGACAGAACACCGAAACCGTTGGCAACGACGCGTCGGCGGCGAGACGATGGCGGCGGCGATCACCGGAGTTGCTTCAGATGCTGGAGGGGATCAAGGGGGAAGGGATTACACTCTAGAAAGGGGAGAGGGGGTGGAGGAACCAGGGAGAGAGAGGGGAGGGGCGCAAATCTCCAAGGGGGCAAATGCCTTTTTTTCCTTCATTAATTGCTTCAATATGAAAAATACAACCTTATATAGGATGCCAACCAAACTCAACCTCAACCCTTGGATCTAGGGGTTTGGATTGAAGGGCTGGGATACAATGTGAATCACACATTTAATACATTAGTTTAATCTAATTTGACCATACTTATTCAACCTTGGACTAGATCTATTCAAACACCACCTAAACCACAACTACCATGCCTAATAAGACAAGGAACCTTGCGCCCCCTTCCATGGGCCAAGGCCATTCATGGGCCAAGAGCCTCCCATTAGATCATGCTAGACTTGGGCCACTCCCACTTAGATGGCCCATGAGAGAGTGGAACCCAATTTGGGCCTTAAGTGCCTTAATGACCCACTATGAAGTAACACTCTTAATGGACTCTACTAATGGCAACCTAGCCTTGGACTTGACATAACAAATGGCCCATTAGCTTGATATAAGCCTTACAAGGATGGCCCAAATGAAAGAAATCAAAAATTACATACACTTCAAGCCAATACAACCCATAATACACACCAATTCAAGCCAATACACAAAATACAACTCATAAGCTCTTGATGTCCTCATCAATCTCCTATATGCATTTGTGCATTGTTCAAAACAAGTCTGTACATCGTCCTTTGGTTCAAATCTTGAACTAACTCGATGCATCCATTTTTTCTTCTCTTCCTACAGATTGATTCAAGCTGATGATTGGGCACGTGACCCGAGGTTGGCACCTGGCACGTGATCTGAGGTGCTCTCTGGGCGGGAATCTGGAAGACACACGCCCTACCTGCTGCTGCTATAAATATGGAGCTTCTCCCTTCGGAAGAAGATCGATCGTGGGAAAAGCAGAAATCATTTTGAGAGGCTGCACGATCCAGACATAAGAAAAGAGAAGCGAGAGAGCAGTGTGAGAGCAGAGAACTCCAGAAGAATTCCACTCCATCCAGATCTGAGAGAAAAGTATTTGAGAGAGAGAGAGAAGTGTCTGTGACTGTGAAGATCTGCTTCTTCGGAGGCTACATTATTCTTGGTTTTTAGAAACGATTGTCATTCATCGATTGTCTTGTTTTTCTATTTTTCACTTCATCTTTCTTATTCCATATTGTTACCCTCCAGTGTTCGGAGGAAGGGAGAGATTCTCCGTTTTCCCTCTGGGCTTCAGAGGAAGAGGGATCTGTGATCTATGGTTTGCCAGTGACGGGCTGTCACTAGTAGTTTCCCTCCGGTTTGGAGGAAGGGAGATTCGTCTCCGGTTCTGGTCTTGTGGGTAGAACGTCCATGTGTCAAGCTTCTGTGGGTTGCAGAGCTTGGGTTGAGGGATTTGTTTCCCTTGGTTTGTCAAGCTGTTAGGCATCATTTGTTTACAGACTGAGTCTGCGGTTCTAGCCTTTGCTAGTGGAAGCCTCACTCTGGTTTGGAGTGAGGGGTGGATGTAGATTGTGGACTGCAATCGAACCACCTTAAAAACTCTCTGTCTCTTCTGTGGTTTGCCTGTTATCGGTGTGTTGCTCTCCTTCTGCTTGGCATTTTGTTTCACTGTGAACAGCTCTCTCGATCTCACTTCTTTCTTCCGTCTTGGTTATTGTCTGCCTTAGCTATTGCTTTCGCTGTATCTGAAGGGTTGAGAAACCGAAGTTGTGATTTACCGCTGGATTATTAATTTTAGGGAGTGATCTATTCATCCCCCCCCCTTCTATATCACTCTACGCTGCGCATATCAATTGGTATCAGAGCGGGTTATCACCATGTGGGCCAACGGTCAGGGTAATCCTAATGGTCCTCGAAGTTTCATGCCTGAGGGACAATCCATTAGTCGCCCTCCATTCTTTGATGGTAATAATTATCTCTTCTGGAAAAACAGGATGGAGGTGTTCATCAGGGCACAGAGCCACAAGCTGTGGAGGGTAATCACTACAGGGCCGTATGACCTGCCACCAAACGAGGATGCATGGACAGATGATCATGTCAAGTTATCTTCACTTAACTGGACGGCCCTGAACATCATCCAGTGTGCTATTCACCCAGACGAATACGCCTGCATATCAGCCTATAGGACGGCCAAGCGAATGTGGGATGAGCTGGAACTAATATACGAAGGTACAGCTCAAGTGAAAGCCACGAAGGTAAATCTCTTCACCTCTAAGTATGAATTGTTTAAGATGAATCCAGAGGAGAATATCATTGAAATGTATGCCAGGTTGTCCTTGATCACGAACACTCTTAAGGGGCTAGGGAAAGAGCTAGCTGAGGTAGATATAGTCAGGAAGATTCTTAGATCTCTAACCCAAGCATGGCACACTAAGGCCATCGTGATAGAAGAGTCAAAGGATCTGACGACTATGACAGTGAATGAACTCATAGGATCCCTCATGACCTACGAGATGAACTTTAAAGGAGGTGATGATGGAAGTGACAGGAAGGGCAAGAATATTGCTCTCAAGGCATCCCGCAATAAGGGTAGCAGCAGCGGGAGCAGTAGCCCCGAGTCCGATGGTTTTTCCGATCTCGACCAGGAGGAGCAGGCAATGCTCACTCGATAATTCAGAAAATTTTTAAGGACTAAGGGGAAGACCTTTAGGAGGAAGAAGCCATACTCCTTTAGTAAGAACGTTGAATCTAGCAATAATAAGGACATAAATACTAACAGAATGACTTGTTTTCATTGCAACAAATAGGGACACATGAAAGGGGACTGCCCAGATCTCCAGAAGAAGGGTCCCTACTTTCAGAAGAAGAGCTCAAAGGTGCAGAAAAAGAAGAAGCCACAAGCAATGGTCTGCACGTGGAGCGATGAGGAAGAAGATCCGGAAAGCACTTCCTCGGAGGAAGATGAAGAAGGAAATTGCCTAATGGCAAATAGCGAAGAGGAGGTAACAAATGTCTTTGAAAATTTTTCTATTGATGACTGGGAAGATGCCTATGTTGAATTATTAGACAAGTTCAATTCACTCAGTAAAGAGCATAGGGTCCTCAAGAGAAAATTCAATACTAATATTGAAGAACTAACCCAAATCAGTGAGGAAAGATGGACATTAAGGAAAGAATTAGAAGAAATGACATCCTTGAGAAAAGAAAATGAAAAGCACAAGGTAGAAAACCAGGAGAGTCACACCCAGCTCAACGAACTCAAAATCAAAATTGAAGAAAGCCTGAAAGAAAATAGAGTGATCTCAGAGAAATATGAAGCTGTTAAGAAAGTGAACGCTGAACTCTTAAAAAATTCTGAGTCTCTGCAAAAAGAGCTGGAAGACAAACAGAAGGTTTTGGAAAAATTTGTTCAAGGAAAAATAAGTCTGGATGCTATACTAGGGACAAGGGTTAACTTCAATAGGGAGGGTCTAGGCTATGACCCAACTAACAAGAGACCCCTTCAATTCAAAACCACAACCTTCTGCCCAGAGAAGGGAAAAGAGAAGCTGGACACACCATCCAGCTCAAATAGCAGTCAAGGAGCTCAACGTCCGAAAGAAAATTTAACAAACAGTGCTGGTCGACCACTTAAAATGGGAATGAATTTTGTGAAGAACTTCACTAAGCCCACTCACCAGAACATAAATGGTAGATGGACCAAGCAAATGGATCAGGATAAAAGCTAGAATTACTACAAACAGATGGGTCCAAATAGGATCTACTGGAGAAATAACTATCATCCTCAAAAATCTGTTAATCAACAAGCTCACAGGAGGTATCCCAAGAATGGGAAGCCCAATGACTGGAATAGAGTTTACTTCTCCAGACCAACTAGACATAACCCCGGTTATAATTTCAATAAACCTGAAGTAAAGGTTCCAGGGAAAACCATGTTGAAGCAAATCTGGATTCCTAAACATCTGCTTAGAAATTTGAATAATGTCTTTGGACCCAACTCATCTTGGGTTCCAAATCACTTTGCTTGACTTTGATTGTGTAGGTCGGCCTGGCAGCTGAAGACAACAAGTGGTACCTTGACAGTGGCTGCTCCAGGCACATGACAGGAGACCGATCCAAGTTCAGCAAGTTAGAGATGAAGGTAGGGGGTCTGGTCAAATTTGGAGGAAAGAACAGAGGTAAGATCATTGGAGTTGGCACAGTAGGTAAGTCTTCCATAAACTGCATTGAAAAGGTTCTACTTGTGGAAGGTCTTCAACACAACCTGATTAGCATTAGTCAATTATGTGACAAAGGTCACAGGGTTGTGTTTGATGATGACTCATGCAAAATTTTTGAAATAAATTTCGATCTGGTTAAATTTGTAGCCAACAGGACTAATAATGTCTACATGATAGACTTGGATGCTGAATCTGAACCTAATCTTTGTTTATCTACTAACTATGAAAGTGATGCTTTTGAATGGCATAGACGTCTATTACTTTAAATAAATTGGTCAAGCATGATTTAGTTAGAGACATGCCTAGAATTAAGTTCAATTCTATTTCAAAATCATGTGATGCCTGTGCTCTAGGTAAACAGATCAGAAAATCTTTTAAGCTAAGATCTGAGCCATTGTCCTCTAGACCAATAGAACTTCTCCATATGGACCTCTTTGGTCCTACTAGGACTCAGAGTCTTAATGGGAATAGGTTTGGCTATGTGATCATTGATGACCACTCTAGATTTTCTTGGATCTTTTTCTTAGCCAGTAAAAGCAATGCTTTTCAAAAGTTTAATCATTTTTTCAATAAGGTCAAACAAGAAGGAAAACACAAGATTTGTTCAATTCAATCTGACCATGGAGGTGAGTTTGAAAATTCCATGTTTTCTGATCTTTGTGAAAGAGAGGGACTAACACACAGGTTTTCTTCTCCCAGGACACTTGAACAGAATGGAATTGTGGAGAGAAGAAATAGAACTATTGTGGAGATGGCCCGAACCATGCTGATTGAGAGTCAATTACCAAGAAAATTCTGGGCAGAGGCGGCCAATACAGCAACTTATATAATCAACAGGGCCATGGTAAGACCTATTCACAAGAAAACACCCTATGAGCTACTAAAAGGTAAGAAACCAAACTTGGTCCATTTCAAAATTTTTGGAGCTAAATGCTTTATTCATAATAATGACAAGAAAGACTTAGATAAGTTTGAAGCTAAAAGCTCCCCTGGAATATTTTTAGGATACTCTGAAGTGTCAAGGGCATATAGGGTCTTTAACATAACAGACCAGAAAGTTGAAGAGTCTCCACACATCATTTTTAGTGAAAAGAAAGGTGTTACTAACATTGAAAATATTGACAGGGATTTCAATCACGATGGGGAATTCCTAGAAGACCAAGAAGAAGAGAAGACTCAGCCGAGTAGAACATCAAATCCTCCCAACCAGGAAGGGCCAGAAGAAACAGGTGAGTCTTCAATAAATGTTAGATTTCTTAAAGATCATCCGATAGATAATGTCATAGGCAACCCTGAAGATCCTCTTCGGACTAGGTCTCATTTTAGGAATGTTAATAATCAAGACCTAATTGCTTTGGTCTCACAAATTGAACCCAAATCAGTAGAAGAGGCCTTGGCCGATCAATCTTGGGTCAATGCTATGTGTGAGGAATTAGGTCAGTTCGAAAGAAATAATGTCTGGGAGCTTGTTTCAAGACCAGAAAGTGTTAATATCATAGGAACTAAGTGGGTGTTTAAAAATAAAATGAATGAAAATGGAATCATTTCTAGAAATAAGGCCAGACTAGTAGCCAAGGGCTACTGTCTGGAATTTGGTGTTGATTTCGATGAATCCTATGCACCTGTTGCTAGGATGGAAGCAATAAGAATATTGCTAGCTTTTGCATGTTCCAAGAATATAAAACTCCAACAAATGGATGTTAAAAGTGCCTTCTTAAATGGAGTCATTAAGGAAGAGGTTTTTGTTGAACAACCCCCTGGATTTCAATTCTCTCCTCAACCTAACCAAGTTTTCAGGTTAAACAAAGCCCTGTATGGTCTAAAGCAAGCTCCTCGAGCATGGTATGAAAGACTGACTGAATTTCTGATCATCAAGGGCTACAACAGAGGTAAGGTTGATCAAACTTTATTTACCAAGGGTACAAATAAAGATCTCATCATAGTTCAGGTATATGTAGATGACATTGTGTTTGGATCAACTAGTTGTGAACTATGTGATGAATTCTCTAAAATGATGTCTGCTGAATTTGAGATGAGTTTGGTCGGTGAACTAAAGTACTTTCTTGGCTTGCAGGTACAATAGTTAGAGGATGGATGCTTCATCAACCAGACCAAATACACAATGGAACTATTCAAGAGGTTTGGTATGAACAACCTGAAGCACATTACAACACCCATGGGTACCAATACCTCACTGGATGTAGATGAGACAGGTAAAGAGGTAGCTGCCAAGCTCTATCGAGGTATGATTGGATCTCTACTTTACTTGACAGCCTCTAGACCTGATATACAGTTCAGTGTAGGTATGTGTGCAAGGTATCAGTCTAGACCCACTGAATTACATTTAGCTGCAGTGAAAAGAATTTTTAGATATTTGTCTGCTACACACTCTCTTGGTCTATGGTTTCCTGCTTCACACACACTTGATTTAGTTGCATACACAGATGCAGATTATGCAGGGTGTAAACTAGACAGGAAAAGCACTAGTGGTCACTGTGAATTTTTGGGTGGGTGTTTAGTGTCTTGGGGCTCCAAGAAACAACATTCGGTGGCCCTCTCCACTGCAGAGGCTGAATATGTAGCTGCAGGGAGTTGTGGTACACAAGTCATTTGGATTAAACACCAGCTTCAGGACTACCAAGTAGACCTGGGGTGCACACCTATCTATTGTGATAATACCAGTGCCATCAATCTTGCCAAGAATCCTATTTTGCATTCCCGTACCAAACACATAGAGATAAGGCATCATTTCATAAGAGATGAGGTCTCTAAGAACAACTTTGAACTGATTCATGTAGGCACTGCTAATCAGATTGCTGACATCTTCACCAAGCCTCTGGACAATGAAAAATTCACTACACTGAGAAGAGAATTAGGCTTATTCAAGTTGTCTTCATTGTGAAGTCTGTTCCTTTTGTGAGGGGAAGTTCTGTGTGTCAAATGGTTAGCCATCAGTAATGCTATGATTAAGGGGGAGCTGGTTGAGCTGTGAGAGGGGGAGTTCTTTGACTGATTCAAAAAGACTGACCAGATATGTGTCATTGCTGGTTCTCATGACTGAACTAGTGCGGTTCTCTCAGACAGTAGAATCTCACTCATCTCTTAAGTCTATAAGTCTGTGTTACTAAAGTCCAGCTAGAATCTTTCCTCTGGTAGTCTATCATAGATCTGGATTAATTGTATAAAGTATACCTTCCTACATTGTCAGTGATTCCGGTTCAGGCCAGAACCTGTATGTCTTGATATCTGACCAAAACAACTTGAAATCTAGACTTCAAGATTCACTTCAAGAAATAGTTCTTCTGGTATTGTTTTCAATCATTCCATCTCCTTAACACAAGGGATCAACTGAATGAACAAATGTCTTGATTTGGTCACTGAGAAACTGGGAGCTTCATCAATGAAATGAAGTTTTTTTTCCTATGTCATGAGGTGTCAAATGCTTAACAAAAAAAAATGAAAAGAAATGACATTAATATTCTGACCATCACAGAGCAATGGTGGCTAGCTGGTGAGTAACTGGGGACTCTGACCTCTAATCAAAGTGTCTCCTCATGTCAAAAGCCACAGTTACTAACTCTGTTCCTTTAAAAAAAAAGAGGAGGTAACGAGGTACTCACACTGAGTAACTGAGGATTCAGGCCTCTAATCAAGGTGTCTCCCTAATGTTAAAAGAGTGAATTACCAACTTACTCATTGGTCTTCTTGAAAATCATCTCAAAATCCCTTGTCTTTATACAAGTTAATGGATTGCTTATCCTCAATACCTTGAGTACACCTTCTTTGACTTTGTCTCTTGTCATCTACTGGGATAGTTGCCTGTTCAGCTAAGTCATGCCATACTTGTTCACTCCTGTTCTAAATCATATACTATGTATGTTGATAAACTTTTCTCTCATTCTATCTCTCTATTGTTTACTAGAGTTCAAGAATCTTCACTTGAGTTTAGCACCTCACTTATTCTCTTAAGACTTGCTCGTGTCTTTCTACACTAAGAAGTTTCTGTACTTCTTCCTCATGTCTCCAGCACTTTCATATATCCTTCATTTCCTTTTGATTATGTCAAAGGGGGAGAGAGGTTTTGCAATATCAGTAGGTCATGAGTTGTCATGAGTTTTGGGGGAGAATTGTTCATGAGCTGTGGGAGAATAGTTTGTCATGGCAATATCTGAGAGTGAGTTGTGGGGGAGAGGTTTTGGAGAAAGAAGAGTTTCAGCAGCAGTGTTTAATTTGTCTGCATGCGCTTACTTTGAATTTACTTTGATTGTTAAAGCTGCTGTTATTTCTTTTTAAGCCTTGATATTGCTTGATTCATAGTGTTGCCATCATCAAAAAAGGGGAGATTGTTGCATCCCTACGGTTTTGATGATGTCTCACACTATAAATCAACCTATTTTTATTTCTAGATCAATTCATGCATTTCTTCAAGTCTGTACATGGTCTTGGCATATGCACACATAAAGTCTATACATCCATCAGTTGATAGTTGGCCAAGTCTATACATTGTAAGACCAAGTCTGTACATTCCTTGTGCATGCATCGTCTCTCCTTGTGCATGCATCATTTAAAGTATGTACAGTCCGTGTTCAGAGCATACGCTAAGTCTATACATCGTCTGCCAGCAAGTGCATCATTCTCCGTCTCACTTAGCGTCTCATGTGCATAAATCAAAGTCTGTACTGCCAGTGCATCCTGCGTCTCACTTAGCGTCTCTATGTGCAAGTCTATACAGTGTCTGGTCGCACACACTCAAGTCTATACATTCCCATCTTTACTTACGTTCACTATTTTAGCACTTCCACGAAGTCTGTACATTCTTCACTTAAAGTCTGAACACTGTTGCCTTGATGACCAGCAAGTCTGTACATCGATGCATGCTATCAAGTATGCACAGCCTGTGTGTTGCACGAACTCAAGTCTATACATTCACTGTGGCTTGTTCATGCATCCTTCTCATCAAGTCTGTACATTGCTTGACAGCATGCCTGAGCACTCATCGTCAATGTACATACTCTCCTATATGCATTTGTGCATTGTTCAAAACAAGTCTGTACATCGTCCTTTGGTTCAAATCTTGAACTAACTCGATGCATCCATTTTTTCTTCTCTTCCTGCAGATTGATTCAAGCTGATGATTGGGCACGTGACCCGAGGTTGGCACCTGGCATGTGATCCGAGGTGCTCTCTGGGCGGGAATCTGGAAGCCACACGCCCTACCTGCTGCTGCTATAAATATGGAGCTTCTCCCTTCGGAAGAAGATCGATCGTGGGAAAAGCAGAAATCTTTTTGAGAGGCTGCACGATCTAGACATAAGAAAAGAGAAGTGAGAGAGCAGTGTGAGAGCAGAGAACTCCAGAAGAATTCCACTCCATCCAGATCTGAGAGAAAAGTATTTGAGAGAGAGAGAAGTGTCTATGACTGTGAAGATCTGCTTCTTCGGAAGCTACATTGTTCTTGGTTTTTTGAAACAATTGTCGTTCATCGATTGTCTTGTTTTTCTATTTTTCACTTCATCTTTCTTATTCCATATTGTTACCCTCCAGTGTTCGGAGGAAGGGAGAGATTCTCCGTTTTCCCTCTGGGCTTCAGAGGAAGAGAGATCTGTGATCTCTAGTTTGCCAGTGACGGGCTGTCACTAGCAGTTTCCCTCCGATTTGGAGGAAGGGAGATTCGTCTCCGGTTCTGGTATTGTGGGTAGCAAGTCCAGGTGTCAAGCTTCTGTGGGTTGCAGAGCTTGGGTTGAGGGATTTGTTTCCCTTGGCTTGTCAAGCTGTTAGGCATCATTTGTTTGCAGACTGAGTCTGCGGTTCTAGCCTTTGCTAGTGGAAGCCTCACTCTGGTTTGGAGTGAGGGGTGGATGTAGATTGTGGACTGCAATCGAACCACCTTAAAAACTCTCTATCTCTTCTATGGTTTGCCTGTTATCGGTGTGTTGCTCTCCTTCTGCTTGGCATTTTGTTTCACTGTGAACAGCTCTCTTGATCTCACTTCTTTCTTTCGTCTTGGTTATTGTTTGCCTTAGCTATTGCTTTTGTTGTATCTGAAGGGTTGAGAAACCGAAGTTGTGATTTACCGCTGGATTAGTAATTTTAGGGAGTGATCAATTCATCCCCCCCTTCTATATCACTCTACGCTGTGCATATCATGGCTTTCTATCCCTATATCCCTTATTGCATTAGTATATGGTATTATGCTATATTATCTCGAGAACCGGTTGGTTAGTCGCGTGTTCCAGGATCTGATGTTCCCCTTTAACAAAAATGATGACGACCAGGTCCACGTATTTAATCTCCGGATAGGCCGTTATGTTGGGAAAATTGGGGAGGATGGTTCTGTCCCGCACACCGTGGTTGCGGATAGTGTCTTGACTCTGTTTCCCCCAGTCTAGCAATACTATTCTCGAATATTTTCTATTTTGTAGCTTTCTTTGCATTCGTTTTAACGATTTCTTTTTTATTTTGGCCCAACATGCATCATACGCATCTTTTGAGCATTCATGACCCATGATTTACCTGCTAATGTCCCGTCAGTGATGGATAGCTGTGTGTTCAGTGTTTGAGTAAGAGGAACAATTCCACTCTGAGTTGGAAGGTTCTCTCTGGTTTGTTCACTTGGTTTGGTGGATTAAGAGGTCCCCGTCTGGAGTTTTAGTCTGTTTCCTTTACTTTTTTACTACTTGCTTTGGTCTCGTCATTAGACCACGGGATTGTGTCCCCCATCAGGATGATCGTGTGTTTCCTTTTATTTAGTTAGTTCCTCCAGACTTGTGTCACTTTTGGTCTAACCGTTCCTTGTGGTTGATTCAGAGTTTTCCGAAAGATTCCTATCGCTTATTGGCAAAACAGGTGTCGTTTTACCTTAACGCCAACTTTTCGGTCCGCTCCGCTTCGTTTCCGCTTCATCTCCATGTTCTACTTCGCTTTCGCTTCACCTTCGCTCGTTCCCCTACAAAGAGGACGTTAAGGAGGGGTATCTGTTGACACCCATTTTTTACCGATAAGTTGAGTCATTTCTCTTACTATCATTTATTGATACCTCAAGTTGTCCATTGCTCATTGGGTTATTTCCAGGCAGCTTATTGGGCCTATTTTATGGGTACCTCCCTCCCTGACTAGGTCTGCTTCAATTTGGGACTTAATGGGCCTTGATTTTGCTTGATTTATCACATTTCATTGATTTTCGAGTGTCCAGCCGTTGAGCGGTCTATCTCTTGAACGTTTAGTCATTGCGCGGTTAATTATGAACCGTTTGCCTATTTTTTGGATATTAAGGTGATTTTCTGAATTTCCGTCGACAAGCTTTTGAACGGTCTGTTTGTAGCCGTCCAATGTCATGGAACGGTATGCATATGACCACCCTGATTCCAAGAGTCCCAAGTCGTTTATTTTCCAGATAATTATCTATTTATCTAATCATTTTGATTTATCACCGACAGGCCTAGGACGGTTTGTTTTTGATCGCCCCATGAATTGAGTGGTCTAGTATTAGATCGTCCAATCCCCGAGAGTCCAACGGCAAAATAGTCAGACAGTTCGATGGATATTTGGATAACATTGCTTATTTACTTAATTTCCACCGACAGGTTGGACGATCTGGTAATGGGCTGCTCAATTAACTGGGCGGTCTATCGAACGACCGCTCAATGGCCCGATTGCTGAGAAAACTAAGAGTTTTTTTCTCTCCATCCGTGGTTTTATCCTTAATTTGTTCCAACCATTTCTCCGCGGTTTCTCAACCAAATGGGGTGCCGTTTGAACTGTTTTGAAGATAATTCGATTATCTACGGATTTTATGTTGATATCTCGAGCTGATTTTCATTGGAAACCCTAATTTAGGGGCTGGCTTTTAGGCTCTATAAATAGGACCCTAAGGCTAAGCTTTGAAAGGGGGGGAGATTTCAAGGTCAAGGCGAAGCTCTGTCGAATTTTTGAGCGACCTACAGTCAGGGAGGAAGGCTTTCTACGTTCACATAAGCCTTCAGTTCAGGGAGTATTTATGCTTTGGGTCATAGTTTAATTATTCTTTGCCGTGTTCTTCATTGCATGCAATCATCATCTTTGTTCTCTCTCCACGTTTTTCTTCATCTACATATCATCACATACCCCCTCCCATTGTTTTTGACGCCCTTTAGGGGTTTAAAAAACTCCCCAGGCATTCCCCATTCCATTTTGTTATGATTGTTTTTGTCTGCATGCACATTTACTGCACCTCACAGTTCTGATCTGGGTTTCCTTGCGTGTTTTATACTTTGTTTCGCAGGTCAGCAGCATCCTAACATGAGGCCCATCCTTCTTGGCAGGCCGGAAAGGGTGGAGGCAGAGATCTCACGTTTTGGGAGTTGGTGGCACAGAGCGATCTTCATCCGTCCATGCGAGGAATAGGGCGGCTTCATCTTGACCGTCCAGTTCTGAACAGTGGCTGATCCTGAACCATCCCGTCATCCAGCTACTCTTCGTCCCGCGCTCGTCCCAGCGCTTTTGGGCGGTCTGTCGAGCGACCGCGCGTACGCTGGGCGGTTCAGTTCGAACCGCGTATTGCTGCAGTGTTGTTCCAGGCGAGTGTCTCCCCTTTCTTTCCAAGGTACGGTGTACTTGCTTACATTCGTCACCTTGGTGGCGATCACACACACTCCACATCCTTCCCCCTGCTATTTACACGTTGTTTAGTTCTTTTGTATTAACATCATAAAGAAGGGATTTGGAAGGATAATCAAAAAGGGGAGAAGGGAAAAACATGTCAACAACAACCTTGTTCAATAAGTTATTAATGAATTATGAAAGTTAATGAATGTACCGTTATGCTATCGGATTCCTCCCGTAGCATGACCTTGTCATTAATTCGTTCTTGAACTCACTTGTTCGTATTTGGTGTATTCTTATCTTGATATTTGTTATCATGAACTTGTTGTTGGAATTGGATATTATTGGCCTACATTATTATTTCTCGTGGAACTAGCTTGATTTATAACTTGAAGATGCAAGGGCGGGCACGGACGGTATCCAAAGGCTCGATGCTAGCCCCCTCGACAGATGGCCGGAAACATACTGTAAACCATGGGGTATGGTGAACACTGGCATCGCATTGCGCCGGAAGTAATTTTTTTATAAACTGGTGAAATCCACGAGGCTATCTTATGAAATTTACATGCTTGCTAGTACATTCTTGTTACATGACTTTCTAGTGCCTAGCCTTTATGGTTATGGAAAAAGTACATTCTCGATACATGTTGGTTCATTAAAGGCCACATTACAATCTTGCTTGATCATGCTCCCATATTCTCTCAGATCTCTATATTAGCCTTGTGATTTATGGTTACTTTGCTTTACCCCGTGTTTTATCGCATTTTACTTTATCATCTTTCCTAGAGCTAAATTGTTAATTACTTAAATTGTGCCTTCATGTTGATACGAAGATACCTACTGGGTAAGTGTGCTCATTCCCTACCTTTCCAATCTTTTTAGGAAACTCTAGCGGGTCAGATTCAGACTATTCAAGTGGCGAGTCCAAGAGTGACTGAAGATCCGAGTGAAGCCTAGTAGCGTCTTATTTAGAGCCATAGTGTAATCTAGTACCTTCACTGTAATAGGCGGTGAAGTTGATCATGTTATGTAATTTTTATTTTTCTTGAGTTTAGAGTATAGAAAGTCAAGTCAAGTGTCGTTGTAAACCTTGGTTATTATGACTTAGTAAAGTTGGATTTTTTAGTACATTACATTGTGTTCAATCTTCTTATGTGTGACAGATTAGCCCTCTGATTATCTTACTAGCTTGAGGCATATTACTGACTATTCACGTTCCCGACTTAATTCTGCTGCATATCTCGGGGCATGACAGTTAAGTTGGTATCAGAGCCAAGGCTTAAGTAAGTCATAGAAAAATATCATGTCATAGGCTAAGTCCAAGGGTTAAGGACCCATACCTATGAACTAGGAAGGAATTTCCGAACCCAAGTGAGATTGGGTAGAGCTCGGGATGAGTTAATTTTCTAGAAATTAATCTCTAGGTTAATCTCTATAGATTCCAAAGAAAACAACTAATTATTTATTTTCTTAGGAACCTCATTCTCGCAATGGCTGCTAATCGTGTGAACAGGGGAGCTATGCAATAGACTGTTGCGGGTCTCACCCAGGCCCTACAAACCGTGACTCAGGCTGGCACGCGGGCAGGCGCCGGTGACTTACATTGCAATTTTCGAAGCATGAACCCTCCACGGTTCTCTGGATCGTCAAATCCAGATGAAGCGAAAAATTGGATCAATGAGATGGATCACATATTTAATGTCATGCAATGCGCGGACCAGGAAAAGGTCCTTCTTGCTACATTTCAATTGAACAAGGATGCCCGAACATGGTGGAAGGCCACTTCGGTCCATCTTAATAATGCCCCAATCACTTGGTAAGAAGCGAGGACTTACAAATCCCGTGACATTAAGAAGCAGTCCCGTAATGGTAACGGGAACGGCAAGAATAAGAAGGTAAAGGAGGAGGGAAAGCAAGTCATGACAGCTTGCACGTTCTGTGAAAAGTTTGGTCATTCGGCCGAAGAGTGCTGGAAGCGCCTCGGCGCTTGTTTACGTTGTGGAAGCCGGGAGCACCGAATGCCGGATTGCCCCCTCATGAAAGAACAATCTTCTAATGGCGGGCGTAGGCGGCAGGCTCATCTTAATGACGTGCTAGATGATGATGAAGCACCAAATGATGATGGGTTAATGGAAGGTACCGTTCAAATTTTTTCCCATCCTACTTTTGTACTATTCGATACTGGTGCTTCTCATTCCTTTATATCAACTGCTTTTGCAAAAGCTTTACTAGTTTCGCCTGTTCCTCTACCTTCGAACCTAGCAATCACAACACTTTTAGGTCCTGGAACTAAACTTACAACCCACTACCCAAATAGTGAGGTAACAATAGAAGGCCATAATCTCCCAGTGAACTTCGTATGCCTTGACATGGAAGGCTACGATGCCATTCTAAGTGTAGATTGGTTATGTGACCATTACACCTATATCAATTATCGCAATAGGCGAATTTCCTTTCGTAAACCGGATCTTCCACGATTTTCTTTTCTTGGCATCAAGTATAGGAAGCATATGCTCTCATTTCTTCTCTTCACGCCTACAAACTTATTTCGCAAGGTTGTGAAGCTTTCCTTGCTTCTGTGATTGTTACCGAATCCAAGGAAATCATCCTAGAGGAAATTCCTATTGTAAAAGAGCTTCAGGATGTCTTTCCATCCTAATTACTCGATTTATCACCTAAAAGGGAAGTGAACTTCTCTATTGAACTCGTTCCTGGAGCAGCACCTGTTTCAATAGCTCCTTACAGGATGTCTCCTACGGAACTCAAAGAATTGAAGAAACAACTTCACGAGTTACTAGAGAAGGGCTTCATTCGACCCAGTATATCCCCTTGGATTCGGTAACAATCAAGTGACTCTAGAGGCCCTCATGAAGGAGAATCAACACCTGAAGGCCCTCCTGCAAGACCTTCTTCAGGAGCGAGACCTTCACCTCAACAACCCGCTCGGCCTTTGGCCGAAGCACCGGCACTACCAGTTGGACACAATGGTTCCAACACCTCAGCAGCAGTCACCCGAACCCCGACAGCAACAGGATTCGGCGCGCCTCTAGTGGGAGCACATCCACGAGCCTCCAACACGCCGATGCCAGAAAGTCTTGTAGCGCAATGGCAGATGATCGATTGGATCATCGAGACGAAGCTCGCCCAATACGAGGAAGGGGTTGCCACTATAGACCTCTACAATGTACCCTACCCACTGCATCACTAGTTAAAAAAGCTTCCCCCGGAGTATGCCAAGCCCCCAAAGTTGCAAAAGTTCAACGGGCAAGGGTCTCTACATGAGCACTTGGCCTATTACATCACGGCCATGGGTGAGCTAGCATTGGACGAGTCATACCTCCTCCGCTACTTCACCACCTCACTTACGGGGACATCCTTTCAATAGTATTCCTGCCTGAAGCCCAATTCAGTAGTCGACTGGGTAGATCTCTAGAAGAAACTCCTTGACCATTTCTAGACGGCCGAGCACAAGGTCTCCCTGGCAGAGCTCTGCTCTCTTCGGCAGAAGAAGGGCGAGGGTGCCCTCGACTTCATGAAGAGATGGCGAGACCTCAGTATGAGGTGTGTCAATCCGTCAGTCCAGGAGGATGCCATTACCATATGCCGCAAAGGCTCATATGCCCTGAGGTCAGCGAAAAGCTTCTCGGCACCAATATTAAAGGCTTCGACCAGCTCAACTCGGCAGTCGTTGAAATAGAGATGTTCTTCACCGATAACCCAAGCTATACTCCAGCAAAGGGTAAACAGGCGCAAGAACGCCAACCCAGTAAGGAGGTAAACATCATTGAGTTCACTCCCACTGCCAAAGCCAGCAAGGAGGGCGAGTCAAGTGGCTCCGACAAGAAGCCCACAGACAAGCCGGCCGCTCCTTCCTTTTCAGAGCGTATGAATACACCCTTCTCCTTTAAGAAGGAACATACGAAGATGCTCTTCGACCTCTGCATGGCTCAGAAGATCATTGAGCTGCCAGAAGCTCGCAAGCCTGATGAGGCCCAGAAAATCGATGACCCTAGCTATTGCCCATATCATCGCATGTTAGGCCATCCACTTGAAGATTGCTATGTCTTCAAGACTCAGGCGCAGAAGTTGATCCGAGACGGTCTCATCAAAATGAAGAGCGGTCTCGTCAATCCCCAGCAGCCACATGCGTGGTCCAGACCCGCTAAGGCGGCGCGTGTGATTCACTACACAGCTAGTGTAATTCACATGATGGCTGCATTATCTCTCTTTGATGTTGAATCAGAGGAGCCCAGAACTAGCCAAGGCGAGCACTCATCGTGGTATCCAGGGTGGAGACCCTGGCATGACTGCATACCTCTCTCCTTTCCAAAAGAAAGGACCAGGCGACTTTTTGATGTCCTCATCGAGAGGGAGCAAATCATGGCCCACGAGCCGTCGGCAGACTACACCCAATGGGACTTTAGTCATCCTCGGTACTGCCCTTTTCAAGCCAGAATCTGTCACGCAATCGAATCCTGTGAGGAAGTTCAACACTTAATCTAGGAATAGATCCAGTGGGAGCAAATTGATGCTGAGGGAACTCCATGGCGACTTTGAGGCTCCGAGAAGCTATTGAAGAAACCCTGGGCATTGCCAGAAATGCACCAGATCACTCAGATCCTCCTCAAGCGAATGGGCACGGATTGCCTTATCAACATGTCTCGGAGTGGCTCGAGTTTCGAACTGATAATCGAGAAACTCTTGAGCGACTCTGAAGCCGTAGAAGGCAGGACACCGGTCAGGAGACTGGGCCGGGTAACTTCTCGGTCAATGTCATCCATCCTCCTGCCACCCCAGCTCCTCCAGATACCCAGACAATGACCACTAGTCGGCCAGTCCCTGCTACTTCGGCCTCGCAATGGCGGCCCAGGCAAGAGCTGGAGTCTCTCCCATTCTCTAAGGAGGATATTGTCAGGCTGCTCCGAATCCTTCTCGATCGAGAGGATGTCCTGGTAAGCTAGATGACGGTGGGTGCCCCAAGTTCCTCTCACTACTCCCCTGCTCTGCCTCCACCATCTATACTAGGAGATAAGATGGGGAAGCAGAAGCAGGGTGAGACCATGGCGCGATCATGCCATATCTCTCCAACAGGTGAGCCTTCGGGTTCTCTCCCAATGCCCTTCAGTCTAGTCCGACATGTGAAGGAGACATCTTCGGAGTCTTCAGCGACTCTGGCTAGCAAGCCAGGTCCTTCACCACAAGGCCCAGTCAATGCACGAAGTTGGGGTGACTACCAGGAGCGGCAGTGCCCCACTATGACTCTAGTTACCACAGGATGCCGCTCCAAGCCAGATAGCAAAGGCAAGGATAAGGGGCAAGACTCCAAGTGAGTCCCCCGGTCTACATCTCAACAAAGAACATCGCCACCGCGGGTAAGGCATCAAACCGCACATACGTCTTCAGACGCCAGTCCCAGTATACCAGCTTATCAAAAGCTGCCCTATGTGCCACCGCGGGTAAGGCATCAAACCGCGTACACATCTTCGGATGTCGGCCCCAGTATACCAACTTATCAAAAGCTGTCTCTTGCGCCACCGCGGGTAAGGCATCAAACCGCTCACACATCTTCGGACGCCGGCCCCGGCACATCAGCTTATCAAAAGTTGCCTCCTTCGCCATCGTGGGTAAGGCATCAAACTGCGCATACGTCTTCGGACGCCAGCCCCATCATACCAGCATAACAGGAGCTACCACCTGAGGTCATCGAGCAGGCAATCAATGCCACCTTCCAAATACAACAAGCAGAAAAGAAAAGCTGTCGACCTGACCCTGCCAAGACATCAGCTCGGAGATATCCTCACGGGGACTTGTCAACTCCGGCTCCAGCACCTCTCCCTCTTACTCCCCTGGAGGCGGCTATCATCAAAAGACAGGAGAGGAATAGGAGGAAGAACCTCAAAAGACTGCTCAGGAAGCAAATTGAGCAGGCAGCCGCCTTACAATCACTAGCCGAGCTAACGCCTCTACAAAGGCTATAGCGGCTCATCGACGACCTGGAAGAATACATTCCTCCTTGTCCCACTGGCGCTCTCCCACTCGACAGCTACATCCCGTGGGAAGAAATGTAGAAGTGAGCCCGCCTTAGAAGCTGGATTCAGGAAATGATCCAGAAGATCAAGAACGGTGAGAGGCTCCTCATCCCAGAAGAACTCTCCTTGTTCTACAAAGATAAGGAGATCGAGGCTGCACCTACAATATGGTGGCCATTGCACCCCCAGACAACATCAATGCTTCTCGACGAGGCAAGCCAGTAGCCTCCCGAACGAGGCAAAGAACTACCCCCCCACTTAGGCTACAACCAACTCCGGAAAACATAGGCCGCGGTCGAGGTCGTGGCCGAGGACGCGGTAGAGGTCGTGGAAGAATCCCTGAGTTGCCCCTTCATCCTTCCACTTTCGATCGAGAGCGAATCATCCTCTTTCTAGGGGAAGAACCTGCCCCCATTCCGGAGATAGAAATTCGGAAGGGCCCCTGCATCTTTGATCCCTCCAGCACGGAGGGGATCTCTACCAATGCTCCGGTCCCTGCTCCGGTTTCGGTTGCTTACGAAGATCGAACAGGTCCGTCCGGTAAGGATTGGAAGGGCATGAAAATGGGGGAACAAAAGAAGGTATCAACTCGGGTGAACAGTAATGTGCCAGGATAGCAAGTGGAAAAACATGCTATAACTTGAAAATGGAGAGGAATTAGAGAAAGAGGTAGAAGAAGGAAATGTAGAGCACTTAAGGATGAACAAGTTTGCAGAAGACCTGAAATTGAAATGAAGATCTGAAAAGTATGTAAAGGGCTAAGAAAGACTAAAATCTCAAGAACTTACATTAATAACAACATAAACATACAAACCCAAAACCCCTCTTAATTGCATGTTTAGCAAATAGATATAAAGTATATACAGCATGTTTCTCATGTTTAGAAAATAGATATAACGTATATACGGCATGTTTCTCACAAAATATATAGCATGTTTAGCAAATAGATATAACGTATATACAGCATGTTTCTCATAAAATATATATCATGTTTAGCAAATAGATATAACGTATATGTTTAGCAAATAGATATAACGCATTTTACAGAAATTAAATAATTCAGCCTTCAGGAATAGGGCGACCCCCACCTGGGTGCCATTTCATGATGGGGCGCCCCAGGCAGGGGCGCCATTTAAATGAAGACTGCATACGCAGTCATTATTTCATTCTCTGTAAAATATAACCACCATGTTATAAAATTTAATATCTGAGAAACTAAAACATAAAACTAATGCATGAGCACATTTCCATGATCCTGATAATTTTCTCTACCTGTCCATGTTATTCCTTCTAGATTCTGAGAAACCTTGAAATTATGAACAGTAACTTGAGTCTATGAACGCACCTGCCCGGTGCATATATAACCCTGAGTGAAGGGCGCCCCTGACCAGGGTGCCATTCACTTGAAACATGACCCCAGAAACGGGTACTATTTCCCTCAATAAATAGCTACATATAAAAGAAAGAAAGAAAGAAAGAAATAGCGACCACTGCTTGGTCGCTATTCACAAAAGTGATGATTTCTGATTTTCCTGAAACCTTAAAACCCCTGAATGGTGCGCTCTGTATCCAGGCGTCATTCACTGAAACATGGCAGCCAGGGAGGCACCATTCACACCCTGACTGGCCTCCCCAACCCCTGTAAAGTCCACAGAAAGGGGCACCCCTCTGTGAGGGTGCCATTTCTGAACATGTCTGGCAGCCATCAAGGCACCGATCTCACCTAGTTTTCCCGTGTATCAAACATTGCTGGTTTTACTCTTAATTAGTCCCTACACAACAATACGTCCTTGAATTCTATTCCACAAAATCCACCTTATATATCCTACATGGTCAAACCTTGAAAATTCGATATTGGCTATAAATGAGAGTGGGTGTCGAAAAACATGACCAATGTTGTGCATATAGGGCCCGGTATGGTCCTGGGAGGAGCACCCGAAGGTACTTGTGCTCATGGGAGTTTATTGACCACGGTGTTTGGCATTGCACCGGAGTACTTGCTTGCTAGACTTTAGGCATTCCACTCATTCACGTGATATTACTTGATTGATTGACTCGAGGCTCGTAGAAGGGTAAAAGTATTTGCTCGAATGAAATTGATAAATAGTTAATTCCAGTTATACATGCTTGGAATTTCGTTGCTTACTATTGCTTGCTTGACACGAGTTCTTACCTTCTTGGAAAATTGTTGTTAATTCCAGTTATTACTTGCTTGATATCTCTTGCTATTGATGTATTGAAGTTGGAATCTATATATCTCACTTGCTATTCCTATACTGCTCTAGTCGATTTTATAATCCTTGATATCTACGTGTCTACATGCATAGATTTACCTACATTAATTGAACTTGTAAACCACTTAAAGCATGTTAAATCTTAAGATGTAATTCCTACTGAGCGATTCGCTCATCTAGTTGCTTCTAACATTTTCAGGTGATTTGGATGACAACTAGAACTCGGAAGGGAATGAGTCTGAGTGATGAGTGTAGAAATGGAGTCATCAATTGTCATGTTAATTGTGTTGTCAATTGTGTTATTGTAATTCCATTATTTTGTGTTAATTGTAACCCTACGTATGTCAGTTGTATTATCCAGTCATGTCATTTGTATTTCCTTTGATCAAAACTAATAAAGGAGTGAGGACTAGTAGTTGATTCTATGAATTTGACATTTTGGTTAGTTGTAATAATCGATAGCTCGAACTATTTATGTTAGTTTCAAGTCTAAGCTTAGTAATTTGCTTAGTCATTTGCGCACTCTTTAAATTATCTAAGGAAGATCTCCACTAATTAGCTAGATCACTTTGGTTCTATATAAAGGACTGTCGCGTCACGGGTAAGCTTCCGCACTCGGGACGTGACAACAAACTCCTTGAGTAGGAGATGGTGCCTCCAATGCCGAAGGAATTTAACCACAGCGTTAAGCTCCTTGTCATATGTGGAGTAGCTAGTCCTAGCCTCACAAAGTTTCTCACTAAAATAGGCTACTAGGTGACCCTCTTGGCTAAGAATGCCTCCAATCCCTACCCCGGATGCATCACAAGTGACCTCGAAGACTTTAGAGAAGTCGGGTAGGCAAAGGACTGGGGCTTGGGTCATCTTTTCCTTGGGCTCTAGGAATGCTTTGGACGCTACCCTAGTCCACACAAAAGTGCCCTTCTTGAGGCAATCCGTGATAGGAGCGGTGATAGTGCTAAACCCACGGATGACCCGGCTCGCCAGTCACTTTCAGAAGAGCCATCATTGGCACCCCTGTTCCAGGAGTCCACGAGTGATCAGAGTCAGTCCGATCCCGACGACAAAGGCAAGGTAGTGTAACTCCCCGACGGGGAGCAGCGCGGTGGCCCACAGAAGACCCAGCATGACATACTACCATCATTGGAGGATGCTCGTCCTCGAGCCGATCGGAAGGTCCTCCACTAGATGAAGCGGTTTCCCGCCAGCATCACAATTTGGGAAGCCATTACTTGGAGTAAAGAGCTAAGAGAAACTCTTATCAAAATACTCCAAGAGCTGGAAGTCTATGAAGCACATGTTACGGAAATGAAGGTGTCGACCTATGAAGCCTTCGCGGCCATAGTCACCTTCACGGAAAAAGACACGTCACTTTCTCCCCTGTGTCACAACTGCCCTCTCTACAGGTGAGGGAAAATCAATGGGCATGAAGTGAACCGGATCCTGGAGGATGCCGGTGCTGCTGTCAACATCATGCCACTAAAATTCTTCAAGACTCTGTATCTGACCCCATACCCCCAGAAGGTTCAAGCGGTCAAGATCTCTAGTTTCAACCAAGACACCGAGGACCTCCTCGGCCGGGTGGATGTTGACTTGGTACTTGATGACTTCGCCTCTAAGGTGACATTCTATATCATCGACGCCAACACTGATGTGGCACAGCCCAAAGATGCAAATGAGATACTTGTTGAACCTAGGACTTAGACCCGCAAGCATACAAGCACTTTCAACGGTCTCACGTTAGCGGCTCACTCGCACGGCACATACGATCACCCGGTGGGGCCGGGGGATGATGGCGAGGGTCCGAGGTGGGACCCAAATATTCAAAGGACTAGGTGGGCTTAGGCTGAACCCTAAGGGTCTGGGAATTCCCAACTTCGTGGGCAGTTGGCACGCCGGGGCGTGGGGTTGGGTGGCTCTCACTCACAATCCACGGCGGGTGCACTAATCGAACAATTACGGGTCCGAGCACTCCCTCACCGACCGACGGGCATAAAAGACAATACTAAACTAGAAAAGCATGGAATAGCAAGGTAGGGACCAATCACTCATCTGATCGGTGTGAAGACACCAATCCCGGCCGAAGACGAGGGCGAGCGGGAAGGCGTGGGTACGCACCCGCACGCCGCGTCGATGCCGCTTGACCTGAGAATATATAACGTACAACACTACTCCTCACGCAGGAGGGTGGGATAAGGGGTTGGGGTTAATGTGTTACAGTCAAACACTACCTCCACGCAGGGAGGGGCTGTAAGCCGGCTAGGCGGGGTGGGGAAAACTACGAGAGAAACCAATTCGCCGAGCTTTACCGGTTCTGCCAGCTTCAGGAACAGCCTGACAGGTTGTTGATGAAGACGCCGCCACGGGCTTAGCCAAGCTCAGAATTAGCCAAAACCAGTGCCAAAACTTTCTACACTAACCAAGGATGACGCATGAATTTTTGGTGAATGTCGTGATGGCATGGCTGACCTGGACAGAGTCTGGAACCGGACTGATTGATTCTGTTTCTGTCTAGTGCAGAACCGATGAGGTCTGTTTCAGAAGGTTCCACGAACTCTACCGAACTCTGATTGAGACGAACTTGATGTTGACGAGACCGTGGCTGGAACAGCTTCGAGCAGGAACTGACGGGGTTCCAAAAGGAGGTCAGAGGAGAAACTTCTGATCAGAAGACTGGGTGGCGGTCCAACCTGGAACAGCAGGGAGTAGCCTGTGCACTTCGACGAGAAAAATTGGAACTGAGGGATCGGGTGGGCGATTGACTTCCTTCTTCCTGGTACTGTAAGAGGACTGGTCGTAGTTCCTTCCCTCCGAAGATGGAGCCCAGATCTTTCCCGAGCTGGTCATGGTAGCCTCTGCTCTCAGCCTCAGGTCGCCTGCCAGAGTCGGGAAGTGCAGTCCGGCGAGATTGGCTCCTCCGAACAGCTCCGAGCTTGGATGGTCACGGGACCACCACCGTTGGAAAGCTGACTCGAGGATAATTCCAAAGATGTATGATATGTTGCAAGAAGCTCCCTGGTGATGACGTGGTGTCCTCTGCAACCTTCTGCTACTCTACTACCTGCAACCAGGACTGGATCTGAAAATGAAAGAGGATATGAGTGAAGGGGTGGTGAGGGTATAGTAGGGGGATTGGGGTGGCTGAAGGCTATGGGGAGAGGAAGGGGGTCGATGGAGGGCTGTTTTGGTGGCTGGAGAAACAAGGAGGCGTGGGTGAGGGGAGCTGGAGCTGGCAGGAGTGGGTAGGGGAAGGGGAGGGCTGCACAAGGTGGGCAATGGAGAGGGAAGGGGAGGGTGACTTTGGGCTGGTGTGGGGGCTGGTTTTGGGCGACCAAGCCTGCTGTGGGGGATGTATGATGGGAGGGAAATTCAAAAATGGGCCTTGGGAGAAGCTCCTTCAGCCTTGGGGAGGTGGGGAGGTGCCTAGGGAAGTGGATGGGGTAGTTGGTGGTTGAGTGGTGGGGTTTGGATTGGTGGAAGCTACCTTGGGGGCTGGGGTGGAGTTATGGGGGTGGTGGGTAGTTGGGGGGGGGTCTTTGAATGAGGGAGGTGAGTTAGGTGGTAGGTGGGAGAAGGGAGAGAGAGAGAGGGGTTCGCCCCCTTCTTTGAGGAGAGAGAGAGAGAGAGAGAGAGAGAGAGAGAGAGAGAGAGAGAGAAAGAGAGAGAGGGAGAGAACTTTGGTGGAGGAGAGTAAGATTTGGAAAAGATTTCTATTCAAATTGATTCATCAAAAGTTGAGTACATGAGGAGAGATGGGGCCTATATATAGGCATCCACTCTTTACATGACCAAAGTACCCTTGACAATTAGGCAAAAGACCAAGCATATCCTAGACTCATGCCTATGGGCCCATAATTAAGGTGCTAAGGCCCAAATAAGCATAACAAGAGAAATGACTAAAACAACATGACTCAATAAAGGAAAGTACATAAGATATGACTCAAAGAAAAGGAAAATAACATGTGATCTCATAGCCGGGCTTTCTCAAAATGATGCAGGCGATCCGAGCTAAAGAGAGCGCTGTGAGATGCCCTCATCAAATCCCCCGGGGTGGGGAGAACTCAACCCCGTCGAGTATGGGTCCACCTGACTGTGGTAGTGCTCCAAAATATCCGGGTCAAGGCGCAGCAGGTCTTCCCGGCTCACCCAAGTATCCTCGGTCGGGGAACAGCCCTTCCACCTCACTAGATAACGCTGGTATACCCTGTTCCTGGTAATGGTACTCTGCTCATCCAGTATTGCCTCCACTTGCTCACGTCGGCCTCTCAAGCTAGGAGGCAGAGTCACACCGTAGGTATCTCTCTCAAGGGAGGGTAAAGGCTCAAGCTCCTCACTTGGTCCCACCGTGGGGCCCTTGTAGGGTACCAGGTCTGCCACGTTGAAGGTAGGGTGTATCCCAAAACCGTCAGGTAGGTCCAGCTCATAAGCGTTACTGCCTAGTCATCTCAGAATTCGAAAGGGTCCCGACCCTCGTGCCCTCAACTTGGAGGCAGGCCCCGGAAGGAGCCGCTCCGTCCTCACCATCATCGAGCCTCCCACTTGGAACTCGCAGTGGCGCCGATGAGCATATGCCCGTCTTTTGTAAGCCTCGTTGCTCTTCCCTATATGCTTGCGGATGTCATCATGCAACTCTTTGATATGCTGTGCAAAGGACTCAGCTGAGACTGACACTCTAGCATGTGGGGGAAGGGGAATAAGATCTGAGGGTTTTCTAGGCCTATAACCATGTACTACCTCAAATGGACTCTTGCCTATGGACATATTGACGGAATCATTGTAGGCAAACTCGGCCTGAGATAAGAGGAGATCCCAATTCCCAGGGTGGTCCCCTACAAGACAACGGAGTAAGTTCCCAAGGCTTCGGTTGAAAATCTCGGTCTGGCCATCTGTTTGAGGATGATAAGCGGTGGAGAATTTGAGGAGGGTTCCCATTAGATGCCAGAGAGTTTTCCAAAAATAACTGGTGAATTTCACATCTCGGTCGGACACAATGGTTTGGGGTAGTCCATGGAGTCGGACCACCTCATCAAAGAACAATCGGGCGACCCTAGAAGCATCCAAAGTCTTGGCACATGGGATAAAGTGGGCCATCCTAGAGAACCTGTCAACAACGACGAAGATGGAATCATGTTTGCGTAAGGTCCTAGGTAGGCCAAGGATAAAGTCCATGCTCAAATCCTCCCAATGTCGATCTGGGATAGGAAGGGGTGTGTAAAGCCCAGTGTTTTGCCTCACTTGCTTGGCTGAGGCACAAATGCGACATTGTCCCATAATGTGGGCTACATCCTTCTTGAGACTGGGCCAATGGAATTGCCTCTCAACTAGCTCTATGGTTTTTTGGACCCCAAAGTGACCAGCTAGGCCACCACTGTGTAACTCCCAAACTAAGAAGTCTTGTAGTGATGTCCGGGGTATACATAGCCTAGCTCCCTTGAAAAGATACCCCTCTTGGAGTATGAATCCCTCATGTTCCTTGTGGGGCTGAGTGGAGAGGGTGTTGTAGTGAGTCCCAAAGTCGGGGCAATTTGGATATTCCCCTTTGATTCTCTCAAACCCGGTGATTTCCACCTGGATAGTGGAAAGTAAGGCTACCCGCCTACTTAACGCATCGGCGGCGCAGTTCTCACTACCCATCTTGTACTTGAGGACAAAGGTATAGGCTTGAATGTATTCTACCCAACGGGCATGGCGGGCATTGAGTTTTTATTGGGTGTTGAGGTACTTCAAGGTCTCATGGTCCGAGAAGATCACAAACTCCTTGGGCAGGAGATAGTGCCTCCAATGCAGAAGGGATTGAACCACAGCGTAAAGCTCTTTGTCATATGTGGAGTACCTAGTCCTAGCCTCACAAAGTTTCTCACTAAAATAGGCTACTGGGTGACCCTCTTGGCTAAGAATGCCTCCAATCCCTACCCCGGATTCATCATAAGTGACCTCGAAGACTTTTGAGAAGTCGGGTAGGCAAAGGACCGGGGCTTGGGTCATTTTTTCCTTGAGCTCTAGGAATGCTTTGGAGGCCGCCCTAGTCCACACAAAAGTGCCCTTCTTGAGACAATCCGTGATAGGAGCGGTGATAGTGCTAAACCCACAGATGAATCTCCTATAGAAAGTGGCTAGCCCATGAAAGCTTCGGGCCTCATGGAGGGTCTTGGGCTCGGGCCACTCAAGAATGGCTTGGACTTTCTCGGGGTCCATGGATACCCCTTGGGATGAGACAATAAATCCTAGGAAGGCTAATTGATTGGTCAAGAAATGACACTTCCCGGGGTTGGCAAAGAGACTTTCTTTCCTAAGAACGGTGCAAACTTGTTTGAGATGATCTAGGTGGGCTTCCTTGGTTTGGCTATATATGAGAATGTCATCAAAGTAGACGATAAGGAAGATGCCAATGAAGGGCCGGAGGACCTCGGTCATGAGGCGCATAAATGTGCTTGGTGCATTGGAAAGGCCGAAAGGCATGACAAGCCATTCATAGAGACCGTCCTTAGTTTTAAAGGCGGTCTTCCACTCGTCCCCGAGCCTAATGCGAACTTGGTGGTAGCCACTTTTGAGATCGATTTTAGAGAAGATGGTGGCTCCAGCAAGCATGTCTAGCATGTCATCTAGCCGAGGGATGGGAAACCTGTATTTGACCGTGATTTTGTTGATGGCCCGGCTATCCACACACATGCGCCAAGTTCCATCTTTTTTGGGTGTGAGGAGAGCCGGGACGGCACATGGCCTTTTGCTAATGCGGAGGAAGCCCTTCTTGATGAGCTCCTCAATTTGCCTCCTAAGTTCAACATGCTCGGTGGGGTTGAAGCGATAGTGAGGGAGGTTGGGTAAGGTAGCTCCGGGCACAAAGTCAATGGCATGTTGCACATCGCGCATGGGTGGTAGCTTATCCGAAAGTTCATCGGGGAACACATCATGGAAGTCCTCAAGGATTTGTTAAATTTCTATTGGGTGTGGGTCGGTTAGGGTGGATTCCCCAAGGCAAATAACAATGGCACACACTTGTCCCCCTTGCTTGACTTCTTCATCAAGTTCTTTCCTAGTGATGAGGTGTAGGTTCCTAGTAGTCCCAATGGTCAAACTAGGATTAGGACTTGGTGGGTTGGGGTTTGATGAGTTTGGAATAGTGGGAGGGGTAGGGGATCCATCAAGGGAGGGAGATGCCTTCTTGGGAAGGGAGCGGGGTGGAGAGGGGTTGAGTTGGATTCTCTTCCCCTCATGAGTGAAAATGCAAGTGTTCGTCCTTCCAAGGAAGGTGGCATCTACATCGTAGATCCAAGGCCGCCCTAGGAGTATACTCTCAACTTCCATTGATAGAATGTCACACTAAACTTGGCTTTGGTAGGATTGGAATGTGATGGGGACAAGGCAACGAGTACTAACGGGTACGGATGCGGTATCAATCCACGCTACCCGATATGGGTGTGGATGTGGGGAGATGGTAAGGCCCAAAAGTTTGACGGTGTCGGGTGACACCACATTCACACTACTCCCGTTGTCCAAGATGACCTTCCTAGCATGACTCCCTATCCGGATGTAAGTATGGAAGATGGTGTTTCTTCTCCAATCATGTTATTGGGTTTGAGTAAGGGTGTACCTAACCACTCCAAGGTGAGAGTTGGTAGATGGAGGGGTTTGTTCTTGATTGGTCTCCATGTAGTGGTTCTCATACTCCTCCTCCCAATCGAGAGAGGCCTCATACACCTCAACCTCTTCTACAACTTCATCTTGGGGCAAGGGGGTTGTCTCCTCAATGAGCAAGCTAGATGCGCCCTTGGTGGGGCATTGATTGGCGAAATGTCCATACCCAAGGCACCTAAAGCATTGCTGCCCACTTTGGTGGTTTGGGGCAGCCCTAGTGTGAGGGAGAGTGGGTGCCAAATTTGGTCTATTAGGAGTGGGGTTTGGGGGCCCACTTGTGGGGCGAGGAGGAGGGGTGCCACTAGGAGGGGCTGCCCGGGTGGGAGGAGCTCCCATGGGGGTGGGAAGGAGATCTCGTTGAGGAGGTGGGGGGTTGGTCCGAGGTACCATGGATTTTGGGTCCATCCCCCGAGGGGGAAACGTTCGGGTGTATCGAGAAAATTTCTTGGCATCTCGTGCTACTTGGTAGGCTTGCTCTAGAGTGGCCACTTGACCCATAAATAGCTCCTTTTTTATGTGGAATTGAAGTCCATTCCTAAAGCGGGATAGTGTGATGGCGGGGTCCTCTTGGAGTCCACACTTAAGAAGGTAGTAGTCAAACTTCTCAATGTACTACGGTCTTCCCTTCTTGGGTTAAGGCTTGCCACTCATCTAGGAGATTTTGATGGTAGGAGGGAGGAACATATTTGAGTTTGAGTTGTTCTTTCATGGCCCCCCATGTGGTGATGGGAGCTTCCCTCCTAACTATCCTTAATGCCTCAATGTTCATCCAATGAGTTTTAGCTAATTTGGTAAGTTGCATTTTTGCAAGCCAGACTCTCCTATCCTCGGTCATTGGGTACCAATCAAAATATTGGTCCATAGCCGCCTCCCAATCTAAATAGATGCTTGGGTGATGAGATCCATCAAAGGTGGGGGCATCTACTTTCACAAGTCTCGTAAGGTGGTCATTCGGGTTGTCCCGGGGGGGGGGGGGGGGGGTCTTTCATTCCTCCTTGGAGGTGGGTCTCTTTCCAGTTCGGGAGGAGGGTCAAGGTTGAGCTCTCCTATGGCTGGTTCCTCATGTGGGAGAGGTGCCCTCCTATCACCTACCCTTGGGGCGGGCCTATTCTCCTCAAGTTGCTCAAGCCGGGTTGTTATGTCATCAAGCCGTCCTAAGATACTAGCCATACCTTCCACTAGGAATCTCATGTGATCGGGAAGCTCATGCTCGTTGTTGGTGGGATTCCCTTGGGGATTGGGATTCATTGTGGAATTGGAAGAGGATGGATTGGTTTGATAATGAGTTCCACTACGAGTGGTCATGCAAAGTTGGGTGGGCTATGCACGGGTGTGCGAATGCACCTATGAATGACCTAGTGTGAAGACGACCCAAGACTAGACTTGTAAGAACAAGCCTATGACCGCTCTGATACCACTTGATGTGGCACAACCCAAAGATGCAAATGAGAGACTTGTTGAACCTAGGACTTAGACCCGCAAGCATATATACAAGCACTTTCAACGATCTCACGTTAGTGGCTCACTCGCACGGCACATACGATCACCCGGTGGGGCCGGGGGATGATGGCGAGGGTCCGAGGTGGGACCCAAATATTCAAAGGACTAGGTGGGCTTAGGCTGACCCCTAAGGGTCTGGGAATTCCCAACTTCGTGGGCAGTTGGCACGCCGGGACGTGGGGTTGGGTGGCTTTCACTCACAATCCACGGCGGGTGCACTAATCGAACAATTACGGGTCCGAGCACTCCCTCACCCACCGACGGGCATAAAAGACAATACTAAACTAGCAAAGCATGGAACAGCAAGGTAGGGACCAGTCACTCACCTGATCGGTGTGAAGACACCGATCCCGGCCGAAGACGAGGGCGAGCGGGGAGGCGTGGGTACGCACCCGCACGCCGCATCGATGCCGCTTGACCTGAGAATATATAACGTACAACACTACTCCTCACGTAGGAGGGTGGGATAAGGGGTTGGGGTTAATGTGTTACAGTCAAACACTACCTCCATGCAGGGAGGGGCTGTAAGCCGGCCAGGCGGGGTGGGGAAAACTAAGAGAGAAACCAATTCGCCGAGCTTTACCGGTTCTGCCAACTTCAGGAACAGCCTGATAGGTTGTTGATGAAGACGCCGCCACGGGCTCAGCCGAGCTCGGAATTAGCCAAAACCAGTGCCAAAACTTTCTACACTGACCAAGGATGACGCATGAATTTTTGGTGAATGTCGTGATGGCGTGGCTGACCTGGACAGAGTCTGGAACCGGACTAATTGATTCTATTTCTGTCTGGTGCAGAACCAATGAGGTCTGTTGCAGAAGGTGCCACAAACTCTACCGAACTCCGATTGAGATGAACTTGATGTTGACGCGACCGTGGCTGGAACAGCTTCGAGCAGGAACTAACGGGGTTCCAAAAGGAGGTCGGAGGAGAAACTTCTGATCATAAGACTGGGTGGCAGTTCAACCTGGAACAGCAGGGAGCAGCCAGCGCACTTCGACGAGAAAAATTGGAACGGAGGGCTCGGGTGGGTGATTGTCTTTCTTCTTCCTGGTACAGAAAGAGGACTGGTCGTAGTTCCTTCCCTCCGAAGATGGCACCCAGATCTTTCCCGAGCTGGTCGTGGTAGCCTCTGCTCTCAGCCTCAGGTCGCCTGCCAGAGTTGGGAAGTGCAGTCCGACGAGATCGGCTCCTCCGAACAGTTCTGAGCTTGGATGGTCACGGGACCACCACCGTTGGAAAGCTGACTTGAGGACGATTCCAACGATGCATGATATGTTGCCAGAAGCTCCCCGGTGATGACGTGGTGTCCTCTGCAACCTGCTGCTACTCTGCTACCTGCAACCAGGACTGGATCTGAAAATGAAGGACGATATGAGTGAAGGGGTGGTGAGGGTGTAGTAGGGGGATTGGGGTGGCTGAAGGCTGTGGGGAGAGGAAGGGGGTCGATGGAGGGCTGTTGTGGTGGCTGGAGAAACAAGGAGGGGTGGGTGAGGGGAGCTGGAGCTAGCTGGAGTGGGTAGGGGAAGGGGGGGGCTGCACAAGGTGGGCAATGGAGAGGGAAGGGGAGGGTGACTTTGGGCTGGTGTGGGGGCTGGTTTTGGGCGACCAAGCCTGCTGTGGGGGATGTATAATGGGAGGGAAATTCAAAAATGGGCCTTGGGAGAAGCTCCTTCAGCCTTGGGGAGGTGGGGAGATGCCTAGGGAAGTGGATGGGGTAGTTGGTGGTTGAGTGGTGGGGTTTGGATTGGTGGAAGCTACCTTGGGGGCTGGGGTGGAGTTATGGGGGTGGTGGGTAGTTGGGGGGGGTCTTTGAATGAGGGAGGTGAGTTAGGTGGTAGGTGGGAGAAGGGGGAGAGAGAGAAGGGTTCGCCCCCTTCTTTGAGGAGAGAGAGAGAAAGAGAAGAACTTTGGTGGAGGAGAGTAAGATTTGGAAAAGGTTTCTATTCAAATTGATTCATCAAAAGTTGAGTACATGAGGAGAGATGGGACCTATATATAGGCATCCACTCTTTACATGACCAAAGTACCCTTGATAATTAGGCAAAAGATCAAGCATATCCTAGACTCAAGCCTATGGGCCCATAACTAAGGTACTAAGGTACTAAGGCCCAAATAAACATAACAAGAGAAATGACTAAAACAACATGACTCAATAAAGGAAAGTACATAAGATATGACTCAAAGAAAAGGAAAATAACATGTGATCTCATAGCCGGGCTTCCTCCAAATGATGTAGGCGATCCGAGCCAAAGAGAGCGCTGTGAGATGCCCTCATCAAACACATCCTACAAAGTGCTACTGGGCAGACCCTGGTTACATGAAAATTGGGTCATCCCATCAACCCTCCACCAATGCATCAAATATGCAAAGGATGGAGAACAGCATACGGTCTTTGCAGACTTGTCGCCATTCACTCCAGCGGAGTGCAATCTCGCCAATGCTACGCTCTATTTTGGGGGACTAAGTCCATACTGATAAGTCCGTATTTTTATATATTTATTCATGTCACACTCATTATTTATGGTCTTTAATGTAATTAATCATGCAAGTTTTACATTTTAATCTCAGTCCTACACAAAAGTGAAATTTTTCTATAATTAGTTAAATTTCTATGCATAACCAATATTATCAAAACCGAACCGGTACCTGAACTGGTCAATGAGCTGGTTCGGTTCAAACCGGTTGAACTGTTCATTCGAACCGATTTGAACCGTGACATCATCATAATATTGATACATAATTCGACCCGATTTTATGACTCAAGATAATAAGAAATAAGGTATAATGATCAAAATAAAAAATCATACACATCTATAATTATTAGTCATGATTATGTAACTATAAAGTAAATAATAATAATAACGTGGTTAAATAAACTGACCTGAAAATTTTATAATATTTCATTGGTCTTTACTATTCACAATTGACATATGTGCTCCTTTAAACTTTTAAACTTTAAATATATTTAAAATAAAATAATAAATAATAACAAGATAATTTTTTTCACACATAAATATTATTTTAAATATATAAATATTTTATATTTATTTTTTTATTTTAAAGGATGAATCGAGTCGGACCGGTTCGGATCGGTTCACCCGTCGAACCGCGGTTCGTCCGATTCTTTAACATTAGACTGGACCGACCTTAATTGAACCGGTTCCTAGACCGGATCACGGTCGGACCGGTCCGACCGACCGATTTGATCCGGTTCTGATAACACTGTACATAACATAATCATGGGACCTGAGACATATGTAAGAAGAATAGAAATTGCATGATTAATAACATTGTGTCTAAGGGGTTAAATTGAAATTTTTTTACATGATTCACAAACTCTAATAAAGTCTTGGTTTTATGAACAGTGCATCTCCTTCTTCCATGGCAGGGCCACAGGGCAAACAACGTTGGCGTGCTGTGCGCAGAGCTCCGGCAAGAAGAAGAAGCCACCAGCTTGGGGGCAGAAAAACAGCTCTCCCGCTCTCTGCACCCTCCGCCGGAGTCTCACCCTCTTCACACACGACCACCGTCTCACCCATGGCCGAGTCCCACCTGCACCACCTTCACACCGCCTCCTCTTCCTCTCCCTTCTCACCTCCTCTCATCATCTCTCCACCCTCCGTCCCACTCTCTCTAACCTACCCTCGCCGCTGTCATTCCCTCTCTCTCTAGCCCACCGCCATGCACAACACGCACCCCCCTGCATGCTTTCCCACGAGTACGTCCTTCACACCACACCTTCTCACACATGCATGCATGCATGTCCCGCACCCATGCACACACGTGTCCCGCCTCTCACCGTCGCGCTCTCTCTCTCACACATCGTCCGCCGCCTGCACTTCACCGCCGGCGTCGACCTCGCCTACACGTCCTCCCCACCGTCTCCCCCTCACCTCCGCAGCCACCGCCATGCACCACCAGTCGCCGCTCTCGCTCTCTCCCCTCTCCCTCTCTATTTCTCTCTCTACCCTGCAGACACCCTCCTCCGCCTACTCTCCACCTTCGCTTCACACACACGCACTCCTTCACACCGTGCTCCCCTCGTCACCTACTCCCCCTCACCGTCCGTCCTTGTTCCAGTTCACCCGCGACCACCGTGCCATGCACCGTCCGCCACCGCATGCAACACATCTCACACACGCACGCAGGCGAGCGCTGCCCTCCTCCCTTCTGCTTCCCTCTTCCCACCCACACACTCGCCGGCGTAACCTCTCTCCCTTCCCATCGCACACACACTCACACACAGCCCCTCTGTCCCACTTTCTCTGTTCCCTCTTTCTCTCTCTAACCCACACACCGCCGGCGTCACCTCCTCTCACCGTCCCTGTGCCCTGCTCTCTCTCTCTCCTCTACCCTTTGCACCGCCAGCTCCACCCCTCCTCCACCGTCCGCACAGCGCCACCGTCTCCCACACGCCATGCACGTCCCCCCTGGCGATCGCTCTCCCTCTCCTGCACACACCGGCCATGTCGCACGCACACACTCTTCCCATGCATGACCGCACAGCGCCATCGTCGCTCCCCCTCCCTCAGACCCTCTCCTCTTCACACACGCACCGCTCTCCCTCTCACCCTACACACCGTCACACACACCCGCTCTCCCTCTCTCCCTGCACACACTTCTTCTCTCTCTTTCTCTCGTCTGAGCCTCCCCCTCCTCTTTTTCCTCTCTCGCACGCCCTCACCCTCTCTTCTCTGCGGCTGGGAGGCCCACGGAGACAAGCACAGTGGGGAGGTGGTTGCGACAGCATCAAATGTGATTATGGGTGGCATTGGTGTGACTACAGTGTAGGGATGTCAACGGGTCGGATACGGTGCGGATAGTGGACTATCCGTATCCGTATCCGATAAGAAAGAACCGTATCTGTTTACTGTTCGTTAAGTATTCGGAAAGTGGTGTATCTGAAAACCGTTATCGAATATCCGAAAAATACGGTTAACGGACGGTTAGCGGATAGTTACCGAACATAAAAGTACATATAAGATTAAATTTTAAGATGTAAATTAACTCAATTAGAAAAAATTTTAAATTGAAAAGAACAATCCATATGATAAACAAATATATTTCAATTTAGTTCTCATATCATCATTATTCATGAGTCAACATATAATGCAATTAAAAGTATACAAATATATAATATTACAATATCCCCAAAGATAATATGAAACATATAAAGTTTAAATAATAAAATAAACTAACTCTTTCGGACTTTAATCTCCATCGTATTCCCATTCTTTACATATCTTTCATGAAAATAAAGAATATATTAACTTGATAATTTAAAAAATTATAAAAATATCTTATAATTTAGAAATATTTTACCATCATGAAAATAGACATGACTTAAATTATACACATATCTCATCTTCAATATCATTTTTTTCAAGACACTAAATTATTTGAGTCAAATACAAACTTGTTTAACGGTAACGGACGGATACGGATTCGGAATGAGATGTATCTGTATCCGCTAAGAAACCAGATATATCCGTATTCGTATCCATTAATTTATCGGAAAGAAAAATACTATCCATTTGATGTTCGTTAAACTAACGAAACGGACGGTTATCGAATTATCAGTTACCATTGACATCTCTACTACAGTGGGCCAACATGTGGTTGAGTTAGACAACCAAAACATAGCGCGCTGGCAACTGCATGGCCGTAAAGGATTATAGCTGGGAGGTGTGGGTCACAAGGGGAAAACAACATGCATAATGGGTAATTTTGACCCTATAAAAGAGACTCTCGATGGACTCTTGGAAGGAACTAACTCACTTACGTAGACACTCTTGTTCTCTTCTCTCCCTCAACTTTGTAGTTTTAGTTAGTTCAAGCTCTCTCTACCTCTCTTTCCCTCTCTATTTCTCTGGTAGCTACGTAGTAATTTCTTCCCCCCTCTCTTATTGTTATTTCACCCCTAAGCTTTGTATAATTGGTCTTGTTATTTTTCTTGTAATTTTATGCACTTGTACTGTTATTTTAATTTATGTTTAATTCTAGTGTTGTTGTTATTTAGTTCTTCATTTTAATTCTACACAATCTCTCTCAATCTCCCTCTAATCCCTCTCTAAAATTCTTTATCTTCCACCTTCTAAATTTTGTCTAAAGTTGGCTCAAGAGAAATGGATCTTTCAGTCGAGTGCACGTGATTATCCCCGACAACTCGTGATTCAAAGGCTCGAGGATACGATGCCGTTACCCTCACACCACGGCCGCAAAATTCTCTCCCCCACTTCCTCTATTTTATTTAGCGTTTAATTTCATTGGCTTAAAACTTTCTTTCTCTAGATCTCCACCTTTCTCTCTCTTGACCCTCTATATTTCTTTAGATATATTTATTTCATGTTATTTTAAAATTTGAAAATCAAAAGAAAATATTCGCTATTTTTGTTCTAAAAGAAACTCAAGATTTTCAACTACAAAACTCAACCTCCACGAGGATTCGACCCATACTCGTCGTTGTACTATTGTCACGCCCCGAACCGATAGCAACGTAACGCATTGCTCGAAATGTGACAGTGATACAGTCGTGTCAATCAGAGTAAAAACTTAAAACACAAAAGACCAGAAATTGACAAAATAAATTTTATTGATATAAACTTGTCATTACAACTTATTGACTCAATCACAATTTATAGAAAGAACAAGGGAAGGATGCACTAACAGGACTTAGACATTTAAACTAGATAAAAGACACCATGCTAATCTAGACTCAATAAAAATAAAAGACACGGGTCATCAAGTTTCCAGAGCTCTCTTGCACACTTTCCCTTTCCATTTGAGTCACGGTCCTGTAAGCCACCTGATTACTTGAAAAATATTAAAATAGGCTAGATGAGCGAAACGCTCAGTAAAAATTACATCTCAAGACCAAGCTTACTTTAAGTAAATTACATATTACATGAAAATGCAAGACCACTATGCATGAACGATCTCAAGATGAAACGAAAATATATCAATTGAGCAAGATATGGAAATACTAGCAAGAAGGAATAAGCAAAGCTTCAAGGAATTGTCAAGCATGTAATTATTGTGTAACATCATGAGATATTGGCTATTTAAGTTCTACTAAGTACCACGTCGAGTCAAGTATGTCAAGTAATATCATGTATTTTCACGTCACGAGAGAGAGAAAGAGAGTGGAATGTCATTGAAAAATCTAGAAAGTCATGCACTCCGGTGCAATGCCACACCGTGGTCAATAAAGCTCTCATGGGCACAAGTACTTTCAGGTGCTCCTCCCAGGACCAGACCGGACCCCATTAATACCAGACATTGAGTCATGTAAATATTTCAGACATCCACTATAGTTTATAGCCAATAGAATTCTAAAGGAATAAGCCGTTTTAGGAACATAAAGTGGATTTACAGAACAGAGATCCAATGACAGAACTTGAGTAAGGACCATATATCAATAAATCACATGAAAACCATGACATATCATAAAATTAGGTAATTGACGTCCACTCAGACCGGCACCAATTCTAGAATTGGTGCCCACTGGGGTGGCCGCTAATTCTGGGAATAGCACAAGCATGAAGAAATAGCGACTTCTCAAACAGTCCCTAATTCAATATGCGTCCACTATCTGGTCGCCAATTCCAGACAGAGATAAACTCTCACAGAATACTAAAAATAGTGCTTTATGATGGCTAGGGTGTCATGTTTCTTCAGAGTGACATGACTAAAAGGGGTTCTATGATTTTTTTTAGGGTACAACCAGCTCGGCTGTCTTGAGGGAATCCAAGGCTAGCGGAGTCTTACGGAGGTCTCAATGAAGAAAGTAACAGTCTGAAGGAAGGAATATCCCGCAGAGGGTCCAATATCACCAAGAGTTGAGTGTAAACGTCAAAATAAAACAGGGACCAAGTCTCAGACGTGAGACAGTGGTGCCAACGACATCCGGCGGTATAGGATCGAGAAAACACGCAATGAAAATAGGCACAGAAAACTACGTCCTAGCAGTGGCCGTCAATTTCAATTGGCGCCCACTAATTGGACGTTAATTCATATAATTTCCATAATTTTCTTTAATTTCCAAAAAATGGCGACTCTTCGGAGAGGCGTAGTATCATTAATCTACGCCCTGAGGTACGTCGCCAATTCTATTATTTATTATATTTATATATATAATCTAAAAAATAGCTCCTTCTTAGAGGTCGCTAACACTTTTCCACAGGAAAAGGCGCCTTTCTAGAAGGGCGCATGTTCTTTAATATGCGACAGGGTCTGGTCGCAAATTCTCTCCATTGTTACACCCTGCAATGCATCCCTTGGATACATTCACAGAGACAAAACAATGTTCATTTCCTAAGTTTAGCATGACCAGTAGCATGTTGGTGTTGAAGTCCCGCGATCAATGACATCCAAGAGGGGGGTGAATTGGGTGATTATAATTTTTTATGTCCTTTTCAAAGATTTGAAAGATATATGAAGAACAAATAAGAGATAGGAAAAGATCAGATAAAATACGAGATGAAACTGGCTAAAACAACCTCTATAGCAGTTCCTTGGTACTAGGCGGAGTCCAAGAATCCGAAGATCCTCTCACACAAAGTATTTTCCTCCCGATAGGATTGACTGTGTCGATCAAAAGCTACCTTTTGATATACCAAGGATCTCCCGTAAAAGGGTTAATACAACTTGATCTAAGCAATGAAACTAGATAACGATGCAACAAGCAAACAAGCTAGAACAGAACTGGAGGTAAGAGATAGGGAGCAAACCACACAGAACACCATGATTTTTAGGTGGTTCGAATGCAACAACTACAGCCTACATCCACCCCTCACCGACCGTGAGGATTCACACACTATCTTGTAGAAGGTTACAAGATCAAGACACACACACACACACTCGTGTGAGTTCCGAACTCCCACAAAGGTGCACACGCACCGAACCACAAGGAAGGATGAAGAACAAGAAGATCACACACACACACACACATGGATCTTCGTAGATCCACACACACACAGATGCTTGAAGATTATAAGAACACAAAAATTAAATCCCGGCAAGATTCGAATGGAAAACACAAAGAGAACTTCAGATTCAAGCTCCCCCTTAGTTGATGAAGATGATCTTGGATGCAGCTTGATCTCCTCTTGGCTTGGGATTGATCTGCTCCAGTTGTTGCTTGAAGATGGATGAAGATGGATGAAGCTCTTTCTTCTCGAAGCACTGTTCACGGCTACAGTACCAGATCTTGAATCTCCCCTTGATAGCCTCCCTTGGCCTCCTTTGATTGATTAGGGTTACAAGCCTCAATGTGATGTTTTTATAACTCTTGAATGGTCAAGAGACAAGCCAGGAACCAGATCCACAAATCATGGGAAGTTTGGTGGCTTTGAGATTAAACAAACCCTTGAAGAGAGACTTCCCACGTTGAGAACAAAAGGTCAACAATAGGAGCTTTCGAGGCTAGCGGTCGACCTGTGTAAGCTGGCGGTCGACCTGAATTTTACAGGAAATGCCAGTTTGTTGCTGGGAAAACCGGTCGACCACTATAGGCTGGCGGTCGACCGCTGGCGTGATTTCCTGTAAAAAAATAAAGGTTAGCCAATGCAATATATTATATGAACGAATCATGTTATGGCTACTTTGTTTCAATTAAGTTGAGTGGGTTTAAGCTTAGCCTTGGTGGTTTAGGAACCAAAAAATGGATTTATGCATTTGGATGGGTTTAAACCAATAAGCTTATTACATGGAGAAGTGGGCTTTGAAAGCATATTAGATTCGAACTTGAAAGTTGAAACATTGCACGTGATAAAACATATAACCTGTTCTTGTTATCATCAAAAACAACCTGGATATATTCAACAATCTCCCCCTTTTTGATGATGACAAAATGAAGTGGTTTTGAAATACATGAACGTGCCTTTGAGAAATGTATGAAGGTTGAGATCAAGGTTCGAAGCCAAGACATTTCACTTACAACCCGTCATGCTAGCGAATACAACGAACACAAACCATGAACAAAACGAGCACAACCATTTAACAGTTATATGCCAATTAAAAGAGGAATGAAATATAAGAGCCAACCATCTGAGATCAAACACTAGTTGCATTCAATTCATCGTTTCATTACATGATACATTGGTGCAAAAGTGAATGCACGACTCTAGACTCAAGGGAGTAGACAAAAGCATAAAAGATTCATGATCCTCACATGTCAAACATGCAATCACACAAACCACACATGGATATACATAAATATATAAAGCCCTGCACTACTACTTCTCCCCCTTTGGCATCATCAAAAGGGAGTGGGATAGACGAAGGGGGACCCAAATGACACAAAACCAAAGGATATCAAGCGAGAGGGAGAAAAGAAGAAAGGAAAAATCCTCATGGTGCATCTACAGGTGGAGGTGGCTGATCTGCTGGAGGAGAGGGCTGGTGTCCAAGGAGATGACGGATGTCTGCAAGAGCATGAACCTGAGCATGAAGAGTGTCTCGAATACGGTCAATGGAGAGATCACGAGCCGCATCACGGCGAGACATGCTAAGAAGAGTTTGGTTCATCATATGAAACGATTGGCTGGAGTCGGAGACACTGTCTTGGAGGCACGTCATGAGTGGTGAGTGTAGCCATATGAGTGGAAAGGGTGTCCAGAGCAGTGGAGAAGGAATCCATGCGGCCTGACATGGTGTCAACTACATGTCCCATAGAGTCTGCGCGATCCCCGAGAGCAGAAAGTCCCTCACTAAAAGTATTCACACGAGTCTCTAATCCAATGAACCGCCTGTCAAAAACCTCATAGTCTACCCAAGAAGGCTGAGGAGCTCCCTGAGTGGAGGACTCTCCATGATAAAACTGAGAAGGAGGCGGCATCTCCGGTTCCATATGCTGCAGTGAAGGTGGAGGAGGCAGGTCGGCATCCATGGGATGAAGTGGGGGTGTAGGAGGCTGCTCCTCTGCCTGAACTGGAAGGGATACATCCCCTTGAACCTGCTGCTGCTGTGGTTCCTATTCATCCTCATTGTCATATTCGTCTTCATATGTAGGCACATCCCGACACAGCTCACCATCGGGACCATAGTAATAGCCCATGTCTATGCAGATCTTATGCTTATTGTAGACATCATTCTGGCGGACATAGATAAATTGTTCTTCTGCCAAATTAATCCCAGCATGAATGAACACCCCGGTCAACTATGAGGCATATGGAAAAGATCGCTGTCGGTTTGTTCTACAAGCTCCAATGAGGGTCGTCATGAGGTGACCCATGACATGGTAGAATAGGAATCTATGAACTTCTGTGACTTCATTTCTGCTGCCAACTTTAGGATAAATAAGGGACGTAAACATATGGTGTAAGACACGCTGCAGTGGTGGGAAGTAATTTGCATTTAACTCAATCAAATCGCTGATACCACGCACGTAATCACAATTGGTCATGGCAATAAAAGTATCTTCAACCTCCCCATGTCCATAAGCCATGTTGGCCCCTCTAGCCGCAACCCCTAAGCTCCTTGCAAACAAATCGGGGTTAATGTGAAGCTCAACCCCTCGAATAACAGTATATAACTCGTCATTCCTTGAAACCAAGTTCCCATAGAACTCCTGTACTAGGTTGGGGTAATAGCGGTTATACCTAGTGACAAAATCAGTCCAACCCGGCTGCATTGTAAAGACTGCATATATATCGGGCAAGAGCTCATTCACCTCATTGAAATCGACCAATCGGGGGTCGATGATGGGTCGAATGAGTAACCTAGGAGCTCGACGCGGTGTCGGCACCTACTGTGGTGGAGGAGCGGGTGCCTCATGTCTCTGTCTACTCCCTTCCCCTTGGGCAGAACGCCGAGAGCTTCGTCTAGGTGACATCACGAACTAGAACCCGATAGAAAACCCTTGAAGGAAAGACTCTCGTCCCGGAGGATGAAGAAAGATCTACGGACACTCCAGGGGCTTGCAATAGCCTTCTCCACTGACGAGAACCACGGTGAGAACTCCACAAATGCACGAACGGTCAAATGGAGTTCGTCCTGAAAACGTGACGAACAAGCCGGATCTTGTGTGGATGGAGAAAGGATGGGATTTAGAAGCTTGGAAGGTGGAGAAAATGGGTTCTAGGGTTAGGGGAAAGTGGTGGAGCGTGAGTGGGGGTGATAAAAGGAGAGAATGGGGTGTTAAACTGTGACGACCTGGGATCCGAGTACCGGAAAGGAACCGGCGCGTCTCGAATCTCGGCCCGCCAACCCACGAGCCCGAAGACTTGGAAGGGTAAAAAGGGATGGTGTGGGAGCACAAGAGAAGCTGAAGCAACTATAGAGATAGCACAATAATCTAAAATAAAATGCACAGCATACTATAAAGAAATAAACTGCTACAAGGTCCACATAGTCTCATGTCCAAATAGAGTACAGTCAACAGAAAGAAAAAGTACAACTACACGGGGCATCCCCCGGCGTACAACTACACGGGGCATCCCCCGGCTCTGGCAGACTGGCGACTAACCATGGCTAGAAGAACCACGCTGAAACTTGGCCGCACCTCTCGACGACCCCGCCTCACCTGAAAAGCAGGGGTGAGCCTCATTTCATTGGCCCAGGAGGGATCCCCCGGACCCCCACCGCACAACGAGAAAAATGGCTGTAAGGTGCGAGCAACCACGGAAGGTAACACCACCTAGCATGAGTACGGTAGAACTACACGCTGACGCGGCTAAACGGGAAAAGCCGCATGCTCTACAGTATCGCACCACAAAACCTCGGTCCGACAAAACTCGAGTCTATACCTGCCAGCAAACCGGAGCACCACCCACTAGAAGAACGACCGGATGCGTCCCCTGACGTCTTATACCGCGTCACAAGTGTCTAGCTACAATGCCCCGGGCGCGAGGCTCAGACACACACAGTAACCAGTACCACAAAACAAGGACTAGCTGAGGTCGCGCTCGTCAGCGTGGGTCTGAAACCCTCAGCTTCGTGTGCACACTCAGACCATACGCCCTAGGCCTGTCCTCTAGCTGGCAATTCTCCCTAAGCCCAGACTCGGCTGTACGCGGGGGCCCTACGGTAACCAGCCTACTCACCATCTCTCTCGGGTCAGCCGCTCCACCACTCCCGGGTGGGTCACCACCGCGTGCCGTAAGAAGGCTACGACTAGTGGACGTGTCACCGGAGGTGAGACTCGACTCACGGAACCCACCGACTGACACACTAACACAGACTCTCGGTAACCAAACGGTAGGTACGGATGCCGGGGACACGCACAAGGTCCGACCGTCCCTCAAGTCACGCGGCACCCCTACCAAGGTAAGTGATTCACCGGGGACCCCCGGGTGCCCCTGTGGCTCTCACTGGGTGCCCACGGCAACCCTCGGGCCACACGCCACAACCGGATCCGAGACTCCCTCCACCGGAGGTATAATTACCGAAAGTAAACGCGGCTCGGGGAGGGGAATTAACACGCTAGATACCCAGGGCGCGACACTGTCGCGCTATGGTCCCCTAGCGTGACCCCTGAAGAACGCGCTAGCATAAGCTAGCGCATTCTCCAAGAAGGCGCTAGCCGAAGCTAGCGCGTTCATCAAGAACGCGCTAGGAAAGGCTAGCGCGTTCTCCAAGAACGTGCTACCTGCCCCAGGTGCGACATGAACCACCATACTATTCATCTTCTCGGACGAACGCGCTCGGACGACACAGCGCGTTCCAACGGAACGCGCCCCTGGTACCTAGCGCGACAACGGGCCGAGCCTGGTTCGCGAAATACATCCGAAAATCTGAAAACCATGCCCATTCACCCCCCTGGTGAAGGGAAAACAAAGGGGAATCATCCCCCAAACGTCCTAGCATGCATCTAGAGTCCCAAAATGATCAAAAAACCCCACAAATCATTAGATCCGGCGCTCAAACCCCAAGCATGGAAATAACCCTCCCGGCATGAATCTATCCCCTCTCGGCCTCTCCACGGCCTAGAAATCACGGGGAACGCTGTAAAGAGGGCAAGGATCCGTCCCCCTACTTCAATGAAGCTCGAAATCTGTCGGGAAGTCGCCGATCTTCAAATCTAGCTCGAACACGAACTCCACCCACGCGCCACGAAGAGGGCACCGCCGCGATCCTCTCGCAACCACCGTCGTCACCGCGCCGTCGCCGTCATCCGCCACCCGTCGCCGGAGGAGGAAGGGGCGCCGCGAGGTCCAACGGGCAAGAAGGGGGAGGAGGTGACCGTTGCGCTCACGGGGAGGAAAGAAGAAATAAGAAAAAGAAAATGAGAAGAAAAAGGAAAAAGAAAAGGGCTATAAATAGAAAATCCAGAAAATACCAAAAATACCAAAAAATAGAAAAATACATATTCTCGATCCTCGGGACGCACCGATCGCAACGGTACCACTCTCGCCTAGGTGAACGACCCGGTTCACCCGCAACGAGGTTCTGAAGGGATTACCGAAACACACACCGGCAATCGGAAAACACGTGCGGGAAAGCCGCGGACACACTCCGGGCCTCCGAATAACTCCGGATCGCACCGATCCGAACACAAAAGATGTCCGAAACGAAATTTCGGATACAACGGAGCAAGACGCTCTGAGAAACCAGATCCAGGACTCAAAAAGAATGATCCGAAAAACTCGGGACATCACAGCCCTCTCTCCTTAAATGAATTTCGTCCTCGAAATTAAGGACATGGCATAATGACATGGGATAAGACTCACCCGAACAAATAAGGATACAGCTGCCGCATCTCATCCTCACGCTCCCACGACGCCTCACCACCAGAGTGACGCTGCCAGACCACCTTAACCAGAGGAATAACCTTGCTCCGCAGGCGCTGCTCACGCCGATCCTCAATACGGACAGGGTACTCTGGAAGGGACAAGTCTGGGGTCACCTCAGGCCAAACGGCATCCTCCAGAACATGGGAATCATCAGGCATATACCTCCGGAGCATAGACACGTGAAACACATCATGCACAGAAGATAGCTTCGGGGGTAACTGCAACCGATAAGCAACCTCACCGATACGCTCGACAATGAGGAAAGGACCAATGTAGCGGGGACTCAGCTTCCCCCACCTGTCGAAGCGCATCACACTCTTCATGGGAGAAACTCACAAAAACACCCGATCACCTACAACAAAATAGAGGGGTCGCCTCCTCCGATCGGCATAACTCTTCTACCGACTCTGCGCAACCAACATCTTCTACCGGATCAGATGCACCACCTCAGTGCACTACTGCACCAAATCTGGTCCTGTCAGGACACGCTCTCCCACCTCGAACCAATCAAGGGGAGTCCGACAAGGTCACCCGTACAACGCCTCGTACGGTGCCATACCAATGCTCGAATGATAGCCATTATTGTAGGCAAACTCCACTAATGGTAAGTGGTGGATCCAACTCCCTTGCCACTCCGGGCAACACGACCTCAACATGTCCTCCAAAGTTTGGATGGTCCTCTCAGACTGACCGTTCGACTGGGGATGATACGCCGAGCTAAATGCCAAATCGGTGCCTAGAGCCTTCTGGAAGCTCCTCCAGAATCCAGAAGTGAAGCGGGGATCACGATCAGACACAATGGAGATGGGAACTCCATGCAACGGAACGATCCGCTCCATATACAAACGAGCCAAACGATGCACGCTCCAACTGACCTTGACCGGCAGCAACCGCGCCGTCTTCGTCAGTCTATCCACCAGCACCCAGATACTATCCTGTCCGCTGGATGTCCTCGGCAACCCAACCATGAAATCAGTGGTCACGTGGTCCCACTTCCACGCAGGAATATCCAAGGGATGAAGTGTACCCCCCGGTTGCTGGTGCTCAGCCTTCACCTGCTGACAAATCAGGCACCTGGCCACAAACTCCGCAACATCTCTCTTCATACCCGGCCACCAAAATTACCTCTTCAGGTTCTGGTACATCTTCGCCGATCCGGGGTGCACGGCATACCGGCTCCCATGAGCCTCTCGCAACACCGCGCGTCTCGTCTGCTCCTCGGCTGGGACGTACAACCTACCTCGGAACCTTATGGCTCCATCCTCACCAAACTCCACCTCGGCCAACGATAAAATCCAGGGTAGCTCGGGGTCCGCATGCTGAGCCTCAGTCACCTGACGACGAATAGCTGGCGTGACAGTCAAGCTCGTAAAAACAGCCGAACCCTGATCCCGGGGGATCTTGAGCGTAAAAGTCATGGCCGGAACCTGCTCCCATAACCTCCACTTCCTCAACAACATCTAACTGACCATCACCTTCCTGCTCAAGGCATCAGTCACTACATTCATCCTGCCAGGCTGATACGACAGAGTAAAATCATAATCCTTCATGTACTCCATCCACCTCCTCTGCCTGAGGTTAAGATCCTTCTGGGTAAACACATACCTCAAACTCTGGTGGTCAGTAAACATCTCAAACTTCTCACCATACAGATAGTGCCTCCAGATCTTCAGAGCGAAAATCACCGCCGCTAACTCAAGATCATGAGTAGGGTAGTTCTCCTCATGTGGCTTCAACTGCAGAGATGCATACGCCACAACTCCACCATGCTGCATCAGCACAGCACCCAAACCTACCCTGGAAGCGTCTGTACACACCACAAAGCCTCCCGATCCCGAAGGCAACACCAACATCGGAGCAGTCGTGAGCAATCTCTTCAGCTCCATGAAGCTCTACTCACACTCCTCTGTCCAGACGAACGGCACATCCTTCCGCGTAAGCCTGGTCATCGGGGCCGCAATACGAGAAAAATGATGGATGAACCTCCGATAATAGCCTGCGAGCCCCAAAAAGCTCTGAATCTCCGTGACAGAACTCGGCCTCGGCCATTGCACCACATCCTCGACCTTAGCCGGGTCCACGGAAACACCATCACCAGAAATCACGTGCCCCAAAAAGTGCACCTCACGGAGCCAAAACTCACACTTGCTGAGCTTGGCATACAACTGGTGATCACGAAGGGTCTGCAATACCACTCTCAAATGATGCACATGCTCCTCGGCAGACCGCGAATACACAAGGATATCGTCCACAGACACGACCACGAACTGGTCTAAATATGGACGGAACACCCTATGCATCAAATCCATAAATGCCGTGGGGGCATTGGTGAGCCCAAAATGCATCACCAAGAACTCATAATGCCCATACCTCGAGCGAAACGCCATCTTCTCCACATCAGACTCTCGAATCCGCAGCTGGTGATAACCCGATCTTAAATCAATCCGTGAAAACACCCGGGCTGACTGAAGCTGATCAAACAAGTCATCAATCCGAGGCAACGGATACTTGTTCTTAACAGTCGCCTTGTTCAACTGTCGGTAGTCGATGCATAGCCTCAAACTACCATCCTTCTTCTTCACAAACAACACCGGCGCACCCCAAGGGGAGAAGCTAGGACGAATGTACCCCTTGGCCAGCAACTCCTGCAACTGCGCCCTCAGCTCTCTTAACTCTGCCGGCGCCATACGGTAAGGGGCCTTCGACATAGGCGCCGCACCAGGTACCACCTCAATCACGAAGTCAATCTCTCGTTGCGGTGGCAACCCTGGCAACTCCTTGGGAAAAACATCAGAAAACTCGCACACAACCGGGATGTCCTCCGCGTCTGAACACTGCCGATCGACCAAAACCACAGAAGCGAGAAAACCTTGACAACCCGTGTCAAGCAGTCTACGAGCCCTAATAGCCGAAATAAGAAAATGGGAGGAGGAAGACCGGATACCTTGAAAATTAAAGGTGGGTCCACGAAGCTGCTGGAAGTAGACCCTCTTCGAGCCGCAATCCACCAAGGCATGATGGGCCTCGAGCCAATCCATTCCCAAAATCACATCAAAGTCCTGAAGCGGCAACGCATAAAGCCTGGCCGGTAAGTTCCGCCCATCCACCCACACAGGCACCTTCTCGAAGAAGTACGGGGTGAGCATGAAGTCACCGGTAGGCAGCTCCACTGTCATATCACAGGACACCTCAGTCGCCGACTCCTCGGCACTCTGAGCAAACTCCTCCGAAATAAACGAATGAGATGCACCGGAATCGAATAAAACTCGAGCCGCGCAACCAAGAATTGGAATAGTACCTTCCACCAACTGGGACGCCTCAGCCTCTGCTCTGGTAATGTGGGTAACTCTTCCTCGGGCTCTCTGCCTCCCTGTGGTAGCTGACCAAGTCAACTGAGGATACTGACCCTGCTGCTGGTACTGCTGGGGCTGCGACGACATCTGCTGGGGCTAAAACTGCTGCTGCTGCTGGAACTCGTTCGGCTGACGCGGTCTCTACGGACAGCCACGCACCATGTGCCCTGGTTGGTCACACCTAAAGCAAATCACGGGCACCGTGCACTGCCTGCCTGGATGAGAATCACCGCACCGAGGACACCCGCCCAGAGAACCACTCACTGAACCCTGACGCTGGAACTGGGTAGGCTGCTGAACACTACCCACTGACTGATGCGCCTGATCTCCGCGACCACGGCGCCTCCTGCCAAAACCAGCCTCCTTGAGCAACTTCTTGAGCTTCGATCCCAGAGATGATGAATCTGCTGCCGACGCCCCGGACGAGGACGTCCCCGAACCACATGCTGAAATCTGGACAGAACTTTGCTGCTGCACGGACGCTAGCTGACCAAAACTTGTCTGCATCTGGCCCGCACTACCCTGACCTCGAACCTTCTGCATGTCTCTCTCCAATGTCGATGCTGCTCTGCAAGCCGCATCCACGTTGGTCAACCCTGACGCAAGCAAAGGATGCCTCAGCTCCAACCTCAGACCCCCAATAAACTGATCGGTCCGCACCATCTCATCCGCCACAATGTGCGGTGCATAACGGCCCAACTCAACGAACCTGGACCTGTATTGCACCAACGTCATGTCACCCTGGACCAGGTCCAAAAACTCACGCAGCTTCTGTGACCTGAGAAAAGACGGACAAAAAGCACGCTCGAAAGCCGGGACAAACTCCTGCCACAAGATCTGCAGAAGGGGACGGGACTGAAACACTGCTCCCCACTCTGACGTCCACCAAGTCCGGGCTGGCCCCTGCAATCGATACGTAGCCAACACCACCTTCTCTTCCACAGGACACTCCATCGAACTGAACACTCGCTCCATGTCATCTAACCACTCTCTGGCCACCTCTGAATCCGGCTGCCCGCTGAAAGTGGACGACTGATACTGCAAGAAGTCTCTCAGCGCGCGGTTACCCCGAGAGGATGAGCCCTCACCAGCATCACCGCCATGCTGCTGCTGAATAACATACTGGTACATGCCCCGGAAGAACTCCTCTGGTCCGGGAACTCTCGCCCCCTCAGCTGCATCTGCTGGGAGCTCTGCTCTGCTCTGCCCTTCCTGGCCCCCACCCGACTCTCCCTGCTGGGAACGAGTCGCTCTCCTGGGCGCCATAACACCTGTTAACAAAATAACCAACGATGTTAACAAAAACACGTGGAGCCCTACGCCAGTCGCAAACTGTACAGGACATTCATGGACCTTTGGACCACTGCAATCGTTTCAAGTTCTGATGTACCTCCACAACCTACGCTCTGATACCAACTGTGATGACCCGGGATATGAGTACCGAAAAGGAACCGGCGCGTCTCGAATCTCGGCCTGCCAACCCACGAGCCCGAAGACTCGGAAGGGTAAAAAGGGATGGTGTGGGAGCATAAGAGAAGCTGAAGCAACTACAGAGATAGCACAATAATCTAAAATAAAATGCACAGCATAATATAAAGAAATAAACTGCTACAAGGTCCACAGAGTCTCATGTCCAAATAGAGTACAGTCAACAGAAAGAAAAAGTACAACTACACGGGGCATCCCCCGGCGTACAACTACACGGGGCATCCCCCGGCTCTGGCAGACTGGCGACTAACTCTGGCTAGAAGAACCACGCTGAAACTCGGCCGCACCTCTCGACGACCCCGCCTCACCTGAAAAGCAGGGGTGAGCCTCATTTCATTGGCCCAGTAGGGATCCCCCGGACCCCCACCGCAAAACGAGAAAAATGGCTGTAAGGCGCGAGCAACCACGGAAGGTAACACCACCTAGCAGGAGTACGGTAGAACTACACACTGACGCGGCTAAATGGGAAAACCCACCTGCTCTACAGTACCGCACCACAAAACCTCGATCCGATAAAACTCGAGTCTATACCTACCAGCAAACAGGAGCACCACCCACTAGAAGAACGACCGGATGTGTCCCCTGACGTCTTACACCGCGTCACAAGTGTCTAGCTACAACGCCCCGGGCGAGAGGCTCAGACACACACAGTAACCAGTACTACAAAACAAGGACTAGCTGAGGTCACGCTCGTCAGCGCGGGTCCGAAACCCTCAGCTTCGTGTGCACACTCAGACCATACGCCCTAGGCATGTCCTCTAGTTGGTAATTCCCCCTAAGCCCGGACTCGGCTGTACGCGGGGGCCCTACGATAACCAGCCTACTCACCGTCTCTCTCGGGTCAGCCGCTCCACCACTCCCGGGTGGGTCAGCACCGCGTGCCGTAAGAAGGCTACGACTAGTGGACGTGTCACCGGAGGTGAGACTCGACTCACGGAACCCACCGACTGACACACTAACACAGACTCTCGGTAACCAAACGGTAGGTACGGATGCCGGGGACACGCACGAGGTCCGACCATCCCTCAAGTCACGCGGCACCCCTACCAAGGTAACTGATTCACCGGGGACCCCCGGGCGCCCCTGTGGCTCTCACTGGGTGCCCACGGAAACCCTCGGGTCACATGCCACAACCGGATCCGAGACTCGCTCCACCGGAGGTACAATTACCGAAAGGAAACACGGCTCGGGGAGGGGAATTAACGTGCTAGGGACTCAGGGCGCGACACTATCGTGCTATGGTCCCCTAGCGCGACCCCTGAAGAAAGCGCTAGCATAAGCTAGCACGTTCTCCAAGAAGGAGCTAGCCGAAGCAAGCGCGTTCATCAAGAAAATGCTAGGAAAGGCTAGCGCATTCTCCAAGAATGCGCTACCTGCCCCAAGTGCGACATGAACCGCCATACTATTCGTCTTCTCGGACGAACGCGCACGGACGACACAGTGCGTTCCAACAGAACGCGCCCCTGGTACCTAGCGCGACAACGGGCCGAGCCCAGTTTGTAAAATACGTCTGGAAATCTAAAAACCACGCCCATTCACCCCCCCTGGTGAAGAGAAAACAAAGGGGAATCATCCCCCAGACGTCCTAGCATGCATCTAGAGTCCCAAAACGATCAAAAAACCCCACAAATCATTAGATCCGGCGCTCAAACCCCAAGCATGGCAATAACCCTGCCGGCATGAATCTAGCCCCTCTCGGCCTCTCCACGGCCTAGAAATCACGGGGAAATCTGTAAAGAGGGCAAGGATCCATCCCCCTACTTCAATGAAGCTCGAAATCTGCCGGGAAGTCACCGATCTTCAATTCTAGCTCGAACACAAACTCCACCCACGCGCCACGAAGAGGGCACCGCCGCGATCCTCTCGCAACCACCATCGTCACCGCATCGTCGCCGTCGTCCGCCACCCGTCGCCAGAGGAGGAAGGGGCGCCGTGAGGTCCAACGGGCAAGAAGGGGGAGGAGGTGACCGTTGCGCTCACGGGGAGGAAAGAAGAAAGAAGAAAAAGAAAAGGAGAAGAAAAAGGAAAAAGAAAAGGGCTATAAATAGAAAATCCAGAAAATTCCAAAAATACCGAAAAATAGAAAAATACATATTCTCGATCCTCGGGATGCACCGATCGTAACGGTACCACTCTCGCCTAGGTGAACGACTCGGTTCACCCGCAACGAGGTTCCGAAGGGATTGCCGAAACACACACCGGCAATCGGAAAACACGCGCGGGAGAGCCGCGGACAGACTCCGGGCCTCCGAACAACTCCGGATCGCACCGATCCGAACACGAAAGATGTCCGAAACGAAATTTCGAACACAACGAAGTCAGACGCTCCGAGAAACCAAATCCAGGACCCAAAAATAAGGATCCGAAAAACTCGGGACATCACATAAACCCCTTTATAAGTTGGCTCGGCTAGGAACCCGGTTGGGCCGGTGGCCCCAGCCGGTCGACCGCTGTGGGGATGGAGGTCGACCGCTAGCCCAGAATCCCCAATTTTTTGATTTGTTATTTTTTTCTTTCTTTTTCTTTTTTTGTTTCTTTTCTTTTTAAAAAAAATTGGGGGGGGACTAACAACCGGCTTTCTGAAAAGAGCCAATGTCATGACATCAAGTAAAGGGAAGAGAATAAATGCAAGTTTGAGGAAAGTTTCTAACTCCCCTTCAGAAGTTACCTTAGATTCGACATCACTGAGTCCACAATAGTTTATCCAAGAAATATCTGGCCTTAGAAAAGTTTTTCAAGGGGGGCTATACATATAATTACATTCAAGCATGTAGGAGTGTGTATAAACACACAAGGTAGCAAAAAGTAAAGATAGTATGCATGTTTTTCTACCCTTGATGCATATGAGTTTCTACAAATGCAGAACTTAACCTAAGTGCAAAGCTATGCATGAATGCTCTCACCTTTGCACATGCCAAGTTCTCTTCTTTTCTTGTTAAATTGATCCTGGTTAAGGGGTTTGGTGAAAATGTCAGTTAGCTGATTGTGTGTGTCAATGAAGTTCAATTCAAAGACCCCTTTCCCTACATGATCTCTCAAGAAGTGATGACGAATATCAATATACTTGGTTCTAGAATGTTGAACATGATTTTTAGACAAACTGATTGCACTGGTATTATCCCACAAAATTGGCACACACTTCATCTTAATACCTAAATCAAGCAATTGATTTTTGATCCAAAGTACTTGGGCTCCACAACTTCCGGCGGCTACATATTCAGCCTCGGCCGTTGAGAGAGCTATTGGATGCTGTTTCTTAGAGGCCCATGAGACTAGGCACCCACCAAGGAACTGACCGTACTCACTAGTACTTTTACGATCTATAATGCATCTAGCATAATCCGCATCGGTGTATGCAATCAAATCAAAAGAACTACCGATGGGAAACCAGAAGCCAAAGTCTATTGTGCCAAGTAAGTATCTAAAAATGCATTTAACAGTTGATAAGTGAGATTCTTTAGGGCATGACTGAAAATGAGCATAAAGACATACGCTGAATTGAATGTTGGGGCGACATGCTGTAAGGTACTGTAGTGATCCGATCATACCTCGAAATAGTGTAGGATCTACTGTTTTACCATTTTCATCTTTGTCTAACTTCGAGGTTGTAGCCATTGGAGTTGACATAGGTTTTGCTTCAGCCATCCCATATTTCTTCAAAAGTTCCATTGTGTACTTGGCTTGACTTATGAAAATCCCCTCAGGTGTTTGCTTCACCTGCAGTCCAAGAAAGAATGTTAGTTCGCCCATTAGGCTCATCTCAAATTCACCATGCATGATTTCTATAAACTCATCACATAGCACATTATTAGTAGCTCCAAAAATTATATCATCCACGTACACTTGAACTACCAATATGTCTTTACCTGATTTCTTTGTGAACAGTGTTTGATCAACCTTACCTCTCTTGAAGTCATTTTCAATTAGAAATGACGTGAGCCATTCATACCATGCCCTTGGTGCTTGCTTCAATCCGTACAAGGCCTTCTGGAGCTTGTACACATGTTGTGGATGCTTGGGGTCTTAAAAGCCTGGAGGTTGTTCTACAAAGACATCCTCTTTGATATACCCATTTAGAAACGCAGATTTAACATCCATTTGAAATAATTTGAAATTCAATGAGCAAGCAAATGACAATAAAATCCGGACTGCTTCAAGCCTAGCAACCGGGGCAAAAGACTCATCAAAATCAATCCCCATCTCCTGGCTATACCCCTTGGCTACAAGCCGGGCCTTGTTTCTAACAACCAATCCCGTATCATTTAACTTGTTCCTGAAAACCCATCGGGTTCCGATGATGGATTGGTTCTTAGGTCAGGGTACTAGAGTGCACACCTGATTTCTTTCGAACTGGTGCAACTCTTCATGCATAGCCTGGATCCAGAATTCATTTTGAAGAGCTTGATGGATATCCTTAGGCTCTTCCTGTGAGATTAAGGCTATCAAATCTTCTTCTTCTACTTGCCTTAGAGAAGCTCTGGTTCTTACCCCATCTTGAGGATTACCGATTATATTTTTAGCTGGATGATCCTTTAAGAATGTGGAGGAGCTTGGCAAATCAGGGTGCTGCACTTGCTGCTCTTGTAGTGATTCAATTGAAGGATCTTCATCTTCTTCACTCTTGCTGGGTATTCCTTCCTTTGGTTCATCCTTGACTTTAGATGTTCCAGCATTGGTTGAATCTTTGGGAGCTTCTCCTGCATCCACAATTTGAGTAGTTAGTTTTAGTTCAGATTCATCAAAAATTACATGAGGACTTTCTTCAACAACTAAAGTCTGTTTATTGAACACTCGATAAGCTCTAGAATTAAGTGCATAACCTAGGAAGGTTCCCTTATCACTTTTCTCATCAAACTTACCTAGGTTGGACTTGCCATTGTTCAGTATGAAACATGAGCAGCCAAAGGGTTTAAGATGGAAAATATTCAATTTCTTACCCTTGTAGAGCTCATATGGAGTTTTCTTCAAAATGGGCCTTACCATTGCCCTGTTGATGATGTCGCATATTGTACTTACCGTCTCAGCCCAAAAATATTTTGGTAGGGAATTTTCACTTAACATGGTCCGTGCCATGTCTATCAATATTCTATTCTTCCTCTCCACCACTCCATTTTGTTGGGGCGTCCTTGGTAATGAGTAGTTGTGTGTATACCCGTGCTCTTCACAGAAATTGCTGAACTCATGGTTTTCAAATTCGCCACCATGATCAATTTGGATAGCGGTGATGAGGTAGCCTCTATCATTTTAGATTTTCTTACAAAACACTTGAAATTCCATCAATGCATCATTTTTATTGGATAGAAATAACACCAAAGTAAATCTGGAATAATCATCAACAATCACAAAGCCATAGGATTTCCCACCTAGGCTAGATGTCCTAGTTGGGCCAAACAAATCGAGATGCAGCAATTCCAAAGGCCAGGAGGTAGAAACAATGTTCTTATTTTTGAAGGATATGTGTGTTTTCTTGCCTTTTGTGCAAGCCTCACAAATTGTGTCACTTTCAAACTTTAGTTTTGGCAAACCATTCACCAAGTCATGTTTAGACAACTTGGAGATAACTCCAAAACTAGCATGACCCAGTCTTCGGTGCCATAGCCAAACGTTATCAAGATTGTTAGCTACCAAGCATATATCATCACAAGAAACATCATCAATATCAATGGTATATACATTGTTGCTCCTCTTGCCGATGAATCTGATTTCATTGGAGGTTTTATTTAAGACAAGGCAATGGGTTTCATCGAAAACAATCTTAAAGCCTTTGTCACATAGTTGGCTTATGCTCAGCAAGTTATGATTCAAACCTTTCACCAAAAGTACATCTTCAATAAGAATTTCAGAATTCTTACCTATGTTGTCAATCCCAATGATTTTACCTTTATCTTTCCCTCCGAAGACAATTGAACCTCCATATTTATCTTGCAGTGTAGAGAGCACCTTCTTGTCCCCTGTCATATGCCTTGAGCAGCCGCTATCCGAGTAGCATTTGCTCCCCCTGGCTTCAAGACATATCTTCAAGAAAGAAAGATTCTCATGCAATTATTTTTGATACCCAAACTCGTTTGGGTCCATAGGAGTTAGTCCAATTCTTTGCATATCTCTTCTTGGTACAAAAGACATGATCTCTTGATGGGCTTTGTTTGAACCAGCAATTTGGTATAGCATGACCAAATCTACCACAATTATAATAGTTAACAGGTGTAAACTTTCTTTGCAATTATCGTGATTTGGGTTGGACATGTTTTGGTTTAGAATTGGAACATGAAGCATGGTTATTATCCTTTTCATGAACAAAGGATGTGGTGATCTTATGCTCAAAAGATTTTTTATTTTGAGGCGTGTACCCCAAATCTTCCTTTTCGAAGTTAACTTTAACCCCCAACAAGTTATCCAGGTTTTGTTTCCCTTTAACAAACCTAGACAAGGTGAACTGAAGTTCAGCCACTTCTTCACCCAACATCCCGTTTCTCCTTTCGAGTTCTGAATTTGTGGATTTCAGAAATTCTTCTTCCATTTTCAGACTTTCACACACTTTTTTATTTTTAGACATTTTGCATGAAATCTCTTCTTTGGTTCTTTCAATATTTGAAATAGTTTGCAGCAAACTTTCTTTTTCTTCAGTCACCTCAAACCATTCCTGTTCCAATTTTTCAAACTTGACAAAGATATCTTCATGTGACAACTCATCACTTTTCTTTTTGAGAGTTTTATTTTTAGATCTGATTTTCTTGTATTTAGTATACAGTTTTTCATATTCAGACTCCCATTGTTCATTGGAAATAAAATCAAGGTCCGAATTTACCTCGGTTGAGTCATCCTCATGTGCCATGAGACACAAGCTCTCCACGAGCTCTTGTATCTCCTCCTCGGACGGTTCATCCTCTTCATCGCTCCACGTGGCGACTATGGCTTTGGACTTTCTGAAATTATCTTTCTTGAATTTCTTCTTCAGATTTGTGCACTCTCCCCTCATGTGCCCGGGCTTCTTGCATTCGTAGCATATGATGCTACTTGGCTTGCTCGACTCACCTTTGGTTTGAGTGGGCTTCCTTTGCCCCTTTCTGAAGTTGCCTTGGAAATTTCTTTTCTTCCTCAGAAATCTTTTCACTTGGCGAGTGATCATAGCCAATTCTTCTTCTTCGTTGCTCCCGTCACTGGATTCTTCTTCTTGGGAGTCGTCATCGAATTGATGAGCTCTCAATCCAATCACCTTCTTCTTCTTGATATCTTCCTCAACTGTACTCTTCACATTTATCTCATAGGTCATGAGTGACCCTATGAGTTCATCGAGGCTAAGTGTAGACAGATTCTTGGAGTCTTCAATGACGGTGGCTTTGGTGTGCCACGCAGGAGGGAAAGATCTTAGCACTTTTCTTACGAGCTCAGAATTAGTGTAATCTTTCCCAAGACTTTTGAGACCATTCGTGATCTCAGTTAGCCTTACAAACATCTCTGAAATTGTCTCTTCAGGCTTCATCTTGAAAAGCTCATAGTCTCAGACCAGAAGGTTGGCCTTGGTCTCCTTGACCTCGGACGTCCCTTCATATATGAGCCGTAGTTTGTCCCACGTCTATTTAGCCGAGCTGCGCATGGAAACACGAGAGAATTCGTTAGGGTGTATCGCACATTGCATAATATTCATAGCATTAAAATTGACAGTGCATTTCTTAATTTCTTCGGGTGTCCATTTTTCTTCATCATTTCCGAGTTTGTAAGGACCCTTGTTCACAACTCTCCAAACTTCGTATTCTTGAGCCCTCAAAAAAATATGCATTCTATTTTTCCAGTACGAGTAGTTTCAACTGTCAAAGAAGGGAGGACGGTTAATGGAATGACCCTCGGGCATCATACCCTTATTTGCCATTGATCCGGATCTCACTCTAGAACGTTAGATCTGTGAAAGATAGAGCCTTGGCTCTGATACCAATTGAAGTCACGCGATCAATGACACCCAAGAGGGGGGTGAATTGGGTGATTACAAATTTTTATGTCCTTTTTAAAGATTTAAAAGATATGTGAAGAACAAACAAGAGATAGGAAAAGATCAGATGAAATACAAGATGAAACTGGCTAAAACAACCCCTATAGCAGTTCCTTGGTACTAGGCGGAGTCCAAGAATCCGAAGATCCTCTCACACAAAGTATTTTCCTCCCGACAGGATTGACTGTGTCGATCAGAAGCTACCTTTTGATATACCAAGGATCTCCCGTAAAAGGGTTAATACAACTTGATCTAAGCAATGAAACTAGATAACGATGCAACAAGCAAACAAGCTAGATCAGAACTGGAGGTAGGAGATAGGGAGCAAACCACACAGAACACCATGATTTTTAGCTGGTTCGGATGCAACAACTGCAGCCTACGTCCACCCCTCATCGACCGTGAGGATTCACACACTATCTTGTAAAAGGTTACAAGATCAAGACACACACACACACACTCGTGTGAGTTCAGAACTCCCACGAAGGTGCACACGCACCGAACCACAAGGAAGGATGAAGAACAAGAAGATCATTCACACACACACACACGGATCTTCGTAGATCCACACACACACAGATGCTTGAAGATTATAAGAACACAAAAATTAAATCCCAGCAAGATTCGAATGGAAAACACAAAGAGAACTTCAGATTCAAGCTCCCCCTTAGTTGATGAAGATGATCTTGGATGCAGCTTGATCTCCTCTTGGCTTGGGGTTGATCTGCTCCAGATGTTGCTTGAAGATGGAAGAAGGTGGATGTAGATGGATGAAGCTCTTTCTTCTCGGAGCACTGTTCACGGCTACAGTACCAGATCTTGAATCTCCCGTTGATAGCCTCCCTTAGCTTCCTTTGATTGATAAGGGTTACAAGCCTCAATGTGATATTTTTATAACTCTTGAATGGTCAAGAGACAAGCCATGAACCAGATCCACAAATCATGGGAAGTTTGGTGACTTTGGGATTAAACAAACCCTTGAAGAGAGACTTCCCACGTTGGGAACAAAAGGTCAACAATATGGGCTTTTTGAGGCTGGCAGTCGACCTGTGTGAGCTGGCGGTCGACCTGAATTTTACAGAAAATGCCCCTTTGTTGCTGGGAAAATCGGTCGACCGCTATAGCTGGCGGTCGACTGCTGGCTTGATTTCCTACAAAAAAAACAAAGGTTAGCCAATGCAATATATTATATGAACAAATCATGTTATGGCTGCTTTGTTTCAAATAAGTTGAGTGGGTTTAAGCTTAGCCTTGGTGGTTTAGGAACCCAAACACGGATTTATGCATTTGGATGGGTTTAAACCAATAAGCTTATTACATGGAGAAGTGGGCTTTGAAAGCATATTAGATTCAAACTTGAAAGTTGAAACATTGCACGTGATAAAACATATAACATGTTCTTGTTATCATCAAAAACAACATGGATATATTCAACAATCTCCCCCTTTTTGATGATGACAAAATGAAGTGGTTTTGAAATACATGAACGTGCCTTTGAGCAATGTATGAAGGTTGAGATCAAGGTTCGAAGCCAAGACATTTCACTTACAACCCGTCATGCTAGCGAATACAACGAACACAAACCATGAACACAACGAGCACAACCATTTAACAGTTATATGCCAATTAAAAGAGGAATGAAATATAAGAGCCAACCATCTGAGATCAAACACTAGTTGCATTCAATTCATCGTTTCATTACATGATACATTGGTGCAGAAGTGAATGCACGACTCTAGACTCAAGGGAGTAGACAAAAGCATAAAAGACTCATGATCCTCACATGTCAAACATGCAAACACACAAACCACACATGGGCATACATAAATATATAAAGCCATGCACTACTACTTCTCCCCCTTTGGCATCATCAAAAGGGAGTGGGATAGACGAAGGGGGACCCAAATGACATAAAACCAAAGGATATCAAGCGAGAGGGAGAAAAGAAGAAAGGAAAAATCCTCATGGTGCATCTACAGGTGGAGGTGGCTGATCTGCTGGAGGAGAGGGCTGGTGTCCAAGGAGATGACGGATGTCTGCAAGAGCATGAACCTGAGCATGAAGAGTGTCTCGAATACGGTCAATAGAGAGATCACGAGCCGCATCACGGCGAGACATGCTAAGAAGAGTTTGGTTCATCATATGAAACGATTGGCTGGAGTCGGAGACACTGTCTTGGAGGCACGTCATGAGTGGTGAGTGTAGCCATATGAGTGGAAAGGGTGTCCAGAGCAGTGGAGAAGGAATCCATGCGGCCTGACATGGTGTCAACTACATGTCCCATAGTGTCTGCGCGATCCCCGAGAGCAGAAAGTCCCTCACTAAAAGTATTCACACGAGTCTCTAATCCAATGAATCGCCTGTCAAAAACCTCATAGTCTACCCAAGAAGGCTGAGGAGCTCCCTGAGTGGAGGACTCTCCATGATAAAACTGAGAAGGAGGCGGCATCTCCGGTTCCATATGCTGCAGTGAAGGTGGAGGAGGCAGGTCGGCACCCATGGGATGAAGTGGGGGTGTAGGAGGCTGCTCCTCTACCTGAACAGGAAAGGATACATCCCCTTGAACCTGCTGCTGCTGTGGTTCCTGTTCATCCTCATTGTCATATTCGTCTTCATATGTAGGCACATCCCGACACAGCTCACCATCAGGACCATAGTAATAGCCCATGTCTATGCAGATCTTATGCGTATTATAGACATCATTCCGGCGGACATAGATAAACTATTCTTCTACCAAATTAATCCCAGCATGAATGAACACCCCGGTCAACTATGAGGCATATGGAAAAGATCGCTGTCGGTTTGTTTTGCAAGCTCTAATGAGGGTCGTCATGAGGCGACCCATGTTGAGTTGTATACCATTCATGACATGATAGAATAGGAATCTATGAACTTCTGTGACTTCATTTCTGCTGCCAACTTTAGGATAAATAAGGGAGGTAAACATATGGTGTAAGACATGCTGCAGTGGTGGGAAGTAATTTGCATTTAACTCAATCAAATCGCTGATACCACGCACGTAATCACAATTGATCATGGCAATAAAAGTATCTTCAATCTCCCCATGTCCATAAGCCATGTTGGCCCCTCTAGCCGCAACCCCTAAGCTCCTTGCAAACAAATCAGGGTTAATGTGAAGCTCAACCCCTCGAATAACAGTATATAACTCGTCATTCCTTGAAACCAAGTTCCCATAGAACTCCTGTACTAGGTTGGGGTAATAGCGGTTATACCTAGTGACAAAATCAGTCAAACCCGGCTGCATTGCAAAGACTGCATATATATCGAGCAAGAGCTCATTCACCTCATTGAAATCGACCAGTCGGGGGTCGATGATGGGTCGAATGAGTAACCTAGGAGCTCGACGCTGTGCCGGCGCCTACTGTGGTGGAGGAGCGGGTGCCTCACGTCTCTGTCTACTCCCTTCCCCTTGGGCAGAACGCCGAGAGCTTCATCTAGGCAGCATCCCAAACTAGAACCCGATAGAAAACCCTTGAAGGAAAGACTCTCGTCCCGGAGGATGAAGAAAGATCTACGGACACTCCAGGGTGATGGGGACATCCCCAGCCACTTCACTTTTTGGGATACTCTTGTTGCTCGCCATCAGCACATCATCATTTGTGGCCGTTAATCTTGAGTCATAGCATGTAATTTTTATTTCATTTGAGTCATGTATGTGTAATATTTCATTATTTGAGTCAGTTAATAGGTTAATGGGTCAGTTTGTTAGTCAATTGGGCCCAACTAGTGGGCTAGGCCCAAGGGTGCCCCTCCCTTGGAGTTATTGGTCATTTACTTGTTTGTCAAGGTTATTTTGATCTTAGGAAAAATATGGAGTCTATAAATAGTCCCTCCCCTCTCTCATTTGTAACAACCCTTTATGATCAATCAAAAAATTGAGTAAACTAGTGTGTTATTGGAGAGGATTCTCCACTTCTCTCTCTCTCTCTCTATTGGGGTGGATTCCCCTTCTCTCTCATTCTCTCTCTTCTCTCTCTCTACAAGGAGGAGGGCGCCCCCTACTCTCTCTCTTCCCCTCCCAACCACCTCCACCCTCCCACCTACCTCCATTAAATCCCCTACAACTTCCCACAAGCCATCATTACTTCCCCCTAGTCCCAAGAGACCATCCACCAATCCACACCCCACCCTCCAACCCCTAACTACCCATTTCCCTTCCCAAAGCATCACTCCACCTTCCCAAGGCACCCCTTCCCATCCCCAAGACCACCATTGATCACCCCACATTAAGGGAAATTCAAACTCACATTCCCTCCACCCACTTGTGCCCCCCTCACCTTCCCCCTTCTCCCTCCAAGCCCAAATTCGCAGCTCCTCTCTCACCAACTACAAACACCCCATTCCAGACCCCATTCTCCCTCTCCCACACCTTGGAACACCCCCTCCTAGACCCCCTCACAGCCAGGGCTCTCCCCACACTCATCCACCCCCACTTACCCTCCCATATACCCCATTTCCGCCCATCATCTTCAACCTACAGTTTTCAGTTCGCAGGTAGCAGAGGAGTGCCCAGTTGCAGAGGCTGCCACATCTTCACCTGGAAGCTTCAGAGGGCATACCATATATCGTTGGAAGCGTCTCCCAGTCAGCTTTCCAACGGTGGTAGTCCCGGTGACTTCCAAGATCGGAGCTGCTCGGAGGAGGCGATCTACTACGACTGCGCAAGACTGCTCTGGCAGAAGACCAGAACCAGAGTGAAAGATCTACAGCGGCCATCCTACTGGGAATATGAGCAAGAGTTCTTCATCAAAAGTCTTCTATTCTAAGTCTTCTTCCATCTCCAAAAATAAGAGCTCAATTTGGCATCTGGAGCCAGGAGTTATCAATTTTCTCCCCCGGGTGCACGGTTCTGCTTCTCCACAGTCTGCACCGACCCTCTATCAGTGTTCAGAGTCTACCGGCCGACCCCGACAACAGTTGGCATCCCCATCAGTCTTGATTCGAAGAGGACTCGTCAACGGTTCCAACGACTCTAGCGGCATGTAATTCTGAGCTCGGGAGCGATCATGGAACCTTCTTCTTCCTGCTGTTGGGAACCTGAACCTGTCAGAGCCAAGGTTCTGCCACCCTGTTCTATCCCCTACTCCGACCAGCAACTGTTCCCGAAGAAATCAAAAAAATTCTAGCGTCATCCCCATCCAGCTACGAAGAATCTCCAATTGGTATCGTCTACAACAAAATTCGGGGCTGGCCACAGCATCCAAATACCTGACCATCTGTCCTGAGACACAGGTAGCAGGCAGAACCGGCTTCGGTGTCTTTCTTTGCTCATAGTTCAAGTTCCCCTCCCCGCTTGGCCGGCTGAAGGCCCCTTCCCTACGTGGAGGTCATTTGAGTGTTATATTAATTAACCCCCACCCCGAGATCCCCCCTCCTACGAGAGGTGTAGTTTTGTAAACGTTTGAGTAGGTTGAAGCTTCACCGGCGCGGCGTTCGGGTGCATACCCACGCCTCCCCGCTCGCCATCGTCTCCGGTCGGGATCGGCATCTTCACGCTGATCAGGTGAGCTCCTGAACACCTTTCATTGTTGAGATTTAATTTCTTAGTTTAGTATTGCTTTTAGTTGCTCCGTCGGTGGTGAGAGAGTGTCCGGTCTCAAATTGCCATCAAATTGTGTGACCACCATGGGGCGAGTTGTGAGAGCGACCACTTAACCCACGCCCTTGGCGTACCGGCCGCCCGTGAATTGGGCATCCCTGGCCCATTTGGGGTCCTCCATAAGCTAGCCAACCATTGGAGTATCAAGGTCCCGACTCGGACCCTCTCCGTCATCGCTAAGTCGCCTACGGACACTAGTGTGTGCTTCGCGATCATGTTCACTAATGTGAGTCTACTGCTCAATTTGATTGCTTGCAATATAGGTCCATAGGTGGTTTCACATCACAGGGGCTTGCAATAGCCTTCTTCACTGACGAGAACCACGGTGAGAACTCCACGAATGCACAAACGGCCGAATGGAGTTCGTCCTGAAAACGTGACGAACAAGCCGGATCTTGTGTGGATGGAGAAAGGATGGGATTTAGAAGCTTGGAAGGTGGAGAAAATGGGTTCTAGGGTTAGGGGAAAGTGGTGGAGGGTGAGTGGGGGTGATTAAAGGAGAGAATGGGGTGCTAAACCCCTTTATAAGTTGGCTCGGCCGGGAACCCGGTCGGGCCGGTGGCCGCAGCCGATCGACCGCTGTGGGGATGGAGGTCGACCGCTAGCCCAGAATCCCCAATTTTTTGATTTGTTGTTTCTTTTTCTTTCTTTTTCTTTTTTTTTGTTTCTTTTCTTTTTTAAAAAAATTGGGGAGGACTAACAACCGGCTTTCTGAAAAGAGCCAATGTCATGACATCAAGTAAAGGGAAGAGAATAAATGCAAGTTTGAGGAAAGTTTCTAACTCCCCTTCAGAAGTTACCTTAGATTCGATATCACTGAGTCCACAACAGTTTATCCAAGAAATATTTGCCCTTAGAAAAGTTTTTCAAGGGGGGCTATACATATAATTACATTCAAGCATGCAGGAGTGTGTATAAACACACAAGGTAGCAAAAAGTAAAGATAGTATGCATGTTTTTCTACCCTTGATGCATATGAGTTTCTACAAATGTAAAACTTAACCTGAGTGCAAAGCTATGCATGAATGCTCTCACCTTTGCACATCCCAAGTTCTCTTCTTTTCTTGTTAAATTGATCCTGGTTAAGGGGTTTGGTGAAAATGTCAGTTAGCTGATTGTGTGTGTCAATGAAGTTCAATTCAAAGACCCCTTTCCCTACATGATCTCTCAGGAAGTGATGACGAATATCAATATACTTGGTTCTAGAATGTTGAATAGGGTTTTTAGACAAACTGATTGCACTGGTATTATCACACAAAATTGGCACACATTTCATCTCAATATCTAAATCAAGCAATTGATTTTTGATCCAAAGTACTTGGGCTCCACAACTTCCGGCGGCTACATATTCAGCCTCGACCGTTGAGAGAGCTATTGGATGCTGTTTCTTGGAGGCCCATGAGACTAGGCACCCACCAAGGAACTGACCGTACTCACTAGTACTTTTATGATCTACAATGCATCCAGCATAATCCGCATCGGTGTATGCAATCAAATCAAAAGAACTACCGATGGGAAACCACAAGCCAAAGTCTATTATGCCAAGTAAGTATCTAAAAATGCATTTAACAGCTGATAAGAGAGATTCTTTAGGGCATGACTGAAAATGAGCACAAAGACATACGCTGAATTGAATGTCGGGGCGACATGCTATAAGGTACTGTAGTGATCCGATCATACCTCGAAATAGTGTAGGATCTACTGTTTTACCATTTTCATCTTTGTCTAACTTCGAGGTTGTAGCCATTGGAGTTGACAGAGGTTTTGCTTCAGCCATCCCATATTTCTTCGAAAGTTCCATTGTGTACTTGGCTTGACTTATGAAAATCCCCTCAGGTGTTTGCTTCACCTGCAGTCCAAGAAAGAATGTTAGTTCGCCCATTAGGCTCATCTCAAATTCACCATGCATGATTTCTGTAAACTCATCACATAGCACATTATTAGTAGCTCCAAAAATTATATCATCCACGTACACTTGAACTACCAATATGTCTTTACCTGATTTCTTTGTGAACAGTGTTTGATCGACCTTACCTCTCTTGAAGTCATTTTCAATTAGAAATGACGTGAGCCGTTCTTACCATGCCCTTGGTGCTTGCTTCAATCCGTACAAGGCCTTCTGGAGCTTGTACACATGTTGTGGATGTTTGGGGTCTTCAAAACCTGGAGGTTGTTCTACAAAGACATCCTCTTTGATATACCCATTTAGAAACGCAGATTTAACATCCATTTGAAATAATTTGAAATTCAATGAGCACGCAAATGACAATAAAATCCAGACTGCTTCAAGCCTAGCAACCGGGGCAAAAGACTCATCAAAATCAATCCCCATCTCCTGGCTATACCCCTTGGCTACAAGCCGGGCCTTGTTTCTAACAACCAATCTCGTATCATTTAACTTGTTCCTGAAAACCCATCGGGTTCCGATGATGGATTGGTTCTTAGGTCGTGGTACTAGAGTCCACACCTGATTTCTTTCGAACTGGTGCAACTCTTCATGCATAGCCTGGATCCAGGATTCATTTTGAAAAGCTTGGTGGATATCCTTAGGCTCTTCCTGTGAGATTAAGGCTATCAAATCTTCTTCTACTACTTGCCTTAGAGAAGCTCTGGTTCTTACCCTATCTTGAGGATTACCGATTATAGTTTCAGCTGGATGATCCTTTAAGAATGTGGAGGAGCTTGGCAAATCAGGGTGCTGCACTTGCTGCTCTTGTAGTGATTCAATTGAAGGATCTTCATCTTCTTCACTCTTGCTGGGTATTCCTTCCTTTGGTTCATCCTTGACTTTAGATGTTCCAGCATTGGTTGAATCTTTGGGGGCTTCTCCTGTATCCACAAATTGAGTAGTTAGTTTTAGTTCAGATTCATCAAAAATTACATGAGGACTTTCTTCAACAACTAAAGTCTGTTTATTGAACACTCGATAAGCTCTAGAATTAAGTGCATAACCTAGGAAGGTTCCCTTGTCACTTTTCTCATCAAACTTACCTAGGTTGGACTTGCCATTGTTCAGTATGAAACATGAGCAGCCAAAGGGTTTAAGATGGGAAATATTCAATTTCTTGCCCTTGTAGAGCTCATATGGAGTTTTCTTCAAAATGGGCCTTACCATTATCCTGTTGATGATGTAGCATGTTGTACTTACCGTCTCAGCCCAAAAATATTTTGGTAGGGAATTTTCACTTAACATGGTCCGTGCCATGTCTATCAATATTCTGTTTTTCCTCTCCACCACTCCATTTTGTTGAGGCGTCCTTGGTGATGAGTAGTTGTGTGTATACCCGTGCTCTTCACAGAAATTGCTGAACTCATGGTTTTCAAATTCGCCACCATGATCACTTTGGATAGTGGTGATGAGGTAGCCTCTATCATTTTGGATTTTCTTGCAAAACACTTGAAATTCCATCAATGCATCATTTTTATTGGATAGAAATAACACCCAAGTGAATTTGGAATAATCATCAACAATCACGAAGCCATAGGATTTCCCACCTAGGCTAGATGTCCTAGTTGGGCCAAACAAATCGAGATGCAGCAATTCCAAAGGCCAGGAGGTAGAAACAATGTTCTTATTTTTGAAGGATACGCGTGTTTGCTTGCCTTTTGTGCAAGCCTCACAAATTGTATCACTTTTAAACTTTAGTTTTGGCAAACCATTCACCAAGTCATGTTTAGACAACTTGGAGATAAATCCAAAACTAGCATGACCCAGTCTTCGGTGCCATAGCCAGACGTTATCAAGATTGTTAGCTACCAAGCACATATCATCACTAGAAACATCATCAATATCAATGGTATATACATTGTTGCTCCTCTTGTCGATGAATCTGATTTCATTGGAGGTTTTATTTAAGACAAGGCAATGGGTTTCATCGAAAATAATCTTAAAGCCTTTGTCACATAGTTGGCTTATGCTCAGCAAGTTATGATTCAAACCTTTCACCAAAAGCACATCTTCAATAAGAATTTCAGAATTCTTACCTATGTTGCCAATCCCAATAATTTTACCTTTGTCTTTGCCTCCGAAGACAACTGAACCTCCATCTTTATCTTGCAGTGTAGAGTGCACCTTCTTGTCCCCTGTCATATGCCTTGAGCAGCCGCTATCCAAGTACCATTTGCTCCCCCTGGCTTCAAGACATATCTGCAAGAAAGAAAGATTCTCATGCAATTATTTTTGATACCCAAACTCGTTTGGGTCCATAGGAGTTAGTCCAATTCTTTGCATATCTCTTCTTGGTACAAAAGACCTGATCTCTTGATGGGCTTTGTTTGAACCAGCAATTTGCTATAGCATGACCAAATCTACCACAATTATAACAGTTAATAGGTGCAAACTTTCTTTGAAATTATCATGATTTGGGTTGGACATGTTTTGGTTTAGAATTGGAACATGAAGCATGGTTATTATCCTTTTCATGAACAAAGGATGTGGTGATCTTATGCTCAAAGGATTTTTTATTTTGAGGCGTGTACCCCAAACCTTCCTTTTGGAAGTTAACTTTAACCCCCAACAAGTTATCCAGGTTTTGTTTCCCTTTAACAAACCTAGACAAGGTGAACTGAAGTTCAGCCACTTCTTCACCCAACATCCCATTTCTCCTTTCGAGTTCTGAATTTGTGGATTTCAGAAATTCTTCTTCCTTTTTCAGACATTCACACACCTTTTCAATTTTAGACATTTTGCATGAAATCTCTTCTTTTGTTCTTTCAATATTTGAAATAGTTTGCAGCAAACTTTCTTTTTCTTTAGTTACCTCAAACCATTCATGTTCCAATTTTTCAAACTTGACAAAGATATCTTCATGTGACAACTCATCAATTTTTGTTTTGAGAGTTTTATTTTTAGATCTGATTTTCTTGTATTTAGTATACAGTTTTTCATATTCAGACTCCCATTGTTCATTGAAAATAAAATCAGGGTTCGAATTTACCTCGGTTGAGTCATCCTCATGTGCCATGAGACACAAGCTCTCCACGAGCTCTTGTATCTCCTCCTCGGACGGTTCATCCTCTTTATTGCTCCATGTGGCGACCATGGCTTTGGACTTTCTAAAATTATCTTTCTTGAATTTCTTCTTCAGATCTGGGCACTCTCCCCTCATGTGCCCGGGCTTCTTGCATTCGTAGCATATGATGCTACTTGGCTTGCTCGACTCACCTTTGGTTTTAGTGGGCTTCCTTTGCCCCTTTCTAAAGTTGCCTTGGAAATTTCTTTTCTTCCTCAGAAATCTTTTCACTTGGCGAGTGATCATAGCCAATTCTTCTTCTTCGTTGCTCCCGTCACTGGATTCTTCTTCTTGGGAGTCGTCGTCGGATTGATGAGCTCTCAATCCAATCACCTTCTTCTTCTTGATATCTTCCTCAGCTGTCCTCTTCACATTTATCTCATAGGTCATGAGTGACCCTATGAGTTCATCGAGGGTAAGTGTGGACAGATTCTTGGAGTCTTCAATGACGGTGGCTTTGGTGCCCCACGCAGGAGGGAGAGATCTTAGCACTTTTCTTACGAGCTTAGAATTAGTGTAATCTTTCCCAAGACTTTTGAGACCATTCGTGATCTCAGTTAGCCTTGCGAACATCTCTGAAATTATCTCTTCAGGCTTCATCTTGAAAAGCTCATAGTCTCAGACCAGAAGGTTGGCCTTGGTCTCCTTGACCTCGGACGTCCCTTCATATATGAGCCGCAGTTTGTCCCACATCTCTTTAGCCGAGCTGCACATGGAAACACGAGAGAATTCGTTAGGGTGTATCGCACATTGCATAATATTCATAGCATTGAAATTGACAGTGCATTTCTTAATTTCTTCGGGTGTCCATTTTTCTTCATCATTTCCGAGTTTGTAAGGACCCGTGTTCACAACTCTCCAAACTTCGTATTCTTGAGCCCTCAAAAAAACATGCATTCTAGTTTTCCAGTACGAGTAGTTTGAACTATCAAAGAAGGGAAGACGGTTAATGGAATGACCCTCGGGCATCATACCCTTATTTGCCATTGATCTGGATCTCACTCTAGATCGTTTGATCTGTGAAAGATAGAGCCTTGGCTCTGATACCAATTGAAGTCACGCGATCAATGACACCCAAGAGGGGGGTGAATTGGGTGATTACAAATTTTTATGTCCTTTTTAAAGATTTAAAAGATATGTGAAGAACAAACAAGAGATAGGAAAAGATCAGATGAAATACAAGATGAAACTGGCTAAAACAACCCCTATAGCAGTTCCTTGGTACTAGGCGGAGTCCAAGAATCCGAAGATCCTCTCACACAAAGTATTTTCCTCCCGACAGGATTGACTGTGTCGATCAGAAGCTACCTTTTGATATACCAAGGATCTCCCGTAAAAGGGTTAATACAACTTGATCTAAGCAATGAAACTAGATAACGATGCAACAAGCAAACAAGCTAGATCAGAACTGGAGGTAGGAGATAGGGAGCAAACCACACAGAACACCATGATTTTTAGGTGGTTCGAATGCAACAACTGCAACCTACGTCCACCCCTCATCGACCGTGAGGATTCACACACTATCTTGTAAAAGGTTACAAGATCAAGACACACACACACACTCGTGTGAGTTCAGAACTCCCACGAAGGTGCACACACACCGAACCACAAGGAAGGATGAAGAACAAGAAGATCATTCACACACACACACGGATCTTCGTAGATCCATACACACACAGATGTTTGAAGATTATAAGAACACAAAAATTAAAGCCCAGCAAGATTCGAATGGAAAACACAAAGAGAACTTCAGATTCAAGCTCCCCCTTAGTTGATGAAGATGATCTTGGATGCAGCTTGATCTCCTCTTGGCTTGGGGTTGATCTGCTCCAGATGTTGCTTGAAGATGGAAGAAGGTGGATGTAGATGGATGAAGCTCTTTCTTCTCGGAGCACTGTTCACGGCTACAGTACCAGATCTTGAATCTCCCTTTGATGGCCTCCCTTGGCTTCCTTTGATTGATAAGGGCTACAAGCCTCAATGTGATGTTTTTATAACTCTTGAATGGTCAAGAGACAAGCCATGAACCAGATCCACAAATCATGGGAAGTTTGGTGGCTTTAGGATTAAACAAACCCTTGAAGAGAGACTTCCCACGTTGGGAACAAAAGGTCAACAATATGGGCTTTTTGAGGCTGGCAGTCGACCTGTGTGAGCTGGCGGTCGACCTGAATTTTACAGAAAATGCCCCTTTGTTGCTGGGAAAATCGGTCGACCGCTATAGCTGGCGGTCGACTGCTGGCTTGATTTCCTACAAAAAAACAAAGGTTAGCCAATGCAATATATTATATGAACGAATCATGTTATGGCTGCTTTGTTTCAAATAAGTTGAGTGGGTTTAAGCTTAGCCTTGGTGGTTTAGGAACCAAAACACGGATTTATGCATTTGGATGGGTTTAAACCAATAAGCTTATTACATGGAGAAGTGGGCTTTGAAAGCATATTAGATTCGAACTTGAAAGTTGAAACATTGCACGTAATAAAACATATAACATGTTCTTGTTATCATCAAAAACAACCTGGATATATTCAACAGGTGTGTATCAGGATCTTTAGGAAACTAAAGACATGGTCATGCAGAGAAAAATATGGAGATATTAGGAATATGCTCATAGTAATTTTTATACATCAGGTTCCATAGTTATTTAATTTTAAAGATGTGTCAATTATTTTATTAACTTATAGGAAATAGCGACAGTCATATGGTCGCACATTATTTAGCGGCCAGCAGACCGTCACTAATTCAAGAATTAGCGGCCGCATGCTCGGTCGTTCATTAATCTGCGGCCAGAGGATAGTCGCCCATGCAACAATTTGCGGCCACGGAGGTGGTCGCTATTTTCAATGAAACAGAAAAATGATCTTCTGCATAAAACTCAAGCACGGGGAGACAAGGGAACGAGATATAAACATGATCTTGATGAGTTACATGCATGCAACCTGTTACTAATCATCTTGGGCTTCAGTTCCTTGAGATAACTTACATGTTTGGGGTTGATAGGGATCAAACATCAAGGAAGAAGGATGAAGAAGAAGCGCGGCAGTAACTGTAACCGCACGAACAAAGCAGCAGCAGCAGGCCAACAACTGCAGCAACGAGCGCGGGAAAGATGACACCTTCCTTCACGTAGGGAACAAGATGAATACGAGGTCTTCACAGTAGCAGCACACGAATGTGGTAGAAGAAGAAGGAAGAAGCGCAGAGGCTCCTTCACACTACTGTAGCAGCAGCCGCGGGAAGCAATAGCAGCACATAGCGACAGCACGGAGAGAGGAAGACGACGACGGTAGCAGGGGCAAGAAGAAGACGCAGTAGAGGGGCACCTTCGAACGCAGTAGCAACAACAGGCTTGCTCATTCGATGGGGCTCTATTTATAAGGGAAGGAATCCTATTACGGGGTTAGAGTCCTGGTGGGAATGAATTTTCCCACGTAGCAATCCTACTAGCATGCAAGTTTCCATGCAATCCAATCTCCTTCTAAAACAACGGCCGCCCTCCTAGTTAGATTAAAAACCTTAAAGCCTCATGCAAGGTTTGAACATGGTAAGGCTTTGAGTTTATCAAAGGATCCTATTAGTGTGAGTAATGATGTATATATATATCCCTCATGCTCCTTTATACAACGGCAAGGCCCATTAGTCCTTAGGCTAAACCTATATACGTGAGGCCCATATTTAAGGTTTTAAGGCCACCTTTTAACATGGCTCGAGCTTCCTATGCTAAGCCCCTTTTCTTGTAAAGTTCTATTAAGCTTATTTATTTATTCGGTGTGGGTTGGTCATAATATACACTTGGGTCTTTTAGAGTTCGATTAAGGTAGAACTTTATATAGGGATTTTATTTCTTATAATTTTATTTATTTATTTCCCCGATTAATTTTTCCGTTGTCTTAGGTATCAGAGGCAAGTTTTAATCTTGGAAAAATCTTTATTTTCACTCTAAAGGGAATATTAACTAGCCATATTTATTTATTCTAAAGACATTATACTCAAGTTGGAAACGATTTTTGAGAGAAATACTTAGATGACGTCGTTTAATGTCCAATTTATCTTTGAATCATTTTCACATCGGTTTTTATTTGTTTATATGATGACCCTATTTTATTGTATCTCTAACAAGTGGGCTCACAATTATTCCATTTTAACCTTTACGATTTGTCGGGCGTTACACCTGTTGAGTCTTTACATGTTTTGAGGATGACAACACTATGAGCCTTAGTGGAGAACAAAAAATATTTCTCTGTGGAAAATAAACTTTCGAGTCACTTCAGTTATGTTCAGGGGTTGTCTTATTGTCGTTATTTGTTCCATCGCGTGTTGAACACTGCAGCACCTCGTGCTGCTTTCTGTGCCATCTCGTGTCGCTCCATCTGTGTCACCCCTATGTCTTCGAGTCTTATGTTCTGGCCAAGTCTATACAGCCTCATCTTTACCTTCGTTCCAAGCCAAAAGTCTACACATTCGTTGCCTTGAAGCCATTCCAAGTCTATACATCCAGTTGAACGCAAAGTCTACACATCGCCTCACATCATATGAAGGCTGTACGTTGCAAGTGTCTTTCTTGCTTTGTGACCACACTTCGTGTCGGTTTCTGTTTTCGTCTTCGAGTTGGTTTCAGTCCATGTCGTTTCGTGTCGTCCTCGTCTTCGAGTCATTCGTAAGTTCGAGCAATCTTGTATTCGAGTCGTTTTTATGTCTTTGTGTTGTTTCTGTGTTTGTGTCTTCGTGTTATCTTTTGTGCTTGTGTCTTCGTGTTAGTTTTGTGTTTGAGTCTTCATGTTATTTCTGTGTTTGTGTCTTAGTGTTGTTTTTGTGTCTTCGTGTTGCTTCTTTCTATCTTCGTCCAGGTTTCCTCTGATCGCGTGTTTTACTGCCGTTTTACTCCGTGTTATTTCCTTCTCACCTCATGCTGTTCTCATCTGACTTCGTGTCGTTCTCTTTGTAGTGTTAGCTTTATCATTATGTATCTCGTGTCGTTCTCTTTTTACCTCGTGCTGTTTTCATCTGACCTCGTGTCATTCTCTCTTTATTTCGTACTGTAGTAATCTTGTGTATCTCGTGTCGTTCTCAGAATAGTGCATCTCGTATTGCTACCACATACCTCATGTAGTTTTAGTTTTTGTGGCCCTGAGTTTTAATCGTTTTAATCTCTTTGTAGGAGAAGAAGAAAAACCAAAAGAAGAAGGTGGTCCGAGGAAGAATATTCCCCAGTGACTGGGCTGCACGTGATCCAATGCTAAAGGAACCAATGCTATAAAGGCACGTGGCAAGAAGGTTCTGGATCAAGTGTGGGAGGCACACGCATTCTGCACCTTATCCACCTGCTGCTGCTATATATTGAAGCATTCGTCCACAGATGAAGGTCGATCAAAAGAAAAAAAAAAGAAAAAGCATAAGTGCAGAGAGTTCGATCCAGCCAAAGAAGAGAAGAAAATAGAGGGCAGAAACTGAAGAAGAGGAAGAAGAGAGAATAGCAGAGAGAGTGAGAGAGAGAGAGCTCGAAGCAGAGAGTCAGAAAGAAGAAGAAGAAGAAGGATTCTGGTTTCAGGATCAAATCCGAACCAGTTTACTCTATTGTGAGCTATGTTCCGTGTTTTATCGTTCCAGCATTCAGTCTGCTGTATCTTTTAGTTTCTTATTTTTGATCTTTCTTTACTGTTCTAGTTTTGTCTCCGATTCTCAGGTTGAGATCGGTGGTCCTCCTGTTCTGTTGGTTCAGGAGAAGGGAGACGCTGTCTCCAGTTGCAAGTGGCCGTGTGCTGCTTGTGGGTTCCCTCTGGGCTTCAGAGGAAGAGAGACCTTGGTCTCTGGTTCTAGTGACTGCAGATCACTAGTGTTCCCTCCGGTTGGAGGAAGAGGAACTTGTTTCCTAGTTTCTAGGGACTTGATGACAGACTAAAGGAAGAAATTGAGAAACGAATTAATCTGAAACTGACTCTGATGATCAGATTTTGATAAACGAATTAATTCAGAATGACAGACTAAAGGAAGAAATTGAGAAACTAAAACAGTTGAACACCATCTTATCAGAGAGATTGCTGACATTTGAAAAGGGTAAACATGTGGTGTCCAATAATTCAGAAGAAATTGATGAGTTGAGAAAGGAAGTTGAGAAATACATAATTTCCAACAAAGTCTTGAATGAGGCTGTCAATTGCAGTGAACAAGAGACTGCAAGTTATGAGTTACACATTGCCTCTTTAGAAGAAGAAATCCAAGACTTAAGGAAATCTTTGTCTAAATTTGTTGATGGGCAAGAAAATCTGAACAAACTGCTGGGAGTAAAAGTCAATTTTCAGAAGGAGGGGTTAGGTTATAACCCTGTAAATAAAAAGATCTTTGAATATAAAATTTAGACATATTCTGTTTCTAGCTCTATTTTTGAGAAAAAGGGGCAGGGCTACACTCCAGTCATGAGTAAGGTCTATGGATCAAATTTGGAAACTATCTTTGTTAAATCATCTGAACAAGAAAAACCTTCTACTTCTTCTCCACCTCACTATAAGGCTAAGAAAACACAAGAACAGGATAAAAAATAGAAAATAAATAAAAAGGGCTCATCTGTGCATGTTGATCACAGTCCGCACACACACTCATCTAAAAGGAAAATGTCATGCCACTACTGTCATAGACTTGGACATTTAATGCATGAGTGTAAATTGATGGAGAAAGATGATATGAGGGCCGAGATAATGAATGCTAAGAAACTTCATGATAAAAATTCTTCATTCCAGAAAAAGAAAATTGAATGCCTGCACTGTGGCAAACTAGGACACAGCATCACACAATGCTGGTTTGTAAATGGTAAGAAAATATATTCTTCACATCATGCTAAATTTCCTGCAAACCATAATGATGTTGAGAGGAATAAAGTTGCTGCAAATAGAAAATACTCTGCATGTGTCAACTGTGGAAAGACAGGCCACAGGACCATTGAATGCTGTCATGGTCAGGGTAGAAAAGAGAATTTTAAGAGAATGAACTCTTCTCATTGTTTTAAATGTGGAAAGCCAGGTCACAGGGCTGCAACCTGTTGGCTGGCAGGATACCAAAGCAATGCTGGTTTTGGTAAACAGAATTTTAATTCTGTTAACAAAAATTTTCATACATATGTGCATAAAAATCATGTTAATAAGAATGTGCATAAAACCAATCTGAAACCTGCTGCATCTTGCTATTATTGTGGTACATTTGGTCATTCAATGAATAACTGCTATCTGATGAAATCTGATGACCATGCTGCTAGGAGATTGGTTAGAAAACCTGCTAGGAATGTCACTGCTAACTCAGGACCCAAGATTTCTTGGGTGCCTATTCGTGCAAAATAGTTTGCTAACCTGCAGGTGTGCCTTGGAAGCTGAAGAATAAAGAGGAGTAATAAGCCAAGGCACTCGAAAAGAAAAAAAAACCCAGGATCTTAATATTCAGGTCAATTCCCAATACCTGCTTTAGTTCTGTTTTATTGTGATTTAAATTTGGTTCTGTGATGTAGTCTGTGTGCAACTAAGTATTCCATGATCACGAGTGTCCTCCTCTAACTGCTTTGATAAAATCTCTCTTGGATGCATACTTGATATCACGCGGTAATTCATGCTCATAGTCAGGGGGAGGCATACAATTATTATGTCAACTTACTGATTCGTGCTCATTGCATCACATTCCATTTATTTGAAAAACCATAAGTTTGCTTCAACGTAGTGCATTTCAGCTGATAGCATGTATGTTATTCAATAAATAATTAATACTTCCAAGAGTTGTGTGTGAGATGTCCTAGCGTGGGCTGAAAAGGAGCTTGTCAGGTCATCTGGTATCTGAAGAACCTTTGTCTGCCGATGTGGTTAGTTGGTGTTGAGTTCAGACATCTCATGAGGTTGCAGCTTATTGCCCAAGAGCATTCTCTGGTTACGAGATTGAATTTCCTCAGGAAGATTTCATTTGTGAGCTCCTTGGTCTTTACTTTCTAGAGTAATCTCTCACTTGCTGCTTTGCTGTAAGGAGTGCTTCTCATCTCATCTCATCTCATTTCTCTCCATTCTGTTTGTCACCTCCTCATCCTTTTCTTATCCCCTTTGGTTCAGGAATATTCTTGAAGAAAAACTCCTTCTTATAGCTTTGTTACTCTTATCAGATTTGATCAGAATACCTTAAACCACCCAAAATCTATTGTAACAAGTTACACCTGTTAATAAAAAACTTTAATGTATGGGGGTTATATCTTATCCTTTAATCCTTCTAAGTTATCTTCTCTATTGTTGGTCAACATATTGTAAAACTTTCTGTTAAATGGAAAAACCTTGCGGAGGATTTCGTTTTAACTGAAACTTATGTGAAGAGGGCTATGAAAAAAAAAATTTGTGTTAAGTAAGGGCTCTGTCTTTTGTCCAAGATCATGAGAGGTGCTACCAGGGAATACGCCATACTTTGTGGCAGAGCAATGGCAATTGTGGAGAAATAGATATTCTAGATCAAAGAAGTCTAGAGTTTCTGTCATGATACAATTAGCTATCTCTGTTTCTTATAGAAAAGTTAAAATAAAAAAAAAGAGGAAAGAAAAGTCAACAAAAATTCATTGGTTTACATTGGCATAAAGGTAGCCTGTCCTGAGTAACCAGGGATTCTGGTGTCTTATAAACATGTCTCCTTGTGTAAAAAGGGACAATTCTACCTAAGTGCTCAACAAATTGGTTGATTCTGTATGCCCTCTCTTGTCCTTTAAATGAAGTAATGAACCCTACTTGACTATATATTTGTTATTTCTTTGCCTTACAAACATAAGGAGTATTTTAATCGTGACCTTCTGTAGGCTAAGTACCTTTAACAGCTAGTTTTGTGATCTTGTTGATTTAATGTCTTGAGGTAACTGACCAAGGTATTCGGAAGAATATAATAAATCCATATATTGAAGAGCGAACTTTAACGGGCAATGGTTGTGTTACATATTGAATGAGGGTAGTTTGGGTATTTCCGGAAAAGTTCGATAAGAGTGAAAAGTGACCCCCCAAAACCCTTCTTGCTCCTCAAGGTTTCATCCAAAAACCCTCGTGTGCCCTTGCCGCTTCCTGTTCCTCCTCGTGCCGATACGTCTCGTTTGCTCCTTCAAACCCTTCTCTCCCGCTCATTCTTTCTTCACGAAAATCTCATCTCCCCCACAGAGTTCTCTTCCGTTCTTGGTCCTAGCTTCATCTCCAGCAGCAACCAGCAAGAAAGAGTTGATACTCTGGGAGTTACAGCAAATGGATCAGCTAGAATCCGTCGCTCTTGTTGAAAGGAAGAGGAAGGGAAACGAAACAGTTGAGGAGCCTTCGTCCAAGCAGCAAAGATGTGTAGAACCAGAAATAGCGGTGGATATTTCTTCTGCACAAGGTACCAGGCCTTCTCAGTCTATCGTGTTTTTAGAGAGTGGGAAAATTATTCCTCCAAGGATAATAGATTTCGGCGATGAATCCATGGTTTTGAAGTTTCCAGAACTTTTGGAGATTTTTGAGTTTCAGGATTGGAGGAAATTCCTAGAAAATCATCGTGTCTACTACCCTAGCTTGGTAGTGGAATTTTATAATAATTTGTCTTTGAGCCGAGATAGGTCTGCTCTGATCTCGTCTGTTAAGGGGATTGAGATAGCAGTAACGTGTGACTCTCTCCACAAAGCTCTCAGTATTCCAGAAAAAGGGGAGGTGGAGAGAGGGTTTAGATATAGTTTGCATGAAGCCTTTTCGGTCATTACTGGTAAACCCAGTAACATTCATGACAAAGGGCAATTGAAGCTGAAAGCTTACCAAACCTTATCATTTCCCCCACTTCACAAGCTTCTTCAGAATATCATTGCCTCTATAGTCACCCCACAGACTGGAGCTAGAGGAAGAATCACAGACACTCAGAGATTTCTTTTGTTCTGTCTGATTCAGCATGTAAAGATATGTCTGCCTGAAATTATTTTTTCTGTCATGAAGGGGTGTATTGGGTCCAAAAGACACCTGCCCTACGCCGCCCATCTGACAGACATCTTCAAGTATTCAAAGATTTCCTTGGATGGAGAGGCCATGTCTGAAGTTAGGGGTCGAAACATATTTAACATGAATTTTGTTTCAGTATTTTTGGGCTTGGAGGGTTCTTCTCTCATGGGGCAAGTTAAGGCCCAGAAAGTCAAAGAATCACAAGCTCAGAGAGAGCGTCTGGAACACCCTCAAGAATCTACCCAAACAATTTTAGAATTAGCTTCTGAGGTTGCTTTACAGGAGACACTATCTGAACAACCACTGTCTGCTACTTCTGCTGCACCTACTGAAGCATCTATATCTTTTCAGAGGCTTGTTGAGATTGCATCTGAAGAAGTTAGGATGTCTGAAGACAACATTCAAACTAAACTAGATACAAATATTGGTGGTTTGTTTGATTCTTTTGGGAAGACATCAGAAGAAGTGAGGCTGCCCGTGGAACAGCCTGCCCAAGAGCAAGAAAGTAATGAGCAAGACCTTGTTGAGTTTGTTAATTTCATTCTTAGAGAGACTGTGGAGAAAAGCTTGGAAGAGGCTGACAATGTGGTTACAGCTGAAATTATAGAACAGGCACCTGTTGAAAACTCTGCAGATGATGATCTCATGGAAGAAAGAGTGGATGAGTGTCAGGAGAAAGTTACTGACATAGAACAAGAAGCAGAATCATCAAGTGAAGAAGAAGCACCTGAAAATGTATCTCCTGAAAAAGAAATCCAAGCTGAAGATGAAGATAGGGTTCCAGCAGGAGACAGCCAAACGCCAGTACAAGAAGAAGCAGATGAGAGAACAGCACCTGGCTGTGAATCTTATGGTACACCCCTAGGTCAACCTCGACTTCTATCTGCTCGGGCGCCCAACATTGAAGAACTCCTTATAAATTTGACTCAGCAGATGCAGAGACAGGATAAGAAAATGGATGATCTGCTCAAGTACGTCACTCTAAATATTAATCAAGTTCATTCCAGGCTACTGAAGCTTGAAATTTCTCTCCTGATTGAATGGAAAAAGTTCCTGCTAAACAAGAAAGCTTCAGATGATGCCACCAGGTTCTCGATGGAAAGCTTGCAGGTGGTATGTTCAAAGATAGCAACAGCACTTCGTGAATTACAAGATGCTCATATTTCTTCTTTTAAGTCATCTGCCAGCATTATAGATCATTATTTTGAGATCAGGACATCCTTAGAAGTTTTGAAGGGGTCATTTAGTGCCCTAGGTCCAGATGTCCAGAAGATCTATGACAAATTGATCGCTTTCTTAGCAGAAGTTAGAACTCTGACTGACAGATATGAATCTGTTAATATTCGCCAAGAAGACATCATTTCAGAAGTGGCACATGTCAGAAGCTCCGTTGTGTATTGGCTAGCTGAATTGTTTAATGACTTGAAGGATCTTCACTCTGCCTTGGGATCAGCCCCTGGTCAGGCATCCTCCAGCAGAGGTCCAACTCAAGATTTCTCCTCTGTTGCTCCTAGGGGTAGACCACCACAAGACAGGCAGCGTGGCCCTTCCAGCAGACATGCCAGATTCTTTTCTCCTTAAAAAATAGTGTTCTGTATTTTTTTGTCCATTTTGAGGCTCTCTCACACTCTTGGACTTGTTAATTACACTTCATATCATTTGCATTTCTGCCTCCTTTTGTTTCTTTCTTTTTGATGTTGACAAAGGGGGAGAACTCAAGTCTTTACTACTACTACGATTGAGAATGAATGATTTTTTGTTGTTAATGATTCTTTAATATTCTTTAATGATGGTGCTGATGATGTTTAGCTTTGAACAGGTTGAAAATTATTCCTGCAAAGACTCAAGACTCATAGTGTTGCCTTCCATCAAAAATGGGGAGATTGTTGAGTCTTTACATGTTTTGAGGATGACAACACTGTGAGCCTTAATGGAGAACAAAAAATATTTCTCTGTGGAAAATAAACTTTCGAGTCACTTCAGTTATGTTCAGGGGTTGTCTTCGTGTCGTTATTTGTTCCATCGCATGCTGAACACTGCAGCACCTCGTGCTGCTTTCTGTGCCATCTCGTGTCGCTCCATCTGTGTCACCCCTATGTCTTCGAGTCTTATGTTCTGGCCAAGTCTATACAGCCTCATCTTTACCTTCGTTCCAAGCCAAAAGTCTACACATTCGTTGCCTTGAAGCCGTTCCAAGTCTATACATCCAGTTGAACGCAAAGTCTACACATCGCCTTACATCATATGAAGGCTGTACGTTGCAAGTGTCTTTCTTGCTTTGTGACCACACTTCGTGTCGGTTTCTATTTTCGTCTTCGAGTTGGTTTCAGTCCATGTCGTTTCGTGTCGTCCTCATCTTCGAGTCGTTCGTAAGTTCGAGCAATCTTGTATTCGAGTCGTTTTTATGTCTTCGTGTTGTTTCTGTGTTTGTGTCTTCATGTTATCTTTTGTGCTTGTGTCTTCGTGTTAGTTTTGTGTTTGAGTCTTCATGTTATTTCTGTGTTTGTGTCTTAGTGTTATTTTTATGTCTTCGTGTTGCTTCTTTCTATCTTCATCCAGGTTTCCTCTGATCGCGTGTTTTACTACCACTTTACTCCGTGTTATTTCCTTCTCACCTCGTGCTATTCTCATCTGACTTCATGTCGTTCTCTTTGTAGTGTTAGCTTTATCATTGTGTATCTCGTGTCATTCTCTTTTTACCTCGTGCTGTTTTCATCTGACCTCGTGTCATTCTCTCTTTAGTTCGTACTGTAGTAATCTTGTGTATCTCGTGTCGTTCTCAGAATAGTGCATCTCGTATTGCTACCACATACCTCATGCAGTTTTAGTTTTTGTGGCCCTGAGTTTTAATCGTTTTAATCTCTTTGCAGGAGAAGAAGAAAAACCAAAAGAAGAAGGTGGTCCGAGGAAGAATATTCCCCAGTGACTGGGCTACACGTGATCCAATGCTAAAGGAACCAATGCTATAAAGGCACGTGGCAAGAAGGTTCTGGATCAAGTGTGGGAGGCACACGCATTCTGCACCTTATCCACCTGCTGCTGCTATATATTGAAGCCTTCGTCCACAGATGAAGGTCAATCAAAAGAAAAAAAAAAGAAAAAGCATAAGTGCAGAGAGTTCGATCCAGCCAAAGAAGAGAAGAAAATAGAGGGCAGAAACTGAAGAAGAGGAAGAAGAGAGAATAGCAGAGAGAGTGAGAGAGAGAGAGAGCTCGAAGCAGAGAGTCAGAAAGAAGAAGAAGGATTCTGGTTTCAGGATCAAATCCGAACCAATTTGCTCTATTGTGAGCTATGTTCCGTGTTTTATCGTTCCAGCATTCAGTCTGCTGTATCTTTTAGTTTCTTGTTTTTGATCTTTCTTTACTGTTCTAGTTTTGTCTCCGATTCTCAGGTTGAGATCGGTGGTCCTCCTGTTCTGTTGGTTCAGGAGAAGGGAGACGCTGTCTCCAGTTGCAAGTGGCTGTGTGCTGCTTGTGGGTTCCCTCTGGGCTTCAGAGGAAGAGAGACCTTGGTCTCTGGTTCTAGTGACTGTAGATCACTAGTGTTCCCTCCGGTTGGAGGAAGAGGAACTTGTTTCCTAGTTTCTAGGGACTTGGCGTCCTTAGGGTTCCCTCCGGATGTGGAGGAAGAGGGGAGGGTGTTCCCCTGGTGAAGCTGTGAATCAACCGTTGTCGCAGACTGAGTCTGCTTGGCTAGCGGGTGCTAGTGGAAGCCTCACTTCGGTTTGAAGTGAGGGGTGGACGTAGGCAGATTGGAGGTCTGACCGAACCACCTTAAAAATCCCTGGCGCAGTGTGTTTGGTTTCTTTTCTGGCTTTGGATCTATTCGGTAGATGCTTGTCTAGGCCGATCCATCTCTATCTTCCTAGCTGATCGTTCTGCGCGATTAGTGTTTGACCGTTAAGATCTTTTTCGGAAACTCCTAATTGAGTACTTATTTTTTTTTAATCCTCAATGTTCTACTGGTAAAGGTCCATTCACCCCCCTCTGGACCTATCAACACCCTCCCCCACTAAAGAGAATTTGGTCCCCAAATTCACCACCTTCTACTCTAAGATGGGGAAAACTACAATTTACTAAGATAACTATGCAGGTAAAAGTATCTAAGATGTACGGAATGGAAAAGAACTAAGTTGAGATTAAGGATGAGGGGTACCTTCTACGGTTTCTTCTTTTGCAGGCTCCGCTTCCACTAAGGCTTGAGTCTCTTCCTGAAGTTTCGGATTTTGCATAGGGCATTGGGCTATCCTATAATTGAGACTCCTACAACGGAGACATGCTCCCGTCTTCCGATAACAAACCTCCGATTGATGATTTAACTTACCACAAAACTTACACCTTTCTTGAGATGGATCTATAGGAGCTACCCAACATTTCCCCTTCTTACATTTCTTACACTTTTACGAACAACCATTCTTATTAGGCCTTTTCTTGGCTAAGTTAAACTTATTAGAGTTTGTAGCTTGCTCTTTCTCTTCAACTCTCCCTCTTTCTCTTTCTTCTACGGCCTTTTCTAGTAGTTGGACTCTCCTAACTAGGTCCGCATAGGCTTGGATATCTACGAGTGCCATCTGGGGAACAAAATCAGACCTAGTCGCCTCCATTGAATCTAGGTTCCTGCAAGAATAATTATGGAGGTTAATTATCTTATGCAAGAATTAGGAGGGTAAATTATTTTATTATAAAAGCTAATTAACTAATTCAAGAATAATAATGAGAATTGGTTATCTTATCCTTCTTTTAATATTTAACCCCAAGCTCTACCCACCTCACTGGGTAATAATAAGGAAAAAGGACCTAATGACACATACTCACGGCTAAACCTAGAGTTTAAGAAGACCTAGGCTCTGATACCACTTCTGTCATGCCCCGAACCGATAGCAGCGGAACGCATTTCTCGGAACGTGGCAGCGATACAGTCGTGTCAATCAGAGCAATAACTTAAAACACAAAAGACCAAAAATTGACAAAATAAACTTTATTGATATAAACTTGTCATTACAACTTATTGACTCAATCACAACTTATAGATAGAACAAGGGAAAGACGCACTAACAAGACTTGGACATTTAAACTAGATAAAAGACACCATGCTAATCTAGACTCAAGAAAAATAAAAGACACGGGTCATCTAGTTTCCAGAGCTCTCTTGCACACTTTCCCATTCCATTTGAGTCACGGTCCCGCAAGCCACCTGATTACTTGAAAAATATTAAAATAGGGTGGATGAGTGAAACGCTCAGTAGGAATTACAGCTCAAGACCTAGCTTTCTATAAGTAAATTACATGTTACATGAAAATGCAAGACCACTATGCATGAACGATCGCAAGATGAAATGGAAATATATCAATTGAGCAAGATATGCAAATACTAGCAAGAAGGAATAAGCAAAGCTTCGAGAAATTATCAAGCATGTAATTATTGTATAACATCATGTGTCATGCCCCAAGTGCGGAAGGAACCCGGTACGCGTGACGAGTTATATCAATCATGTCATTCAGAGCATAAGTGTATTCGACACATAGACAGAGCGCGTAAAAATAGAGATAAAGCAAATCCTTTATTCATAATAACTATTAAGGAAAATTCATTACATAAACTTATTCTTGAAAAGAGGAATAAAAGACATTCTAGACTCAATAAAATAAAATTACAATAATTGACTCAAGAAAGTGAAAAGACACGACTGGATAGACGCTTCAATAGTCGGGTGGCACTATGCTCTTCACTCATGACTATTCCCTTCCGAGTGATCCACGTCATCGGAATTACCTGAAAAATATGGGAAACACTAGGGTGAGCGAACGCTCAGTAGAAATTATATCTCAAGTACAAGCTTGCTCTACATAATTACATGTTTCATGAATGCAAGTATAGCTATGCATGTACGTATAAAAATGACAAGAGAGAGAGTATCGAGAAATAATAGAGCTGAACTAACAAGAATTCAAGACAATCATGTGAAATGTAATAAGATAGTCAAGCATGTAATTATTTCAAGTCATGTCACGAGAATTGGCTATTTTAATATCAAGCTAGTAATTACCCATTCCGGGCCACACAAGTCATGTCATGTCAAGTTAAGTATGAGTCAATCACGAGTCATGGAATGCCATAAATCAAGCTAGTCGTGCACTTTGGTGCAATGCCACACCGTGATCAATCAACTCCCATGGACACAAGTACTTTCGGGTGCTCCTCCCAAGACCAGATCGGGCCCTATATGCACAGGCATTGGATCATGTATATTTCGACATCCACTAAAGTTATAGCCAATATAGAGTTCCAAATGATAAACCATTGTAGGATGATAAGATAGATTTTTTACGAATGAAGGAGTTCAAGGTCAGAACTTTGAACAAGAATGACACATCATTAAACCTCCCGAAAATCGAGACACGTCATGAAACTGGATAATTGGCGCCCACTCAGTCGCTACCAATTACAGAAATAGCACCCACATGCGTGGTCGCTAATTCGTGTTAACAGTACATGCTTGATGAAATAGTGCCCATGTTCAGGTCGCTATATCAGGAAATAACAACACTGGACAGGTCGCCAATTCCTTTTGGCGCCCAGGTCCGTGTCGCCAATTGCTGACACAAAATAGACTTCTCAAAGAGGCTACAAACAGCACTCTAAGAGGGCTAAGGCATCACATTTCTTCAGAGTAACGTGACAAGACACAGTTTCATGGGTTTTTAGGGTACAACCTGTTTGGCGGCCTTGAGGGAATCCAAGGCTTTGCGTAGACTTACAAAGGTCTCTATGATGAAATCACCAGTCCGAAGGAAGGAATATCCCGCAGAGGGTTCAAACATCACCGAGAATTGAGTGTGTAATCGATGAAATCAAAAAAGGGACTCCATCTACGGATGTGAGATGAGAGTGCCAAGTAACCCGTGATATGGGTTGAGAAAATCGATAAATCAGTGAGACAGGAAAATAGCGCCTCAACAGCAGTCGCCATTTCATGAAATAGCGACCTTCTGAAAGGTCGTTCAATCACAATTTCCACAGGATTTTAAGAAAACTAATATTAATTAATGACACTATGTAAGGGCGTTAATTTTAAGATTTTTTTTAAATTTTAATAATCATGATTTCAAATAGCGACTGTATGCAGTGACGTTCATTCTTGAATGGCGCCTTGACCTCAGTCGTAAATTCATAAATTCTCACTATCTTCTACTTTTACTGGTTATTTACAGATTAGCGCCCTTGCATGAGGGCGTTCATTATTAAAATAGGGACTACAGAAGTGTCACGCATTCTTTGTCTTCTGATACGCATCCGACAGATACGTTTGTAGACACATGTTACTATTCACATATTGAAAGTTCACAGAATCAAGAAATTTCAGACATGATCCGACAGAGAAAATTATCATGTATCCAGAACTATATCCATGCATTAATTTTAACGTCAGGTTTTGTAGATATAAAATTTTAAACATGTAATATTTATTAAATGCTCAAAAAAATAGCGGATTCTTAAAGGGTCATTCATTAAAAGACACCCTGACCACTGTCGCTATTCAAGAAGAATTAGCGACCGTGTGCGTGGTCGTTCATTAAATCAGCGCCCAGGACAGGGTCGCTATTTACTGAAATATAGTAAAAACTACGGTACTGAAACTGAAAACATGGTATCATGCTATATAATCGATATGCATGAAGTTACAGTGATTATTAGATTGGGCTTCGTGACTTAAGAACACCTACCTCTTGGCTTGGTTTGGACGTCGTCTAACAAAGAAGAGATAATAAGAATATGCAGTAGCAGGCAGCTATGGCAAGAATGATGGAAGAAGATTATGTTTACAATAGCAGCAGGAGGAAAAGAGATGTAGAGCTCCTTCACGTCGCAGGCAGCAGCCGCAGTATGCCCAGGAACTCGAACGGGGGAAAATAGATAGGCAACATCAACAACTGCAATACTTCACGTGTATCGGGAGTGGCCAGCAGGAAGAAGAAGGAAATAACCCTTCTTGTTTGATAGCAGGAACCACGATAGTAATGATGAAGGAAGAAGACGATGTAGTAGCCGTAGCAACCGTTGAAGGAGAAGGAGGAATAAGCAGAGCCTCTTCACTTCAACAAGGTGTAGCAAGGTGCAGGCAAAGGGAGAGCTCGAACGTATTTGTAGCAGTAGCCTTGGCTTGTTCGACGGAGGGATTTATTTATAGGATTGGGGTTTTTGTATCCTAATGGTATATAAATTTCCATGTAAACAATCCTACTCGATCTAAAGTTTCCCATGCAATCACTATATTGCTATATCCACAGCCACCTTCCTATTTGAATCAAAAACCCTAAAGTCCTATACTCATGGAACGTGGTTATGGGCCTTGTACACCCACTCCTCTTGATATATGTATATATATATATATACTACACTCCTTTAGTCATGTAAAGTGTCATGGCTTTTGTTTCTGAAGGCCCATCTATTTATGTGTGTGTTAGTTTTATTTGTAATTACCTTTCTTTCCTAGCCCACAAGGCCCATTAGTTTAGGTTTTCCTTAAACGTGAGGCCCTAATATAGGTTAAGGCCCTTTTTAGTTTACTCATTTTGTTTTATAATTTATTCATTTTGGGCTTTGCCTATTTAATTAGAAAATTTCTTATGTTCATTCTACTTAAGAAATTTTATTCCTATTATTTATCAGGGGTGCTACACCCTCCCCCACTTAAAAGAATTTGATCCCTAAATTCAATTCTATATAAACATGGAGGGTGCAGAATACTTATAATTTTAAAATAAGTTGGGGAATCTCTTCTTTATAGATTCTTCAGTCTCCCATGTGACTTCTTGTTCTGAGCACTTGCTCCATTGCACCTTGACCATGGGAATTGTCTTTTTCCTTAGTGCACGAACCTCGCGATCAAGGATTTTCAAAGGCTTTTGCTCATACATGAGATCCTTTAGTATCACCAGGTCGCCATTATCTATGACATGGGTCAGATCGTGCACATATTTCCTCAACATAGAAATGTGAAACACATTGTAAACCTCGGACAGTTAAGGAGGCAAGGCGATGCGGTAGGCAACCTCGCCAACTCTTTCTAATACTTCGAAGGGACCGATATATCTCGGCGTAAGCTTGCCCTTAACACCAAATCTTCTAATGCCTCGGCCAGGGGAAACCTTAAGGAAGACATGGTCTACGACTTGGAACTCAAGGTCTCTCCTTCTGGTATCGGCGTAAGTCTTTTGTCTAGATTGAGCCATTTGGAGTCTCTCTCTGATTAGCTGAATCTTTTCTGTGGTGTCTCTCACCATGTCTGGGCCTAGTAATTGCTTTTCGCCAACTTCATCCCAACATAAGGGTGATCGGCAACTCCTTCCATCTAATGCTTCGAAAGGTGCCATTTGAATACTTGTCTGGAGACTGTTGTTATATGCAAACTCGACCAGGGGAAAGTGATCATGCCAGCTTCCACAGAAGTCAATGATACACGCTCGTAGCATGTCTTCCACCACTTGATTCATTCTCTCAGTATGACCATCCGTTTGAGGATGAAATGTTGTACTAAAGTTGAGTCTTGTCCCCAACGAATGTTGTAGACCCTTCCATAAGTGAGAAGTGAAGCGCGGGTCTCGGTCAGACACAATCAAAACAGAAACTCCATGCAGTCTGACAACTTCTTTAATGTATAAGGCAGCAAGAACATCAACTGACCATTGGCTCTTGATTGGCAGGAAGTGAGCTGACTTGGTCAATCGATCTATGATGACCCATATTCCATCATGTCCTCTTTTAGATTTAGACATACCCATTATAAAGTCCATATCGATATCCTCTCACTTCCACTTAGGAATATCTAGAGGATGCAGCTTACCGGTAGGTTTTTGGTGTTCTGCTTTGACCTGTTGACACGTGAGACAGTGAGACACGAAGTTCGCTACCTCCCTTTTCATGTTGGGCCACCAAAATGTCTGTTTCAAATCTTGGTACATCTTGGTAGATCTGGGATGAATTGTGTACCTTGATCTATGAGCTTCTTCTAAAATTTTCTTCTTCAATTCTAGAAAATCCGGTACACAAGTCCTTTCCCTGAATAATAATCTTCCATCTGATGCTACCTTGAAGTCTGGTCGTTCTTCTAGCTTATCCTTGATCTCTACTAACACCGGGTCACTGTCTTGATGTTCCTTCATCTCGGAGAGCAGATTCGGTTGTATCCTCATGTGTGATAGAGTAACACACCTTCTCTCCTGGTCCATACTTATGTCGAGTTTAGAAAATTGCTCCAGCAACTTCCACTCTTGGATCATACAATTGGCTAATAACGCTCTCGGCTTTCGACTAAGGGCATCAGCTACGGGATTACCCTTTCCAGGATGATATTGTATTGTGAAGTTGAAGTCCTTGAGATACTCTAGCCAACGCCTTTGTCTCATGTTCAATTCCTTCTAAGAAAATAGATACTTGAGACTCTTGTGATCAGAGTACATGGTGAACTGTTCTCCATAGAGATAGTGTCTCCAGATCTTCAAAGCAAATACCACCGTGGCAAACTCTAAGTCATGCACTGGGTAGTTCTCTTCATGCTTCTTTGATTGTCGGGATGAGTAAGCAATGACTCTTCCTTGTTGCATCAATACGCATCCGAGGCCAATGCCAGACGCATCGGTATATACCTCGAATTTCTCCCCTTCAGTTGGTAATGCCAATACCGGGGCAGTAGTTAGATGATCCTTCAAGGCTTGAAAGCTCTTCTCGCACTCTTCGTCCCACTTATAAGGAATCTCCTTACGGGTAAGCCTAGTAAGAGGAACGGCGATCCTTGAGAAGTCCTTGATGAATCGCCTGTAATAGCCAGCTAAACCCAAGAAACTACGGATCTCGGTAGCATTGGTCAGCCTTTCCCAACTCTTCACGGCCTTGACTTTTGACGGGTGTTGTACCCGGACAATTTCTCCAGCAAAATACCAAGGAACAAGGGTTCGGGAATTTCCCCGAACACCTTTAAGGCATGGGCTACCCGGACCCACCAACAACCCAGTGGGCCAGACCAATGGCCCCAACCCGCTAGCCGAGGTACACGGTAGCATTAGCAACTGACCGGGATCACTCCCGACCCCTCAGTTGCGGACTTTTTCCGCATTCTACACGACCACCCGGGCCAACCCGGGGGCACCCCGACTACAAGTCACGCCACGCGACACTCAGTGAAAAGGCTAGGGGCCTACCCCGGGACACCTTCTTTCAACCCTCCAAGGTCAAAGAGAGACCCAAATAAGTCAACCACGGGCTTTGGAGGCCCGCAACATGTGTGTACGGCTCACACACGTGTGTTCGGCATTTTCCCAACACCTTGTGGGCGCGTATGTTTTAGCCCTTCTACACCAAACCACGGGCCGCCCCGTGGTTCCAGCACACTAATTGGGTCCTACAATGACCCCCCAGCAAGTCGGGGCCACCCGCGACCCTCAGACATGTGGCGATGAGCCACTTAACTCTAGCTCTTGGGCCAACCCGAGGCTACCCTACCAACCCATTGTGCAACATGGCACATAACCCGAGGCATGACCTGTGAGCCCAAAGTGCCTCCCCTTAGCTCCCGCGAGCTCATAATTCCAGCCCAAGGCCAAATCCAAGGCCCGTCGGTCACCTACTTGGTCCTTTCGATGACCCGAGGTGTGTCGGTCATTTAACCGAGCACCTCGCGAGCGGCAACTACAACTCGACAACAACAGCCCCCCATGGGCTAACTCCAACATCCCGAAACCCCGTGTCCTTCAGGGGACACCCTCAAACGACGAAAGAAGACCCCCGGGGCCATCCCTGGGGTTGCGGCCTGCCTGGGGCCCATTCGCCCCAAGGCGTGGCCGCGTCCCCGAGGGAGGGCGAACTCCCCGGGGGCCGCGCCCTCTGCCCAGCCCGAAGGTCGGACGGTCCTCCCCAGTCCCAATTCATGCAAATTCCCAGTCTCATGGCGCGAGGTTCATGCAAGGGTCCATTCACCGTACCCGTACGTGGAAGAAGTCCCAAAGAACGCCCACGACGAGGTCCTCGATCAACGCGCTCGCAAAGCTCCACGTATCCTCCTCCGTCTTTTCCCTTTCTTCTTAGTCAATTTAGGAAGAAAATTAACAAAAAAAATCAGATTTTATAGAGGGTGGGGCCACCCCTCTCTCTCTACACTCTAGCATGCCTAAACCCCTTTGCGCAATAAAAAAAAGTTTTTTTAAGAAAAAAAAGGGGCAACTTAGCCCGCCTAAACCCCCCGGGGGGTTTTGGCGGGCTAGCCTGGGCCCCCAGGCTGGTCCGCCTAAACCCCCTAGGGCACCTAAACCCCATCCAAATAATTAAAAAAAAGATTTTTTAAAACAAAAAAAAACCCTCTGAAGAGGGGTTTAGGCGGACCAGACCAGCCCCTTGGGCTGGTCTGCCTAAACCATATCTCCCCCACTCCGTTACACAAACAAAATAATAAAAAATATATATTTTTTCTTAGGGTTTACCCAGACCAAGTTGAACCCTTAACTTGGTCCGCCTAAACCCCACCCCTTCAACTTCCTATAAATTCCACCCCTTAGGAGCTCAAGGGGCAACAGACTAACGCATGCACCAGCAGACTCACGGACGAACGGACAAACACCCCGACCTAATTGTCGCACCCTCGGACTCCCGAGGCTTTCGGCAAGGGTCGGGAACGCGAGAAGCTAAGTGCGTGCGCGGTTGGCTTGCTAGTCGGCTCACACACGCCGAGGGTATGTCACATGAACTTCCCTCACACGACATTTAGCCGTCTCACACCAAGTCCATCCTCGTCACATGTAAGGTGACTATGTCAACGGCAAATACACCCGCATCCCGGGACCGCCCGTGTACGCCAACTTACGGTGATGAAATGCACTCCATGATGCCGCGCCTAACTCCAACACGGAATCACGTGCTTATCGCTCACCCCCAGCCGGCCGTTGGCCACTCAGATTAACAACTCAAGTCTAGTCGGACCTCTGGCCCGGGAATCATAGTCCCGGGGCTGACCTCGACTCCCCAGCATGACGACACTCGCCGTCCGAGACCCGGATCCGACCGCTCACCTCGAGCCGTGTCTGACCTCCGCCAGGCACCAGTCCACATCCCCCCGGCCACCAAGGCAGTCGGGCCTGTATCAATCCCTTTGTAAAGAGTTCCAGTAAGACACGCGGATATCCGCTTTATTACGCAATGACATGGGGACCGACCCACGTGTCGGAGTTGTCCCGCGGCTTGCGCCAGTTGTACTTTGGCCCCCTCGGCCTATTTATAAAGCCCACGTGGCCCTCATATAGCATAAAACCAGTGGAATACAAGTGCCCACATTCGGACCCCTAGCTTTCTACCTACACCACTCGGCATACGTGCCTAACATCCTAACTCCAGTAAACACCCCTCAGTCGAAAGCGCACCCACTACTGCGGAATGCTCTCGGCCCTCTACCCACGGCTTCAGGCATATATACAGGCTTCTCTTCAACATGGAACGAAGGTGTTCGGATTCAATCCGATGTAAATAAACACCGGTTGCTTACGACCGGTGGGGAAAGACGTCCAGTACACGATTCCCACACTCGCCTACGCACTCGCACCCATGGAACCCCTTCTCTCCACATGTCGCCCGATCTCTCGAGCCACGTGTCACGTCCTGGCGACGCTTCCACGGTCAACCCTTGGTTCCATGGGTGATTGTCGAGAAATCGACTGGCACGCCCGCACCCTGTCCGGTTAACCCATACCCTTACATTTCCATGCCATTCGACCCTTTTTGACTTTTCGTAAGAGGAGAGTGCCCGATACCGCCGTGAGAGGCATGCAACCGTAAGGAGGATACCCGAGATATATCAAACTCTCGTGTCTTCCTTTCCCACTGTATCCCTTCCTTCACCCCGGTCATCGGCATAAAAATAAAAACCCACGCAACAACGGGTCAACCGAAATCCCATCCTTTGAGATCACATGTCCTAGGAAGGACACTTCCTCGAGCCAAAAGTCGCACTTGCTGAGTTTGGCATAGAGTTGATTACTCCTTAATATTTGCAATGCAATCCTCAAGTGTTCCTCATGATCTTCTTCTGTCTTTGAATAAATTAATATGTCATCAATGAAGATCACAACAAATTGATCCAGATGAGGCCTGAATATGCTATTCATCAACTGCATAAAGGCTGCAGGGGCATTCGTTAGTCCAAAAGGCATAACAACAAATTCGTAGTGCCCATACCTGCTCCGGAATGAGGTCTTCTGAATGTCCTCATCCTTGATCCTCGTTGGTGATATCCCGACCTGAGATCAATCTTGGAGAATTGGACCCAGATATCTGGTCAAATAACTCATCGATCATCGGCAGTGGGTACTTGTTCTTGATAGTGAGGTGGTTTGACTGCCGATAGTCGATGCAGAGTCTCATCGATTTATCCTTCTTCTTTACAAATAACACAGGCACTCCCCACGGGAAAGTGCTCGGTCTGATAAATCCTTTTTTCAAAAGCTCCATCAATTGCTCTTTTAACTCTTTGAGCTCGGCGGGGGACATCCTATAAGGTGCCCTAGAAACTGGACTCGCACCAGGGACAAGGTCGATGGTGAAGGCCACTTCTCTCTGTGGGGGTAATCCAGGCAAATCTTTCGAAAATACATCAGGAAACTCCCGAACCACACAGATGTCTTCTATCTTGGATTCCTTAGCTTCCGTGGTAGTCACAAAAGCTAGAAAAGTCATGCATCCTTTCCTTAAGAGCTTACTAGCTCGGAGAGCCAAAATAAGGGGTGACTTGTTCCGACCCTTAGGGCTAGTGTAGACAAGTTCCGAGAACTCCTTAAAAATTACCTTGCTGTAACGGCAATCTACAACTGCCTTGTGTGTGGATAGCCAATCGGATCCTAGTAAAACATCATAGTCCTTCAAATCTAGGCATATCAGGTTAGCGGGTAGATTTTTCTGCTTAACCATGACTTCACAATTTAAATAGTGGTGTGAGAGCTCAGATTCGTGTCCGAGAGGAGTTAAGATAACTAAATCTATCCATTCTGGTTCCATAGGCAATGGATCAACAAACTTCTTGGAAACAAAAGAGTGTGATGCACCGGTATCAAACAATACACGAGCAGACTTGGAAAAAACCTTTAAGGTACCTTCCACCAGTCCGCCTTCATCTTGCTCTGCCTCCTGAAGAGCTTGAAGACGTGCTTACTTCTTTATCGGACGCTTCTTATCTCCATCTTGTTCATTAAGTAAGGGGCAGTCAGGAATCCGGTGATCACGGCTCCCATATCGGAGACAAGCTCCTAGTCTCCTCCAACATTCCTTGGCCTTCTGGCCGGTCTTGTCACAATGTTTGCACACCTCTTTGGAGGGTGCAGTAGTGATGGAGAAGGGCTTGTTGTTCTTCTTGAATTTCTTATTCTGGGAGGAATCTCCTCCATTACTTGACCTCTTCTTACTGAAGGTTGTCTTGAATGTATCGGAGCTTGTAACCTGCTCCTTCTTATCCTTTCCACGGATCCTATCAGACAATTTCGTGGCGTCCTCTAACAGTTGGGCTCTTCGCACAATCTCCGAGTAGACTTGAATGTCCATCGGTGCCAGTTGGGTTATATACTGTGGCCTAAGTCCGTTTAGAAACCGTCGGGCCTTCATCTTCTCCGTATGCACTAGATGCGGTGCATACCTTGACAGTCGGGAAAATTGGGCCTCATACTCGGCAACAGATAATGTCCTTTGCTTCAATGTGGTGAACTCCGCAGCCTTCTTCTCTTGGATACGGTCTGAGAAGTATTTATTGTTGAAATAATCAACAAATTCACCCCACGTGACCTGTTCTTGGGGCAAGGTAGCTTCTACTGACTCCCACCAGAATCAGGCATCCCGCTCTAGTTGAAAAATTGCCAGCAGAACCTTCCCTTCATCCGTGCATTGCATGACACGGAATATACGTTCAATCTCCCTGATCCAGTGCTCGACATCGTCAGGGTCGGTCGAGCCAATGAACTTGGGAGGGTTCATGTTACAGAAACTTCGGTGGAGATCTCCCGCTCCACGGTTGGCTCCTCCCTGCGCCACTTGCTGTAGCGCCTGAGTAAGAGCCTGAACAGTGCATTGCATATCACGTCACTGGGCACGTTCGGCGGCCATTATCCTACAAGAATTTAAATAGCTATATTAATATATGATTAATCATGAGCCTAAGTCCCTAAGTTAACTTAACCCATGGTTCTACCCAATCTCACCGGGTGAAGGTATAACATATCCTTGGACTTGGTTCCCTAGAAATTGAATATCCTAGGCTCTGATACCTCAAAAACTGTCACGCCTCAAGCACGGAAGGAAACGGTATGCCTGACGAGTTATATCAATCATGTCAATCAGAGCATAAGTGTATTCGACACATAGACATAGTGCGCAAAAATAGAGACAAAGCAAATCCTTTATTCATAATAACTATTAAGGAAAATTCATTACATAAACTTATTCTTGAAAAGAGGACTAAAAGACATTCTAGACTCAATAAAAGAAGATTACAATAATTGACTCAAGAAAGTGAAAAGACACGACTAGATAGACGCTTCAATAGTCGGGTGGCACTATGCTCTTCACTCATGACCGTTCCCTTCCGAGTGATCCTCGTCATCGGAATTACCTGAAAAATATGGGAAACACTAGGGTGAGCGAATGCTCAGTAGGAATTATATCGCAAGTACAAGCTTACTTTAAATAATTACATATTTCATGAATGTAAGTATAGCTATGCATGTACACATGAAAACGACAAGAGAGAGAGTATCAAGAAATAATAGAGCTGAACTAACAAGAATTCAAGACAATCATGTGAAATGTAACAAGATAGTCAAGCATGTAAATATTTCAAGTCATGTCACGAGAATTGGCTATTTTAATATCAAGCAAGTAATTACCCATTCTTAGCCACGCAAGTCATGTCATGTCAAGTCAAGTATGAGTCAAACACGAGTCGTGGAATGCCATAAATCAAGCTAGTCATGCACTTCGGTGCAATGCCACACCGTGATCAATCAACTCCCATGTGCACAAGTACTTTCGGGTGCTCCTCCCAGGACCAGATCGGGCCCTATATGCGCAGGCATTAGGTCATGTATATTTTGACATCCACTAAAGTTATAGCCAATATAGAGTTCCAAATGATAAACCATTGTAGGATGATAAGATAGATTTTTTACGAATGAAGGAGTTCAAGGTCAGAACTTTGAACAAGAATGACACATCATTAAACCTCCCGAAAATCGAGACACGTCATGAAACTGGATAATTGGCGCCCACTCAGTCGCTACCAATTACAGAAATAGCGCCCACATGCATGGTCGCTAATTCCTGTGAACATTACATGCTTGATGAAATATCACCCATGTTCAGGTCGCTATATCAGGAAATAACAGCACTGGATAGGTCGCCAATTCCTTTTGGCGCCCAGGTCTGTGTCACCAATTGCTGACACAAAATAGACTTCTTAAAGAGGCTAGAAACAGCGCTCTAAGAGGGCTAAGACATCACGTTTCTTCAGAGTTACGTGACAAGACACAATTTCATGGGTTTTTAGGGTACAACCTGCCCGGTGACCTTGAGAGAATCCAAGGCTTCACGTAGACTTACGGAGGTCTCTACGATGAAATCACTTGTCCGAAGGAAGGAATATCCTGCGAAGGGTTCAAACATCACTGAGAATTGAGTGTGTAATCGATGAAATCAAAAAAGGGACTCCATCTATGGATGTGAGATGAGAGTGCCAAGTAACCCGCGATATGGGTTGAGAAAACTGATAAATCAGTGAGGCAGGAAAACAGCACCGCAACAGAAGTCACCATTTCATGAAATAGCGACCTTCTGAAAGGTCGTTCAATCACAATTTTCCATAGGATTTTAAGAAAACTAATATTAATTAACGACATCGTGTAAGGGTGTTAATTCCAAGATTTTTTTTTAAAATTTAATAATCATGATTTCAAATAGTGACTCTATGCAATGGCGTTCATTCTTGAATGGCGCCCTGACCTCGGTCGTAAATTCATAAATTCTCAATATCTTCTACTTTTACTGGTTATTTACATATTAGCGCCCTTCCACGAGGGCGTTCATTATTAAAATAGCGACTATAGAAGTGTCGCACATTCTTTATCTTCTGATATGCATCGGGCAGATACGTTCGTAGACACGTGTTACTATTCACAGATTGAAAGTTCATAGAATCAGAAAATTTCAGACATGATCCGACAGAGAATGTTGTGTCCCGAAGGGTGGCAATCAAGAGGGGAGGGGTGAATTGATTAGCCAAATAAAAATTAATTGCTTACTGAAATGCTAGTTGGAAAGAAAACCATAAACTAGAGGGAGATCTAGTTAAGCAAACACTCAACCTTACCGGAACAAGATCTCTCTCGCAAGTACTCGGAAATAAAAGTATGAATGCTATGACGGAGATTTAGATCACTCAGCTACACGTGAGGCCCACTCGTTCCAAAGCACGAAGAACAAAGGGGGCACATGAATTTTTAGGTGGTTCGGGTACACAACCGTGTCCCTTACGTCCACCCCTCACACGTGAGGATTAATGCTCCACTATAAGGTGAGTCACACACACGCTGTAACAACAGCCAACACACACACGGTAGCCTATCCTGGCCACCACGCATACCCACACGCTCGTATCAATGATCACGAGCACACACACACACATAAATGCGGTTCTATAAGTTCAAAGATTACGACAAATATTCAAGCTTAATCAGCAAAGATTTGAGAAGATTTGCAGTGATTAGAGCTCCCCCTTTCTCTTCTTCGAATGTACTTGAACTCTTTTGCAGGATGAAGACCGTTCTTGAAGGAGGATGATCGATTCTTGCACGGACACTTGTTGTATCTTGGATTTCTATGCAGCTTACAATAGGGGAACGTTTGGAGACTTGAACCTTCGTTCTTCCCTTCACATTCACACTCAGAATGATGTGGAAGAAGCCCTGGAGCTGCTACCTGCGACCTGCACTCACAAGGGTTAGAAAGCAAAACGTAAATTTCAGATCTCACTGCTTCATTTTGGTTTGTGACCCAAGGAAATGGTTTTATGCTTCCAGATCGGTCAAGGGACACCCTAGGGACCAGATCCACGAATCTAGGAGTGATTTGAGGCAGAGGGACCGGACTGGTTTGACATTTAGGCCGTGGACGTGAAAGTCCACAAACGCGGCTCTACAGAGGTGTCGACACCAAGGCTAGGGCCATAGCAAAAAACTGCCGGCCAAAGCAATTTACAGATGGTGTCGACACCAGGTGTCGACACCAGGACATGGCCTATAGCAGAAAATTGCTGGCCAGTACAAGAATGAGTGGGTGTCGACACCAGGTGTCGACACCAGTCTCCTGATAGAAGAAAAAATAAAACAGCAGAACATTGAGAAAATGGTGTCGACACCAGGTGTCGACACCAAGCAGTTGAGAGCCCAAAAATGCCCAATGAACTAGAAATTTAGACATACAACCTCACCGGGGTTCTGCCATTATAGGTTGGGTATTAGAGGTCCTTCCTTCCTGCGAGAACACCCCAAGAAAATTAAATTTGTATTGGCATTCATAGTACATATTCATTCATACATTTCTCATTAAGTAATGAACCTATGAATGATGAAAGAAGCTTACCCTTGTGGCTTTTACCATGTTCTTACATGTCGGATTGAAAGGCATATGTTTGTGAACTCCATTGACCATCCATGAGGAGTTTATGCACAAGTCAGCACATATATCGGAGTGCATATATTTATCAAACCGAACCACTTTGAAATGTGACCTTGTGAAAGACTTACACTAGTAGCATTGTTTTCCTCAACCCACGGGTTTCCAAAAACCATTTCAAATGTTTCATAGGAGTATAGCATCACTCCAATAAGTTTGCCCTGGATCGGCAAGTCCAAGTGCTGAGATTTTACCAAATCCACATGACAATGAATTCAACACACAGTTATATAGGATTTCTAATTTCAAACCAACAATGAATCATGAACAGACCCATTTCATAAACCATGAACTCATCGAAACAATCAAATTAAATCATTAAGCCATTGAGCAACATTGCATTTGAAATCATCAAAACTCTTTAAGCCACACATCATAATCTTGGGAGCAACAATCTCCCCCTTTTTGATGATGCCAAAAATGCTATGTGCTACTATCCAAAAGAATGAGATAGATCAGCATGAAAGTGATAAAGGGATCAACAAGTAACCAAGATAACCTTTTCAGAAATATGATTGAACATTCAAGCATTGAACCACAAGCTTTCATATTTGTTGAACAGGATGGCAACAACATCAAAATAATTTTATAGCCATAAGAGCAATACCATTAGAAGATAGGGGAATCAAAAAGTATCTGGACACCACAGCTAAGTATGCCATGCTATGAAATATCTAAGCAAGACTTTTAAACTAGATGCAAAGACACGAAAGCAAACTAAATGTATGTGAACAAGCAAACATGCAAAACACACATAATAAGCAACCTATTAGTAGCAGCATAGAGATACATATATCTCCCCCTTTGACATCAACAAAAATAAGGGGGAACCGGGGTACAAGTAGCATTGCCGACATGTCATAACAGGATTCATTCCGATCCAGATGAAGGTGGAGTAGGTGGACGGTGAATGTAATCAACTATGGTAGTGAACTGTGCGGTTTGAGCATCCATGGCAGTCTTTAAAGCATCAAGGGAGGTATTGATAGACTGAAATTCCTGTAGATACGTGGTGTGATGAAGCTTCAATTCTGCCACATCCTGAGTAAGAACATCCACCGTCTCCCTGAGGTGACCCACCTCACCACCCATAGTCTCCATCAAGAGTTTGAAACCAGATAAGTCTGCGGAGGCTGCATGAGTTCCGGAGGTGCCGCCTTCTTCATGTTGAGCTTCGATTTCTTCATCATCAGAAGCATCATCGGGATCCTTTTCGGGCACGGCTTTAAGTGTCCGAACTAGGCGGCCTTGAGCATTCCGTATATAACCCATGTTCTTGCAAACCGAGTTAACTGTATAGATGTCAGCTTCCCTCAGTGTTTGACATGGCTCATCTGTGAGTGAAATGTTAGCCGCACGAAAAATAGCAGTTAAGGCGGTGGCATACGGGAGTGTTCTACTGCGATTTTAGGTACAACTTGTGATGTGATCAAGAATAACTGACAAAAAATTAATTGGCTCTTTTTGCAGCAAACCATATAACAGAAACATTTGCTGATCGATGACCTTTTCTCTTCCTCCAGCCTTGGGAAGTAAAATTGTAGTAAGCATGTGATGGAGAATGCGCTGAAGAGGGGGAAAATGGTTAGTATTTAAGCTGCTAACGGACCTGTCCCCCATTGCTTCCCCGGTCATGATCTGATAAACCTCATGTTCGGCATGCATTGCATTCTCATATGTGTCACCATCATCAGATAAATCAAAAGCACTTGCAAGAAACTTTCTGGAAAGAGTGATAATTTGGCCATTGACGACTGTAGTATACTTGCTCTTTCTAACAACCATGTTACCATAAAATAGGAGAACAAGTGAATGGTAGATCTTTCGATGAGCAGACATGAACGTACCCAAGTTTGGCTGAGCTTCTATTAATGGTAACAGTTCTAGAAGAGCTCGATGTAGATCTTGAAAATCAACAGCCCGAGGTCGAAGAACCTTTCGATCCATCATTTTAAACTGTGCGGGCGTTGGCTTCTGCTTGAGGGCATTTTGTTCATCAGTTTTAGCCCATACTTCCTGCTTTCTACGGGATTCTTCAACCTTTTCCTTGCCGGATGCATGCCTCTTCAGAGCCATTGGAACCAACTTCGAAGGGAGATGAAGGGAACAAGAAGTGGATCGCACTGTTCAACGAGGAATCCCTTACCTCGGCGGGACGGAATCTCCATGATACACCCACGTTCCAGGGGATGATGGCCGAAGGAGGCGGCCACAGATGCTCAGAAAGGGGAGGTCGCGGGTGCCCCGGTGATGTCCGCACGTTCTAGGGCTTGAAAGGGATGTGTGCTTGCAAGAAGAGGGCGTGGGGATGAAAGGAGGGCGGCACGGGTTGAGGAGGGGCATTAGGGCACTAATGGAAGGGGGTTCGAATAGGTTGGAGGGGGGTTCGAACCCCACAGACCGGTTCGCGAACGAGTCGCGACCGGACGGTGTCGACACCAGGTGTCGACACCGATTTTGCCAAGTTCTGCCCGCCAAAAAAAATAAGAGAGCAGAGAGGGGTGTCGACACAAGGTGTCGACACCGCCCTGACTGATATATAATAAGTGTTCAGGAGTGTGTTACAAGAAAAGATTTGAATTCCAAGGAACAAGGCTTGAAACCCAAATGACTTAGGAATGAATATGAGCAATTCATGTGATCAAATGTTTGGGTTTGTCAATTTGGGGAAGTTCACAAACATAAACAATCACATACACCATTGACTAATTCCAACCTTCCCGGATCTTGTGTCACCCGTTCCTTCATGTGGCTGTGCTTTATTTAACAAGGAATATGAGGACATAGAAAGCCAAGGAGTGCATTATTTAGGTTTATACAAAGAAGCACACACTATGCACTGACATTCCACATCCAAGCAATTTACACATAATACACACATTAACATGATGCATATGCATGACCAAGGACAACTACGAATGCAAGTACCTTCTAGATAGGTGAAATAAATGCAAATGCATGAGATGAGACCAACTAATGCAAGACATACACTAACCTTCCAAACGACAAATGCCCAATTCTCTCCTAAAAGAAGTGAATTTATCTTCATTAAGAGGTTTTGTGAAAATGTCTGCAACTTGGTTAACAGTATCAACAAACTGAATTATGACATCACCCTTGCTAACATGATCACGCAGGAAATGGTGCCTAACTTCAATATGCTTAGAGCGAGAATGATGCACGGGATTTTTTGAAAGATTTATAGCAGAGGTGTTGTCACAAAGGATAGCTGTGTTTTTAAGTGTGATGCCAAAATCAATCAATTGTTATTGTATCCAGAGCAATTGAGTAACACAACTACCTACGGCCACGTATTCGGCCTCGGCGGTTGATAATGGCACAGAGTTTTGTTTCTTGGAAGCCCATGAGACCAAGCAACCTCCAAGGAACTGGCATTACCCACTTGTGCTCTTCCGGTCTATTTTGCAACCCGCGTAATCGGCATCAGAATAACCAACCAATTCAAGACATGAACTACGCGGAAACCATAAACCTAGTTCACAAGTGCCAGCAATATATCTAAAGATGCGTTTCACGGCCGACATATGAGATTCTTTAGGATTCGATTGAAATCTTGCACATAAGCATACTGCATATTGAATGTCGGGCTTGCTGGCAGTCAGATACAACAAAGATCCTATCATGCTTCTGAAAAGGGTTTGATTGATGACTTTACCTTTCTCATCATGGTCGAGCTTTAATGATGTGGACATGGGAGTTGGTTGTGGCTTTGTTTCAGATAGTTTGAATTTCTTGAGCAGCTCCATAGCATATTTCCTTTGGTTAATGAATAAACCATCAGTCGTCTGTGTCACCTGCAATCCCAAGAAGAAAGTTAACATTCCCATAAGACTCATTTCAAACTCACTTTGCATTAATTTTACAAAGTTTTCACTAAGAGAATCCTTCGTGGAGCCAAAGACGATATCATCCACATACACTTGAACGATTAAAATTTCCTTACTATTCATTTGTGTAAAAAGAGTATGATCGACATTACCTCGCTTGAATCCATTTTGAATGAGGAATTCACTTAACTGTTCATACCATGCACGGGGTGCTTGTTTCAGACCATAAAGAGCTTTGTCTAGCTTGTATACATGATCTGGATGCTCCGTATCCTCGAACCCCGGCGGTTGCTCCATGAACACATCCTCCTGGATATAGCAATTTAAAAATGCACTTTTAACGTCCATTTGAAACAATTTAATGTTATTACAGTACGCAAATGCTAAAAGAATCCTCACAGCCTCAAGTCTTGCTACTAGAGCAAATGACTCATCAAAGTCAATTCCTAGCTCCGGGCTATTGTTGGGACCAGTGCGATTTGATTCAGAGGGGGGTGAATGAATCTCCCCTTAAAATTTCGCTCACTTCACAAATTTAAGCAAACTAAGATGCTAATCAAATCTTCTGTTGAACCAGTAAGCAAATATGTGGAGCGCACCTATGCATGCATCTAGCGCCAACCAGATAAAAGAACAAATCATGAAGACAATGAATTTTTAGGTGGTTCGGTCCTCCAGACCTACGTCCACCCCACACTCAAACCCAAGTGTGGATTACTGTTGCGCAACACAGCTTGCGTTCGCTGGGCCTTACAGCTTAGCCTACAACCGCTGAGCCTCACAGCTTGCTTCCGCTGGGCAATACAGCTTAGCCATCTGCTGCCTAACAGCTTGCGTTGAGCCTCACAGCTTGCTGTCCAGAGAACCACCTTCTCTACAGCCGCTGAGCTTCACAGCTTGCTCTGCTGGGCAATACAGCTTAGCCGTCTAGTGGAATCCTCCACTGTAAAACCCACTGATACACAGCTTGAAGAAAGGTTTAAAAAGAAAACACAAAACAGGAAACAATCAGTGACTAAAAGCTATAAATGAAATGCAAAAAAATAGCTCTCGCAGGAACAAGTCTGGTTTGGATCTGATCCAATTTCCAGATAGCCAGATTCTTCAATGGATGCTTCAGATTCTCTACTCGAGCTCTCTATCTCTCTCTTTCTCTTCTTTCTCTTCTGCTGCTTCTCTCTTTCTCTTCTTCACTCTTTTTCTTCTTCTGGATCGTGCAGGCTATCTCTCTGCTTCTGCTCTTCTATCACTATCAGCTTCCTCCTGAGGAAGAAGCTTGGTATTTATAGAGCATCAGAAGTAGGGCGTGTGCAGGACTTGTGCCCTCTTTGTCCAGAGATAACCTCAGATCACGTGCCAGGTGCCAACCTTGGATCACGTGCCCAGACATCTGCCAGTTTAATGACAGAGTTACTTCAGTCGATCAAGCAGAGATAAAGTATTATGTACTGACTTTATGTATGTATGAAACAGCCGATGTATAGACATGTCACAAGGGAGTGTATAGACTTAGTGTGCATGCGACAGCAATGTATAGACTTTGAATGCGTGTAATGCAACATGCATATATCAAAGTATGTACATCAAGAATAAGTGCATGGACATGCCATTTGAAGAATGTACAGACTTGTGTTCTGAACGATGCACAAATGCATAGTGTATGGACTTAGCGTGCATACGACAATGACGATGTACATACTTACCACCTGAAGTGTGTACAGACTTCACCGAAGAGTGTTCAGACTTTTGGGATGTAATGTAGACTGCATTTAACAATGTGCAGACTCAGCTTGCAATAATGTGCAGACTTCGTGGAAGTGCTTGAAGGACACGATGCAACAAGACCCTGTACAGACTTAACCTGAGCATGGGATGTACAGACTTTAAATAAAGGGATGTACTGGCTGTACAGACTAAGCATATGCATGGAGAGCAGACGATGTACAGACTTTAAATGCATGAGAGACACTTGCACTGACATCCTAATGCTCAAGCAGGACTTTCATTTAGACAGAGATGTTTCATGATATGCAATGCTGACTCATAGTGTTTGCTATCATCAAAATCACAGGGGCACAACAATCTCCCCCTTTTTGATGATGGCAACACTATGAGTCACACTGACTCATGTCAAACTATTCTCCCCCTTTGACTTCATCAAAAAGAAAGTAGTTTAAGATGAGAAATACAAATAGTGCAATGATTGAATGAAAGTCTCCCCCTTTGACTAAGTCATGAAAGGCTCTCTCTCCCTTAATGGCACAACATGAATGCTAAATGCAGTATACATGCAGATTTCCCTTAGAACAACACATTCTCCCCCTGAATGTATAACTCCCCCTGAATTATTTCTCCCCCTTTGAGAAAGGAATATGAACGGATGAAACACATCTCCTCTTGTGACATAATCAAAAGGTAGAGAAGATAGGATGGAAATAACATGAACGAGGTAAGGGGTCACTACACAACAGCTGAAGCATTGGTTCAGAAAGTGAGCATGATTATAGACAACTGTTAAAGCATAAGAGTCAGCAATATACAGTTTTGAAAGAATTCAGGTTTAACTGTGATAAAGATAGAGTAAAGCAGCTGACCATAGAAAAAAAATTATAGACTCCATTTATAGCAATGAATCTAGGGCACATGGTTTTAATAGATAAGTCAGAAACAATACCCTTTGTGATTAAACATGGAAGTTCAAGAAAGGTAACTTGAATATGTATTGAGAAAAATAATTTGCACTCAATGACTTTTGATTTCAAAGGGTTACAGCAGTTTATTTTTCACCTTTTAATTTTCAGAAACTGAGCTAAGTGAATAGACCGGTGGCATTTATGCTGTTGACATTAAGTGTACACCTTGATTAGAGACAGGTACCCCCAGTTACTAGGCATAAACTACTATATCTATTTCAGATCAAGACCTACACGGAACAATTTTCACCTTTGACATTAAGGGTACACCTTGATCAGAGGCCAGTACCCCCAGTTACTTGGTGAAAACTCCCCCTATAGATTTGACCCTATGAACAGAGATAGCGTGAAGCACTTCATAACTTATGAATTCTCCTGCTTCTTTGGAGGAGATCACAGTTTCTCAGTGCAATTCAGCCATTGCTCTGTCATAGTGTTCAGCTCTTTACATTGATGATCTTATTTACTGCTGCCCTGATTTCTTTTAGAGTGATTGTTTAAAAATAGTACACACTCTTATTCACCTTTCCGAGACATTACCAGTTTAACACGTTCAGGCATTTAAAAAACTTTTTCTATTCTAACCATGAGACAGAGATTAAGAGCTATAATAGTTTTGCTTTTATTTCAAGTTCTGAAGTGCAGACACTTAACTCTTCAATTTACAAAGGTTAAACCTTTAGTTCCTTTCAATTTGCAAGTGTGATTCTTATAAATGAAAAATTACAATAACCACAGCTCAATGTACTAAACCAGAAGCAATACTGTTGTTCAGTGAAGGTGATAGGGAAATGATAGCAATAGGCATTAAGGTCCAAGAGCATCTGATGTCAAAGAATATAAATGAATTGAGTGGGGACGAAGAGACGTGAAAAAGATTCAATGTACTGAACTTAACTCTCAGCTCCCCCTGACACCATGATGCAACAATTATGCTATGCAATGAGTCATTTCTTTTCAGATTTTTTAAATTTGATGATATGCAGTCATTTCAAGTTCACAATTTCATATGATGGAATTTAAAATGGATGGTCAGAACAAACCTGAAGAGCAGGATCTTGGGGTCTCCTGTTGAGTGCCCTTGTTTATTTACCCCTCTTTTTCATACCAAGGCACACATGTAGCATGTTAATCAATTTGATCCTGCAGGGACCCAAACAGCCTTGGGTCCCGAGTTAACTCTGACAGGTGTTCTGAATAATCTTTTAGCAATATTATCATCAAATTTCATCAAATAACAATTGTCCATAGAATGTCCAAATGTTCCCCAATATCTGCATGTACCAACAGATTTTTTGACTTTATTATGATGCACATTAACAGAAGCATGAGGCCTAAGTGCATGAACATGAGATTGTCTGTTATTTACATGAACATTTTGTCTCTTATTTTTAATTAACCAACAGTTAGCAAACTTGTGACCTGACTTACCACAATTGAAGCATGAAATATTTACAGGTCTTGCTCTAGGGAATTTAGCAGATTTGGAATTTATGTGATTTCCCTGAACATACCAGCAGTCCCTGACTATATGCCCATACTTGCCACATTCAAAGCACCTGAGGTGCTTGCTACTTGATTTAGAATTATTCCAGTAATATCCTGACCAGCACTCAACAGCCTTGTGCCCAGGCTTATTGCAGTTAGAGCAAACAGTGTGCTGACTGAACTTGGGTTTAATTCTGTATGGATCATTAAAATGCATGGAAGACCTAGCATGCAGTTTATTGTCTTCTTTCATGATAAAACATGCATTCATGAGATGACCATGCCTACCACAATAGTAACATGAAGCATCAGGCTTCCTAGTAGCATGGTTTCTACCAAAATAATTTCTAGAATGTAATGTTTTACTTGCATGCTCATCCTTTAACATCAATCTGTAATCTTCCATTATGTGACCTACTTTCCCACAATAATAACATGACTCCCATTCAGTATGAGTGTGTGAGAGATCATGTGACTTGTGTGCAGCAGTCTTTGTGCCAACCGGAGTATCTTTGTCCTTTTTCTGTAGATTTTCATTCTTTTTTAATTTTTGAGTTTGTTCTACAGTTTTGGGACTGACAGTGGATTTTTGGTTTTTCTGAGCGTTGAATTGAAAAATCGAAGGAGCAGGGGTTTTGTTTTGATCAAAAGCTTTTACAAACACAGTAGAAGTTTTATTCCCATTTATCCTTTTGTTTGTCGGACTGTAACTCAGTCCCTCTCTTTGAAAATTAACATTGTTTCCAAGAAGCTTATTCAGATTGTCCTTGCCTTTGAAAAATTTTGATAGATAATTTTTCAAGTCTTGAATCTCAGAATTTAAGACAACAATATTAGCTTCATATGTGGACAGATCTGTTTCACAAGAAATGACTTGTTGATGCAAAGCATCATTCAGACTTTTGAGATTTTTCACTTCCTGTTTTAATTTCATTTCATTGTCAGCTTCAGATAGAGACTTGTTAAGATCATCAACTTCTTGTTGAAGGGATGTGATTGCAAGTTCATATCCAGCTATCTTCTCTTCACAGCAAGTGACATTTCCACTCAACATTTGGTTGATGGTTTTTAGGCTCTCAATTTCTTGTTCTGCATCCACCAACTTATCAGAATTATCCATGTTCACACACTTGCCTTTTTCAATTATCAATAACCTATCTGACAGTTGGGTGTTTAGATGTTTCAACTTGTTGATTTCCTCTCTCAATTTATTGTTTTGCTCTTGAGTTCATCATCAAGCACCCAATCATCTGAGGAAAACTGACATTCATAAAACATTTCTTGTTGTTTTTCAGATTAAAGTTTGTCGAGATTTTTCTGAAGCTCTAAATTTATTACTCTATCAGCCTCCAGCTTCTCAGAAATCAGTCTTTTTTCTTTTTCAAGATTCATTGATTTGTGTTGAAATTCCTTAGACTGTTTTTTAAGTTTTTTATTTTCAAATTTCAAGTATTCTAGATCGGAATTAACAGAATCAAAATCTTTTAATTGTCTTCTGAGTATGTCATTTTCTGTCTTCAGGAGTTCCATGTCCTCACCCCCTGAATTAGCATTCACACGATCATTCAACTTCCTTTTTAGAGATTTGTTTCATTTTCTCAACTGTTCGTAAGAATCAAGTAAATCATTGTATGCATCAATCCAATCATCCACATCATAATTATCAAATTTAGAAGGTACCTCATCTTCATCTTCTTCTTCATTTTCTTCTTACTGTCCATCATCGTCAACCATCAGACATGTGTTGCGATTCCTGGTAAGCTTCAGTTTCTCTAAAATCTCCTTGGCAGACCTGCAAGAAGAAACACATGAAATTAGAGCTCTGTCAAGTGATGCTTTCATTAAATCTAATGCTCTCGAGTTGACAGAGTCTTTCAGTCTATCCTTATCAGTCCATCTAAATTTATCTTTTAATAATTTATGTGGACCGTGGACCATTACTTTCCAAAGTTTAGGATCAGTCGATCTAACATATCGATGTAAGTTCTTCAGCCATAGATCAAGATCATTACCTTTGAAAATTGGCGGATGACCCATTACAACAGATAGTAAACAACAGCACACAAGACAATCGACAAGAATGCACCACAACCAGATAAGCAAAGCAAGGCACTAAGTCAGTGAAACTAAACACCGAGTATAAGAAACCCACTCTGAAATGCACCACAGAAGATGCAGGATCTGCTGCGGATTGTTAGATCCTATGCACAGCAACCCGCTCTGATACCAATTATTGGGACCAGTGAGATTTGATTCAGAGGGGGGTGAATGAATCTCCCCTTAAAATTTCGCTCACTTCACAAATTTAAGCAAACTAAGACGCTAATCAAATCTTCTTTTGAACCAGTAAGCAAATATGTGGAGCGCACCTATGCATGCATCTAGCGCCAACCAGATAAAAGAACAAACCATGAAGACAATGAATTTTTAGGTGGTTCGGTCCTCCAGACCTACGTCCACCCCACACTCAAACCCAAGTGTGGATTACTGCTGCGCAACACAGCTTGCATCCGCTGGGCCTTATAGCTTAGCCTACAACCGCTGAGCCTCACAGCTTGCTTCCGCTGGGCAATATAGCTTAGCCATCCGCTGCCTAACAGCTTGCGCTGAGCCTCACAGCTTGCTGTCCAGAGAACCACCTTCTTTGCAACCACTAAGCTTCACAGCTTGCTCTGCTGGGCAATACAGCTTAGCCGTCCAGTGGAATCCTCCACTGCAAAACCCGCTGATACACAGCTTGAAGAAAGGTTTAAAAAGAAAACACAAAACAGGAAACAATCAGCAACTGAAAGCTATAAATGAAATGCAAAAAAGTAGCTCTCGCAGGAACAAGTCTGGTTTGGATCTGATCCAATTTCCAGACAGCCAGATTCTTCAATGGATGCTTCAGATTCTCTACTCGAGCTCTCTATCTCTCTCTTTCTCTTCTTTCTCTTCTGCTTCTTCTCTCTTTCTCTTCTTCACTCTTTTTCTTCTTCTGGATCGTGTAGGCTATCTCTCTGCTTCTGCTCTTCTATCACTATCAGCTTCCTCCTGAGGAAGAAGCTTGGTATTTATAGAGCATCAGAAGTAGGGCATGTGCAGGACTTGTGCCCTCTTTGTCCATAGATAACCTCAGATCACGTGCCAGGTGCCAACCTCGGATCACGTGCCCAGACATCTGCCAGTTTAATGACAGAGTTACTTCAGTCGATCAAGCAGAGATAAAGCATTATGTACTGACTTTATGTATGTATGAAACAACCGATGTATAGACATGTCACAAGGGAGTGTATAGACTTAGTGTGCATGCGACAGCAATGTATAGACTTTGAACGCATGTAATGCAGCATGCATATATCAAAGTATGTACATCAAGAATAAATGCATGGACATGCCATTTGAAGAATGTACAGACTTGTGTTCTGAACGATGCATAAATGCATAGTGTATGGACTTAGCGTGCATACGACAATGACGATGTACATACTTGCCACCTGAAGTGTGTACAGACTTCACTGAAGAGTGTTCAGACTTTTGGGATGTAATGTAGACTACATTTAACAATGTGCAGACTCAGCTTGCAACAATGTGCAGACTTCGTGGAAGTGCTTGAAGCACACGATGCAACAAGACCCTGTACAGACTTAACCTGAGCATGGGCAGTACAGACTTTAAATCAAGGGATGTACTGGCTGTACATACTAAGCATATGCATGGAGAGCAGACGATGTACATACTTTAAATGCATGAGAGACACTTGCACTGAATTCCTATATGCTCAAGCAGGACTTTCATTTAGACAGAGATGTTTCATGATATGCAATGCTAACTCATAGTGTTTGCTATCATCAAAATCACAGGGGCACAACAGCTATAACCTTTGGCTACAAGCCTCGCCTTGTTCCTAGTTACCACCCCTTGATCGTTTGTTTTGTTTCGAAAGATCCATTTGGTTCCGATCACAGAGTGGTCTCTAGGACGAGGCACAAGGAACCACACTTTGTTCCTTTGGAACTGGTGTAGTTTTTCTTGCATAGCCATGATCCAAGAATCATCTTTTAAGGCATC